>JAGFBZ010000771.1:997500-1743179 GCA_018398805.1 Hirundichthys speculiger | reverse complement strand
ACAACTTTATCTGCCAGATACAGAACCGATTTAAAATCACGAACAACTAATGTTCCTGTCCCTCCTCAACCACCAGCAGTTTCAGACATATCAGAAATAAGTTATTGCAACCCAACCTTTTCCAGCTTGACATCAGAGCCATGGAGCTCTATTTGATGATTTGACCTGTTTAAAAACAGCAGTGACTGTGATGTAGGCCATGACGGACTTTGAAGAGAAATGTCCCAAAGATCTCCTTGGTTTCCTACACAGCAAACATCTGAATGAGATCATGCCACAGCTGTACAGACTGATGTGTCTGACCGTGACTATTCCCACATCCACCACAACTGCTGACCAGACATCCTCTGACCTCAAGAGAATAAAAACGTCTGCAAGTAATACAGTGATGCGTAATCTCTAAATTACGCAGCGCCCTCTTCTTGTTCTATTGCGTTTTTTTGTATTGGTGGCTTGTATAATTATAACGTCATGGTGGATTAAGTAGTTAAAACCGCACTGGCCCAGGTACTAAATGCACGACCCGCCACTGAATAATACTGTAATGAACAATAAACCAGACCAATAGAATTTATAGTAAATTTTAGCCATTTTATTTTTTTTACTACCACATTTTTCCTCCCTTGTTTCCACTTTATTTTTGTTTTTACATTTTTGAGGTGCTGTAGCCCCACGAACAGTTACTGAATCAAGGAAAATGATGGGAATAGTGGGAATCTTGAAGCTGTGAAACTACACATGTGTGGCAAGGTGGAACAACGGAGGGCCCGGGCGGGATTTGATCCCAAGACTCCCGGGTGAAAGTCACGTGTGCTGACCAGTCAGCCAAAGGGATATCCCATTGGCCAAGTAGCCAGGACACGTGATCAATCGGAGGTATAGTGACAGGACCCCACACTGTCACACATGTCATGTATGTATTTTATATGGGACAGTGGTGACAGTGTTCAAGGGGGAGCTGGAAACTGTCCTGAGAACTGTTTGTGGTCCCCTCAAATTTGCCCAGGTTCATGCAGAAACATGCACCTTGTCTTTGAAGGGTTACAGGGGAATCTCTAAACAGTGAAAGAGTAAAACACCATAAGAGCATAATTAACATAAGGAACAGAGGTCATACAGGGGTCAGAGGCTTCTTGACACTGGCACGAGATTTGCACCTGCATAAACAAGTACCACAGTACAAAGTATCAATTTGTTCAATTGAGAAAGATAAAAAAAAAAGAGGGACGGGCAATCATAAAGTCATAAATGTAGCTGAGTTGACGAAGGTTATTGCAAAAAGACATATTGTGCAAGAGGTACTTGACTTAATCTTCCAAGATGCGGAAACAGACAGCCATTTGGAGGACTATGTGTCAGAGCAGGAAGACAACTTGGAAGAAAACTCTGACTGTAGCCCCTCTGATGATGACTGTGAGGAAGAGGAAGATGAAAACGTAGCAAGGGAGGACTTCAATACCAACAAAGAAGTGGACAGTCTTGAAAAAGTAACAGCTGCAAGAGAAGAACCCCCCGCTGGCTTGTTCCACAATATCACTAAAGTATCCACCTACAATGCCATTGTCATATGGAGTGAGCTGAACCGTACCTGCAGGGCAAGCAAGAGGAACTGGAGGAGGTTCTTTGTGGAGGAGCTTAGATAGATGCCAAGGTGCCAAAGGTGGCACCGCCTTCTCCAGACAGCAGCTTCGTCCACACTGGCAATGAGGACATGGTTTCATATTGAAATGATGATACACAGTTATATAATAAATCCCAACTGTTCTAGAATGTTTTTGTCCATTTTAATTTCTGTAAGACAAAGTTGTTTTTATTCAAAAATGTGTGGTGTAAAACCTAAAAAATGCACTCTCTGCTATCTGGAATATTGAGGAAGGATTAATCATCATTCATTTAAGAATGTCAGATAAGCTGTTTACAACAGCTAAAGAGATCTGTAGTTCATAATTTGGTATAGATTCTTATCATGATGATAATCTTGGCTCAGGTCTGTTAAGGAATGGAATATGAACAGTATGTGAGGGTTAAGGTCCTGTAAGTCTGGCAGACGCAGCATCATGCATCTTTCTTGAGCACACACATGTGACATCCAGAATCACATCTCCAAAATCTAAATCAACTCTATCAGTGCCTAACAAGCAGGGTGTGAAATAAGCACTTTAGCATTTAGATTACACCGAAGACGCCCAAAAGCCACAACAATTTCAGGAGCAACAATCAATTAACAGCTTGAACACCTAATAGACTGTGAGTGGAAACTCACCAAAGAGAATGTAAAGACACTTACAGATCATCCAAGTCCATACCTGCAGAGCTAAACTATTAGTATCAATTCAAATACACATTCTGAAATATATAGTGAAACTTCACAATCACGCACACACACACACACATACATAACCACACTATTCAAGCAAAGAACAAAACAGACTGCATGGCTGTAAGGCCTTGGTTAATTATTCACCTTGGTCAATAATGAGCCACAAATCAATTTTTAATTGTGTTTGTCTCCAGTATTAATCAGACAATCGATTCAGAGCACGTCTCCTGCGCCTGGATGACCCTCAGCAAACAAAAGTTGCAGGATGGAAAAAATCAGGAGGGGTGGACAACAATTACTACTATACCGGGAAAGAAAAACTGGATGAGCGAAAAAATACAACCAGGCAAATTGCAATAAGGGTTCAATTTTATTTTCCACTGGCGTGTTCAGTAACTTTTTCCTCTGAACTGACAGGACAGCAGTAGGTATGATGTTAAACATGCGCTACACAGACTCCATTTTTAGAAGCTGTCCTGCTTCATTTTTGTCACTAATATGATTAGCTTGATCACTGTAATAGAGACCCAGCCAACATTTTTATGTGAGGCCCAAATGATATAAACATCCGGAACCATTAGGCCCCAAAGGGAATTGTCCCCTGGTTCCATGTTCCCCCCGTTTGAATTGCCCCTTTATGTGGACTTATGTGGCTGGTCCAAGTGGGACCCAGATAAGATGCTCATTTTGGGTCTATCAACCTCAACATGCCCATCACAAGCAATTCACATGTGGCCAACATGGACAACTTCAACTGGGGTCTATTTTTCAGTCATTTTGTAACCCTCGTGGGCCCCACATACAAGTGATGGCTGGGGAGAGCCTTTTCCCCTCTTTTAATGTTCACTATCCAGTGGGATAAAGAACTGTTACGGATGAATGTCTTGATCTTTGTGACATCTCTTACCTTCACTACAAAGTAAAGTGGTTGGAGCTCCTTGCACCATTACTGCTAGACGAAATAAAACAAATAACGCATGAAGTGTGTAAAAATTTAAAGCAATACTTCAACAAGTCACACTAAACCTTCGGGGACCCTGATAGAAAATGTCAAACGGCTTTTAAAGCGCAAAGACAAGGCATTAAAAGAGTTGGCGTGACACTGTGTTTTAATATTCCATCTCGTACGCACCTTTGGAAATGTCACCGCTGCTTTAGACCCTGATGTGACGGAACGGCACTCGCTTGATTACAGTCGTCATCTTTTCAGGCTCCCAAGACTTGAGAGTACATTTGTCTAAAAATCCACTCGCAAATGTACAAACACGCCCATGCAAATACACACACTCTTTAATCACATATTCAAGCATTTCAGTGTATTAAAGGAAACAGTAACACGCATAATAACTGAAAGTATCACAGCTTATCACTGTTGTTGCTTTGATGCCTCCGCTTTTTTTTCTCCCTTTCCATCACACATATTTACACACCCACATGCATACGGTTTCATATGGTTTCTGGTGCTTTTAAAGCGTGGTCACAAAGCAAACTGACAAGCTAATGGAAAATTAAGTTCTGGGAGTCAAAAGCCCTTTGCAATTTTCTTGATGGATAACCCAAAGATCATCTACTGGTTTCCAAAATTAAAGTGATTAAAAATGGATTTTCAAACATGGAAACAGATTCGCATGGTTTATGACCCAAAGGATCATAGTTTTACAAGAGATTTGACTCAGTGTTTGGCATTCTTAAAATCATATTTGGTTTATAAATCATCATAAACTGCTGTGTACTTTCATCTCAGCTTCCTATTTTCCCCAATCAGTGCAATTAGTCCACAACAATGTGAAACCATTTCAGCTGTTTTCATCTTTAGTTGCAATGGCAGCAAAATAAAGTGAATAAATTGATAGAAAGCTTTCATATTATTGTGTCCATTGCACTGCTGATTGTGTACAAAGAGAGAGGCGTAGCCTCAATCAGGTTCTAATCAGACCAGTAATCTTCATGCAGAGCCTCTTAATGCTTGCAAACAGATGGAAAGAAGCTGAGACAGTCGGTATAAATTTATACACTGCAGGTGCAGCACGTGTCAGCCATTAATGAGCTATTGGAAAAGACTTCATCGCAAGAGAAAAAAATATGTTTTCTTATTGAGTACACAGATGCCACAGATGTCAGCTTAATTAGCTTGGATAAGAGAGTTGCATTAATCTGACTGAATTTAATTAGAGTTTTCAGACTTAATCAAAATTTTTTGGAGTGGAAGGCCAAAGCAAGATACAGTCGATATATATATTTTTTTTCCTATAATAAAATGTAGTCTTGTTTCACTGGTATTTGAATCGTTTTAAATTGAAGCTGTGTGAGTGACTGCAGCTCCCTGTGGCACACACAGCAATAATCCTGATCAATCAGGACGGCTCATTTTGTACAAGTGCATGATTGACAGCGGGCAAAGCTGATGTTTGAAATGCGCACTTGAATTGTTTTTACAGAGGGATGTGTCATGAATCAATCCACAAACAAGCATATGAACTCTAATAGACAGAGGGGGCAAAGAGCGTGGGAGCAAATAAATATTGTTAATCAGTTTGCTCCTCTGGGGGAAACTTGCTTTTCTGTCCGCCTCCTGAATGCTTCACCTCTTTAGGATTGCAGCTTCAGATTCAAGAGAGTAAAAAGCTTTTGTTACAGTGAAGCTATACACCAATCAGCCATGCCGTTAAACAGACAGGTAAAGTGAATGACACTTTTCACCTCATTGCTACAGGGAGAAACAGTCATTTACATGTATATTACTTTGATATTTGACACATTTTTGAATTTTTTTAATTGGGTGTTCTGATAAAGATCAGATTTTGGTACCAGTCAAGATTCCTGTATGGCAACATCACTCACCTGCGGGAGCAACCTCCCCCAGCAGGACAGCAGAGGAAACATTCAAACTAACCGCCAAACATGTTAAAAAAATATACTGCATTGACCTACCCGAGGATTCCTATTAGGACTGTTTTGCACTAAACTTGTTTCATAAATTTGATGTTGTGATGTTGATGTTAAAGAGGGAAATTTATGAGCAAAAAAAAAAAAATCACAACTTGAAAAAACATACATTTGCAGGACAAATTGTGTTTTATGCTGAGGAACTGCATTACATTTTTTTGCAAGGCTCAATTAACCTCATGAGAGCAGATTTTATAAATAAATGTTCCATGCAGTTGCCAGTTAATGACATGAGTTTATTGTTTTCTTCTAATTACACAAATTCAGCACAATGTTTCTTGGGTCCAAATGCTTAAAGCATAATTATATCTTTACTAATAAATCTAATTTCAAACTATTATCTCCTGCTGTCAATGATGTGTTACAATCTATTCATTTTAAATAAAACAATAACAAAGCATTTAAAGTTAAAAAAAAAAAAAAAACATCTTCCCAACTGCTCTTTCTCTTTCTTGTATATTGTATGTTTTTTCTATTAAATGTACCTTTTAAAATTGAAAAACCATATTTATTTTTGATTAAAATGTGGTTTTAATAGTGGAAATATTTTTTGTGAGGAAAGACAGACAATACTATATTGTTTTTATTTCATAATAAATCACATAACTAGTATTAATGTTGATTATAAGTCTTTTCTCTCCAGTTTCTTATTTACCAGAATCCTAAACTAAACCTCTCTGGTTCCAATCAAAGTCCATCATATACAAAGAGATGGAGCAGGATTGGAGTCACTTAAAAATGACCACGGCAGTGACAGCGACACTTGTGACAAGCTGAGTGCCTGGAGCCATGTTCAGACATCGGAAATCAACAAGACATGGACACTCATGCTTATTCAGCCGGGGAGGACAGGTGAACTAGAAACACTGATATCATTGACAAGAGAACCAAACAGCCGCAATGACCAACACACCGAGATGCTAAAGGGTGTTCAGAAAGACATGGGAGATTTGGGAGATATCACAGAGAATAGTAAAACAATGACAACACTTGAGGGACCATAAAGACAACAAGCTAGAAGCTGAGAGAGCTGATGTGAAGGAGCAACATCGCTGGCAACTAAACGTTGACTGACACTGAACTCAAGACCAGTTTCTGTTGGTTTTACACATAAGAGCTGGTCAAATATGTCTGGGAATAACAGTCCCCAACAGATTTTTGGGGAGTTGTAAGATATTTTCTGAGGCTTCTGTCATTTAGAATGAACACCCTGTTATTGTTAGGGTTCATTTGGCTTTGATGGAACAGCTGAGACTGCATCCAGATTATCCACTCATAAACTGAATTATCCCCAATACTGAAAATCAGCCATTAAGTTGCAATGTTTGGTTGTTTTTTTGGTTTTTTTTTTTTACATTTTAAATTGGAAACTTTACTTTTTTCTTTTTTTTTCATCTTTTTGTACTCTGTTTTGATGCCTCGGCATGTGCTGGCTCCTTCTCCAACTCTACACAGAAGAGAAGAGAAAAATTTCTCTTCTGATGAGCATTCAAAATTCTCTTGAAATCAAAATTGAGACTTTAAAGGGATTTGTTTATTTAGTGGGCTTGTGTGAAGTGCTTAAGGATAGTTAGTGTCTTACCTGCAGTAGACAGCAGTCACAGCAATCCCAGTTCAGAGAATCAGGGAGGAACTATGGCGGCGGGATCAGATGACAGCTTCTCAGAACGAGGGCCATAGAGGAAATTATCACCACTAAAAAGACTTATACAGACCTCATACATTTTTTAGAGGTCTGACCAAACAGAATTCTGTGGATTTTTACACTATGTCATTTTTGCATCAGACAATTACAAAAACTGGGTCTGCTGTTCTGCAGTTTGGGGAAAACAACAAATACCCTTATATTAGTTTTTAACCTCCTGGTGACTAAAACATCTGAGTAAGACCGAGGGTAAACCTAAATAACAAGATTTAGCTATGATGGGAATTCAGTTAATTTTAATAACCATTTAAAGAACAGAACTAGAATACACTTGACAAAATATATGAGGCACTTAAGAATAATATCTTGCAGGTGTGAAAGAAAGTGGGAACTAAATAAAATTAGACATAATAAAAGGCCTGTGGCCAGGACTAAGTACACCAGTCTAAACATAGTCAGTCTGGAACAAAAAAAAAAAGAAAAGAATGTTTACATTTCACCATTTCAACATGGTCTAATTTGAGACGTGAACACTAATTCAACACGGATGTTCTGCAGTTAAAAAATAAATAAATAAATGTTGGGCCAAATAAATAATTTAACTCAGACTGCTCTGAAATTTCTCCGATTTGAGTTGAACTACTCAGAAGTCCTTCACACAATCCCACTTCAAAAGAAAAAGAAAATGGTCAGTCCAAACTAATCACAAAACTGTGTACAACAACTACATAACTACAGCATAACTACAGCTAGAGCCCTGTGTGGGTGGATGGATACGTCTGTTAAAGGTAGAGTAAGCAATTTCTGGATGACATTACACCTGGTGATATTTGAACATAACATCCTTCCTCGAGTACTCCCTGAGAAAACATGCACATGCATGGACCCTTACCATGATGGTAATTGGCCAGGGCAACATTTGTTATGTTGAGTGTTGGGGGCAGGTTGCCCCTACTATGTCTGTTTACAGCTTAAAGAGCCAGAACTGCATCATTTTCTTTCCTTTGGAGATGGAAAGCAAGTGGATGGTGAAATAAATGTGAACTGCACATAGTATCCACAACATCAAAAGAGATATTTTCAGCCTAAATGCAGTTAAGTCACGTACACTCATCAATACCACGGCCCAGCTAAAAAAAAAGCTTTATTGTTTTGCTGCCTGATCTCTAAAAGTCATTCCGCCATCAGATTAATATAATTTGACAATAAAGCTGATAAAAACACCCACAGACGTGAACACAAACAGAGGGAAACAGTTCAACATGTGACGAGGACATGAGTCAGGTACTGTAGAACAGAGAAGGAGAAAATATGCTTTTAAGGACTACGTGTGATAATTTATGATTACACTATGCTGTAACAAAGAGAAAACATGTACACTCATGTCAAATGTACTGTTTTCTTCCATTCTTAAACTCTAACACCAGCATACTTCTTTCCACTTTACCACATATGAAGGGAAACACACTAAGCCATAAACATAATAATCACATATTTCTGTTCTTAATTAGAAAAAACCCTAATGTCTGGTTTTGGCACTTCCTCTCTGAGTGGAGCCAATGCTTCTGTTAGTTAAGATTTCAGCTCAACATCCTTCTCTGGTATCTTTTTCTCCCTGTCACTCACCCTCTTTCTCATCCCTTCCACCAGCAAGTATACACTCTCAGCTGTCATATTCTCTATCTGCCTCTTCCACTCCCTCACATACATGCAAATCCCTCTAACACTGCCCACATCCTTCACTTGATGTGCTGCTTTCTTAATTTATCCCATTAGCTTGTCTGGCTCTGGATCATGTTCCCACTCTGGAGTGTTACCTCTTTACTGTCATATTGCTTTTTGCCCTCTCAACACTCCCTGTCTTTCTTTATTTCCCCTTACAATGGGCTTCAAAAGCTTCACTGTCTGACAATGCGATTGTTGCTTCACTGGTTTACAGTCCATCACTTTCCACCTCAAAACAGACTCTTCCTCCACCCTAGTGAAAGTGAGGCAATTATTGAACCATTCACTGCAACATGCTTGATGACATCAATCCCATCGCAGCATGACATCCATTCACTGTGTGACCCCATTAACAAACCCAGAAGGACATTACAACCGCCCAACAGTGTCTGAGATAAAGCTTTCACCAACAGTTTTCTGCAAACAGAGCAAATGACACTCATAAAACAACATAAAATATACTCCATATATGTAGTAACGGTGAGTCTGTGATGGGTCTCTTCTTGGAATTTCTGTCAGAACCAAGCGTCAACATCCCACTTTGGGGTTGAAGCAATCCAGGAAGAAACAAAAATTGCAATCCTTGACTGACCACTAGAGGCTGGGTCCATCCATCCATCCATCATCCATACCCGTTTAGCCCTATATAGGGTCACGGGGATCTGTTGGAGCCTCTCCCAGGTCTCTTTTGGCAAAAGGCAGGGGGTACACCCTGGACAGGTTGCCAGTCCAACCACTTCAAGTGAATCAAATGCAGGAAGGAGACTACAATAAAGAGCGTTGTGGGTAAAAAAGAAAAAACAAGACTGCTATATTTTGATGCAGCTCTGTTTAGTAATGTGACAGAAATTGAGGTTTTCCTACATTAACCAAAAAATGAGTGAGGTTTCTTATCCATTGTTTGTTTTGGCTTCTCTTTCAGTAACTACCACTATATGAATATCCAAAAGTAGGTTTGGAGGACGGGCCTTCTGCTACCAGGCACCTTTTTTATTGAACCAGCTACCATTTTGGGTTCAGGAGGCTGACACCATCTCCATCTTTAAAACTAAATTGAAAACATTTCTGTTTAGTAAAGCCTACAGTTAGTCTAAATTATAGTGTGTAGGGGCTAATAGTTATAGCCATAATTGTAGGAGCTAAGACTAGAGTAGGCTCGTCTTAATCACAGGTTCGTCATAGTTATGCTGCTATAGGCCTACGCTGCAGGGGGACACCAACATGATCTGCTGAGTGGTGTCTCTACTGCACTTCCCCCTTTCCTCCCTTTTCCTCCTCCCTTCCTCCTCCTCTAGCTCATTCATAATTAATTGGGAGCACTTTGTTACTGTAACTGTGCTATTGCAGTTCCATCCTTTGACTATCCCGGGTTCTGCCTCCACTTGTGTGTGTAGATGTGTTTGGGTGCCGACTGGCGTTGTGATCGGCGACCTAGTCCTCTGACCATCTCATCTCAGTGCTGTTACCTCCATCTGTTTATGTTTATATGGTCATTATATTTAGTCATTTGTGTGCTCTCCTCTCTCTGTCCCACACCCTCTCTCTGTCCTGTCTCCCCTCTTTTCTTTCTTAACCTGGCTGGCCTTCGGGAGGAAGGTCCCCCCATATGATCCAGGTCCTGCTCAAGGTTTCTTTCTCTTAAAGTGAGGTTTTTCCTTGCCACTGTTTGGCTTAAAGGTTTTTTCTCTCTCTGTGGGAGTTTTTTTTCTTGATTATCCTTGATTTGGATTTAATATTATAATTTTAGTTAATGATATTTGCTTGGGGGGTCATGCTCTAGGTCTCTGTAAAGCGCCTAGAGACAATTGACATTGTAACAGACACTATACAAATAAAACTGAATTGAGTTGAAATTGAATTAACTCTTGATGCAGTGCCATCACAAGCAAAGAGGGGATTATGTTATTCAAAAGGTTCAGTTTGTTTATTCAAAAGGTTCAGCTCGTTTGTGTTCCCATTCCAAAGAGGAATGAGAACGCAAACTCAGACCAGCTGAATGTTACAACTCCATTCAAACTAGTCCCTAATCGTGTCGAGTTTACTGGACTGTTAGGTATGAATGCCCCCTTAATTTCTGATTTTGCCACCATAATGACATATAAGATGAGGGAGTCCCACTACAGATGTCCATTGGTAGCTCAGCAGTTTCATGGCTTCTTTAGCGTGGCTTGGCTGAAGAAGCTGGGAGCCATGGTGGACCATCTCAGGACCCTTCCAAGCAGAAGTGCGCTGGGATTCGCAATCGATTATCTCCTTATTTGCAGGTTGACGCCGGTAGGCTTAAGACCAGCAGGTCCCAGCAGCTCGCAGCTAAAAATGAATGTAAAGTAACATTGATTAACATCCTGGATAAACACAAACTAAACCAGCCAAATTGAAATAGCTACGGGGGCAGAGCCGACCCCATGTGAGAAAAGACCAAAGGTCTGGCTGTGGTCGTTTCTGCAGCTTCGTTAACTTCCCTCAGTCCTGATCTACCTCGAGACTGTTTCTCTCCTTTAGACTTCTCTGAGCTGACCTCAACCGTCAGTAAAGCTAAAACATCTACATGTCTACAAGACCCCAGCCCAACTGGACGACTCAAAAATGTTTTCTCTGTTATTGGTACGTCAATGTTATGTCAGACTAATCTGTCCCTAAAAACAGGATATATACATTCCACCACAGATTTTTAAAGTCACAGTAATTAAACCTTTATTCAAAAAACCTCTTGACCCAGATATTATATTTTATACCAATATCAAATCTGTCATTTATATCTAGAATGATCAAAAAGGTAGTTGCCAGCCAGTGAGGTCTCCAACCGCATAGAAATTATTTGTTTGAAGTTTTCAGTCAACATTCAGAGTACATCATAGCACAGAAACAGTTCTGCTTGGTCACTAATGACCTCCTCCTGGCTGAACTAATAATGGATTAGTGTCCATATTAGTTCTGCTGGACCTGAGTGCTACTTTTGATGCCACAGCTCACATCATTTTACTGCACAGATTAGAGCACGTTATTGGGATTAAAAGTACAGTACTAGGCTGGTTTAATCATACGTGTCTGATAGATTCCATTCTGTTCATGTTAATGATGTTTCTTCCACATAGACGAGGATCTGCTATGGTGTCCCACAGGGTTCAGTGTTATGGCCGATCCTCTTCACTCTATACATGAGTATAGAGTGGGAGATATTATCCAGAGACACGGCATAAATTTCTCATTGTTATGCTGGTGATATTTAGCTGTATTTATCTGTGAAACCAGATGAAACAGAAGCATTAGCCCAACTTCCGGCATGTCTTATGAACGTTAAGGCCTGGATGTTGACAAACTGTTTACTTTTAAATTCTGATAAAACTGAAGTTTTTATTGTTGGTCCCAAACACCTTAGAAACAGATTAGACAATTTTACATTGGCCTCCAGCACAACTGTGAGGAACCTCAGAGTTATTTTCAACCAGGATATGTTGTTTAAACAGCATATTAATGAGGTTTGTAACTGTCTTTTTTCACCTCCGTAATATCGCCAAGATTAGGAGCATCCTGTGATGCTGAAAAACTAATCCATGCGCTTGCCACTTCTAGATTAGATTACTGTAATGTGTTACTAGCAGGATGTCCAGGTAATTCTCTGAATAGCCTCCAGCTACTCCCTTACTCCTCTTCTCCCCTCCTGTCCTCTTGTTAATTATGAGCATTTTGTAAACATAACTTTGCGTTCCATTATCCTTGTAGTTTTTGCAGGAGCTCCTTGTATGCCTGCTCTTTCAAAAGTTTTATTTACTGCTTAATCAATTGTGCACCACAGGTAGATGATGTGAAAACTGGGTATTTTGCAGTTCAAGTCAATTTTGAAGCTTTGAAAGTCAGCCTTTAAAGATTTTGCCCATCCATACGTCATGTGAGGTGTACTGACGCACCCTGAACATAAAGGACTTAAATTTTTTTTTTTTCAAAAAAGCAAATGCTCAACCACATTAAAGTTTGTGTCAGAGTATTGCCATGGTTACAGCAATCCTAGTTGATCATCACAAGGCCGGTCTAACACCCGCAGGGAGGGAGTAGCAGCTAGCCAGGTCTGATGGGTGAGTGTGAATTAGTGTGACTGTTTGTGTGTGTGTGTGTGTGAGACAGAGAGATAGATTGTGTGGGATGTGGGTGGGGGCAGGGAAGGAGGCAGGTAGGCACACGTTCAGGGTACAGCAACAGCAACAAGAAGGAGTTTAATTAGAGAATGGGGACAGCATGCATAATCTGACACTTTGCAGTTTTCAATTCTCTCACTATTTTAATATTCTGACACTGTTTACCTGAGCAGCAGCTTTTATCATCATCAAAGCCTTTAAGGGACAATCACTAAACTTAACCGTTCAGTGGCACCCTCCTCCTCCTCTCCTCCCTCTCTTACATCTCTATGGTAACTGATTGCCTCATCCTTCGCTCACTGGAATCCCTTGGAAATATAAACACCTATTGGTCCTTCCGTTGCCGATGGATCATTGCTTGCTTCCATTTCAGCTGCTCCCTGTTCCGGGTCGCCACAGCGGAGTGATCCGCATGATTGATTTGGCACAAGTTTTACTCCAGATGCCCTTCCTGACGCAACCGGGAGCCAAACCCAGACCTCCCACATGGTAGGAGCCACTAAGCCACTGGGTAAGATTGCTGGATTGCTTAGAAAAGATTTCCTCTTAGGTTACACTTTTGGCTATTATTTGCAAGTGACGATACATCAGCCAGCGTGTTAACAGGGATATATTGTGAATAAATTACTTTTTCTGTTTTTGAGACTATTTATTTGCCTGTTTGACTTCATTATGATATAATCCAATACTATTACGTATACTACACTACTATATTACTGATTTATCACTTTATTTGGGGGTCTGGCTTTTTCTCATTTGGTGAGTCATTCAGATCTGCAGGTTATTGTGACATCACTCACCTGGATCAGAGTATCCAGCCTGCCCTTCTTTAGCTCCACCCAACTCTACATCATGCAGCATTTGCTTTGTCTATGAAGTGGATAGCATAAAATCTGTAACACCAATTTCAAAACAGACATATGCCACAGGGGGAGGTGGAGTTGAGTCACATTGGTGACTCCGCCCCTTAAACTATCTGTTGAGAACACACCTCTAAAGGCATGGTTGGAAAGGGTGCTTTTGTACTGTGTTCAAGTGATATTTTGACCATAGCATATCACTAAACATTCATTAAGATGTCAGGAAATTGTCAAATTTTGAAAAAAGGTCACAGTATATCTCCTCAAATGACCATCACTGACTTCTCTTTGCATACAAATTAAATTCCAAAACTGTTTTTTTTTTCTTGGTTTTACCTGTAATTTGTATCAAGCTTTTAAAACCAAGCATTGAATTTATAACCTTTATTAAATTTGAATCAAAGGATCCCATGTTTTTATGATGTATTGCTTTATTGGAAACTGTAACGTGTGTCAAATGACCCGGAGAGATCGTTGGAATCAGCTCAGCTTCTAATCAATAATCACTATTAACTCTGTGTGTTAAAGGAGAGACGGATGTGAAAACAGAAAAAGTGGTAATTGATGTGATTTGGAATCAATCTATAAGCCATGACATGGGTGATTCAATAATTCAATGATCAGAACCGATGATTGATCAGAAAGATGTATTCGGTATGATTTGGGTCGGGACTGAGAGACTCTGTTGCAGCAGGAGGTGATGTAATGGAGGTCACTGTGTACTCAGGGGAATAAAAACAACTGATATGGTGAACAAAAACAGGAGTAGGAGATAGCAGCCGCGGGTGAGGTAATGTAAGCACGAGCCGGTAACTAGTCTAAACAAGTGAAGTAACAGAAGGAGAGGTGATTTACGTGATTTGTAAGCAATTCCTAATCAATGAAATGTATGAAATGTGTGTGTGATTAGTCAAGGATCAGAAACAAAATGTATTACCAAAATGTAATTTTGGTAATAGATCTGTGTTAGTTAATGTAAGTTAAAAGGGAAAAACCTATTTTTGTTGGGTCAAAAACGGACAGAGACAGAGCGGAGCGCATGTTCCTCTCTGGAATGTCAACAGGGCAGGAGAGAGGGCGTAAGTGTAAACATAAGTTACTTCGGCATACACAACACTGGGACCAGGTGTCTGGGTCAAATGGTGATGTCGAGGTGGGGCTGTGTGTTTGGTACAGAAAGCGGTACATGGGCTCCGGACTGCAGACGGAAGGTTCATTGCCGAATTCTGTTATTAAACACGAACCAATCAATCAATCAGTTAATGTAACGTTGGAACATACGTTGGTATGTAGATCGTTAGAAAAAGGGTTAGCGTTAGCTGATAAGCTTTAGCTTAATGAGCTGTATAGCCAAGAAAAACAAGATGGCCTTGGATTGGTGATATGGAAGATGTCATGCTGTAAACATATGAAGTCATTGGGGGACAGGGCCTGTGGAATATGAATGATGTAATCGGGATTATGTAAAATTATGCACGCCTCTGTATATGTGAATAACCAATCAGAAGTGTCATGTGAAGTTTGAGGGAAATTATGTATGCATATGCAAAGGTGAGAGAACCAATCAGATGAAGGCTGGTGCAGGGCGAGCAAGGAGAGAGAGAGCGCATAAAAAGAGAACGCAGAAGGACTCGGGGTGGATTCCTGGAGCGATTTTCAGACGAAGAAGGACTAGCTGAAACCTGGACGAGCAACCCCCATCTGAAGGATTAACTGGAAGGATTTACTTCAAGAAAAGAAGACAGAAAGACGCTTGGAACAGGATCTACGAATTTTCCCCATTTCTTGAAGGAATAATTGGAGCCTTTTTGGTTAGCCTAGCTCACTGCTAGCAAGGAGGAAGGGCCGGATCAGCATACCTGCAGGCCTGATCGTTTGAGCTCTCTCTCTCCCTCCCTGCCAGCGGCCTTGAAAACGCAAAGGTGCACATGCGTTTCTCAGCCTGTCCTTGACCAACCAGATGAACTGATCAGTAAGCCACAGCTTTAATCTGCCTTTTTTAGAATTATAAATTGTATAACCAATCAATGCTGTTGCTTAACCTTGCTAATCTGCTTTAATAAATATAAAAACTGTCATAAGACGTCGTTGTGGACATTACATCTGTATTCAGAATTTTGAAGACTTGTTTATGCCTCTGCACTGACACACAGGTTCTTATGGGTTATTTTAGCCACATTTTTGTCAAATTGTCCCTGAGGCTCGCTGTCCGAGCCGCTAAAGTTTCCTAGCCTGTAACAAGAGCCCAGATCGTGAGAGAAGAGCTGCCGTTAACAGACGTGGCCGATAGCTGGACTTCGAGCCACCCGGCTATTCCTCTGAAGGACAGTTATTGGAGTGAGCGGGGCATACGTTTGGAAGTAGGCAGTGAGAGCTAGGCGTATCTTCTCGACACCAGCTTAAATAAGTTGAGGAAATCTAGTGAGGAACCTCTCCTAGACCGCAATTTCTTACCCGTAGGATGGAGAGCTGGTCCCGGTGACAGACTCTGCTAGTCAGAGACTGAACCAAAACTGGGGGATTTTACATTTGGCGCCCGAACAGGGACATGAAAAAGTGAGTTTCAGGTCCAACTAATCTGGACCCCCCAGATAAAAAAGTGTGCAGCAGGAGGGAGCCTGCGCAGGCACAGAAGATCGACTCCCCCGTGTGGACAAAAAGGGGGGGGCCGAACCCGCAGTAATTGCAGGGAGCAAGCGGGATTGAAGAGGAGCGAAGGTCGACGGAGAATTTCTAGAGGAAATCCCAAGACTGCGTAGAATAGCCAACCAGTCTGAACTTTATCCCTGACCCCGAATTTGGTACCTAGGGAGGCTTTAAGGAACAGACGACTCGATCAGACAAAGACAGAGAAGAGTGAGAAGAATGAGAAAAATGGCGACAGGACAGAAGAACCTTAGCCCAGAAGAGGATGACCCAGGGTTGGGACCGAGGACTGCAGAAACCAAGCCCCATGTGACGGCCTCGCCGTCTGGGAAAGCAGAGGAGCAGAAGAGACAAGCCCAGGAGGACCGAGATAGGTTAACTCAGGGCTTAGGGCAGAGCGAGTTCTTAGGTAGCGACCTTGAGGAAGTAGAAGCGGGATCAGGGAGGTCCAGGAATGAAGGAGTACCTGCCGGGGATGATAGAGGCCCTGGAACGGGGTCTGGGGAAGGCGAAGGAGATAGCAGCCAGGAGGGTGATGATAAGCGTTAATGGGTTAAGAACAGGAAATGTGTCCTGGGGGATGGCCGAGATGGCGGCGGGCGGCAATGCGGATGGACGCGGCTAGGTGTCACATGGGAGACCGAATCGAGGAGTATGTGATTCAAACCTCCCCAGTGGATGAAGAGACCAGGAGACAACGGGCACTGGAAGCCGTGATAGGGATGCAGGGGTTTGGAGGTGCAACACCGGCTGGAGGAAGAACACCGGAGTCCCGGGGGACGCCCAAAGAAGTCGAACCCGGAGCCCCTGCACCAGTACAAGAGGAATTCATCTTCATTGGAGAAGACTCGCCGAGGGCCCCACCTGCCGCAAAGAGAAGTCGGGGAGCCGAAGGGGAGAGCGTGACAGCGAAGACCCCACCCGACGTGGAGATAGCGACGGTAAGTCCTCGACAGGAGTCACCACCGCCATCGGGGAACCTACTGGAGACAGGCCTGGTGGAGGACTCGGAGGAGAAGAGGAGAAAAAGTCAGATGTGGCCAGCCTGTGCTTCCTGGCTGAGAAGAGGCGTGAAATCTCGACGGATTTGAAGATGGCGAGAGGCCAGGGAAAGAAGAAACCGCTGGAGTTCGCCAACGTGAAGATGGGAACCCTAAGAAGGCCCCAAGACCTGAGTTGGGGAACCATGAAGACCAGAGGCATCAGGAAAGGGTACACTCTTCATAACCGTATTGTGCTGGAGGACCTGAGAGATGAAGAATCGTTCCTGGCCCAGTGTGAGGCCGACCTGACCAAAGGGGCCCAGGCCGGGCACCAGATAAAGAGAACGGCGCCTAGTGAACGGTTTGTGAAGGCTCTGAGGGTGGTGATGACAGGTCGAGGAGAGGAGGCGAGAATTGCGACCAGGCCAAGGACAGGACACATGGTGGCCACCCTGGATCAGGCCATGAAGACATGGGATCTGGAAACCAAGTACTACAAGAAAAAGAGGAAAAAGGAGACCAGGCCCTCTGCCAAGATTTCAGGGAAGGTAGTCGCTAAATTGACCACGCAATATCAGGAATCAAGACAGGACTATCAAGGCCGACCGCACCCCTCACATAGAACATCCACAGCTTATCAGCCCAGGCAGCCACCGACCAGGAAATCAGATGGAAAACCAAGAAAAGGTGATTATCTGCCAGCCAAGGAGTACAGCAAGTTGACACCAGAGCAGAAGGAGGCCCTCCGGGTTGCCCGTAAGGCAGCGGGGGGGCCCCGGAAATGAGGGGTTTGAAGGCGCGGGTCGCTCTGGGAGAAGTCTACTGGAAGAGGGACGAAATCTACACTAAGTTGGACGGAATCCCATATCTGGTGGACACTGGAGCTGAGGTGTCGATGACCCGCAGTAGCCTTGAGACAGTAGGACACCTGAAGATCCAAATTGTCACCGGAACCATCGAAGAGGTGCCAATTGAAGTGTGGAAAGGAATGGTGTGGGTACTAGGCCCGAAAAAATCTGATTATAGTAAGAGAGTTGAAGAAACCCAGAAAGAATGGGGGCTCTGTGAAGAAGCGGTGGAATCTGCTGCAGTCAAGGTCAGTTCATATAGAACCAACCCGAGTAGAAACAACAGCCAGTAAACGGATGGTAAGAGTGACCGGCCAACTAAGTGATTGTCCGCCAAGGACAGAGGAGACAACGACCCTCCTGGATCAGGCTGGAGACCGGTGATCAACGTTTAAGGCCCGCAACCGACACTCAACCACCAATCAGGCGGGCCTCATCCACCCACAGGGGTCTCTGGAGACTCTGCAGGTTAAGAAGTTCAAGTCTG
The DNA here is from genome assembly GCA_018398805.1 of Hirundichthys speculiger. Taxonomy (NCBI): domain Eukaryota; kingdom Metazoa; phylum Chordata; class Actinopteri; order Beloniformes; family Exocoetidae; genus Hirundichthys; species Hirundichthys speculiger. The sequence continues at coordinate 1,724,586 of JAGFBZ010000771.1, read as the reverse complement.
AGAAGAAAGAAGAGTTTCAGCAGCTGAGCCTGGACGGCCGTCGACCAAAGGCCTCTGAAAGGCCTGAAGAGGGCCATTCATGCAGCTGAAAGACTGGAACCCGGGAGTCTCATGGCGAGATTGCTAGTGGGGGTGAGGTTGCTAGCGGAGGTGAGGTTGCTGATAAAGGTGAGTGGTGAGGATGATGACGCCGTGCTGAAGGTGTGAAACGAAGGAGGGGGTATGGTGTCTCTGTATTGGTGAGATAATTGAAGTGAGACGGAAGATATCGCTATCTGTGAGGCAAATGGGTTCAAAGGAGCTAAAAGTAGAACATTAGCTCACCATGATTTAGGAGAGAAAAGGAAAAAACATAGATAGCTAAGTTATGGCTGAACATGGAATTGGATGTGCTGCGGCAAAGGGCACATGCCGAAGAAGGAACACACGGGCGGGGAAACAAGGAAGTGGACCGCTACGTACAAGAGAGAAGACTTGTCTTTGTCGTGATGGAGAAATGGGACAGGACACCTAGAGGCCGGGTGGTCCCAACAGGAGATGTGAGGGAGGTGGTACTGGCCGCGCAGGGAGCGCTGGGTCATGTAGGCACGCTCCCCACATGGAGGGAATTGGAGAGGCAACAGCTCTGGATCGCCTGAAGCCAGATACGCCATGTTCTGCGAAACTGCGTTGTGTGAGGGCAATACAATGCAGGGAGAAGAGGAATGGGTTGAAGGCCGGACCATAAGAAGTACCGTGTCATGGAGATAACAGAAAAGAGAGAAATACCTGTTGGTACTGTTGCGCTCTATGCTAGGTTATGGGGCAGGGAGAGCCATGGAGAAGGAAACCAACATAGTTCAGCAAATACTAGACAGTGATAGAAGTTACTGAAGAGGAGAGGGATCCAGAGAGTGGAGCAACTGCCAATTTCAAGCTAGAAGGAACCAGGAACCGAAGATGGCTAGTGGCAGAGGACCCCCGCCATCCCATGTCAGACTAGCCACTGATGAAGGGATGGTGATAAGAGAAACGACCTCAGCTCTCTCTGAGACGAGAGAGGGCTGAAGAACCTGAATTATAAGAAGAAATGACCTCGGCTCTCTGAGACGAGAGAGGGCTGAAGAACCTGCATTATAAGAGAAACAACCTCGGCTCTCTGAGAAGAGAGAGGGCTGAAGAAACTGCATTGAGTGAAGAAAGGAACCTAATCGGAGGAGAAAGAAGACCTTGGACTGGAGTGAAGTTAACGACGGCTAAGTGGGTTGAGGGGACCATCCCTCCCCTAAGAGTCCAGCGGGCAGGACCGCATAGCAGAAGATCCGGAAGAATCCAGACCAAGACGGAAGCTGATGAACCGTTGCTCGAGGAGAAAGGAAAAGAGAGCAACAGCAACTATATGGTAAACGACCTCGGACCGGAAAAAGGAATAAGAGTATATGCCAAGTGATGAAGAGCGACTCTGACCAGCTGGCAGCAGGCGGTAGAGAAAGGAAGAAAAGTATGGGAAGTAGCCCTATATGCAATAGCTGTGTGGGCACATCACAGTTAAGGAGGAGGACCTCCAGGAGGGAAAGTGGACCTCAGAAGACCTGCAGGAGGAGGAAGAAGCGGGACCGATATTGAAGGTGTTGAAGTGGAAAAGAGAGAGATGAAGATCGCCCTGTGAATGGTCTGGCTCAGAGGTCGCTCTGGGACTGTGGTTCTTTAACAACTTGAGCCAATTTTAATCTGCTTTGCTTGTTTGCTCACCTGCTCTACCAAACTCTGTACAGGAGGAATCACTGCTGAATGCTGTGTCATCTGCACCTCCCATGCCGGCCGGATTCCCCGACTCTTTGACGCTCCCCACCTCGTGGGGAGGGACAAAGATTTAGGGGAAGGGGGGGGTATCGCAGACTGTGAAGACGCGAGACAAGATGTGGATTTCTGAAAATGCAGGGGGATGGGAGATGCAGGAGATGTGATTGTTATTGTTTTATTTTCCTGTGATTTCTGGTAAATTGAGTGTGTGATGTTTTACCAGTAATCAAATTCTTGATCTAAACTATTCTTCACTAAACTTTTCTTGTGGCTATTATTGATCGATTCACCTGTGATTTCTGTAGAATTGAATAGGAGTTTTTGTTCAGCACTCAGACCATTAGACAGTACTCAGACATTTTACCCAGTAATTAAATTTTCAGTCAGTGACAACACTATGAACGTGATAGGAGGATGGCCCTGTGTGCAACGTGGCATGGGCGACCCGACGTGATCCAGCGGACCCGAAGATGTGCAGGCTTGGACGGCCAGCAAGGAGGCTGACGGTGGAGGAGGCTTGCTCGCCGTGTCTGTGCCCACGACAGGGGGTGGGAAGCTGAGCGATTCCAAGGAGGGGGTGTCAAATGACCCGGAGAGATCGTTGGAATCAGCTCAGCTTCTAATCAATAATCACTATTAACTCTGTGTGTTAAAGGAGAGACGGATGTGAAAACAGAAAAAGTGGTAATTGATGTGATTTGGAATCAATCTATAAGCCATGACATGGGTGATTCAATAATTCAATGATCAGAACCGATGATTGATCAGAAAGATGTATTCGGTATGATTTGGGTCGGGACTGAGAGACTCTGTTGCAGCAGGAGGTGATGTAATGGAGGTCACTGTGTACTCAGGGGAATAAAAACAACTGATATGGTGAACAAAAACAGGAGTAGGAGATAGCAGCCGCGGGTGAGGTAATGTAAGCACGAGCCGGTAACTAGTCTAAACAAGTGAAGTAACAGAAGGAGAGGTGATTTACGTGATTTGTAAGCAATTCCTAATCAATGAAATGTATGAAATGGTGTGTGTGATTAGTCAAGGATCAGAAACAAAATGTATTACCAAAATGTAATTTTGGTAATAGATCTGTGTTAGTTAATGTAAGTTAAAAGGGAAAACCTATTTTTGTTGGGTCAAAAACGGACAGAGACAGAGCGGAGCGCATGTTCCTCTCTGGAATGTCAACAGGGCAGGAGAGAGGGCGTAAGTGTAAACATAAGTTACTTCGGCATACACAACACTGGGACCAGGTGTCTGGGTCAAATGGTGATGTCGAGGTGGGGCTGTGTGTTTGGTACAGAAAGCGGTACATGGGCTCCGGACTGCAGACGGAAGGTTCATTGCCGAATTCTGTTATTAAACACGAACCAATCAATCAATCAGTTAATGTAACGTTGGAACATACGTTGGTATGTAGATCGTTAGAAAAAGGGTTAGCGTTAGCTGATAAGCTTTAGCTTAATGAGCTGTATAGCCAAGAAAAACAGATGGCCTTGGATTGGTGATATGGAAGATGTCATGCTGTAAACATATGAAGTCATTGGGGGACAGGGCCTGTGGAATATGAATGATGTAATCGGGATTATGTAAAATTATGCACGCCTCTGTATATGTGAATAACCAATCAGAAGTGTCATGTGAAGTTTGAGGGAAATTATGTATGCATATGCAAAGGTGAGAGAACCAATCAGATGAAGGCTGGTGCAGGGCGAGCAAGGAGAGAGAGAGCGCATAAAAAGAGAACGCAGAAGGACTCGGGGTGGATTCCTGGAGCGATTTTCAGACGAAGAAGGACTAGCTGAAACCTGGACGAGCAACCCCCATCTGAAGGATTAACTGGAAGGATTTACTTCAAGAAAAGAAGACAGAAAGACGCTTGGAACAGGATCTACGAATTTTCCCCATTTCTTGAAGGAATAATTGGAGCCTTTTTGGTTAGCCTAGCTCACTGCTAGCAAGGAGGAAGGGCCGGATCAGCATACCTGCAGGCCTGATCGTTTGAGCTCTCTCTCTCCCTCCCTGCCAGCGGCCTTGAAAACGCAAAGGTGCACATGCGTTTCTCAGCCTGTCCTTGACCAACCAGATGAACTGATCAGTAAGCCACAGCTTTAATCTGCCTTTTTAGAATTATAAATTGTATAACCAATCAATGCTGTTGCTTAACCTTGCTAATCTGCTTTAATAAATATAAAAACTGTCATAAGACGTCGTTGTGGACATTACATCTGTATTCAGAATTTTGAAGACTTGTTTATGCCTCTGCACTGACACACAGGTTCTTATGGGTTATTTTAGCCACATTTTTGTCAAATTGTCCCTGAGGCTCGCTGTCCGAGCCGCTAAAGTTTCCTAGCCTGTAACAAGAGCCCAGATCGTGAGAGAAGAGCTGCCGTTAACAGACGTGGCCGATAGCTGGACTTCGAGCCACCCGGCTATTCCTCTGAAGGACAGTTATTGGAGTGAGCGGGGCATACGTTTGGAAGTAGGCAGTGAGAGCTAGGCGTATCTTCTCGACACCAGCTTAAATAAGTTGAGGAAATCTAGTGAGGAACCTCTCCTAGACCGCAATTTCTTACCCGTAGGATGGAGAGCTGGTCCCGGTGACAGACTCTGCTAGTCAGAGACTGAACCAAAACTGGGGGGATTTTACACGTGAAAATATTCTCAACATTTTGGGCCTGATTTACTAAAGGTTTGCGTGCGTAAAAACGTGTGCAAACTTGACACCACCCGCAAACCAATGCGCAAGCTGATCTACTAACCGCGTGCAAAGAGGACTGCGCCTCTCAAATGAGCAAAATAGCACACGCTGTTCATTTAGTACTTTTGCTCTGATGAATAATCAATATGGGGCGTACCCGCCAGAAAGCGCAAAATACTGGGAGGGGAAAATGCAAATAGGTTCATTTACCACACGCAATGAGATTTACCAACCCTGAAAGTAATTGCGGGGATTGTGATTGCGTCTGTATTTAATACGTTCGAAAGGAAGGTGCTAATCTGCCCAGCATTACGCACCGATGGCTGCTGTTATTGTGGCAAGGACGCAGAGAGAGAGTCTTTCGGACTCGTGTAAATTTGTTTGCACATGCAAAAGGAGAAATATTTTATTTGAATGTTAAATCGAGTATTATTCAGCAAAAGGTTGCCACAGGAGGCACCAGGGTTTCCGTTGTCTGGTAATTGCCGGACTTTGTCTGGTAAAATATGCGGAAGTCCGGGATTTTATAATCTCTCCGGTCAAAATGTCCGGTGAAAATACTCCTCCCAAGCACAATTTCAGTTGTAATAAATGGGTTATTTCCACATCATTTTATGAAAAAACGCCTCGGGATTCTCCCAGAGGAGCTGGTGGAAGCGGCCGGGGGATCTGGACCTCTGAAGCTGCTGGCCCCCCCCCGCGACCCGACTTCGGATAAGCGGAAGCTAATGGATGGATGGATGGATGGATGGATGGATTTTATGAAAAAACATATACTTTTTTTACAAATGAGTAGTGTGTGAGGACGAGTCAGCTCCAGCCACAGCTCCACTCATTGATGCCACAGGTGCGCGCAGAGACGCATCTCCGTCATGACAGCGCTCCGCGGTTATGGAGGCTTGAACTTCTCAACGGCCTGTGAAGTTCTCATCGGGGATTTAAGTGAAATCTACCCCGAGTGGCTCAACTGGCCCAGATAGCCTGCTGATCCCTGTCTCCAGTGTGCCAGCAGAGAGAGGTTTCCCTCTGCAGAACCGCATTAAAACAGCGCAGCAGAGTCAGAAGAGCGCGAGCTTCTGCAATATTTATTTATTTATTTTTTTAAGTTACGCTCGTGAGTCAATTGACGGGACTTATTTTATTTGAAATAGCCTGTTTTTTAATAAAAACACTATTAAATGACTTGCATTGATATCGTACTACTGCATATGATTTATTTTTAACCTCAATAAATTCATATAGCCTATGTGACCGGAATTTCAAACATTTGTCCGGTAAATTGAAAACCTGCCGGTCACATTGTCCGGTGCCAATTTTTTCTAGTGGAAACACTGGGAGGCACATTCATTTTTTTATTTGTGATAATAAATAAATCACGTGTTTTCATGGAGAAAAAAGTGTTTCTTATTGTGCGCCTACCTTGTTCTGCAGTTGGCTCCAGAAGGTGAGCTGCACCTGCTGGTTAGAGGCATCTCTTCCGCAGGCATCTCTTCCACAGGCCCTCCACCTGTCTTGTTAAAGGCCACTTTTTCTTTAGTTCTTCGCCTTATATCTTGCCACCTTCTTTTAACCTAATCTGCCGTTCTTTTTGTTTTACCAACTGCATTTATTCTATCGCAGATTTTCTTTTCTCCGTGATTTTCTATTGCGTTTCTTTTGGTAATGTTTAAATTATTTGCTTTAGTTCATGAATGTGTTTTATTTGCCTCTTCCACTAATATCTCTAACTCCAACTCGTCAAATTTCATTTTGCGCTTGCGTCTATCCTGCTTTCCATCCAGACTCTCCATGGCGCAAACCGTAAGAACGCAACAACACCTCATTTAAATACTGCGGTTTGCACCCGTTATCAATTGCGCGAGCATTCTTAGTTGATCACCCGCAAAACACACAACAACAGCACGCGCAAACTTTTTCAGTGCACACGCAATTTAGTACTCTTTATTCAGGATCTTAGTAAATCAGGCCCTTTGTGTACTCTTTCCTACACTATCACCAAAGACTATCTGGCACATCTAAAGGGATCTACATTAAGCAAGAATTTTGATTAAGGAATTGAAATGAGTTTTAAAGATTAAGTGAGCTATAGTAATCGTGGCATCTAGCAGTTACTGAGTTGATGATGAACTCCACTGCACTGCTGAAAAAGAAAAGGTTAAGGTGCTGCACTGTAGCAATCAAAATTGAACTGTCAACGTCACTGTGTGTGAACAAATACTTGAAATACAGATGCCATAATAAACTAAAGCTGCTCTGCAAAGAAGAGTGAGCCAAAATTTGTCCACAACAATGTGAAACATTGATTTTTTTAAAGTCTCTTACTTTGACTTACGAAGCAACTCACTCCTTACTATTTTAACCCTGCCGGGTTGTAAACTTTATTAAACTCACACGGGTTACATACATTCAGCTCGGTCTGGTAACTCCGGTGGTGTCACACACTAACCTGTCCGTGCGTCACACATCAATCTAAACAAAAGTTCCTAACAACAATTCCTATTGTTACATCCTTTCACTTTTGAGTCAGAGCTGTTATCCCAAAATTTGACTTAATATCAAAAACAAACTAATGCTTATTCCCACATTGTAACCAGTTATGTAGGCGGATCCATTGGAATGTTCTTTTTAACAAATGATGAAAATAGCAGCTAACAAAACTAAACAACACTATACTTTTAAACGGTTTCACAAAGTGCTGTATTTCTGAACATTTTCACAAACTACAGTACCTGTCAACAATTTCACTCTGCGTGTTATTCAACGAACCATTATCTTTTAATTTATAATGTATCAGTGGTCACATCCATATAAACATAAAATAAACAATAATAAACATGTGTAAACCATAACTTTTGTGCATATTTACTTTAGCAGTGCGGTTTGCTTTACCCGTGTGCAAAGTGCACATAAACACATCTCCCTTTATCCACCAGTATGATAACACATACTTATCCATATATCGCTGTGGCCTCACCCCTGTCACGACCAGCTCTGGTCGTGACAGGGGTGTCCCTGTTCCCAGCGTCTCTGTGTGTGTGTCCTGCTGCGACTGTGTGGGGAATAGAATCAGTCCCTGAATGTTCATTTCCCACAGCCTGCGGTGGACTAGGTATGCTGATCTCAACGTCCATGGGGTCACTGAAATTCACTCCTGGTGCACGTCTAAGGTGTCTGTGGTTTCTCCTTATGACACCTCCTGAGTGCAACTGGACCTCATAGGATCAACTTTCAGTCTTAACAGACTTGGCTTTGTCGGCAGCAGTGTTTTGGTACGACGACTGAGCAGTCATTGTGCTGGACTGCTATCCAGACCCTGTGATGGTGTGTTTCGGTGATCGAGCAGAGCCAGATAAGGATCTTGCCCAGCTGCCTGGGCTTTGATGAGAAGTCTTTTTGCTGTCTTCACAACTGACTCGGCTTTGCCGTTGCTCTGGGGGTAGCCGGGTGATGAAGTCACATGTTGAAATCCTGGGACCTGGGACGCATATTGTGGGCCATTGTCTGATATCACTGTGTCCGGAATACCTTTGCGGGAAAAGTGAGCTTTGTGATGAGATAGTCTTTGCTGTCAAACACAAACAGGTCTGTGCCCACCTTTGCCCATGGTCTGCTCGGCACTTCATGTGGCTTCAGTGTCTCTTTTTATTGTTTATTGGCCATAGGCTTACAGATGTCACACTTTGCAACATACTTTTTGATTCGGTCGTTCATGCCAAACCAATAGACACATTCTCTGGCTCTGCATAGACATCCTTCAACACCGAGATGCGATGAGTGTAATCGGCTTGTGATGTCTGCTCTCAGTGCATCTGGAATGACAGCATGCTCACCTCGAAAGACAATCCCATCTTGATGGCTCAGTTCTCCTTGGAAAGAGAAGTAAGGCCTGATTTCACATGGTAGATGTGTCTTGTCTTTGGGCCATTTTTCTGTCATTGTTTTGATAAGAAGCTGCAGTGTCTTGTCTTTGTCCGTGGCACACCATATGTCGTGTAGCCTATCTACAGATATTAGTAAGTGATGTACCATATGAACAGTTTCTACTTCATCTTCCACAGATGTGCTCTCAGAAAGATAGGCTCTATTGAGTGTGTCAGCTAATAACATGTCTCTACCAGGCACATATACAACATGAATGTCATATTTCTATATGCCCAGCATCATACTCTGCCATCTTTTGGGTGCACTCAACAGGGGTTTTTGTACTATGGTTTCTAATGGTTTGTGATCACTTTGCACGGTGGCTTTACGACTGTATGTGTATTGGCGAAATCTTCCCATACCGAAAACCACAGCTAGAAACTCCTTTTCTATTTGGGTATATCTACCCTCTGTCTGTGTCAGTGTTCTGCTTACAAAAGACTGGCTTTCCACTCTGTATGAGTGCTGCGCCCAAACCTGTGTCTGAGGCGTCACACTGGACTGTCAGCTCCTCGTCTGGGTTGTAATATTTCAGCACTGGAGCATTTAATATTGTCTCTTTAAGTTTAAGGAATGCCTCCTCATGTTCTGATGTCCATTTCCACTCACTGTCTTTATGTGTCAGGCCTCTCAGCCACTTGCACTGGTCTGAGAGGTGAGGGCAAATCTTGGTGAGGTAGTTAACCATACCTAGAAGCCTCTGCACGCCTTTAACATCTGTCGGTGCTGGCATCTGCTTCACTGCATGCACTTTTTCCAGATCCGCTTGGAGTCTGCTGTCAGGCAGTGTCCGATGTAAGTGGTCTCCTTTTGTCTCAGTCTGAATTTCTCTGCATTTAGTTTTATGTTCTTTTCCCTGCATCTGTCCAGAAACTGTTTTAAGTTTTTGTCGTGATCCCTTTCCGCTTCTTCTTGTGTCCCTCCTTGTCCTGTGATCAGGATGTCATCTGCGATAATTACATTATCTAGCGCCTGTGTGAGCTTTCTTTGGAATATTTCCGGGGCCAGACTTATCCCCATCGGCATCCTCAACCATCTGTAACGTCCGAAAGGAGTGGTAAATGTCGTCAAAAAGCTGGACTCCTCCAGTTGTACATGCCAAAATCCACTTTTGACATCACACACTGTGAACACCTTGGCTTTGGAACAGGTCTGGTAAGATGTCCTAGATAGTTGGAAGTGGGAAGTGACTGCGCTTTAATGCTTTATTCAAAGGTTTGGGATCTATGCAGACTCTTGGTTTACCATTTTGTTTCTGTACTACCATCATAGCGCTGATCCAGTCTGTGCTGCATTCTACAGGTGTGATTATTCGTCTGTGTTGCAGGTCTCTGAGTTCTTCCTTCATCAGTTTCATCAGGGCCACCGGGACCCGTCTCTTTGGCAGCTGCACTGGCTTTACTGTGCTGTTCATCTCCATTTTGTATTTGCCTGCAAGACAGCCATCTCCAGAAAACACATCAGCATAACTTGTTTTGATCTGTTCCATTGTCTGCTATTCTGTTGTATTTTTTCCTGTTGTGACTATACTATCTACTTTCATGATGTTTGTATGGTGCACTTCAATCAGTTTCATTGCCTCACTGGCTCTCCTGCCCAGCAGAGGCACTGCACCGTCCGCATTTACCACTTGAAACTCCAGGCGGTACAGTTTTTGGTTTCTTGGGTTTCTGATTTTAATTTTACATCTCCCCAAGGGCCTCAGTTTACTTTTGTTGTACATCACTAGTACGCTGTTGGTGTGTTCCAGCTTAATGTCGGGTTTCAGCAGGTTGATGGGGATAATATTGCAGCGGGCACCACAGTCTATTTGAAATTTAATCATGTCTTGGCCTAGTAGCATGCCTGCATACAGAAGCTGCATATCCTCTAAATAAGTATTCTCTCTGTTTTCACATCTGTCTCAACTGCATCAACCGTCTCAGTGATACATGTTATATCCTCATATTCCTCAGTCACACTTTCTGTCCCTATTGTACTCACATTTTTCTTCCGTCTCGGGTCTTGTTTTGCTCTACATTTAGCAGCAAAGTGGTTCTCTCTGACGCATTTTGCGCACTTCTTGCCAAACGCCGGACATTTCTGTTTGTTTTTCTCATGTGTTCTTCACAGAATTTACAGTCCACTGTGTTGTTTGTGTTCCTCTGGTGCTGCGCTCCTTGTACCAAATAAACCTCTTCCATTGTCAGCCCGGTGATGGCTTTCACGTTCTCCTTAGAGAGCTCCGTGGCTCTGTACAGTTGCAAACACGTGTCCAGTGTCAAGTTTTTCTCTTGCAACAGTCTCTCTCTCATGATGGTGTTGTTGCCACCACACACAATCCTATCACGGATGAGCGAGTCTCTCAAAGTCTCAAAGTTACATGTCTTTTCCAGCTGTCTCAGTTCTGTAACATAACTGTCAATATTTTCATTGGCGCCCTGGTTCCTCATAAAGAAACAATACCGTTCAACAATCTCATTCATGCTGGGGTTGCAGTGCTCATCAAACTTCGTGATAATGTCCTCTATTTTCCATGTATCTTTAGCTGTGTCGCCCATCAGGGTATCCAAAAGTTCTCTGCCGCTCTCGCCGACGACATAGCTGAATAGTTTTACCTTCTGTTTATCATCAGCATCAACCATTGCTAGATCCACATACAGAGCAAACTAGTCCCTCCAATTCTTCCACATTTTAGAAAGGTTGTTCGAGTCCAAACAAAGCGTCTGCGGCAGTTTCAGTCCCTCCATGGCATTACACGGCAGTCTCACGCTACAAGCAAATGCTAGCATCAGGTAATTCTCTTCCAACCGAAGAAAACCTACTCAGACCGAGTATTCTTCCGCTGGCACCATGTTAAAAGACTCTTACTTTGACTTACAAAGCAACTCACTCCTTACTATTTAAACCCTGCCGGGTTGTAAACTTTATTAAACTCACACGGGTTACATATATTCAGCTCGGTCCGGTAACTCCGGTGGTGTCACACACTAACCTGTCCGTGCGTCACACCTCAATCTAAACAAAGGTTCCTAACAACAATTCCTATTGTTACATTGATGCCATACAGAAAATAATTCCTTCGTTATTCCCACTAAATGTTGTTCTAGAACAGTGATTCTCAACCTTTTTTGAACAATCGCCTCTGGGCCACCATGATGACCCCCCCCCCCCAAAAAAAAAAAAAAATTAAATTAATTAAAAAAAATAAAAGTGCATGTCTGTGTAAGCATGGATTTTAATTTGTAGAAAGAGAAATAATGGAAATTACATGGAAATAATACTATAACAATATAATACTTTAGTATTATAGTAATATTAGTATTATTATTATTAGTAGTAGTATTATATTATTTATAAGTATAATACTTAAGTGTCCAGTGTAGAGCAGCAGATCTCTGTCTGTTAGCTCATCTAACGCTTGAACAACAATGAACATTTTTTCCCCCCTTGGAGTTTCTCATTAGGCATGTATGACGTAATGCACGCTATGGATTCCACTGTAGGATTCCCCTTTTTAGCGGAGATAATTTGCGGGGTCATTTTTTTCTGCTGAGGAGGAGGATTTTACTGAAAGCGCCACATTGAAGAAGAGACAGGTGAAATATCTGACCTCTAGGCTTCTATAAACATTTAATAATTAGCTACACATTTATTTGTGTGTGAACAGGCCTTTATAATAATATAATTGAAGCCTACCTTTGCCAACTGCAGAAAATGATTTAATTGTCACCTCCCTAGATTCTGCTGGTAGAGCTCCAGTTTTGCAATAAAGCTGCAGATGGTGGTCTTTGAGTTGACCAGCGCCATCCCATCCCCCTGGAGCTTCTAAGGGACTATGTTCATTTTTTGTCGAAGAAGTCAGACAGGTAGAAAATGTCATTGCGACAAGACCTCAGCTGACCCTTCAAAGTTGCGTCGGCCTGGTCGAGGAACTCAATGACTGAGGCGAAAAGCTCACACAGCCTGGCCAAGCAGTTGCCCTTGAAAAGCTAGCGCACCTCTGTGTGGAGCAGCAGGCACTTAAAGGCGTCATCATTTTCCCTGCACAGCTGTCTGAAGAGCCGATCATTGAGCGCATGGGCCTTTATTTTTGTTAATGGCCTTGACTGCCACATTCAGGGACTCATTGAGTGACGGTGCAGAATGCAGTGTACTGTCAGAACCTGGGGAACGCGCTGCTTTAATAAGGTGGCGAATCCCTGATATCTGCCGACCATAGCTGGGGCTCCATCAGTGGCACAGCCGATGATGTTAGTCATCTCCCACACGAACTCTGTCAGGGCAGTGAAGATGGTTTCCCCTCGTGTGGCCAGGTATTCCCCGAACAGGAAATCTTCAATCATATCCCTCGCAGACACATAACGGACCTTTATAGGCCAGGAGGAAGTTATTATCAGCCGTAGTGGTCTCATCCTGCTGGACACTAAAATGACAGCCCGCAACACAGCACACCTGTTGCTCAGTGTCCACGGACATCTCCCGTATGTGCCGAGCAACACTGTCATTGCTGAGCGGGATGGCCTTGGTGACTGACACAGGGTCAGGCTGCATGATGGTGAAGATCGCCTCCTTTATTGCCGGAACAACTAGAGACTCTCCCACAGTGAAGCCAGCTTTAGCTGTTAGAAGAGTTATGTTGTAAGATGCCACCAACCTCTCTGGTTGACGCTCCGAGCGAACATGGTGCAGATTTTAGGGGCCTTGAGTGCTGATCCTTCAGTGACTGGAAACAAGCCGAGTCTTTAGATGCCTTGTCTGGATGTTTTTTTAGAAAGATGCTCCTGTAATCGTGACAGCTTCATGGCTTCATGGCTTCATTGGAGAGAACCTGCTCACATAGCAGCACATTGGAAGATGTACATTGCTCAGTGATGGAATAAATCCATCATTTACGTAATTAGCCTTGTACTGCCGGCACTTTTTCTTGTTTTCCGCCATTTTTGATTGTACTATAAAGGTTTGTGATTAAATGTGATTACATGGTCTTGGTTGTGTGTGTTTTCATTGGTTGTTGAATTAATGTGTTGGAAAGGGGCTTTGTCTGCTGCTGTGTGTTTGTGGGCGTTACTATGGTGACCGATCCCGCTCGGCTTGTTCTGATTGTGACGTAGAGAAAAAAGGAGATTTTACCGAGTCATGGAAGCAGCAGACTCGGGGTTTTGGTCTCAGACAGCAGCTTTATTTTTTTGAAAGGAAATCTGAGCACAACTTTTTATTGAAACTTAAGTAGATTTGCACAATAAAAAAAACCTTGGCAAACCATGAAAGTTTAAAATAGAGTTCTCAAGGCGTGGCACCCCTCATTTGTGCCTGAGCAACCCCTCTCAGCCCTGATGTTTCCAGCGCCCCCCTAAAGGTTCAGAATGCCCCCTGGGGGGCGGTACCGCCCCCGTTGAGAAATCCTATTCTAGAAGCTATTGAATCATCTAGTGTAGTCTTTTACTACTGTTGCATCTTGGCTTGAAGAAATGATATGAGTGAAGAATGATAGTTTAATATGCCATGTTCTGCTGTTCAACTGTGGGTGTATTTACAGTGATTCCTTGCCAATTCGCACTTTAAATTCTGCGGTTTTAGTTATTTGCAGATTTTTCAGAAATATATAATATTAAAAAAAAAATCAAGAAAAAATTGCCGAAACATTACAGGATGTTGCGCGCATTCTCCTACAGCGAAGAAATGTTGTGAGCCAGCCTGGCCCCTTTAAGAAGGTAGCCTTATGGGTAATGGTGTGTGTGTCTTGGGACGGCAGAATGGGATGGCAGGGCTTCAATACTTTTTTGTGTTTTTTAAACATATTTTAAACACATTATTCAGGCTCAGGGGTCTCTGGCTCCTGTTCGTGGATTTTGATTTTTGCGGGGGGGGGGGGGGGGGGGGGGGGGGGGGGGGCAGTCCCCATCAACCGTGAAAAATAAGGGATCACTGTACTTCATTTTTAAACCAGGTAGGACAAGGTGCAACATCTTGTGTTCAAAGTTGTCCCAATTGCGCAAATAGGTAGAATTGAACATATCATTGAATGAGTACCAGTGTCTGGTCCCAAAATGTTCTTTCATCAGTCAATAAATCATGCAAAACCACTAACCTATAAAGTCAAATTTGGCAAACTTGACTTCTGAACTGTGGATAAAGGCCAGCATAATCATTATTTTTTATAATAAGGCTCGTTGTGCTGTTAACTGTGCTAATAGACAAATGTGACTAGGTCTGAGTTACCCTGGAAAGGTCTGGGGAAGAAGCTTCACCCCTTGCTGGAGGCCAATAGGAAGACATCCAGCTGGATAGCATTTAGCGTGTGAGCTGCCAGCCCTGACAACAGCCAGAACAGCTGGCTCATCCTTCTAGGTTGGCCTGGACCCCTCCAAGTTGACTAACCAGGACTATCTGATGTACAGAATAATGTACAAATTTATTTCGAATAAATGTAATGTAACGTTAGTTAGCATCATAGCTTAGCACGAGCTAAGCCAAGCTAAAATAGTAAGTTTATGGTGGTTGAAGTCTGGGGAGAATGTTCCAAACAGGCTAGTTTATTCTGCCCATTTTTTTAAATAACTAATTTTTGTGTTAAATGGTGTTGGATGGAGTCATCTTCTGTCAAAATGGTATTATTTAGTGCCATCAAAATTTAAAAGAATGATGCACTGATGTGGAGACTTACTATGCTTAGGATAATATTCCTGCTGTAGATGCTACACTCTTAATATTCAACTTTCTTACAGAAAGTAGGATGTTTGCTTATAATTGATGGCATTTAATGACATGATTTCTGTCTCACTTGCTGAAATACACTCCCAAAGCATGATAAATCAAGCACTATGCAGTAAGAGAGGTAAATCTTCACCTTGAATTATGAATGATCTTTCCAATACACTCAAAAAAAGGAACTTTGCAGACTGTTGAATTAACAAAAGCACAACATTTAGCTATAACATGATCATTTTAAGTTCACATCATGAACATAATTATATTAAGTCAGACTGAAGTGATAGCAAGACACTACACATGAAAAAGATCTGATCAAGTCGATCTCATAGCCCCTGAAAATCACGGAGGTTATCGCAAGACTTCGCAGGAGACCGTTGGAAGGAGACATCCAGAACCTGTGCAGGTAAGGGTAAACTGTAATCTAGCACCATCCTTCTAAATGCAAGTGCAATCCCATACAGATATACCACCAGCTGTCAGTCTATCACTTTCCCTTATTTTTGATGAAAAGTTTATTTGTCATGATTGAATTTGATAGATTTCAAAACTTGACTTCCACCATGCGGTGTCCTAAATCTTTCATTATATAGCAATGTGATATCAACAAGAGATTATTTTCTAGGGAATACAATACCAAATTGAAATATTACCTCCCAAAATAATGAAATTCTGGTGATAAAGGGTTTGCAGCAAAATATTGTAACATAGTTTTAACAGTGCTTATAGGAGTAAGCCACCAGCTAATAGCACATGGTGCCCTTTTGCAGCAGCACTTTTTGCCACGGTAAGTCAAAATACAAGCTTATTTGTGTTATCTATTGTCGTGTTTCACCTTTCAGTGGGATTCAGATGCATTATGCCGTTATTTTTGTTTTGTTTTTTTCTTCCTCACTCAGAGAATAAAGTCAAAATGTCGAAATAGTTTGAATGGCAGCTTACTCTAGTTACTTGAAATATACAGAAAATTAAAAATATATTTTGAAAGTAAATACCACATTGGCCCGAATATAGGACGATATTTTATTCTAGAAATCATATTCTCAAAAATGGGGATCGTCTTATAATCGAGGACTTGACTTTTCTATTGTCATAACACACCACTAAATGGAGCCGCACCTCGGTAACCAGTAAGAATGGAGGAACCATGAAGCCAACTCGAGCAAAGGGCTTTGAAAGTTTTGCTGGAGTTGAGCTAATCTGAAGGCCACATGAAGTTTGGAGGTCTGTAGTGACTGACTCAGCAGAAGGTTGGTGACCTCTTCGCATACCACTCCCTTAGTTTACGTGTCCTACCACTTCATGGCTGAGTTGCTGTCGTTCCCAAACACTTCCATTTCCTTTTAATACAGCTGACTGTAGAATATTTAGGAGGAAATTTCACAGCTGGATTTGTTGCACAGGTGTCATTCTATCACAGTTCCACGCTGGAATTCACTGAGCACCTGAGAGCGACCCATTCTTTCACAAATGTTTGCAGAAACAGTCTGCATAGGTGCTTAATTTTATACACCTGTTGCCATGGAAGTGATTGGAACACCTGATTCTGATCATTTGGATGGTTGAGCAAATACTTTTGGCACTAAAGTGTATTTTAAGACTGAGAGAAAATACAGAAACTGCTATTAAAGGCCTGTTACCGTGACCTCTGTTGGCATTTTGTTGGACACAAAGTCACTTATATTTGCAGGGAACAGATAAATGGAGGAACTGAAATTCTTGTACTATTGACTTTTTATGATTTCAGCTGAAAGCAGAATTTCAACACATAACGACCATCAATCTGCAATTGAAGTTCTTCTCTGACCTGATGCTCAGGCAGAAAACCTTACGCGGACCTACAGCAAGAAAGGTGGAGTTTAGGGACGAAAATTAAAGGGCATCATGGAACCTTTAACAAAGGTGTGACATATTTCCTTGGAAAAATGTTTTTTGCCCTCATTGTTAACACTGCCAATCTAGTGCACAGCATCAACTGTGTGAAACCCTATCTGCTGATTGGTTGAGAATGTGTGTGTTTAATTTTTTTCTTGTTTTGAAATGTCTTTCTGATCTCCATTCTTAGACTGACAATGTAAATTTCAGGCGTGAGTGACTCATCAAAGGGCTCTGTGTATACTTTAATGAAGATCCTGAGAAGCTGGTTAGAGAATACAAGGTATGTAGTTGTTTCTATATATTCTGTTACCTCAGGAATATTTTAGTTTTGTTACTGTCAGTACAGTGAAACTGACTATAGAAATGTAATCTTTAAAAAGGGAGATCTAATACATATTACCTTGTTTATATTTTTGACACAGTCGGATTATGAAGCTGTTTCAACAGCTGTGTCCCAGACAGTATTTGGCATTTTTGTCATTAGACATGAAGGTGCAGATCTCGATGCTGATCCAGAAGATGTGGGAATCATGCTAGAGGGAAGGGAAGTGCAGAGTGATTTCGGTAATGTAGCTTTGCAGTGGCTATTTGACCTGTAATTCGGCCATTTGGATTTATTCCCACGGAGATGAAACCAGCAAGAACTTTAGGCAGACGGAATCTCAAGTCAGCCTGACCCAAACAATCTTCTCTTATCTGAATCTGGCTCCCCTGAAACGAAGCTCGCCTCTTCAAGGCCGGCCTCTATCTAATCTCTCCTGGATATTATGACTTCTTGATGCTCCTCCCCCGACCGACCCCTCCCCTTTCCAAACAACACCTGTGGCTCCAGACTGACAGACATTATTTCCACATGATTGGTTTTATTTCAACCGTAAGACACTGTCAGTCAAGCTTGATTTATTTAAGTTGGTCCAACTCAGGTTGATAATGTTGCATGAATCACTTCTAAATGTAGATCTCAACAAACAACAATGTAATCTCAACAAACAATGAGTTGGACCAACTGTTTTCAGATGCCATCAAAAAACAGTTGGTCCAACTCATGTTGATGGTGTTGCTTCAACCCAGTATGAGTTGAGGCAACACCATCAACATGAGTTGGACCGACCCAAGTAAATTAAGTTTGATTGACTGTATTAAATACGGTTGGAAGGACACAATTTATTCATGTGGAAATTGTTTCCATGATTTTTTAAAGTTCATCCAATTCATTTTGAGTGTACAAGTAGTTATGTCAGAAAGTTTTCTTTGATTTTCAGACTTCCACTGTTCACATTGACTACAATGTAGTAATCATTTCAGGTAACGAATAGACAGCTACATGAAAATACTTTCTTGGAGGAAAAGAGGACAAAGTTCATAAAACTTCAACATTTGCATTGCCCAGGCTTCCCCTGAGGCTTTCTCTGTGATGAAGATGTAGCATCCTGAAAAATATGTGAGACTGGCTCGTTTTACACTGTTTCACATTTAGCTCAGTTTCGTTTGGAGTTTGAGTTACCAACAGATATTCTGGACAAACCATTGCATGTCACTGTATCTAGACATCTGGGACGCATGCACATGTTTTACATGTAAGGATCCTAAACCAACTTACTTATCTCCCTGTTTTCACACAGAGTTGGTAGACAAACCCTTCTGTATCCACTGTGCGTCTGTTGGTTTGTGTTTAAAGGTGGATTGTGGGTATTTGTAGGCTGAATCAAGACGTAGGAGCGCCTAAAAGTTGCAGAGAAGACAACAATTGCTGGCAAAGCAGATAATTTCCTTCATTCAGTTGAGAAGGTTGACATCAATGAAACCCTGATTGCAGAAGAAGAGAGACTAAATGGCGCACACACCCGCATATGCATGTGGGTGTGTGCACTCAAGAAGACACACACACTCTCAAAGCTGATGAAACTTTGACTCCACTTCGTCAAAGTATTACCAAACATTAAATTCCTCTCTCATCTTCAGTTCCTCCATATCTCCAGCTTTCTTCATCTACTCCTCCCATCCTCCATTTGATGTGTTTTTTTTTCTAAAAAGAGAGAGAGAGAAACTAGCACATTTGCTTTTACAGCAGGACTGGAAAGAAATATATAAAAACATCTCCCCTGCTGCACATATTGATCTGGCAGATCTGTTTAATGTCCTCTCTGCCTCCATCCCCTGCTCTGCTGCTTGCTTCACCTCTGTCCTCACGCATTCACAAACAAACTTTGAGACATTCTGGATCTTACGCGTTGCATTTTCACCGGTACTACTGTATCTCAGGTGTTATTCCAGTTTCCCTCTTTGCTAAACAGCTGAACAAACCGCTTTCTGGCATATGGCAGTTGGTAACTGCATAAAGCATGTTTTTGCCGGTAGAAAGGAATAATGAAAATAGAACTCTTAATGATTTTTTTTCCCCCCAATGTAGCAAAACAGCTTTCCTCGAAACATTTGATGTTTATGCAACCACTTTTCCACTGTCTAGGGAGTTTTATGTGACCTCATAAGTCATAATATGACATAATGTTCCTCCTGTTTTTTTACATTAAGCAAATTTCCTGATGCGGAGCGAGGCGTCTTATTTCCTTCATTATTCTCACATTGAATAGACGCGTTCCTCATGAATGAGACTGCACTGCTAACAGGTTGGTTTATTCTTAAAACTTACACTGTCTACTGCATATATTAGTTACATTTACAGATCTCAAATTCAAAACAACAGTTTATATACAATTTGACAGGTACTGGTCTCTATGTGTGTCTGTCAAGAAAGAATGGCTTAATCCCAACAGGAGCCTGTGAGCGACGGGTGAAATGTCTTCAAGCACTAAGAAAAGAAGTCCCGTTTCCTTCTGTTCAAGGTTTTTTTTAAGATTACCATGACCTTCATAACTGACAACCTATTATTATTGCGTTTCTCATTAAGAGTTTTTTGGCCTTCAAATCTAGATAGCTTTTAGCACAAAAAATGTACGCTAGTTTGTGTTGACATGGTCCATTGTAGCTGTTCTCTAATTCCCATCACAGCATTATTGCTCACTGTGGACCTCATTTATAAAACGTGAGCAGAACGAATTTGTGTGTAAACTGTTCATGGGGAAAAAGTTTTGTGCCCTTGTCATTCACGAAAATGTTTGTAGATCCAAACCTCTTGTAGGTACGAACATTGTTTTCCTGCCTGTGACAGCATATAAAGCTTGTGTAGAGTTCATGTAAATATTGCTTCTCATTATCAGACTGAGCTCTATGGCCTGTTATTTACACAATATGCTGATACCTTTAAAACAAATCACCTTTAGAACAAATTATAAATACAACACTCATCTTAAACAGTGAATTTGGTCAATTTAAACTTAAGGTTATGTTTCTAAAGGCTGATTAAATCAATTTAATATGCTGTGTGGGTTCAGTAACTGGAGAAGAAGCACATGCTGAAACAGGAACTGTTTCCAAAAAAAAAGAAAAACGAAAAACATGATGTGAATGAACTGGTTTTTGAAGGTTACCTCTGAGTGCAGATTGATTTATTGCTCACCCCTGCCACAAAAATATGAGCTATAAACAGAGAACAAGATTTGTGGGTCAAAAAAACTTCAAATAATCTGCTATTAAAGAAATTAATGAGCTATAAATCTTATTTCTACCCATTGTTTCTTAATGTGTGTGTTAAAAGCAAGACATTCAAGACATGGCAATATAATTGATCAGGTATACATTCAAAAGTCGCTGTTGACTCTGTCGCTGTGTCCATCAGGTACAATCCTCATAAAGAGGATTGTTTTTTATTGTAAAGACAATGCAGTTGTCTGCAGCAGAGAGTTTTGCTGAAGCAGAGAAATGTTTTTTTTCTTCTTTTTGCACCCAATTATATCAAACCATTTTCACCTCACTTCATTGACACGGATGACACTAACATTACCTCCATTAGTGACCTCTTTCCAGGCTGGCCGGTTCTCGTCAGCCAACTAAAAGCAAAATAGATGTTTTGCTGTTTTGTTTTGTTTTGTTTTGTTCCCTTTGCTCCATTTTGGTTAAAATTGCCTCTGTCGCAACATTTTAATTTTTTACTCTCACACTCATCTGTGCCTTTCCAGTCATCCCTTGCTAGTGGCTTCCTACAGTTACAGTAAACCCTCACACTTCGGGTTAATGGGGGCTGTGCCCCCCCCCCCGAATGGTGAAAACAACGATGTGGAGTACCCCCTCAGCTTATCAAGAAGTTCCACTTTTTCGAAAAAAAAAAAAGAGTTTGATTCTACCTCGTTCCGTTCCTCCGTAATCTGCAGTAGAATGCGCTGTGCCATCTTTTCTCCTACTGACAATTCCTCCCGGGGGGTGAAACGACAGCTTCTCAGAGTGGTGATGATGCTGCCATCTAGAGGATCGGAACACTAACTACGATGTTCAAAACTGATATTTATTTTGAAGCTCTGCCTAGCAACCCCAGTGACACAATTGACGTCTATAGACGTCAATGGCAGTGAATTCGTTAACTATAAAACGGCACTACATCGCGGAAATAAGCTAGCGATATTCGGAACTGACGAACGGAAACACCAAGTGTATCAGCGTTTAACTTGGCTTTGTCTCATGAGAGCAAGAGAGAGGAGATGCGGGGACGCGTGTCAGCCAATCAGCGTACAGACAACCGACGGCACAGTAATGCCTGTCGTAGCAGCCAATCACAGGCCTCGATTTTCATTCACTGCATTTTTTTTTTTTTAATTTTTCAAATATTTTCTTTTTTTATTAATATTTTTGAAACCTCCGCAATGTACTGAGACCATGAACTGTGAGGGTTTACTGAATTCCAAGTTTACAGGATCATCACTCATGTAGTCGTCGGTGCTGATCATTTCCTTCTCAAAATGATGGGAACATTGCCTGGAATTTCTAATGAGGTTCAGCACATCGACATTCTATCCTGTTTTGTCCTTCCTCTCACACCAAATCAGTCCCATTTTACCCGCACTGCGTCAACCATGAAGGGATGGATGTGTAGCTTCTTTGCTTTGGATCTATGTGGTTTAGACTCTGCAGCATCGCAGTAGTACACCATAGTTATTTAAAGATAGAAAATAACATACAATGTGTCCACAAAAATCCCCAAATGCAACATGTTACTGTCACCTAGTGGATAGAACTGGCACCATTTTTCAATACTCGCATAGCCGTCATTCATGGAGATACACTCATTCTTACAATCGAATCATATTTTATGCAGCATTTGTAAATACTGGGTAGATTTTTAGCAAGGAGGTGATTTATATGCAGGTCTACTGTCAGATTTACGAAGCTTTCTGCAAATTGAACTGCAAACATTTTTGTGTCTACATATCAAGATACAAGCAAAAACAGGTCCATGTTGAAAAATGTTTCCCACATTTCAGTTATTACCTTTCTTACTGCACTGTAGATAGTGTTTTTATTTTTGTGCTTATATTTTTCTTTTACTAATGTGATGAATCTTGCAGTCCAGTCGTCTGCCGTGGCCACCTTCTTCCAGTCTCTGTCTCTTTTTAGGCTTTACTGCATTTAACCTTTAATAATTTCCCCAGTAGCATAGTATTCACTTCCTGCTCTCAATTTTTTTCTTTTCAAAAGCTGCCATACTCCCACACTATCTATTAAACGGTTTTGTTTGCGTGCATTTGTCCATTTCAGTGTGAATATAGACAGACAGGCTCTCAGCGGAGGCACGGGATCGTGGGTCAAACACAGAAAGCGCAGGGCAGATGGAAAAACAGCAGTTTCAGCTTTAAGTTTAAGAAAAAAAAGGCATGGCTTTGGAGGATGAATATTTCCTTGGATTAAGTGTGTTGACAAGCTGGAAGGCATGTGAGAGATTTCCTGGAATGCAAACACAAGCTGTTCCTCCCATCCCTCCTTTCATGTTCCTCTGCTCTCTCTCTCACCCTGCAAACTCCAGGAGGACTCGTGGAAACAAGTTAAACACTTTGTTTCCAAAAGATAACCTCTCTTCAGTAGGCAAGTGCGCCCGTAAGATCCCATCTCACTCAGCCCCCCCCCAACCCAACCCCCCGAGGGGACACAATTGCTTTTTGTTCCCCTCCTCCTCTTTCTCTCACCGTCTGGATGGATTGCAATGATGGCTCAGACCGCCTTCACCCCGAGCTTTGTCTGACAGATAAAAAGAAGGATGCTGACACTTGACAGGTGGTGACAGTGTTTACCAATCCTCACCGGGAAGGAAAATAGACTTTAACAGCATTCGGACAGTTGTATGCAGTTTAATCACAATTTAAATCATTATCGTTACCATTTATGTTTTTGTACCATGGAAGGAAACTGGAGTATTTGTGCCTGAACCCCGTCATTTTCTGTCATTTTCATTATTAATTCTTATGGACCCTGACATTGTGAAAGTTAGCTGCAGACTCTCAGTTTCATGAACAATGATTTGCTCTAATCGCTGTGAGAGAGACGTGTTACATGAGAGGTGTTGCTTTGATACTAAAAACAAAGTTGTAGGAATCAATGAAAATGTAAAATAAGCTCAAAACATAAAAATATGAACCTTTTAACCCTAATGACCTTGGTCAGCAGAAGAATATTTATGCACAAAGTGGTTCTCATTTTCAAAAGACTCAAGGTCATAACAAAAGAGGGATAGTTTAAGAATAAACCACACAAAGAAGCTGAAATCTTTCAAATATTCCTGTAAAAAATGTAAACACACCAGATACAACATTGGATTCAATCAATAGTGAACCAGAGAAAGACTCAGTGGTGCCCAAAGCTCACTGGTGCCAGTGTGGAGAAAAAAGCCCATGTGGTCGAGTCCACAGAAGAGCTGGTGGAAATTGAAAAAAAATCACAAAACCCTCACTATGACAGGGAAAGAAAAGAGAACAGGAGAAAATCATGTTGTGTACCCTTTGTGGTAGCAGGATTTCCTGATGGTTCTCTCAACAGGATAACGCACTGGACCACAAAACAAAAATGACATTGGAATTGCTCGGGATGCATGACTGAATTCAAAATGTGGACTTGGCCCCTTAAATGCCCTGAATCTTAAACCTGATTTCACCTAAGTCTGATCAGTGGAATCTTCCAACACATAAGATCTGCAAATGGCTTTGACTGATATCTCAGGACACCTTCATAAGTCTTCTGGAGTCCATATCTGGACGTTTTTTGTTTTTTTTTGCCATCTTAAGAAATTACTAAGGACAGCTGAAACCAAATCAAATACAGCCAAAACTGAAGTAAAACCTGAAGTTTACCAATCTCTGCATTTTAAATAAAGTAGGCCAACTTGGACTCCAAGTGTATCTCAATGATTAACCTTTTTTTAAAATTAAGACTTCACTTTTTTTCCACTGGAATTAAAGTTAAACTTTTCTGGCTCAGAAAAAGACATGCCTGTGCGTCCGCCCACGACTGCGCGTATCTCTACGTGTGACCTTCTCGTGACAAATAAAGAGATGATATAAGAAATACGAGGCTTCGCACTCTGGCAAGAACATCAATATGCTGCTATATCTTCAAATAGAAAGTAGTGGTTTGCTGTGTAAAAGGCTTAAAATATATTTTGAAAATTTAAGTTAACTTTATAGTCCAGTGGTATAAAACAGCCTGTGTAGATTTAGCTGCCTAACGTGGTTGAAAGTGAAACTGTAATTGCAATGAGATCCAACCTTCAAGTGTTTATCCTTCACATTCCCCAAGATCATTTTATTCAGTATTTATATGATTAATGTATTGAATGCAGCGACCATTTCAAGGCCTGATAATATGCAGTCAGCTAACATAGTTGAAAGTCAGAAAAAATAGGCATTAATACATACAGTATATCCTTATTATTTGTGGGGTTAAGTTCCTTCCTCCCCCTGTGAATCCCAAAAATCTGTGAATTATTGATGCAGTTTTAAAAGGCCTATGTATGATATTATATACGCTAAAATATGCTTCCCAAACACATTCTAAAGACATTCTTACTCATAAATACAGTAATAATCTAGTAATGATAAATTTCCCTTAGGATTAATAAAGTATCTATCTATCTAGTCATTTTATATCTACTCTGTTTTTTCAGTAGGCAAAGCCTACGGTTGTTTAAAAAGACCTCTTCATTCTTTAGATCAGCTGAAGAAAGAATAAGAATCCTTGGACGTGTGTTCAATATAAGTGATTTCTGCCACCGTAAAGGGGAAATACATGCAGAAATGCATCAAGTAAAGCTGCAGAAACGCAGAATCTCAACATTCCAGAGCAAAGCCTTGGGTCAAGCAGAGCCAACAGAAAATGAAGACAACAAAATCAAGCACACAACAAAGATTATCGTACAAGCAGCACCTGCATCATGCATTTCAAAAAATACTGTAGCAATATTTTACGTGCTGTAGAAATCCCTATTGCAATATCCATGACTGTAACAAAATGGAATTATATTAACAGAGACATCAGACCGATCTGGGATCCCTTGTTTCATTGATTCTGAGTTTCAGTCTTTCCTTGTGTTTAAACACACTTTCCATCTGGCCAGTCAAACACAAACGGAAGCTACATCATCATTGCTCATTTTTGCATGTTGCATTCTGTTTGTATTTGAGCTTGAAAGTTCTCAAATCCTATCATACATTTCAATGTGTGTGAAAATCTTTTCCTTTTTTCCCCCCTTTGGGCCATTAACAGAAGAAAGAGAACCCATAGTCATTGTGATATGTACGACAAAATGCTCCAGAACAGCTAATATGTGACCTGTAGAAGCACACGAACCTCTGAGAATAGCAGTTCATTTGAAGGTGTAATCGGAGTGAGGCGTTTTAAATAAATGACAATCAGCCGTGAGGATTTTATTTAATACGCTGAGATCCATGCAAGCAAAATATTACCTTTAAAGACAATGAGCCTAAGAAAATGTATTTTATTTTTCAAGATTATGCTTTAAGAGATTATGAAGACAAAACCACCCATTTCACAACTCCTATAAAGCGCATCTATGCACTTGAGTTAGACCGTCTGAAAGGCGAAGGTTCGGCCTCCTGCCAGCGCTGATTTGATCAACCTGATTATCGGAGAATTTACCAGTTCAGAGAGATTACATCAAGGCTTCATGTAATCTCATTAGTTTAGCACAAAGAGTTGATTTCATGCTGGCCTGGACCAAAAGCAACCTCCTGCAGTAGCTCAAGGGTATGAACAATCCAGGGTCAATTATTATCTGAGACCGATTTAACACGTCGAGAAGGGTTGATAAAACTTGCAAGGAGAATGGGCTTCTGTGGATTTTCTTACGGCTACAAATCCCATTTATTAATTTTTATACAACCTGTGAGACTTATTTCAAAAAGCACTAAATAGCAGGAGCATGAGAGCCAAAGTGCTACGCTGACATGCTCGACCATTAATCTTTTAGAGCGTTCCATCTCAGTACAATATTAACATTCTTGTAATGCAGCCAGAGCAGAGAAACCCATCCGATAACTTTGTGTCTGGTTGCATTTTCGCACAACCTGCAACTGACACATGGACTGTCTCATTTTCTTCCATCTCCTGCACAGGTAAGAGATTCATTACGCTCATGTTTGATATATAGGCCACCCACCCAGCCCTCCCCAGCCTCTTATGAATGGTCTTGAAATACAACAGCACCGCTGTCAGGATAAATACCTCCTAGCCACGTCCCTTGATTCAATTTCTTGCCTGTCAGCGATACAAGCAGCAGCTGTTTTAAATGTCGCCTGCCAAAATGAGTTACTGCTGAATATTTCACAAGGTCCAATAATATATATCCTTATTTTGACTGGGCTAAAAGTATTTTTTAAAAATGATAGGCAGGGTTAGGCAGACCAAAACCGCGGTGCGCTCATGCAACCAAACGATAAGGGGATCTCAAACAATGCACATTAAGCAAAGACTTAACCAGCAGGGAGTTTGAGGAAATTAACTTTTTTTTTTCTCTGAAGGCAAAAGAAAGGCAAATATTTACAGAAAAGCACAGCAGAAATCACGGTACAGTTTATTTATTAAATTAACAGATTAACTCCAGCAGGAGAAAGTTAACAAGCAAATGTGGAAACATGATCAGCTTCTTATAGTCTTGTGTGCCTTGAAATGGTGTTTTCACGCTCTGGGAGCCCTCCGTTTGGGTCCTGAGTCCTCCAGGGCTGGGGTGGGCAAATGAAAATGAAATGGACGAGTTACATTTTAAATATTAGAAGCTTTACAGTTTATTGCTACGCTCCAAATATTTGAACTTCACTGTGTAAAATCACATACCTCTAGAGTTTGACATTGTTTCCACATTCAGTGATGGAAGTGTCAGATTTCTCTCAGCTCAGTAAAATCCTTTTTTCTAAGAAATTGGGCTTCCAAGCAAGCAAATAGTCTGGAGGCCAGTCTCGGTTTAAAATTCATCAAGTGTGATGTCCAAACTTTGAGCATCCTGTTCGCAAATGCTGCGAACACAGTTGTGGAATCTTGTATCAAGCAAAGAAATAAATAGGGGAAATGAGCACACACCTCTGCAGGTATTTGCATTTAGGTTTATAGATGTGTATTGTGCATGTGACCTCAAAATGAAGTTACTAGAATTAAAATAACCCTAGGTCTAGAATTAGCTGGCAAGGAATTTAAACTTTTGTTTAAAGGACCAACAAGAAACCAATCAAAGCAGTTTTGAGTGAGAATATGTGTTTGCAGCAAAATAGGAACTAATGTTAGCACTTTGGACAAATGACCTACATTAAAATAAATAGCTATTCTAAGCCAGACAGTGTGGATCGTGTCACTGCAGACAAATCAAAGCAATTTTAATCTTGGAAGGATAACTTTTGCAACAACACATCATCAGCAGGGTAAAACTAACCCTTCTCACGACGGTCTAACCTCAGCTCACGTTCCCTATTAGTGGGTGAACAATCCAACGCTTGGTCTGTATTCCTACTGACTGTTTATACAAGCAGTGTCTTACCTCACATCCCAGTCCAGTTACCGCCACCTTATTATTAGTCTGTACAAGTCAACTACCACATGTCGCGCAAGCTACTGTGAAAAAGGCACAGAAGGAGAGTTCATTTCCTCCGTTTCCATAGAACCGGAACGGTACTTTTATATTTATAACAATATTCAAGTGTCAACATGGAATAATGTAAAGGAGTCCAAGACAACAGTCTAACTGCATTACACAAGGCTCAGGATGTTTCTGCATCTGAACCACAGCTCTGCATCTGTGTGTTCTGGGTTGAATAATTACGGATGGACTTCAAGTTAAAACAGCTCATCAGAAGTAGTCTTCACTGTCCCACTAAGACTTCCACTGATAATAATAATAACAATACATTTTATTTAAGAGTGCCTTTCAGGACACCCAAGGTCACTGTACAGGATATAAAACAGAACAATAAAACACAAATAGAATTAAAAAACATCAACATACATGAAATAAGGTGGGGGGGGGTAATGAAAAATGGATTAATGGCTGTAGGTTGTTCTGAATAGATGGGTTTTGAGTCCTGATTTAAAGATGGGGAGGGAGGCTGAATTTCAGAGGTCTGGGCAGCAGAGCGGCTGAAAGCCCTGACCCCCATGATGCTGAGACGGGCAGAGGGAACAGTGAGGTGGAGGGAGGAAGAGGACCTGAGGGAGCGAGAAGGATATTTACACGGAGGAGGTTGGAAAGGTCAGGAGGGGTGAGGTTGTGGACAGATTTGTATGTATACAGAAGAATTTTGTAGATGATCCTTTTGTTGATGGGGAGCCAGTGAAGTTTGCTGGAGGATGGGGGTGATATGGTGGTGAGAGGGAGTTCTGGTGATGATCCGGGCGGCAGAGTTTTGGACCAGCTGTAATTTATGGAGGGATTTTTGTGGCAGACCCAAGAGGAGAGAGTTACAGTAATCAAACGGGAGGTGACGAGGCTGTGGATGAGGATGGAGGTGGTGTGGGGGGTGAGGGAGGGGCGGAGACGGTTTATGGAGCGTAGATGGAAGTAAGCGGACCGGGTGATGCTATTGATATGGGAATAAAATGATAGTGAACTGTTGAGGATGACACCCAGACTCTTAACCTGAGGGGAGGGGGACACAGAGGAGCTGTCAATGAGGAGGGAAAAATTGTTGACTCTGGAGAGGGTGGATTTGGTGCTGATGAGTAAGAATTATGTTTTATTGCTGTTTAGTTTGAGGAAGTTTGTGATGAACCAGGTTTTTATTTCAGAGAGACAGGAGGTAAGGGAGGGGGGAGGGAGTGTGGAGTTTGGTTTGCTTGAAAGGTAGAGCTGGGTATCATCCACGAAACAGTGAAAATAAATGTTGAATTTTTTTTTTTTTTTTAATTTTTTTTGGCACTAGTGGCCTTTATTGATAGTGGAGTGAGACAGGAAGGGGGGCAGAGAGAACGGGGAAGACACGTGGCAAAGGGCTGACAAGCCGGGAGTTGAACTCGTGACCAGCCGCATGAGGACTATAGCCTCTGTATATGGGCCGCCTGCCCTAACCACTGCGCTACCGGGGCGGCCCAATAAATGTTGAATTTACGGAAGATTTGACCAAGGGGGAGGAGGTAAGTGATGAAGAGGAGGGGCCCCAGGACAGAGCCCTGGGGCACACCGGTGGTGACTGGGGAGGGATCGGAGGTGAAGGTCCTGAGTTGGATGAACTGAGTGCGGCCTGTCAGGTATGAGTGAAACCAGTTAAGGGGGGTGTTGGAGATGCCAAAGGAGGAGAGTCTTTGGAGGAGGATGGGGTGAGAAATAGGCCGCACTCAGATCAAGGAGGATGAGGATGGAAAGTAAACCGGAGTCAGCTGCAGTGAGGAGGTCATTGGTGATTTTGAGGACGGCAGTTTCAGTGCTGTGACCAGGGCGAAAACCAGACTGAAAGGGTTCGTAGAGGCTATGGAGGGTGAGATGGGCATGAAGTTGAGAGGAAAGTGTTTTTCAAGCGTTTTTGAAATAAAACGCAAGTTGTAAATAGGTTGTTGAAGTCGTTGGGATCTGAACCGGGTTTTCTTCAGGATAGGGGGTGACAGCAGCAATTTCGAAAGCAGAAGGGACAATACCGGTGGAGAGTGAGCACTGATCTTCACTCACACGTGCAGAGATTTCTTCCAGCAACGTTTCATGTGAGAAGTTGGTGCCCTGCACTTGCCTATTTCATCATAAACATCTGGACAGTATCCCAGTTCTGTGGAAGCAGAGGCCATGAACTCTCCCTCATTTGCATCTATGAACAATAGCCTGTGTGACTGTCAGTTGTTAACTTGTTACTTATAAAAAGGCGGCAGAGACCTCAGGGAGATGTGAGGTAAGGCACTACCTGGGCAAACAGTCCTTTTTATACACATGCATTTTAAAAAGACATCGAGTTGTCCGTAGTGACTCTATACACGCCATTACATAAATGGAGACTTAAAAACAGCTATTTATTTTGATGTAGGTTGACTGTGTCAGGTACTAAAAATTGCCATTTTGCTGCAAATGCAAAACTGCTTAGATTAATGTCATTTTGGTCCCTAGTGATGATTTAACCTCCTTACCAGATAATAACAGCCCCAGGGTTGATATAACTCCTGGATGTTCCTTTGATAGAAGGGAACATTTATGTTGAACATACTTTTGAAATAATTCAATAGCAGACTTTCAATTGCTTTGTGTCACAAGATGTATTTGACGAAAAGAACAATCTTATACTAAAAGAGAATCTATTCTATTTTATTCACATTTTAAGTATGACCATCTCAGATAACACAATCAGGAAGAGAAAAGAAAAAACTCTTGGGGAGTAGGAGTGATAGCAGTGCTATGGTGCGAAATTTAAATCATCTTGTACTCTATTATCAAGACAAAATTCACAGTTCTGCTCGTGCACAACAAAGGGCAGCAACCAAAGGCAGGACACTTTGTCCCTGGCTAGTAAATTTTGATGTGAATGATACAGCACTCTTTTTTTTTTAAGAAAACATAAGAAAAAAAAGAACAGACATGCTTGCTTTTTTAAGGAAGACAACTCACAGCAGGGCTTGAATAACCAAAAAGTCGGTTTAAAAGACCAAAAGGCAAGGAGATACTGTCTTCTTTTTTCAATGTAATAATATTTCCTAAGCAAGACATCTCCTGCTTTACCAACTGCCATCCAAACCTTGTTGCTCTTAATTTAAAGGCAGGGTAAGTGATTTCTGGATTATGTCACACCTGTTGATATTTAAAAATAAAACACAAACAGCGGAGCTAGTCCCTCCCTCGGCCTTCCTCCAGTGCTCCCGGAGAAAACACATCCCATCACGAACTCTCCCCAGCCCCCAGGCTGCCCCATTCTGTTTGTTCCCAGTCATCCCAGTATGAAGACCGACTTTGTTTTAATACTCATGAGATGGGCAGCGAGCAAATAGGGAGATGTTTACTGAGTCTGACAAGTGTTCAGGGTTAGAAATTACGTAGAACTGATTACTGTACTTTAAGTGCAACACCATAAAAGCAGTTTAGTTTTTTTTTTATTAAGTTAAGCAGAACTAGCTGCTCAGGAGACCTGCAGTTAGCTTCATTTTGAGCTACTGACTTCATTTTAAACAGTCTTAAAAACCTGTAATGCTTTGTCAAACAGAATAAACAATCTTTGATGTAATTATCCATATATTTGCCTGCAATTAACCTCTAAGAAATCCACTTTGCCTTTTAGAATTTTCTGAAAAGAA
This sequence comes from Hirundichthys speculiger, assembly GCA_018398805.1. Classification (NCBI taxonomy): domain Eukaryota; kingdom Metazoa; phylum Chordata; class Actinopteri; order Beloniformes; family Exocoetidae; genus Hirundichthys; species Hirundichthys speculiger. Next base: position 1,692,971 of record JAGFBZ010000771.1, on the reverse strand, counting down.
AAAAAAAAAAAAAGAATTGACTGGTTTTAACATCAGCATCTTTTATTAAAAGAATCTGGTTACTTCAAATCATCCACAGACATCTGTTATGCCCAGTGACAACACTTCAATAAACTGCTGGAAATTGATGAAATTAATTAAACATCTAACTCAACAAAAAGTGATTTTGAGGACTAGCATAAATACATAATAGTTGTTTGGGTTAAATGGCTGTAATTATCTCTGGAACAATGTGAAAACGCTGTAATTACAGTGCAAATTTTCCTGGATGCATTCATTATGAGATGGATTGAAATCTTAGAAATCTCATTCCAAAGAAACAGGAAGTTGGTAAAAGGTTAACAGGCTCAACTTTGAAACATTTTTTCTCTAAGAAACGGATCCTGAAAAGCTACAAACGTGTACCACAACTCAGACCCTGAGCTTTTCTGTGTGAACTATTATAAAGACAGAACTAGAAAACAATAAAAATGGGGAATAAAAACAAAACAATGAATCAATTTGGATAGATTTGTCTTTATTACAGATCTAAAAGGTGTTAAAGAACAAAAACTGTGATTTAGTCTTCCATCGATTTATCTGGAACAAAAAATGCCGACAGCATCGAGCTGCACATAAACACCTGATTACATGTTTTTCCTAAAACACACACATGCACAGAACACATGGCGGCTGCGGAGCTAATTTGTTTAGAAGGAATTAATTAGATATTATTGGGGGGAAAACAATGAAGCAGAGGCAGGGCGTTTAACGATGGGACATTAAAGAGGCAAACCTGTCATGGAACAATAGGCTAATATCCACCCACTGCTTCCCGGCTACTGCTCAATTACTTTATCACACAGTAGGACGCTGCACACACGGAAATAAATGCAAGCAGCCCGTGCAGCTTCTGATTAGCCCTCCGTCTGAACATCCATTCATGACTGAGTGACAGCCGAGGTTGTGCTTGTGTATTTACGTGTGTGCGCCTAATTGAGCAGATGTTTCAGCCTCTTATGGCTCCAAGCCACACACACTGCAGTTTGCTGTTGACATGTCTTCTGTTGCCAGCCCCAAATGCAAAAATATGGGCTGCTATTTCTCTATTGAGGCTTCACAATCTTTTCCTCAGATCTCAATCCTCTCTCAGCACCTTCCTGTTCAACTTCCCTATGTCCTTTATTGCTGCAGTCCGTGGCTGCCTCTATGACACGCTCTTTCCTTCACACATTGCTCCCCTTTATATCTCCCTCCTCCCTTCACAGCCACTTCCTGAGAACGGCTAAAGCAGAGTTGAAGGTGAACTGGGCCTGGTGAGTCCCACGGTGAGCCAGTAGCAGGGAACCTGCCTCGGGGCCATGGCCTGCTGCCATCAGCTCTGCAGCAGCCTTCTCCACGTCCCAGCCACCCTCCTGCTGGTGGGACAGCATGTGGGAGCTGAGCAGGGGGTACAAGGCTGAGGAGACGCAACCTACCAAGAGGCCCGCATCCAGGAGTAGCGAAAGCAGCTCATCGTCGCAGGAGGCGGCCGTCTCCTGGAGGAAAAAAAGACAGGAGGGCGAAAGTGTAAACACTCATTTGATAACAGCCAGAAGAAACCAAGCTTTCTTTTTAAGTATATTCACCTTTCTTCATCTCTGAAAAAGCAAGAAAAACAGCTATAAATTTGCCACACACACATCCAGTCTCTGTTGGATATTATTCAGTAAACCCATTCTAAGCCTGCTGGCAGGCGAAAAAGTGAAAGCAGCTAGCAATGCTGGACTCTTAGCAGCCGCAGAGCTCCAAAGACACAGGATGTTTTATAGCTTTGTGCATCAGCGGCAGTATTTCAAAGCAGTAAGCGATGTCAAATGCTTGAAGAAACCTGGTGAAAATCACAGAATATCACATCTTGTTCTGACCCCGTGGCTGACTACCACTCCCATGGCATGAGCCTTTATGCACACAAACCCTTCTCCTCCATCAATGCAGTTGTTATTTTGAGCAGAACATTCTCAAAATTTAATTCTGAGCACACACTGCCAGATCCATAAACAGACCTTTATGTAATATTTTAATCCCATCATCCGCCTCTTTACATCAATGAATTAGATGCAAATTCAACCAGCTAAATGCCGCCAGGGCTTTGGTAAGTGGCTCACAGGCCATGCAGAAGCATGGTTGAGTGCTGGGGTTGAGAGGCGGTCTCGCTGCTTCTCGCTGTGACTCCACCGGCTTCACTGCCGCCTCTCACCTGTTTGCTTTCTCTATTATTAAGCTAGCACTTGCGCAACTATACATGCATTCAGACAACAGCCCATCCTTGTCGGGGTATTTTTGGAGCTGAGGCAGATCAATTATAAATGTGGAGCCCGAATCTTCTCTTCTGTTGTAGAGATAAGCGGAGCCAGATGAGATTGTCCCCTTTACCCCTGAAATCCCCCCCCCCCCCCCCCCCCCCCCCCCAACTTTGAAGGGCAATTCTACCTTTATAAAAGCACAACAGGCTGTGATGGTGGGAGGTGAATGTCTCACATGAGAGTTCAGCAGCATTTATCTGTTGGAATCAACAATGACACTGTCCCCTGGTGGAATTACTGGTCACATTTTGTTATAATTTTAGATGAGCTGCAAACAAACATCAACACTTTCAATTTGTGTGCATTTCCCATTCAAGTAGATTACAAGTGCGTGGTTACTTTGGGAGCACTGGAAGACAGAGCAGACAGAGGACGCCTGTAGAGATTTATTACATCATGCATGACTTAATTTAACTTCTGGGCTTTCCACTGAGAGAATCATGACAATTATGAGAAGTTGGGGTGGGGGAGTGAGAGTAAGTGAGGGCATAATGACAATTAGGGAATGAAACATAATAAAGAAGAACAGTAGGAGTTTCGAGACTATGCCAACGACCAATGGATGGAACGAGCCAGAGAGCAAAAAGGCTGATATGCACTCAAAGCATCAAACACATACATTTTTAAGTGCTCTGGCTCCTTCCAAGGACTGAAGACACACAAGAGCCACACTGAAGCACTTTAAAACACCTTCACATTTTTCAAACTTTTCATTACGCTGCCTCAACAGAAGCCCCAAACAAATGTTCAACATGACATACCTGGAGCTGTGTTGCATGCTGGACTATTTCTAAGCCGTGTAGCTTGAAAGGCAATTTTAAGATTTCAAGAATAAAAGAAAGTCTAATGCATATTCCTCAAAGGTTTGAAAATATTTGATAAAAGCACTTTGTTTCTACACTTGCACAGCAAACTTTTGATGGAGGTGAAAGCAATTTTCTTGCTAGAACTACCACAGCCATTTCATTGGGAAAGTTACTCTAATATTGTTGTATGTTGGGGGTCAGTGGCTGTAGTTTTCCCAGCATGCCCTAGACAGTGTATTTGTTGACCTGAGTTTAAGATAACTCTTCATAATCTGTTATGTTACTATTGCTACTGTTACTACTATACTATTATTACTTAATGTTGTACAGTTACCGGTATTACGGTAAAGTGCAGTAAAATTTTACGCGATAACGATTACCGTTTATGTTTGACTTCGTCTCATTATCGCGGTCGATTACCGGGTTATGTAATATCAGCTTCATTCAAGTCTACGAACGACTTGCGACTGTGTCTCACGTGAATATGTAGCTTTTAACATAGGTATCGTAACGTAATCATAGCGCAAAGTGGTTATGGCACACAGGACATTTACCAACCCACTAAAAGACGAAATCCAAGGTCTGGGCATATTTTGGTTTTTTTTTTTTAAGAATGCAGATGAACAACTGGCGGAGGACAATTATCCTGTCTGCAGAGCATCTGTTTACATTTTACTATAATTTTTACAAGCAACTTGAAGAAGCTAATGCTAAGAGCTAAAGCTAAGCCTAATGCTTCAAGCTACTGAGATGTTTGACAAAGAGTAACCTGTTCGAGGCGCTTCGCTAACTCACATTTCGTAAACTTTACCGTTGCGTGTAGATCGAAAAAGGGTCGGAACGATGTCCTTCTGATGCAGTTAAAATATTAATTTATTCCCTCAACTGATCCGAAAACCATATTGCCGGCAGTTAGGCGCTGGTCCCCATTAACCACGAAAAATAAGGGATCATGTTACATAAATTGGTGCAAAGCTATATATACAAAATATACAGTATGTTTGACCCAGCTGTTAACTATGATGCAGGGATTCCAAATACAAAAAGTAAAGCCCCATATAACTTGAAACAAGAGAAGCCAGCGCTCACCTTAACTACCTGTAGTGAAGGATGGAATCAGACAATTCAGAGGTAATTTAGAACGACTTATAGGCAGTTAGTAAAGCGACAATGTGCTATTTAAAGTGGTGTAATGTTGGCAGATTTTTTTGTTGAAAGTGCTCTTGTGAGTGATTCTATATCTGAGCTTTGTAGATACAACTGCTTTCTTCTTTTACCCCGACTGCTCTCCATCTAGGAGTTTTTTTGCCAGAAGGTAGTTCTGGCCATTTCAGCCGACTGTCATCACTGAATAAAAACAAGTCAGAGCCTGCATGGCTGAAAAATAAAGGGAATGCTTCTCTAGCAAAAGAAAAAAAAAAAAAAAAAAAAAGAATTTCCTTGAATTATGACTTCAATCAATTCTCATAGGCCTCCATATCAAAATGCCCAACTGTGCAGTAAAATTAAGTTCATGACATGCCAAGTTAATAAAATGTATTACTGTGCAAGAAAAGTATGCATAGACACCACCCAACCGCAGCACAAATATGATTTAGACATTAAAAAGAAACATGTTCGGTGGAGCTCTCCCTGTATGTCACAGTTTTGTCTTGAAAGTTTATGTGGCTAACGGTTTTTATTCAATGTCTTTCTTGTTGTTATCACTTTTTAAAGAAAAATACTCATCAGGGCTACAAATCTACAATCTACAATCATTCCCGAGGCTTGCATGGCAGTCGCGCTGATGTTCAACGGGACTGATGTTATGCTGGACACATATTCAGTGGGAAAATAAATGTTACCAGTGAAATAAAGCAGCCAAGATATAAATTGGGGTGCAGAACTTCCAGCACTGATGGAGCAGATTCAGCAGCCACAGGAGTACTTTAAGACGCATGTATTTTATTGTCCTGAAGCACGTACAGTGTGCGCGGCCATTCTGAACTACTGCCTTGGGAGACTTAGGCAGACGACAAAAACAAACACCCTGCTGACCAAGGAAACTTTTATAGACAAACAGGAGGCATGAATTGTCCTGTAATTTCTGCGGCCTGAAATTTGATTTGAGTGGACGTGAAAACCTGCTCATCACTCAGTATGTTTAACACATTAGAAAAAACCCATCCAATTGTGTGCTAGTCCAATTAAAATCAGACTCCCCAAAAAAAAAACAAAAACAAAAACGATCCTACTATAATCATAATGTGATAAATGTAGACAACAGTAAGGATGCCTAATTCATTGCTTGATATGGTACCAATTTTTTAAATCATTTTGGCCTGTGATGTAATAGGTCAACCAAAAAAAAAAAAATCCCAACAAGCAAACAGGAATATCCCTGCAGACAGCAGCAGAAAGAGACACACTTTAATCACTAAATTCATTCCCTACCTGTGTTTGTATACTGGGACAGGGACAGCAAAATAATGAAATGACCTAGTCAAGCTATGACCGTAGCTCAACTTAACTGTGTATGCAATCGTACTGAATGAGATAACCTACTGCAGTGCTTGGCTATCCCGAGAGCCCACATCCACAGCAAACCCAGAGTACAGCCCAGAATAAACATGTCAGCGATGTGAAACGGCCAGGTGTTGGGCCATGAATAAGATAAGTAATATTTCTCTAACTGATTAAAATGTGACTTAACCACCAACCATCAACCACATGGGAGGAGAGATGCAGGTGCCAGTGTTGTGGATGCTGTCGACGTTACACCTGTATGGCCACAGAGGGGACCGTTTAGTGCTGCAGCACGAGTACAAAGATTGTGCCTCATTGCTGTGCACTGAGAAAGTAGGAAGAGAAAATTGTGCACACAGTAAAGAAATGTATAAAACACTGAAGATATTTGAGATACAAGCACAAAAGGTTTGTACACCTTTATTAATTTTGGGTAAAAAGAGCTGATGAAACCTACAGTACATATCTAAAGCACAGGCTTGGTCTGCCTTTCTCACTGACATCTGTACACACACACACACACACACACACACGCATATCTCCCAGGCTATTACAGATTGACAGTTTCGAGAGAGATGGCAGATTTGAGTCTTATAGTCAGTCAGATTGACAGCTGAGCAGAAATTAGATGAGAAATAGCGGCTGAGATATGGAGGGATGGAGGGCAATCTCGATATCAGAATAGTGCGGACGACTTTATGTCTATTTTTCAGCATGAATAGGTGTCATATTTCAGGGACAGCATTAACTGCACATGAGCAATGTAAGACAACATAGCACACTGACAAGACTCCATACGCTACATCGACATTCCTGCTATTCTGTGTTGGTGTGTATACCAGTTTTGATCATTTTGTTGTATTTCTTGCACACATGGTATGATTGTGAGGGCTGTTGATGCTCCTTTCACGTGTTTAATGATGCATTATCATGCCCTTTCTGCTAATCAACAGCAAATTATTTACCTGACAAAGTGTAATTTGTTTTCACAGACTTACTGGTTTGAGTTTTTTCCCCCATTGGTCCAGTGTAGTTAGTCCAAGAAGGTCTTTTACCTGTTCCTTGTCCACTGTGGGGTGAGATGTTTGGCTTTCTCGTAGGGTCATAGGGACAGACTATGCACTTTTCTTCATTGGCTCGCATTTGTGGACACTTGGTTATGAACCATGATACATGTACGTTTAACTTTGGTGTAGTTAGTCGTTGATCTCATAACTTCCTCATGGGCCTAATTCTTCACATGGTTAAGACAATGAATTTTGAAAACTTTGCATTAATTAATGTCTGATGATGTTATGTGGGGATTTGTGAAACAAAGAATGGGGGATGTGAGAGAACATTAATATGGGATTTTAATAATCACCTGTTATGTTCATAACTTGACAAAGAACAATGCATTCTTATGGCGCAGGCGTGGCCACAGCAAGACAAAGGTATCTCTGAACGGTGCAACGGTGCTCTGTGTCAACAAACCAGATATTGTTGTCCCTCTGGGTTTTTCCTACATCTCCTGTAACCTTTTTGCTTCTGCTCAAATATGCCATGCTATTTCAGTGATTATTTCCATCATCTGCAACTTGCTGTAAAAAGACTGTATGACTCCCTCGCATCCAATGGAATTAAGAGACTGATTTATACTTCTGCGCCAAAAAGTGACTCCGCACCTACAGCCGAGGGTTGAACCCTCCGCCGTAGGCTGCACATTGCATAGACTTGTCTTCATCTTCAAATTTCCCGCTGCTACTTATTCTTCGTCGTTTTCAAGTTGGGTAGAGTACTAGTTTGCGACAATGTTTGTAAAAATGACTGACAAGTCAACATCTGTCAGCACCAACTCACATAAGATATACTTTATTTGCTCCGTTGCTATGTCTGAGCTACATATGGGAAGTAAACCAATGGCAAGACCAACTACGGCGCGAGCTAAAAAGAACCCACACTGCCATCTAGCAGTTGGTGATGTAATTACAGAGAGACGCAAACAAGAACCCACAAGGACACTAGGGGCGACTCAGGGCTGTTCATACAGCAAAATCACAGTCGAAGACAATCCTACTTGGGCCCCGAGGGGCCAACATAGCAGAAAACTCAACATTATTAGACAAAACCATAAAACGTTGCACTTTTGGAACCATAGGTAGAAATTAGTGAAAGCGGTGCGGGTGGGAATAGGTGGTTTGGACTGGCTTCTTTCTGGACAGAGAAGATTGTTCCCCACCTCAAAATATCATTATAAAGACATCATTTTAAATAATAAAATGGACATTTTAGTATTTGTGCCAATTAGAAATTCAAAATAAGGCTTTTTGAAGTTGCTCTATGTGTGTAAATAATAAAAAATCAATAATAAAAAGCTTATCATTAGCTCATTTTAGTGTATAAATTGCTCAGAAAGGGATAGGAGGTCGGCAAAGGAAAACAACTACTCTGAATCTGTCCTGAAAACCACAAAAGTTGTACCAGAACATCAATACAAGCCACTGATTTGACATTTTTTATTTACATTTTATTATTATTATTATTATTATTATTATTATTATTATTATTATTATTATTATTATTATTATTATTATTATTATTATTATTATTGTTTTGGGGTTTATTTGTTTTTGGTGATCCAAAAACCTAAATGTAAAAACATTTGGGGTTTTAGCAGATTACAGTCCCTTTACACTGAGGGTTTAATGCATCACAAACTGAAACTAGAAAAGCACTCGTAGAGCTCAGACCTCCGCCAAGTGCAACAGTTCTCCCATATAGCAATTTACAGATTGCGATAAAATCCGCCTTCTGGATCAGATCCGGATCAGCCTTTGAAATTTAGAGGTTCCCATTGTCAATCCCTGAGTCAAATTTCATGTGTTTTGGGCAATAATTAACGGAGATTTTGAGAAACAAAATTTTCGGCCCCATTGACTGCAATGTTATCGAAAATTTGAAAGTGATCCAGAATCCAGGATTTCTTCCAGATCACACCCAAATTAAAAATCAGTTCTTCCTTTTGACATTTCCAACAACTCCTGAAAATTTCATCAAAATCCATCCATAACTTTTTGAGTTATCTTGTGCACAGACAGAGAGATAAACGCCGGCAAAAACATTACCTCCTTGGCAGATAATAATTTCAGTTGGGCTTCTCATCCCATTCTCTAAGAGAACTGAGACTGAGTCACAACACAGCAACACATTTTTTTGAAAGCAGCAGTAAAAAGATGTAGAATCAACTTTTCTTTTTTTATTTTAACACCAAAAAATGATTAAAATCTGTTGACATGGCAGCATTAGTTTACTTGTATTCCACAAATTGAAATAAATCTCATTCAGCTGAAGACAGTGAGTAGAGCAGTCTTGGAGTTTCTGCCTCATTCAGGGACTCTGCAGCAGTGGGAACAGAGCTATACAATCTGTCTGAACTCAGATCCCTCTTGCGAAAGACAATTACTACATCACCATCCAGCCTGACATGAGAGCTAACAATCTGCTGTAGGTCTGACAGAGCTGTGGATTCATCCACACTGCCTGCTTCCCCATCTTGCTGTCTTTCCACTGAGTTTTTGAGTTTCCCCAGCTGTCTTTTTAAGTCTCAGCTTAACACACAGATCAGTAGAAATCAAACCTGATTGTGGAGGGAATACATCTATCGTGCCCTTCTTTCTTTATCAAAGTTCAGTAGCCTCGAGAACATGAAAACCTGTACTGGGTGCATGAGTTTTGTGTACACATGACTGTGTAGGGATGAGAGACCCTGCAAATCCCCTCAAAGGGTTCACACGCAGTCTGCTTCAACAGAGGATTCAAAAACAAGAGGCATCTTCTGTCTTGTGTGAGTGTGCTCAGCCTCGCAGTCGGTGTGCTCGGTGAGGGAACAAACACTCAGCGTGACAAGAGAACTGACACATCAAACTGCAGCGACGAGAGGTCCAAACCCCCTCCCTCGTTCTTGTTTTTATATTTCCATTTCTTGCCATCTTACCTTGTCAAAGACAGTCAAAGTTGTCTTTACTGCTTGCTTCCAGAGGCCACTAAATGTTGCCTGATTGGCGAGGTCACTATTTTGCACCCGTTTTCTATTTGTGCTTTGTGTGTCACTCATTTCCTGTGTACATTTTTCTTTGTACTCCTTCCTATAGCTAAATCCAGCTGAGAGTTTAATTGGAATTACCGTACACGTACAATGCCTAATGCATAATTCATGGCCAAGCCCTCTTTTATCATTTAAATCATAAAGCCTCTTTGGCATGCCAGACGACACACAACTATCTCCTTTCCTCCTCCCATCATCCTTCTCTCTCCTTCCTCGGGCTCCGTTTCCCCCATTCCCCCAACCCTGGCCGTCCCTGGGCTTCAGTCGTATGCCAAACTGAGCATGCACACACACAAACAACAAATAATCTTTGCTTACAGCATAACATGATTCAAAGTGACAGAAGAAGAGGCTGTAAGGCCAAAAAACAAAAATAAAAAGTGGGTTGTGACGCAGAGGAACAAACAAAGGCAGACATGCGGTGAGGAAGTCGCGGATCAACTCGCTGAGTAGCAGACAAACATAGATTAACAGGTCCAATATGGCACCAAAGCTATACGCAAACAATTAGACACATAATCACTCGCTCAAACACATGCATGCACATGCCTTTTATCTGCACTCCAGTGGTGAGATGAACAACAATGTTACTGATTCTTGCCCTGTTGTTAACCCGATTACAATCACGCATATAAAGGTGCACAAGGGGGAGTGCACATTAAAATTTATGGAAAAAACTAAAACGAGACAGAAAAAGCAAAAATAAAAATAAATAACTTGGCTCAGCAAACAGAGGAAGAAACTGACTGGTCACAGCAGAGGAAACATACGTGAGCCCGGTGTTGTTGCAGTGAATTAAATCATGTTTATCCTCATGCCTACAATTTTTTTTAAATAAAATTTGGAAGAGAGTTTCCACTCCAGTGTGGTTGTATTTCAATTTCTTATACACATGGCTTAATCCTTATCCTAAAAGGGTTTTCTCTTGTACCACTGATAGTTAAAATTATAATCAGAATATGTGCACAAACATGGAAGCTAGGCAAGCCAAAAATAGTTTTTAATCAAGAATGAAAGACTCTGATTTTATATTTTGCTTGACATGCAAATAGAACTGAGGAGATGTGCAATGAAATACCTTTAAAAAAAGGCCTGTTCTATATCTGTACTTAAAGGTACAGTGCAAAGGATGATTTGAGCTTTCTAGTGGTAGATATGCCATCTAACATTCAGAACGATGGTTTAATTTGTGCAGAATCACATGAAAATAGCAGTAATTGTGTTTTCACAACTAGAAGGAGCAGTTTTTGTTTACAGGTCCTCTTCCAAGGAGAATGCCATGTTGCAGACAAAAAGACCAACCAAATAGTACCATAGAGAGACTTTTTAGAGTTTTTTTGTAGCCACAGAAATGCCTCCTACACATTTGGAAGGAAACACTGAGGTGTGGTATGTACAAGTAAATCCTACAGTCTGAAGTCAATATCAGTGCCACCAAGTATCTTTTACACAATTAACAAGGCTCTGAAAGATTCTTGTTTTTGTATAAATATTTGCTGAGAAAAATAAGAGTTAACCAGAGAGGACAACTGTTCAATTTATGGAGCAAATGGTAGCTTTTCTGACCTAAAACAATCTGTTGCAGTCGTTTCAAATGGAAAAATGTGGTGGTTCCCATCCATAGACTTTACCCTGCAAGGCAACTGGACAAAGGACTCATAGGATGACAATCACAAAAGAATCAATCTCCTCAGGCAAGACATCTCTTTGCAGCCAGAAGACAAACGTTGGTACCACTCAGTGGAGAGAAAGCACTTTCTGAAAATTATTTCCTTGAATTTCTGTGTGCAATGCACTCTATAGAGGGTCACCGCAGTACTTTTTCCCTCCAGACTGCTCCCTTGTATTTGTGCTGGTTCCAGCTGCCTCACATTCAGCTTCCTGTGATATTGAAACTATGGCAACCACACTATGACCTGGGTCTTTGTCGCAGTGAAGAAAGAGTTATACTTATTATCACTTGTGTAGCTTTTCTCACTTGTCAAGCTTTGATAGCGTCAAAATGTTCCCCCATGAGGTATATGTTTGAATTAGGTGCTGGATTTCCATATCACTTTTGGGCTTTTTGTCTTGCCAGGGAGTGAGGTTTAATTTTCACGACAGGCTTGACGTGTGACTACAGTTCAACAAAGTCGGCCTCGACTCACTGACAGGCACCGCTGGTCCTTTGTTGATCTGATTGGTTGAAGTTTTCTCCTGCTAGGTGGAAATTCATCTAATCATCTGCACAGTTTGTTTTCTAAATTCATTGACCTCTCTGGTTTCTATGGAAGACTGACACGATCAACCATATAGGACATCAATTTACTTTTAACCAGAGAAATTTACCCAGTTTATCAAACGCATTTGCTGCGTCTCTATGACTGTCTGTGTGTGTGAGTTTATATTGAGCCATTTCTATGTATGCTCTATGTTGCACGAAAAGCTCATTCATATTGGATGGGCAGTTCAGTGTTTTTCTCATCTTCAGATGTCTCATCTCAACTGGCTGCCTCCTGGTACTGGGCTCCTTCACAGCTCCATATATCTTCTCTACAAGGAGCAGGACAGGAAAGGAAGAAAATGAGAAGTCACCATGTGGCATTACCCTAAAGCTGTGAGAGTTTTCTGCTGCCAAAAGGAAAGAAATAAAGGCTCACACTGCATTTTTCCACCATCGAGAACACATCCTATTCTTCATTACCCGCTCTTCTATCTCTTTGTCTCCCTTTCAAATCATCTGCACTACTCCCACTCATTTCCTCCCTCCTTTAGTTCTTCAACGCCCGCTGAGGTCTCCTCCACCAGAGCTCTGCAGACCTATTTACCTTCCACACAGCAGCAGAGCAAGATAAGATGAATGCAAAGCAAAATGAGCATGTATCTCAACAACTTTTTTCAATCCCACCCAAATAAATAACTTTCCCTCAATTACTTTTTATTAGCAAGTGTTTTTTGATAATGGCATTTTAATTAAAATCTAATCTTAATGATGATTTTTTTTTTTAATCACAACCTCGGGGGCATCTAAGGTGTTTTGAAATAAAAAAAAAAAAAAGTCAAAGCGTCGGTGGTGAGCAAAACAACGGGAACAGTAATTTACGAAATCAGATACAGAACAGTGTCAGGGCACGCACACAGCCAAGAAACAAGGCACTGCTTGAAGATAAACGCTGTCAATCATTCAGAGCGGCATGTGGGTTTCATGTACTTCATCACAAGTGCTGTGTTGATGAATTCATTGTGCATTGTGGCCAAATTCAATGTCACGCTTGTTAAGGCTGTAATAAATTATGAGTGACATTTAGGAAACCTTTCACACAATAAATCTCACTAGAACGACATGAAACAATTTGTTACAAAAGAGCAAACCTTAATGAGACGTTTGAACTAACTTAAAGGTAAAAACACTCAATTAGGAGTTAAGCATCCATGGTAGACTCACTGGATTTCTGGCGGACCAAGCTGAGTTAAAATCAATCATTTCTGATCCTCTCGAGATACTGATCTGTTAATGGCTGCTGCACTGTGGCTGTTGACAAGCCCAGGCTATTTGTAGATCTGATAAAGTGGCTCTGATTGCTGTCGTCTTTTATCAACTTGAATTAAATGGGACATACATTTTTTGGGGGGGAGGGGGGATAAAGACATATGTTTGGGTGCCTAAAGTGACTAATAACTAAAAACCTTTGAGATGAAACGATCCTGTCAATTTGTCTGGGGCCACCTAAGTCTGGAAATATGTGATGCAGTGAGCAGCTCAGATTTGCAGGGTTCTGTGATGTCACAGATTACATCAGGGTAGATTAATCCACTCCCCACCTCTATAACTCAACACAATTTCAAATGTTGCTGCATTTATTGTACCTCTGAAGTGACTAACAGAAAAATCGGTGACAACGGTTTCTCAAGAGGCACACCAAGCACACGAACGGAGCGGAGTTGTTTTGAGTGGCTGGTGACTTCCTAACAGTGGTTAATGCGAGCAGATCTTATAAAACACATTGTCTAAGGAGGGGTTGGGGGGATTTTGACCAAAACCTGGGTCAGATATTTCATTTAGACCTCAGGAAATTGTGTCAACACAAAAAAGGGACTGACTAATAAGACTCCTTTTAAGCTAAATTGAAAACAAAAAGTAAGCCATAAAGATAAGAAAGGATCTAAAAAGAAACTAAACTTAAGAACTAAAGAAAGTATAGAATTACTAATGAGAAAAATAACTTTACATAACATTAAAAAGCAAGCACTTCAGAGACAACTGTCAACTCTTTGCACTCCCTTTCTATCCTCAGTCTGACATTGTCTTCACTAAACCAATCTTTTTTTCGTCATTATCATTATCGTTTTGACACCTAGGCGTCTATAAAGAAGTTGTCTCAAGGTCCTCATGTTTTTCATGTGATGTTTAAAGACGGCTGTTTCCTACTGGCAAATTGTCATTTCTGATCATCCTGCATTTTGTGATGTGAGTAATGACCTCTTTGAATTGTATACACTTGGAGAATAAATCCACTTTGCACCTCTGTTGTAGTCAGTGTATCGTTAAACTGCTGATTAACAACCTCACTAGAACACATATATATATACTGATAAATGAGTTATAACCAAATTTATACATTACATAGGGCAAAATTAATTTTGAGCAAACCAATCACTACAGAGCTGAATCAACTTAACAAGACGCCCCAGCAGTTTATCATTACTCCTCTGTAGCGCCGACTTCACAGACAGCTTTTTCACCCGAGAAACCTGTGCCACGTCAAATGCCTAACCAGCCAGGTAGATGGATTCAGAGCGCTGGAATTTAGACTTTTAAATGGAATTATTAGGCTGTTCAGATGGCAGGCAGATTTCAATACACCTGCATTGGGATGGAAGCAGAATATATGACAGATATTTCAAAGGTTTGAGAGATAAAACTCAAAACATCTGTGTGAGTGCATACGTTGTATGTAAGAAAAATAGCTTCAGAAGCCAGCCCGGGGTCTGTGTAAGGGCTGCGTGACTCATAGCTCTGTAAAAAAATATGCTCACCACTGCTTCGCTTATTAAGCAGGCTGTGTATCAGTAGTTTCTTTATCAACATTATCTCAAAATTGAGCACAGGTAGATAACAGGCTCCCAAACCGGCTCTTACCAGACAAAAATTATTATATGGTAAGCTTCAAGTTGTTGTGGTGTTAACATATTAAATATGGGAGAAAAGAAAATACTGGTACCCTGTCTTTGGGGTATCTTCACTGAATGTTTTACCTTGCATCACACCTTAAGGAGATGCAGTATATGCATGCAAATTCCTGTCTTCAAAATAAGTACTAAGCATATGCAAATGCACTCACACTGAGATAAATGTTCTCACATTTAAAGAAACACACTGGTAAGCCTGAACAAACGAGGTGGAACATACTGTACATTTCAACACTAACACCAGTCCAACATGTCATCATATGCATCTGATTTCTATCCCTTTTCCTGAGATGATTGCTGTTCTGTGCAGGAACAAACACACCTATTTCCCTTCAGTTCTCAGGTGGAAGAGGCAAGACCATCTCTCAAAGCAGTGTGACACACTGGCAGTCACGCTCCATTCATATATCCTTCACCCATCCATCTGTCTTCCCCTTCTATTTCCTTATCCAGACTGTGCACACTACTTTAGCTTTGCACTCTTTTCCTACATTATCATATATTCACTGCAATTCCTCTTGTCATTTTCTATTAAGCAACACCCATTTCTTCTGCATTTGATTTTTGCACATCTAAGTCACATATCGCTTCTCTTACCACCTCCTACACTCCACCTCGCTCAGATCTGCTCTCTTGTCACTGCGAGAGCAAGTGTACCAGTGGGAGCTTAATTGTTTCATTTAATAGCATCTCTGTCAGTAAATAGCGAGGCTTTCTACTATCTGATACAGGAACAAAAAGAGGGTCTGCAGGGTTCTGACGGGCCTACTTTGTAACAACTGTTTATCTGATTGTAGAAACCGTGGAAAACAGCCCACACGTTCTTCAAAGATAACTTTATCTGACGGTTTGATTCCAAAATAATTAAGTATCAAAACTAGAGGGTAATTAATGTTATAATATTGCATAGCCTTACTGCAACAATCGAATAGCAAATGTCTACTGTCATTAAAGATAAAGGTGGTCAAACACACAAAATAAGCCTGACCTTTTCTTTTTTTTTTTTTTTTGAGCTAAGATAAAGGCAGCAGTTAGATAGTGATTTTAAGCTTTTTAAATGCTTAATTCAAATAACCAATTGTATTCAGTACATACAAGAAAAGGAATCCAAGTTAAACCTGTCTGCGGCAAGACTCTGCCATGTAGGATTCGTTCCTGACACGACAGAACAACACACACAGCTGGTCAGGTTACTTTCTGTGTTTACTGGTTCTTTTAACACAGCTATGCTGCAGTAGCTGACAATTCCTGAAGCTCTTTGGTCCCAGCGTGCTGTTCCTATATAGAGAGGCATGAGTCGCAAACCCACAGCAGCTGTGCCAATTCACGTTCAAAATGATTCATGAACGTTTCTAAGGTCTAAAATAAGTAGTCATTTTAGGTCTTAGCTTTGGCACTCCAATAATTTTGGAGGCTTTTTTTCTCCCCACTTAAATAAAGCCAAAAATGCTGAGAACCACTGGAATAGTTGTTTGATAAACCTCGGTTTATTATCAAGTGACTGAATTGTTTCTAGTTCTACATTATCATACAGTCTGTAGGGATTTGCTGTTTTTCCTTTCCTTTCAACTTAAAATGTTTGGGCTTTGACACTTCGTTGAGGGAGAAAAGTAAGATAAACCATCAGGTCAAGTTCAGGGAAGCTGTATAACATTACAATCTTCAAACCACATAATCAATTGAATGTTTATTGATCAAAAACACATTCAAACCTGCATCTTAACAGCAGACTTCCCTTGGTTTGAAATTTTAAATGGATGCTGCAGATTGATACTTACTGCGCTCATGCTGTTGATCTGATCCAGAGTCAGCTGCAGCAGCTGCCCGTCACCACTCTCAGACATCAGCTTGAGGGCAGGCTGCTGGAGGCTCGGCTGGTTTTGGAGCAGGAGGTTTGCTACGTGTCCTATGCACTGAGGAGGGAGAGAAAGGTGGAAGGGATGGGTGAACGGATAATTGAGTGGATGAATGAAGGAAATCAAGGACGTGAGTGATGAAAACAAAGGTATAATGAGAGTGGAAAGAAGACCATAGTTTAGTCGGAAAAAAAAGCAAAAGAAAGGGGTTGGGGGGGCAGACACAGAGGGAACAGTGAAGGTTAATCGATGTGCATATACTGTTCAGACACGCAGGCACTTAATACAGATTTACACACAGACGCATCGACAAAACAGACACAGTCCTTTTGCTGTCCCATCCAGTAATGTATGGATAACACAATGCAATCTGACTCCCCCATGCTCTGGCAGTTTCATTCCAGCAGATTCAAATTAAAGCTGTTCAGGAGCGAGTAAAAGGCCCCCTCCTCCACCTCCCACCCCCCTTCCCACACTAATATTAGACAGCCAGGCAGACACTAGCCAATTCACACTGAATAGCATTAGCGCTAAACTAATATCACAGTCAGCTGGCCCTAGACATACAGAATGGCATTTGGCTTACGACTTGCATGGTGCTCAGCAGGGCATGAATAGCATTAGGGGCCGTCAGATATCAAAGAGGGGTTGGTGCATATATGCTTCGCAAAAAGCACTGAGCTGATGCTAACACACTGCTCTGGGTTTCATGCTTAATAGCTTTAGGCTCCTGTATTGTGATATGGCTAAAATGCCAGTGCTGCAGCGTAGTTCCACTGAATGAAAACAAGCTCAGTCCAGCAATGTAATAAAATGTGGATGGAAAATGAGCAGAAGATACATTCAAATTGATTTAAAATGCTAATTATGGAGTAAGACAGCCCCCAAAAACGACATGTGCATACAATTTAGCATTTGTGCATGTAAAGTTGAGCATAAATCAATTTATTGTGACGTGGTACAAAAGTACTCCCCTCCCCCGTCCCATATGTTATGGAACTAGAATCTACGCATCGATGGGGGGGGAAAAAGAGCAGCGCAGTTTGAGGAATCGATGCACCCCCTGTTCCGTAGATGTTGCCTGTGACCTTGTGACATAATTTTAACAGTGATTTATTACTTGTATCTTTGTATTTATAATGTATATGTATGTAATATTTCACTGTAGATGTGTTCAGGCTTGTACTAAAATCATACACATCAATTTTGGACCAGATGTAAGACTGTATGGCTGAGTTTCAGCCAATTTCTCTTTTATTGCCAAGACTTGGAAGTGACATCAAACTTCATCGTGTCACTACGGTCATATCCTTTAATAAAAGAAGTAAGTGATGGTGCACTAGATGGTGCAAGAAAAGATTTGAAGTCAATCTGACCAAATTTCTATTTTTTTTTTTTAAATGTACAAGGCCTGGAAATTGGCAGTTTCTATTCAAAATGGCAGACTTCCTGTGTGAGTCAGAGCACAGATCCAGGAGACTTTTTTTGTATGTCTCAGTCTGATAGAACAGTCACACAAATTTCACCTATGAAGGTGAAAGTGTATGGTGGGATTCATTGATAAACTTGAAGCAGGTGGATCTATGAAAGACATCTTTTTTTACACCCATGCCCAGCACCCATAAAATATGTAATTTTCACGCACATTTGATATGTGTGCAAAATTTAGTGAATATTCAGGCATATTAAAGCACCCAAAAATATTATTATGATAATAATAATATTAATACACATTCAAAATACAATAAAGTCCTGGCACTATCGGTGCCTGGGCTCTAATAATAATAAAACTAAAGATGAACAAAAACTTCCAGCTCATTACCTGCACTGGAAGCTTGTGTTTGGTGTTATAGAGGGACCTCACCATGTTGACAACCTGCTGACCCACATCTAATCTGAACTCTGACGTCTGGCAGCGGGTCAGCAGCGTGGAGGTTAGAAGGACCCAGGGGTTATGTTCCGACGATGCCCTGGAGACACACAGCCCAAACATGAGTCTTAGTTTGTCTGGAGTTTCTGTGCTGAGCTTTTGCCTTTTATGAGAACATACACTGTTAAGTACAAAAGGCAGCAAGTGAAATAGAATACAAACATCTTTCTTTTTTTATTATCTTCATCAGAATTGAAGAAGGTATAAACAAGCTGTGGCCCCGAGGCACACAGTACAACATGATTGGAAACAACACAACAACAAAACTGAAAGTCTGGAGCACTGTTGGTTACTTTACTCTGGTTTATCGTGCCACTACCTCTAAACCTTCAAGTTTAACCCACAGCTGCTCTCCCAGCTGCACATTTCCATCCCTGTGTTACAAAATGACTTCATGATTCATGTTAAAGCATACCTGTGACAGGTACGTTTAAAACAAGAGACCTCTGTTGTTCAATGTGACTTCTTTTTTTTTTTTTTTTTTTTTTTTTTGAGGACACAGCAAATGAGATGAAGCTGACCTTCAGCTGCAGGTTAAACCACACACATCATTAGAGAAAAAAACAAAAACATTTCAGAAAACAAGTGTTGTTTTGTGAAAAATTCGATCATGTTTTCTATTATACTGTTGTGTTTTTGTTCTTTTAATCATGAAAATGGTAAAAATATAACATTTTATTGAAGGCAGACTTTGGTTTTGTTGTTGTGCTTTCTGAAATTTCACAGTCTTTCTGGTAATGTTGTTATATTGCGTTCAATGTTGTTGGGTTTTACCCCTCGGGGCCGACTGTATTATATAAATCACACCAAGGCAAACCACTAGAATGATACAGCATTCATCCATTACTCTGCAGTCCTATGATACAGAAAGCTAATCCTGTTAGACGGCGAGTGGCTTACAGCAGATGACGACTGTTTGCGCACCATATGGCATATATTATACATAATGACATAATGAATAATATAATTCTAAAAGCCATATAAGAATAACAGGTGGATAAGAAAACAGCTACAATTATCAAGAGGTTTGCAGATAAACGAATGGATTCTGACAGCGAAATGCGAGCGAGGAGGGAAGATGTTTGACGACAATAGTCCTGCAGTTAATATTAAACACCTACAATATGCATTAGAGCTCCTTCTGCGTGAACACCTGGGGATAACCGTCATCTCTGACAGGCATCGCTCTGTTTACACAATCTTCTATAAGCTCTTTGTGACCTTTGCTTACACCTTGTGGGTGATACTATTGTAACAGAGTCTTCAAGGACTATTCATTTATATTCACCAGCCAGACTGGGTAAAAGAAAAACAACAAATGAACACCTTGGCAGCAGCACCTGTTAATGAAATGTTGATTGATAGCATAGAGTCTGATTTGAGCTTATACACCTGCTGACTATAACAAATTTTGGGACAGAACAAAGGCCTTTTTATATCTACATTCAGCAAGATGAGTAGAATCAAACTCTCCTTGAGTCTTAATAGGGCTGTAAATATTCATAGAATATGTTGAAAACTTATTAAAACCATACTGACACTTCCAGTGGTTAAAAAATAGATGCTGGCATGCCAGCACAGCTGGAAGTTGTGGATGTGATTAACATGACAAGCTGCGCAATAAATAATGAACTATAAGAAGGAAGAGAAGGAGATGGGAGACAAGAGGAAGAATCTGATACGAATATGTGCTTTTATTTCACTCTGGGCAACTTAAAATGATAATGGGCAGATGGTAGCAAGGCCTGTAATTCATTGTTTGCACGATGCGAAACAACACTCTTCGAGTGTTTGAAGTCTGATGCCAGATCAGAAGTCTGTATGATAGGCTCTTGTGTATGTATGTAACATCTCTATGTGCATGTGAGTGGGAGATGGAAAGAGCCAGTAAAATAAGGAGACAGGGCATGATAAAGAGACAGAACAACAAGGCTCTTGTGCGTGGTTGTTAGTAGAAAAGGCAGCTCTCCATCCAAGTACCAGGGTGTCTCGCCCCGACAAGCTGCTTCACTCTGGATGATGCGGCCATGGGAACAAACAGAGTCCACTTATGCTGCTGGCACATATCTACTTCCTGTGCTTTTCCAGGAGACAAGGGGGGGTGGTGCTGCATGCGACCGAGAGCGTCTGTGCTCTCGCCAAATCTGTCACAGGGTGCAACGTGAGTCACAGCCAGCCTCCATCCGTGCTTTGAATCATGACTCAGTTTACGTGGACAGACTGATGGATGAGCTTTGTTGATCCAATTCTCAATATAGTTTGCAAAACAGTCTCTAGTAGTCTCACTAAAACAAATCCTGAATCTACACCCACTCATACACAAGCACACTCGGGTCGAAGTAAACCATAATTTATGCATCAAGATACCACTGAGGTGCCATCAGGTGCTCAGTATCTTAAATGAGGTATTTCAAGGTTAAATTATTCTGAATTTTGTGTGCAGGCTGAGAATTCATTGCACCTAGAAGGCATTGTGGCCATAGATCAGAACTCAATTTCAGGCTCCTGTGCTTCAAGCACAGTTAATTGGAGTATAGTTAAGGTATGTAAGCATGCTCAGCAAATTACTTTGTGAAACTTAAAAAGGGATGAATAATAAGACATTAAAAGTCTAAAATCACAATCAGTTTTATGTAGTCAGCTTTATGTTTCATTTCAATATAAAGCAGGAGTATAAGACAGCCTGCACTTAAAAGAAACGACTGTAGCTGGCTGTCTCAGCAGTTTGACAGGTGTAACCCTCACAAGATCAGGATATCTTGAGTGAAATCCCAGAGAGCAACTGCTGTCCATACCTAATCCAAGCTTTCTGATCTGATTTTTTCTTTTCTGTCCAACAAATCTGAGTTGGACTGAGAAAAAAAAAAAGCTTCTTATTCAAAGTAGTGAGAAGAACTGTTCTGTATCTGACTATTTCCACAGTATGAGCTTTCCAGGCAACCCAAGTACAATTTCAGGGACTAAGGAGGCTTCACTTGGATCTCTGGTGGGAACATTTCAGTCTATATTAAGTCCTGCAGTTATACTATACAGCATCCTGTAGGGAGGGTAGTGCTTTCTATTGTCTGAAGGAACTGTGGGGTAAAGGTTGCTGTGCTGGAAGCGCAGGCTGATCATACAAAGTACCCATGACTGCTACATCCTGCAGAGGTTCATTTGTATAAAACGGCTTCATTCAATCTGGTGGCCGTTTCTTTCAGTGAAGTTTTCTGGAAAGCCTTAAAAAAAAAGATACATAAGCATCAAAAGCATGCTAAAAATGCTAAAAGCATTTGCTTAATTATGTCATAGTCATTAGGTGGAAGTAATCGCATTTCCAGCTGCGTCAGTTAAATCCATTTAAACAACAACGTTGACCTTCTCTGCCATTTATCAGAGTTCTGAAGACGTGAAGAGAGTCCTATTCATTTCCAGGTTTAGTCTGAGGCCTCTCAGTGCCACAGTATTAAACCCAATGAAAGGTAAATTCAACACTGCTCATCTTGTTACAGAATCATGTTCCTGCTGGGAGAACCTTCATCAAGACATTGTGATGAATTTTACTATGCCACTGATCATCCAGCTAAACATTTCTGCAAAACGACAATGACAGACCTTGTATGACTTTTTATTGCGTAAAAAGACCACCGGGGCTTAAAGTAAGAAAAAATCTTGAGCCATGAACTTTTTTACGGGGGTGCAGTGGATCCAATGCATACACATTATTGGCAACCTTTTGGCATTGTGATTGGTAATATACAAGATGACCTACAATTTAAATGTGAATTTTAGAAAGTAAAGGTTAAGTTATAATTGAAAACGCGTGAAACTAGGTCAAGCCAATTAATCTAATTAATTTAGCAACTATTTAATTCAGTGAAGGGCAATTTGTATAAAAAACAAACTGCAACTTTTCTTTCATTTTTGTTCAAAACAATGGTAAATTAAGTTATAGGAAATACATTCCATTTGGTCTTGACTCCTCTCCAATATATTTGCAGAGGCAGTTATGTTATTAGATGTTATAACTCTGGATGCATCATCATCAAAAAAGTGAACCATTACATTCAGTATTTTTCTCATGTTTTGGGTGGTTGCTTCATCAACATTCAGAAAACCTACATCCTTTGAGCTGATCAGACAGACAAGGTAAGTTTATTTGTAGAGCACATTTCGTATAAAAAACAATTCAAGGTGCTTTGCATAAAACACGGACGTTTCTGTAACTCTGGTGCTGTCCTATGTGTGTTCATATAACTGGCATGCTGATTGGAAACGGGCAGTTTTTTTTTAAGCGTTCTTTTTAATCAACCGTTACTTTTTTTTTTACACATATGTCTCATTCGTGACGGTGACGCTTAATTGAAGTATAAGCCTGTGCTCATATAATATTGTATAGTCTGCTACTTAATGAACACAATAATATTATATTGATCCAAAAACAAACAAAGTCATCAGTCTATGAAGCTAATCTATTGATAAGTGTTATCTTGTGAGTCGCTAGCAACAACTGGAGAAGAGGACTAATTTAAATTGCTGATCGAAACTGTTTGAATAACAGTGTGCCTTGATTGAGCTGGTAGGATATATTCAAGACAGCAGAAGCCTGTATTGTCCCGGCGGTCCTCACAGTACAGCTCACTTTTAATCGAAAACAACGGAGCAAGAGAAGAGCAATCACATCATTAGGCACTTATCGATAATACAGCCAACTCTTGCTGAGGCTCATAAGAAACTAGCTGGTGCAAGACGCACAGAGTCTATAGCTCCCCGCTTTCCCGCTCTAAACATCTATGCCCACAACATGCGCCACTGAATGATTTAAGACACAATTTCCAATACCCACTCTTAGTGAAATGAGATCACTCTGCATAGAGGATGTCCATTAAAATGTCAATGTCTGAATGCACCTCTGCCTTTCAAACCATACAAGTGTCTTTGGATCGTAAAGGAACAAAACACAGAAAGGATCGCTGAGTATAAAGGCAGATAAAAGGGTGCTTCGACCTAAACAAGTGAAAGAAAATCTACTTTTTAAACTCAAAGCTGCCATTCACCGAAGGACCTAAGAGGACAACGTCACAATGCAAAGCTACAAAGGAGAGATGATTATTATTAGATTATTTAAATGTTGAGCTCCAACATATGACCACTGAGTATTAAACTGCTTGTGTATATGTTTGAATTTATATGTATGAATATATGATTAACAAGTCGGACAAAGAGCTGCGAATATGAAGTTAAGCAAATGAAAAACTTACATGTGAGAAATAACTGCAGTAGAAGTGCTTAAAGAAATATTTGACATTTTGGTACTTGTTTGTTTTCTTGCTGGAAGAAAATCAATATCTCCACTGAACATGAGACAACAGCTAGCAGCTAAGCTTAGCAGAGAGAGCACGCAAGTCCCTAATATTGCATATACTGAGGTTTTTAGACATATAATGTGCCAAAAATAAACATTTTACTGATATGTTTAACCTTTGTAGATGCCGCTGCTAAATGCTTCTTCTTTTTTTTTTTTTATCTAAGTTTATAAGCTGCAGGCTCAAACATTTTTGATGTTCTTTCTGCAGCTGGCGCTGTGCCTGAAACAGACTGCAAGGTAAATTTTATGAGAGAGGGAAATCACAGGTGGAACCACAGGTGGATGTCTCATTTTGTCCCATAGAAGTAGCTTCTATAACTACTGTAACTGCACGTGTTCGTATCTGCAGTGGAAAACTCAGTCAGAAGCTACGGCAGAAAGAGCTAAATACACAACATCACCTCATCTCTTCTCTCTCTGAGTTAAAGTGAAGAAGGAGAAGAAGAAGAAGACTCCGTAGAGAAAGAAGCAAAAGAGAAAGTTAAATGCACGATTACCAGTGTAATAGTTGTAATAGCAACATGAATGCAAATACAAAGAATAGAAATATGACGATCCATACGAAGAAGGAGAATTGAGCCACGATATTAAAAAAAACCCCTCCCTAACATTTAATGGGTATTTAGGACATGATTAGAGAACCACTGTAGGCATACTCTGGTATTTTGAAGTGAGCTCTTAAAGTACTACAAGAGTCAAGCTGTCTCTGATGGCTGGCAGCCCCAGTCTGTGCACCAGGCTCTTCAAATACAATGTAAAACAAAGAGTTATTTTTTTAGATCAGATTATCTTGTTGCTCCTTTATTCCTGATGCTAACGTTTCAGAACAACTTCAAGAACTTCACTTTATTTTCCATCTCTTAACAAGAGGTGCTCTTGAAACAACAACAATAATAATAATAATAATAACAATAATAATACGATATTATTCAGATTAGTGTTTTCATTTTTATTCTTTTTTTAATGTTGCAGCTAATCAGAGTAGATGCTACATTACTGCTCCTCTTGAAGGCAGGCTAAGCTGTTTCAGGATGGTGTCACATCTGTTGATATTCAAACAAAACATCACAAAAACATGAGAGCGAGCTCCTCCCTCCCCCTACCTCTGGCTCTCCTGAGGAACCCCCCCCCCCCCCCCACACACACACACACACACTCACCCTTCCCCCCCTGCTGATGACTGACTGTTTGTTATGGTTTGGCAAGTTGCCCCCCCACTGTTTACAAAGCAAGGACTGTATAATTTTATCTTTAGCAGTGTACTCACGAAATAGGTAGCTTGGGAATGGTGAGGGGATAATCACTAAATGTGAAAAAAAAAGTGTTCTGGGTAAGAAATGTTGAATTCCTTACCCTACCTTTAATAAATTATTACTGTGGACATTTTACCAGATAAACTAACTGAAAAATAGGAAGCACACTGGTTTTCGTTTTTAAAGAACAGTGGTGTCAATCCTTTCATCTCACTGCAGGCAAAAAAGTGAATAAAATTTCACAAATGTCATCATATTTTTTTTTTTATCCTTTACCCTTCACAAAACACAAAGAAAAAGAAAGAAGATAAAAACAGAGGGCTTACACTTCTTCTTTCATCATCGGTGGCCATGCTTGTAAAAGAAGTATGAGCAGCTGAAAGTCCTCCCACTTCTGCGCCGTGTCCATCATCTCATGAAAAAGGGTGTACCTTTTGTCTTCATCCTCCACATCCTCTATCTGGACCTGGTGAGGAGAAAAAGCAAGAAGTGAGAAAGCAAAACTTCTGCCACAAAGCAAAAATATGCAGTGAAGATCTCTGGGGTTTTTTTGTTTTGCTTTTTTTTTTTTACATTTAAGCTTCACATCGATCATGGCGCACAAATTAGGTGAATGAAGAGTGTTCAGCAGATCTCCCCTGAATAAGGATAATGATAAATGGCAGCATCATCCACTGATAAGTCCATCTTACTGATCTATTATGTCGGCCACCTCCAGGACACACACTACATAAAAAGGGAGAGCAGTTTTCATTGATCTCAAATGATCAATGTTCAGCAAACTTGACAACCAAATGATTAAAAAACAGTTTGAGGGCTGGACAATCCTGCCAAAGGGAGATACAAAGTAACGGAAGAATCACACACAAGCCAAAAATCAAACTCTATCAAACATCAAAGCCTCAAACAAGGCGTTGGATGGAAGGAGCAAACCTGAATGTGTATCGGCACAGTTCAGTGTTGTTAAGAAAATGCCACGTGTGGCGTAACTTCATCTAAACTTCAATAAGAAAAGGAGAGGGTGGAGTGACAGTTGGATTGAGAAAGGAAAATATAAAGGAACAAGGGAGGGTTAATGTGGCAAAAAAAAGAAAATAGAAAAAAAAACAGGAGGAGGTGGCAGAGTGAAAGGAAAGTAATTAATGTTCTTCTCTAAGGCTGGCTTCTGGTGTGATTTAACAGTTCAGAGAGCGGCTGATTTCTGAAGGGAAAACTACAGCGGAGACAGACTGTGTCGCACGCACGCACACACACATATACATTATTTGCAGCTGTAGGTAAATGTGTTCAGAACCTTTGGTACTGGCCACCTATGCAACAGACAAGTTACGTGACTGATCCGGTTCACCTTACAGAGAAATCTGAAAACTGGGAAAATATCAGGACAAGAGTCAAGAGGATAACAAAGGTAGCTGAAGATGGAAAATAATATTTAATGTAAGGAAAAATAAAAGCAAAAAAAAGATTCCTTTTTCACTGTCGAGTAAAGAAAACAGCAAAATTATTGAATGTAAAAATGACAAAAATCTGTTGGTAATCAGGTTCCTGCAGCTTTAAGGATCACCTGCTCCGGTGATTCTAGAACAGACAAAGCCACTGCTATAAAACGTGCGCTTCCACCAAAGGCATGGCGGCATGCCGCAGATAGATTCATCTGTATCTGATGCTCCTGAGACGTTTGCTGCGCCTCTAATTTATGCGCAAAAATACATCTTTAATGGCAGCACAACAGGATCCCTGTCTAACTGCTGTATTCAACTGCTTTATGATGGAGGCTGGTGGAATAAATGAGTAAAGCTTAAGCACAGGACCCTCTGAAAATGGAGGTCATTTAGGAAACAGAAATGGAATCTTAACTACCTGTACAAAGCCCGCACTCTCATCAAAAGCTCTCAAAACCATTACTGAATGTAAACTGCAACCCAGAACCCAGTTCTTCATTGTTATTAGCTTCCTGCATAATGAAACCATGCTTCAAAATTATTTTATTAGCTTTTCCGTAAGATACGATGATGACAAGCAAAACAAGAAAGCAACAAAGGATTAAAAAAAACACAAAAATGACAGCAGCAAAGCTCAGTTATACTGTTAGGTCTCCTCTAGGACCAACAAAAACCATGTCCACACCTTATACAGGTAGGTCTGCATTGTGAAGAAAACCAGTTAAACATGTAAACTCGCCTGATCTGAAGAAGGTAGAGAATCTACGAGGTATTGTGAAGAGGAAAATGACCCAACAATGCAGATGACCCGAAGGCTGCTATCAAAGCAATCTGGGCTTTCATTACACCTGAGCAGTGTCACCGGCTGATCGCCACCATACCACGCTGCATGGATGCAGTAATTCATGCAAAAGTAGGTCCAACCAAGTGTTGAGTGCATAGAAATGAACATACTTTTGTGAAGCCTGACATTTCTGTTTAAAATATCCTCTTTTTTTTTTTTTTTAAATTGATCTTATGTAATATTCAAATTTTCGGAGACACCGAATTTTGGGTCTTCATTTTCTGTAAGCCACAATCAAATGTTCAAGAAATAAAGGCTTGAAATATTTCACTGTGTAATGTATCTATATAATATATGGCTTTCATGGGTTTCACTTTCTGATACGAGTGATGAAAGCCATATATTATATAGATAATATAATATAATATATGGCTTTCATGGGTTTCACTTTCTGATACGAGTGATGAAAAGATATTGAACGTTTTTATAATATTCTAATTCTGAGATGTACCTGTATAGGGAGGCTGTGCTCTGGCAAAATCCAGGGGAAGCAAATGGGGGGGGGGGGGGGGGGGGGGGGGGGGGGGGACTACTATCAATTCGATTTTCAGCCAAAGTGGAGAGACAACTACCCCTCATCACCAGAGACCCCAGTGCTGAAAGGAGAGAACTCTTGTATTTGCAGCATGGTAATGATGCTTAAACATGGAGAGGCTGAGGCCTACCCTGCTTACATGATCCTGTAAATAGACAACAGAAAAGCCATGGGGGGTTTATTTGCTCAGACAAATGAGTTGATAGCGGAAGGCAGATTTTTGACTAATGCCAGGGCTAAATAAATAGGAAGGTCTGGAAAAAAGGAATGAGAACCTCAGAAGTGCCACCATCTTAATTTATGCAACGGATCACTGAGAGAGGAAGCAACTTCCAATTTATTCAAGAGGTCCAAGAAGTTCAATTTGAATAAAAATGTGGGAGTTATGGGCATCTTAAGTCCACAATAGCTAGGTAAAGTGATAACAAATTTAAATGGAAGTAATTTCCATAGTGTGGGACTCAGGTTGTTCTTCAAAAGCATGACTTCAAATGTGTTAACTGCAGCTTACTTAAATGACTTCATATAACTTGGGAGATTTGGGACATATTCCTCTGGATTTGAAAAACAAATCAATTTGTCATTAGAATATAAATGAACAAGGGTGTTAATATATTAAATTTTTACAGTGTGGACACCTGGATGGTGGTTTTAGAGCAATGACAACAAAAAGATGACAAAATGACAGCCTGTGCATCCTTTTCCTGGGTGGAGTACAATGCATTTAAAAGCAAACATACTAAATGAATTTTTACTAAATGAAAGTGTACCTGAGACAAAACCAGTTTGAGCAGGATGTGTGATTGTTGAGATATGTTTACTGAGTTTTGATGCCAAAACTTGCCATGACTCTATGATCAGTTTAAAGTGTGTGATGGATCTATATCTTGCTGGGTTGCAGTCATCGCTCCCCTCCTTCATTGAGGCAACTAGACAACTTTTTAATTCTCACTGAGTAATTTACCATCCTTAGCATAACAAGAGCTATCTTTTCACAAAATGCTTTATAGACTTCACAACTGAATTCCCCCCCATGCTGATTGTTAAGCCTTCTTCTTCTTTAAGGAATCAAATGGTATGATGTGGCCCTTCATTACACTCTTGAAGGCCTCCAACAAAACAGAATCAGAGACATCTGTGTTGTCCTTAGTAACAAGAAACTCATCTATGCTCTTCTTTAAATATTTAATAAAAGTGTAGCCTTCAAGTAGAAGAGGGTTGAAGCGCCAACTGTAGTTTTGTCTATACAGGACATTTTTATGTTGAAGTGGTACGAGCTACAGCCTGAACTTAAAATATTATGGAAAGGAGCGTTAGTGATGTTGGGTAGTAATTCAGAGGGTATCAGTAAATAATTGATCCTGGCATAAGACCTGTGAACGGAGGAGAAACAAAAGTCTTTGCCAGTAGGATTGTACAGCTGCCACATATCAACCATGTTCTTCCTTTTCATGAAGTCATTTAGAATTTGCACTGAAGCTTTTGTAGGTGGTTTTGTTGAGAGTCTGGATCTAGGTAACAATTAAAATCACCCCTACGACAACAGTGGAGGTTGACGCTGGTATCAAATTAAAAACACTTTCTAACAACTTAGAGCCACTTTTATTCATCATTTTATTCAGTGAAAATCCAAGGGCAAGCTAGACCTTGAGATTGCTTGATAAAAAACTAATTACAAGGTCCCCCAAGAAAACATATTTCCTACTCCAAATACAGACATATCAGTAATTGATTTCAAATATATGAACAACAGTACACAGCCTTTTACCCACGTGCAGACAGATGCGCACAGACACATTAAAACTCACCTACGTCGATGCGACTGTGAGGCTTTAATTTTCCTTTATAAGAAAGGATGGTAATTAATTATACCTAGTAATTGAAACCTGCTTTTTCTCTGTTACACAAAGAACAAAGTGCAAAGGGGAAAAGGAGGAGAGAGGAGAGGATGAGCCTGTCAGCCAACACTTCATTTACCACATTTAGCAATTAGATCGGCCACGTTTTTTTTTTTTTTTTTTTTTTTACTGATACAGTCATTTCAGATATACACCGTTCAGTAAAACATTCAGTAGAACATCATGACCACCCCAACATCGCAATCATCAGTCATTCCCCTACAGTAGCTGTTCAGCAGTGGGCCCCTCTACAATTTTTTTTAGGAGGTGCTGAAATAACACATCAAAGAGTCTTGAGCCGTTCATTTGGTCTCCAAACTCCCCAGATACGTTTGGATCCTGATGGCATCTGTGGGAAAATGTCTCAATTCACAGAGGCCCCACAACACACAGGCTTAAAGGATCAAATGCCAATATTTCAGTCCCAGACACTGCAGGACACTTTCAGATGTTCTTCATCCAGACCCTGAACGGTCAGAGCTCTTTTGGGAATATGAAGGAGGGTCTTGTCAATATTCAGTGGTTGGTCATACTATAATGGCTGATCAATGTATGTCTACTGTACCTGCCCATAACTCTGTACTTCCAAAGCTGACAAAGTTTTTTAGACCGTGCATGTTTCCATATGTAGCATGACAAGAAAGATGATTAGAACAGAATTAATCTGTATTATTCTTGTTAGTAGGATTCTGCGTGTGTGTGTATGTATACACACACTTGTGTGTACAGACGCTGGAAGAATGACATCTAAGATTGCAAAGGAC
This sequence comes from Hirundichthys speculiger, assembly GCA_018398805.1. Classification (NCBI taxonomy): domain Eukaryota; kingdom Metazoa; phylum Chordata; class Actinopteri; order Beloniformes; family Exocoetidae; genus Hirundichthys; species Hirundichthys speculiger. Next base: position 1,662,214 of record JAGFBZ010000771.1, on the reverse strand, counting down.
TTGAAGACAACAGTTGTGTTCAAAATAATAGTAGTGTGAAGGCTGAAGAAAATAATTATCAAATGTTATTACCAGGGTTATTATAGTTTTGGATTTTCCATTAGTTTTAGTTTTATTTAGTTTTTAGTTTAGTTTTTCCAAATTCAGTTAGTTTTAATTCATTTTTAGAGCAGTTTTGCTAGTTTTTATTCGTTTTTGTTCTGAAATACTTAGTTTTAGTTTAGTTTTTATTAGTTTCAGTGTTAGTATTAGTTTTATTTTGTAAATTAGGGTTTTAATTTTGGTTCGAGTGAAGCACTGAACTTTTTGAAGGCTATAAATATTTATCAATGCATCTTCCCGCTTGTGGTGTTCCTGCGTATTTACTGACCAGAAGCTATTTGGTCACCGGTTGGAAACAGTCCATTTAGTAGTAGTAGTAGTTTTCTCCCGTTCCTTCCCAACGCTGACTGGCCTGCAGCTGCAGCTTCTCTTTCAAGGGGGCTAGCTTAAGGCTAGCTTGTCCAGGTAGCCTTGGTTAGCCTTCTTGTGCGAGCTTTTCAAATGGACTTTCAGATTTGTTGGGATTTTTTTCCCCTTGTTGTTGTACGGCGGAGCGAAGTTAATAGATTTCAAATTTTTATAAACACATAATACAGTTTCAGTTAGTTATTTTTTTAAAAAACTCTTGTTTTTATTTTATTTCAGTTAATGAAAATGTTTTTTCAATTCTAGTTTTTGTTATTTCGTTCGTTTTCGTTAATGATAATAACCCTGGTTATTACATTGCAAAATGTGAAGAAAAAGGAATATTGGTATTAGAACTCCCATTCAAATGGATCAAAGAACTAACCAAAGTGGCAAACACTGTGATCAAAGAAGGTCTAAAGTTACCTGTGAGTACTGGAGCAATTAATAGACGTCTATGTGAAGCCAAGCTATCGCTCCTATAATGTCCAGCTGCTGAAAAAAACAACATGTGCTGAAGTTGTTACAATTTGTCAAAGTACACACTGAGGAAAAATAGTGCAACATTTTGTGGACTGATTAAAGCAACATTGTTCTTTTTGGGTCTAGGAGCTGCAGGCGGTTTGTCACATGACCCCCAAACACTGAATTCAAACCACAGAACACTGAAGTCAGTGAAGCCTGGTGGTGCAAGCTTCCCTGATATACTATGGTGTTGGGACCTATTGATCTCATACCAGAGATCATGGATCAGTTTGAATACATCAAAATATTAAAGAGGTCATGCTGCCTTATGCCGAAGAGGAAGTACCCTTTAAATGGGTGTTTCAACAAGACAACAACCTCAAACACACCAGCAGCATCTTTGTTCCAGACCAACAAGATTCATGTTATGGCCAGCCAAATCTTAACCTGGACCTTAATCCAGTAAATGAACTGTGGGGTGACATCAAAAATGCTGTTTCAAAACCATGAAATACAGAGGAATTGTGGAACGTAGTCCAATCATCCCGGGCTGGAACACCTGTTCACAGGTACCAGAACATGGTCAACTGCATGCAACACAGATGTGAAGCAGTCCTAAGAAACAGTGGTTGTACAACTTGGATAATTTTCTAAACTGATTGAAAATTGACAAAAAATAAAAATCATCCCTGAAATTTCTGAGTTACTGATTTCTCAGGGTTAAAGCACCCTTGGCAGAAATGGCATTCTCACTCTCAAGTCCTATTATTAAAGATCCTTCGAGCTTGGTCCAGTTTTTTAATTCTTATTTACTTCTTACTTTACTGCTTTTCTGTGCTACTTCTTGTTTCTGAATGTTTAAAAATGTAAACTTTAGCCTCAGACGGAGATCTTTTGCAGTCTGGAAAAGGTTTCTATTCAGGATTATTAGTTCATCTGCTTCCATCTTCCTTATATCCTGACTATTCTCCAACCTCTGCTGCTGGAAAATATCCTAATAGAATGATGCTGTCATCACCATGTTTGCTTGAAAAAAAAAAAAAGATACTGCTGAGAAATTCATATATAACAAATACTTCAATCTTTGTTTCATCGAGGCATTTTGCTTCTCATGGTCTGAGTCATTCAGGCACCTCTGACAAACTCCCAGTAGAAGTATAGATCCTGTCCGGCCACACTAGTATTAAGGGCTGATTGTTAAAGTACTATTCTTATGCTTGTCTTTCTGTAAGTTGTCCCATCTCCACAAAAGAACTCTGAAACTTCCTTATAGTGACCACAGACTTCTTGGTTACCAGTCTGACCTCAACCCTTACCATTAACCAAATATAACAGGGATGTCAACTCTAATAAGATGGCTCAAAAGGTCATCTGTTTTAGTACACTGGAAATTTCTGTGCTCTAGGTTCTTTTACATTCAAGCAGAAATAATGATGCATCTCCTTCAGATCTGGATTTTGACAAAAACCTGCCTAAGAGGTCTACATCAAGTTGTTGCAAAGAAAAAAAAAGGCTTATTTTGCTTTCTGACAGATGCAATCAAGCAGTGAGATGTCTTAGACATGTCTGTGCCTTTCCTAAGAATGTCAAATTCAATTAGGCACAGGTAGATTACAATCCTACTACGAAAACAGTCAGGAAGGCTGTTGACAGAAGGTAGTGCAACCTTCTGGAAGAGGAAAAATAAAACTTATAAAGTCTGTTAATTCTCTGCTATTGTAAAGATTTCTGTGTAGACTGATGAGAAAATTAACTGAAACCTTTTAGAGATGAGAACGATCACAATGTAGTAAGCGTAAAAGGAACTGAAAAAAATTTAAAACCATTTTTATTGTCCATAAAGTTGTTCTTTTTATAAGCTTTTATAATTGAGTCTCTCTCCATCAGTCCCTCTCTTCCCTCCTTACCCGTTTTAGGATCAGTCCATACAGGCCGCAACATCAAAATGGCAAAATATATGTTAAAATGAAGGCTTTTTAATTTGGTCTATTACAGCTGTCCTGCTTGAAAGACAGTTATCACATCACCGTTTATTAATTCCCTCCCAAAAAAAGCAATCACTGCTGCTGTAAAGCAAGTGAGAATCATTTAGTACTACTCACCACTTAAGCACCATAGGTCAGATCTTTTTTTACTCTTCTTTTAAAAAGAATTCATTCATTCATTCATTCAAGAAAATGGGAATGAATGAAATGATGAGGAAAAATACATTTACTTCATTCACTTTCTTCTAACTGCACGGACATGAAACGACTCAGTTTTTTTTACCCCAAGTGCTTTAGTGTTCTTAAGTGAATTAATCAAAAAGGTGTCTTCAATTTACAATATATATATATATATATATATATATATATATATATGTTTTTTTTAATGTTAAAAAATAAGTCATGTTGACAAGGTTTGTCAATATTAAAGCTTAAAAAAAACTAGACAAAGATGGGAAGCAAAATATCACTGCTAAGTGAATTATCAGGCACTATCATTTTTCATTTTCTTATTGAAAAAAGGAAGAAGACTTTTTTTTTGAATAAAAAAAATAAAAAAGTGAGAAATAGAAGATAAAAAGGAAAGATCATAGGCAGTACCAACGACGCCATGGCTATCAAAGAGAGCTCATAGAGCCATAAAAGGTACAGATATAAAATTAGCAGAAACACATTTTATGTCAAAACAACAGCCAACTTGCCACCAATAATAAACAAATAAATTAATAACACATTACTTAATATATACCAAATTAATTTACCTTTTTTTTTTTCCAATAAAAAAAGAAAACATACTGGCACAAGAAACAGTGCAGTGAAATTCTGACAAACAGACTGTTTGCTTGCCTGCAGTGACTGTGAGTAGCCATGCTTTCGAGCAAAATGCCACAAAGGGACACAGAAAGTGAAAGAGTTGCATGGAAATGAAGCAAGCAGACAGGGGGAGGATGAAGTAAATGAAATATGACAACTGGTAGTTACCAACAGCTACTTTATTGCTTTCTGACAACCTTTTACTTTTGAGGAGAGGACAAAGTGGAAAAGTGAAAGCAGTGGATTGTGTAAGAAATGGGAAACTATAAAATGAACATTTCCTAACTGCTCCTATTTGTTCGCAAATTGCTGAGTGCAATGAAATTTGAAGACGCATCAGTCCGTTTGAAAGCAATATTGTTAGCATGGGGCACTTTGACACTGGCCTGAAAGCTTAAGTGAGCATGCACACTCTGTTCTATAATATTAAAGAGAAAGTGCTGAACGACTTGTGAGCAGTTGTGAAGGTTTTCACAGCTGCGCAACGTTACTTGCACTTTTTAATAGGACAACAACAGCAGAAAATGTTGCGGTTTGTCCAAAGCAGTTGTGTGCGGTCAGATCGAGCGTCTCTGGGTGAATTTAAACTGCAATGCAGTCTATACCAGCTATCAGCACATGATAATAAAAACAGGGAGAAATGGAGAGGAAGCATGCAAGTGTGTGAGAGAGGTGGGAGCAAATCAATAAGCAGGGCAGAAAATTGTCAGGAGGCATGTGGGTGAAATCACACACATACACATAATTCACAAAGGATAGAAATGAAGATGACGTACAAAAGACCATAGCAGACAAGACCAGATGATGTTTTCTTTTCATAAAGCAAAGCAATGGACGCATGTGTGTGTATGAGGGAAGGAAAGACAGATGAAAGAGTCATCCGTCCCTCCTGAGAGTTACCGGCATGCCTACTCTTTATTTACAGCAGAACATACACAGACCGCAAAACACAACACAATAGGGATTGTGCCAACAGGCACCCAGGTGTGCGCGCACATTTGGAAACAATAAGCTGCAAGCCACCGGAAAACTGCCTCAATAAACTTCTGTGAAATAACTTCCTCCATATGTAACAGTCTTTCCTTCAGAAGTAAGCTCTCACAGGATAAATACCCCAACATTAAAGCTTTTGACTCAAGTCTTTTAAATTTGAAGACTGTCAACACACAGGTGACACTGGAAGGGAATACTGTAAATAATTCTTGACACAAACATGCAGACAGGGAATAAAGACTGTCCTGCTGTACTCTGAGTCTTCATGAGGAAACATTGCTGTATGACTGGTTATTACTTCTTTAAGATCATTATGGCTTTCAATGAAATAAGTTGTTTGAGGAGAACACAGTTCATCAATAAAGATTATCAAACTGCAACATGATTTGCCAGGTAATTATTTATTACCTATTATCATTATCCTGAAAATACAACTACTGTATTGGCCCGAATATAGGACGACTCTGATTATAAGACGACCCCTATTTTTCAAATATAATTTTGGGAAAATAAAAATATGACAATTACTATAGAAAACAGAGACAACGTTCTGCTGTATTGTTAAACATTTTAATGATTTCATCTTTTTAGGAAGCATGGCACCATACTTGCGTGTCAGATTTCCATGTTATTTAAGATCAAGGTATAGTATTATTTAAAAAAAAAATGTGTTCTCTTCACATCTGAGAATATGACTCTAAATAAGCTACAACCATGTAGTTCAATAACTACATAACTATTGAAGTCGAGTTTTATTCAAGAACAACATAAATAATTTAGTCTGTAAAAAACTAATTCTGGACTCCAACAAAACTTTCAAAGCCCTTTGCTCGAGTTGGCTGCGTGGTTCCTAAATTCTTACTGGTTACCTAGGTATGGGCTCCATCTAGTGGCATAGATGTGTAATTACAATAGAAAAGTCTAGTCCTCAATTATAAGATGACCCCCATTTTTGAGAATATGATTTCTAGAATAAAATATCGTGCTATATTCGGGCCAATACGATAATTGGTTTTGAAAGCAAAGTACTACTAATAGCAATTTCTGAAAATTTAAATAAATCCAACTCATTCAACTATATAATTTGATAGGGTATGACAAAATCGACATTGACTGGTATTTAAAGATCTTGGATAATGAGTATCAATAACTGCTGTATCTGGAGTTACAAACATGGATAAAAAAATCAACCTGCCTCATGTGATTTTAGGAGGTAAAAACAAGCTGGATAATTACTCAATAGCAAACTTGTCATGTATCTCGATTATATTTTTATATATTTGCATTTTATGCTGAAATGTCAAAAAAAAATAAATAAATAAAGCAGATAAGATGGTGGTGCTAAAGAAAAGTTACCACCTTGACAGAAGTTTGGAAACTGGCGGGGTTTGTTTTTGGCCAGCGATGAAAGGTGAAAGCTTTCAGCCACACGAATCTAATGCTGCAAATATAATGTAAAAGTACAATGAGATTGTTCAGTCAGGTTTTCTGCATCAGTTTATAACAAGCAATCCAATAATGGAATGGAGTTGATATGAAACAAGTATTACAGAAGAAAGAGACTAAATACTTTCCTAAATGCAAAAAAACATGACACAGTTTTAACACTCATTATTATGCTAAGGGAAGCTTAAAATAAAACCATGATCTGCCTCTTTTAATGTGCACGCAAGTCACTATATGACACTTACACACACACACATCATGAAAGACACCATATCATCTCATCTCATCTGAAGATGAGCTGACCTGGTGACTGATTCGCTGAAGTATGCGCCGAATACATCATCACCTTCATAGGTGACACTGTGGTGGACAGGTTAATGATCAGTGTTGCTATCGCCGTCTTTTCGCCATGGCAGCCACCTCCCTCTCATCCGTCACATCTGATTACAGCTGCCAATCACAATGCTGAGCACCAGTTATTCCCCTTTTCTGTCAAATAAGGAGCATTTTTACACACATTCTGCCTCAAAGAGAAGGAGAAGGGGCTTCAACACGTCAGGTTGTTTGGTTTCAGCGTGATTATTAGCATGGGGGGAAAAAAATAATTAAAAACGGGGGAAAAAAAATGATTACATCAAACTGCGATTGTGTCAAAGTCAGCATGCAAATGAGCCAATGACTAAGAGTAGTTCAGCTAGTTTATCTTGGACCTGTAAAATTTCATGAGCATAAGACATTATCACATCTGACAGCCCAGTGAAGGTAATCCAATGCATTAAACTGCCAACCTTCAAAATCAAACTCAAATCAAAGATCAATTGTTTCCTCCTCTATTCTTAAGAGCTGTTGTTAAAGCGCAAGTGAACTTTTGCCCCCATCAACAAAACTGCCTGATAATCCTCTCAGAGACTTGGCAATTACATCAGTCCTTGACCCGAGTGTCAGAAGAGAGAATGGGAAGGGAGAACGAGAGAACATGGGACGTGGACTTGTCATCGCATCGGACTGAGAGCGGCAGTTGAGCCAGGGGACGCAGAGGGATCTCTGCATCTGGCCTTTACAGAGTGGGCTCTGAGTGGGCTCATCAATATTCATTGACCTGCTCTGGCTAATGTCCCCTGTGACGGGCAGAATAAAGTTGCAGAGGTCGCAGACTTCACAAAGGGGAGAGGGGATGAAACAATGAGTGATGCAGAGCAAGTGAGTGAGGATGGGTTTAAGAACAAAATGAGAGCAAAGAGGCGCAAACAGCAAAAGGGCATATCAGTGGGGCGTGTATGAGCTAAAGGCCTTGATTACAAATTCAAAGTGAAACACACGAAACATGCAGAGGAAACAACAAAAAAAAAAAAAAAAAATATATATATATATATATATAATACACGCATGCAAGGTGAGATATGACAAAGACAGCTTTTCTATCCTCTACCTCATTTCATTATGCTTTTTCATGCTCCCACTGTAGTCTGGGGAGGATCCATTTTGTCTAACATGACATGTGGGTATACGCAAAAGCGTGCGCCTCGAGAGAAGAAGAAGAAAAAGATAAGAGACAAGGGGAGCTCAGAAGACAGAACACAGAAGAGGAGTGGTTAGAAAGATCAGTGTAAAAAGAAAAGAACAAGCTTGTAAAAGTCATCTTAACACAAATCTGCTTGACATAATGGTACACTGGTACACATGAATCTGAAACACAGATACACCAGCTGCCTTTTATACTATATTTTGTATCATTGCCTCAATTTTTGCAAAGGACTCCAGCTTCTTATTAAAAAAAAAAAAAAAACAAAACAATGAAGTTGGCTTAGTCTTAATTAAAAATTGTAACTGTACTGAGTACTACATTAGGAGTGGGAAGCTAGAATGCTTATCACTCACACATAAGCTTGGGCTTCGGCTAACATGGTGATACAGTGCCAAAAAAAGATACAGTAACGGCATCCTAGTCTGCCCCCTTTGTCTCAGATCTCGCTGACTTTCTCCCTCCTTCTCATCTGGCACCGTGCTGCCCACTCCTATAACTTCAACTATCCTCTGGCTATTTTCTCCTCATTTCTCCCCTCATCCGTCTCCTTCTCCGCATCCAGTCTTTTCTTGTTTATTTCATTGCACTGCCTCCTCTCTGGTGTTTTTTTGACTGACTCATCAGTGATCCCACCGAGATGACAAAGTGTTATGCTTCTCTCTCCGGGCTCCGAGTTAAAAAAGGAGCATAAATAGTTTCTTTTCTCTCTCTCACTCTCTCTCTCTCCTCAAGAAGCCGCGGGGGATAGATAAAAGCTGCCAAAACATGTGGAATTACAGCTGAGGCTTGGCTATCACGACAATGACCCCTGATCTGTTGCATTAGACTGTGGCCATAAGATAGCTTTCACAACCCCATCACATTTATTATTTATCTGCTTAGAAAGAGACCCTTTGCTCTCTGTGCACTTGTATAATCCTCTCCCTCAGTTTTGACTCATTCACTTTCATCAGAAAAAGCCCTCTTTGCTTTCCTGTCCAGCTACTCCTCTCCAGGTTGCCTTCACCAATCCAAAAGCTCCACCAGTTTTACATCCAGTCCTTCGTTATCCCTTGAAGCTGTCCTTCAACTTTTGTTTAAAAACATAAAAAGCCAGTTCCTCCAATCTGACAATAAATAACTTGGGAGTCTGTGTGAACACAAAAGAGGACAATACTGTCAGCAAACAAAAATCCCACTTATGTTACTGTTGTATTCCTGTCATTTCAAGCAAATACTACAACATAACAGTGTGTTGTGCATCTGTGCAGTTACTGTCCTCTTTCACCGTTTTTCATGTCAAGAAAATGCTTATCCTAACAATACGGTCTTGCATACTTCAAAAAGCAGCCTTAATATTTAAATAAACAGCAGATGCAACAGGATACCTTTCAATATGGGAGGAGGGAAGATGCATACAAGCGAGTACAAACAGTATATGTTTGCACATGTCAAAAACCCTTGAAAGCACACTTCAAATATTAAAAGTTCTTCAAGTACATTTCTGAGATTTTTTTTTAACTTGGGATTTTTTTCTACCATAAAATATTGATGAGCCTTAAAAAAAAAAAACCTTTGCCATCTAAGCTACAATAAGCTAGAATGCCACACACTTTGAAGGTTCATGTTTTACATTTATGGCCACTGTTTGATTTAAAGGATTTCTCCCAACTGGAGAGTTTTTAACTTGCCACTGCTTCTTAGCATTAATTTTTGCTCAGAGGTTATGCTCTGGATTTCTGAAAAGCGCCTGGAGTCAGTTTGTAATGTAATAGATACTATAGGTGGCTGGAATCTCCCTTAGAAATAGGGTGAGAAGTTCAGAAGAACTGGCGCGTACCTTTTTATTCACCATCACAGTAATGCAGTAGTGCAAGCTTTTTCTTCTCTGTGATGGCAGAGAATAAGTTCAAGTTACAAAATCATTCCCTATGTGCTTTATGGAGAAAAAGTTGTAAATAGGTTTAAAAAAAAAAATATGAGAAGTTGTGGGGGAAAAAAGTAATTATGTAGCAGCAGTGTTACCTAACGGCCCTTCCTTTAAAGCATGATTGTATCAATTCAATGTGTGTTTGCATTAAAGTCTAATTTAAAAAAATAACACTCAGCCGAGCATATGTGACACAAATAATGACCAACTCTCAAAACTTCGTACTTATTTTGTAAAACTACCTGGCAAAATAATGAGATGTTGACCGTGCACAAAACTCAGTCCACCAAGTGTTCACTGAGCTGTAACTCCCATCATTTTGGTGGGTGTGCAGCCCTCTAACCTCAGTGGTGCAGCCTTGGCTCTTCACAAAGTCAGTTCATGATGGGCATAACTCCAATAAATATGTACATGCAAAGCTAACAACTACAGTAAGAGAATGTTAACTTGCTGATTCTCAGAGCTGGTGTGAAGCCGCAAAACAACTGCAGTGCCTGTGTTTCAACTTTGTCTTTCACAAAAAATATCAAATTCCTCCCCAGGTTAATGCCCCTCAGCACTTAGGTAGGTTAACTGAGCTATGCAAATTCTGGCATTCATGGGAAAGCATTTCCATGGTGAATGCGCAATAGTTGTCAGATACGCAGCTAGATGGGATATTTGGCTTGTCAAGGTCAAATGCATTGTAGTGTTTGGTCAATAACAAGACAAAGTGATTCTTAAGTACAGCCATGAGCAAAGGTTAGTCTTTCAACATAAAAGAATCAAGGTTCTGGAGTTTCAAAGATAAAAGCCCAGAACTCAGTTGGAATGCTGTGATGGGACCTTCAGAGAAGTAAAGCAATGTCATAAAGAAGAGAGGGTCCGAAAACGTACTCTACAATCATGTGAGAAAGTGACAAGGTCATGATGGGAAACTTCACATTATTGCTGCCAGAGGTGGATCCACAAGCTCATGAAATACGGTGGTAATTAGTACCACATGCCCAGATGATATTTCTTCTTTATAGCTTTATTTTTGTCAACATAAATTATGGCACAGGGGGAAAGAAAGAAAAAAAAAACACCTACATGTTGTTCTTCTTCACCTGATGTTGTATTTGCACTAAACTTTGCATATGACTATGCCTGCTAGTTATAAATCCAAGCACTTCTAGGTTTCCACAGAAGTATGTACACGACACTGCCGCCTTCCAGTTTGTCAGACACGGTCTTCTTGCTGACCACTGGTCCAATCCCATTTGAAAAACAATTCAAATTGTTTTTCAGGTGTTTTATGCCTCCGGTGGATAAACATACTACATGAAAGTCACGCGTTTGCCATCGATGTCCAATTTAATTTATCAGTTGAAGATGACAGACACTGCTGCTCATAGATGGCATAAGACACTGACAGGCTTTACAGAGAGTGTTTCAATTTATCTGTATGAAAACAAATATATCCGGTCATGCAGAAAATGAATGAAAAAGTGAATAATAATTTTGAGAAAATGTCACCATCATATACATCTAAAAATGTCATACGTGCATTTGTTCAAAGAATCAAAAATGGACGAGAAAAAAAACTTATACTATATGTCTGCAAATAAACTGGATGCATTTTTCTTAAACTACATTACAAAGTCCACCGTTTATCAAATCAAAGCCTAAAAAAAGCAAAATGGGGACTAGGTCAAGTTTAATACCTGCACACGAGAAGCAACTACACGGCCTCTTTAGCTATGCTCAGTCCATTCATATTAGATGGATGATGCACTGCAAGGCCAAACAGCACAGCGCCAAAACAGCGTGTCACACCAAATAATCCATGACACTGACGGGGCGAAAAGGGCTTGTAGCATAAATCAACGATCGCAAGTGATGAGCTTAGATGATGACATCTCATGCACAAACACACGCGCACCTGCGGGTGATTCTCCTTGCAACCACCCTCTGTGCTGCACAGCGTTTAGAGTGAATACAGATGTGAAGGCATTAATACCTTCCTTCACTGAAGGTTTCTGCTAATGAGAGAACTGCCATGGGATTTAGCCGCGTTATCTTTACTATACAGTCTCATCTCAAAAACAAACACGGCGGTACATTAACAAGCCTGTAAAAATACGCACCCATGCAGAATAAGCTCATATTTGCTCATTTACACAAACATCTGGTTACTTATGTCAGTTTCTCTTTAAAATGTCAGAAAGAAATGACCCTAAGTATATTGTTGTTGGTGACATAAAGGCTAAATGAATAATATACACAAAGACATGCACCTAAACAAAACAGACCATTCAGTCTTGACAGCAGTGACATTTGGTTGCCCCGCTGTTATGACTAATCATTCAAAATTAAGTCACAAAATCTATCCCCAGTGTCACCTCTTACTTCCTCTACGCCTATCCCCCTAGAATATTCCTTGCCTCCTCCGCAGCACCTAAATGTCAGCATTTCAATTGGGCTCATTAATACCTTCCTTTTTCGGTGTCTCTGTGGCAAAGTTGTGTTTTTAGATGCTAAATGAGGAAGAAAGAACAATAGATCTTAACTGTAAGTAGTCCTCTTTTTCTGTATCAATGCCATCTCCAAGTTTATTTTTCTCTTTACATAGCTTAACTATCATTACCTCTCTTCTTTCTCTGTTTTCTTGTTGCATATCATCACTGGGACTGCGTGAGGAAAAAGCTGTGAATCATGCAGTGGCCTTTCCACCGACATAGCTGAGCTTCACCCAGCTTGGACACCGTTGGACTAAATAGCGTCCATCACAACTCCATTCACCAGAAAGCATGCATGCGTCAGCCTGAGTGGCTAATGGAGAAGAGCAGGTGTATATACACAGGAACACCAAGCCTACATGTGGGGGAAAGAGGTTCAGACAGCCATTCTGAAAAGACTATCACACTTTTCAGATTCTGCTAAACTGTGAAGACCTGGAGATTTCCTGATTTAATGTCAAAGAAGTGTGCGCACAAGAAAATGAGGCATGGATGGACCTGTAAGAATACACAGTGCAGCCTTTAAACGCAAACAGTCCAGCTGTCACAGACAGGAATAACAAGAAAGCCCAAGCACAAACATCTTTTGAGCTACATCAATTGTGATGATGACAGATACCACTGTCACAATTCAGCCTGGTTTCAGCTGTATTAAAAAAAAAAACTAAAACAAATAAAGTTTATCCCATGAAAAAAAGCTGGCAGTTTCTGACATATTCAGGCAGGAATTAGATCCTCTTTGAAATAGTGCCTACACTGGAAGTTGCTGTGGTGGAACAAGACAGCAAGGAAAAGCTTCAATTGTTAAAAACACAATCGTGTTTTTCCTTTATAACGATGAAGTGCATCCTTTCGTCTCCTAGGGTAGAAGGGTAGTGTTGGCGCCTTTGACCGAAATAACCTAATGGTTTTTATACTAACTATCTGGTAGTTTTACGCATCAGCTTGCAGAAATTTTGACCATACACAAATCCTTCAATTGCAAGCTTTCTGATGGTTTGATTAAATGCACTGCTTTTTAATCCTCTCATATGATTTAATTTAGATCCAAATCTAGCTTTGACTTGGCAGATCCAGGAACCCTGCATTTCTTCTATTTAAGCCATTTCTAGGTGGACTTGCTCATGTGCTAATGGTCACTATCGAGTTAAATCTTAAACATGTCAACTTAAAGCAGAACAAACTAACTTATTCATCAGAAAATATCAGTTTCAATTGTCTTGTAACAGAATATTCATTTATTTTTATGAACTATTTTGAGATCTCTGACCCATCCGGGCCAGCTGTCTGCAGAAACCAACAAAGCAGCTTCTGAATCCTGGGACATCACGTCATGACGACAGCTGCATGTCGCGGTACATGTCAACAAATAATTACGTGTAACTCACAGAACTATTTCAGTTTTGCATGTTCTCCACAGTGAACATCATGGCAGAGACGAATAATAAAACCAAAAAAGTAACAACAAATGATGTGAAAAAGGAAAAAATAAAAAACACGACAGAGTGATCTAGCAAAAGTCCGAAGAAGAGCAAATCTTGGACAGTTTCACTCGGCAGCAAGAGCTAAAAGAGACAGGATGAAGCAGGATGCAGAGTTTCTCTACAAACATATAAGCAGATCTATGATTTTGTATTTTATGGTTTCTTTAGGCATGGTTGCAAAATCAAAGTTGGTGACTCATTTTTTTTTTTTTTTTTTTTTTTTTTTTGCGTCATCTTGTGTAACACTAACATTAAATATTCAGTTATCAGCGATTGTAACCTAAACCAAAAAGAAATTGGTTGGGGGTGTTTTGCACAGCACTGTTTCATGATGCCACATTTTCTAATACCAACGTGGGATGTGTGTAAAACAGCCTTAAAATATGAGCCACACTGAAATGCACGTGAATGCACGTTTGCTTACATTTTCACAGAGCGATGTATACTTTAGAAACGTAGGTGGCAAGCATGCTGTGGAAATCCAGGGAATGTATTACTGACTACCACTGCAAAAACCTCTCTATCGGCTTGTATAATTATGCAACCCATAGCCTATGGCAATGGCAGCTTTGGCAGAAACAGAACGGAGCAATTTTTTGGGACCATGATGGGACCTCTTGGAACTGAGTTGGGTCCAACATTGAAGTGAAAGAGAGAGACGAGGAGAAGCTGAACATTACCCGTTCCCTTACAAGCGCTGACAACACTGGGTTTCCTGAGCGATCGACCGCACACACACGGATGTAAAGGTGCCATCAGAACACAAACTTGCGTATGTTTATAGGGAGCAGACGGGGCGGAGGGCTATGCTCATGCATGTGCGCTCAATTTCAACGTTGATTGTGATGTACTAACAGATCGCGTGGATTGGCACGTATGCGTGGTTTCACACATCTGAATTCTTATTTATGAATGTACATTTCCACACAAAGTTTTAGTAGGAAATCCACACCTCTGTACAGGAGGCCCCTGGTCTTTGCTTTTATGTTTGTCATCAGAAAATAAAAAAAAATAAATAAATAAAAATAAAATGTTCTTTTTCAATAGAAAACACTATGTTCTTGCATGTCTCTCATGCAAGAACAGCACTTTTCACAGATTCTGTGATGACATTTTGGCCTTCTCAGATACTTCTGTTTGCTGTAAATGGTCCATTCTCAGTATGAAATTTTGTCCGGGCACTTTAAGCTGATTTTAGAGTCAAATTATATCTTAAAGTGACACGATTCAGCCTCAAAACATTAGCAAATGTTTTTCTGAAGTCCTTTGAGGGCTGTATTTTGGACTGATAACTTATATCTCAAAAGCAAAAAGAACAGCAGACCAGGTTTGAAGAAGAGAATAAGATGGAAGATCTCTTCTTTGGTTTCTATCCTGGAAATGTCAATGTTAATGTTATCGGGATCTGAAAGTATGATAAATTTGCAATTAACTTACCCCATCCATTTAATTCAATGCTTTTATGTATTTAAATGATTTAAAAAAAACTGCAACATATTAACATCATGTGCCATTTGCTTACAAAGAATCCTTTTATCAAAATATAAATCAGAGTAAAAAATCAGAAATTTCCATGGGTTGTACTTTCTGCTGCAATTTTTCACATGATGGTAATAAAGTCTTCAACCTTTTCTGGAAGCTTCACAAGCTTATGAGCAGTTAAACTGACAGGACTTAATGGTCAACACTTATAATAATTCATACAAATATTAAACCTACTTTTTTTTTTTTTTTTTAACATTCAGGATGTTAATGGAGACCTGTAAACTGATGGATTTGTACATTATATGTTAGGTAACTCATTATTACAGCTTGAAAGACGATAAAGAGTGTTGTTTGCAGTTTGTTTTAGCTGCTCAATGGCAACAAGGAAAAGGTTCTGTTCGCTTTTAAATGGATAAACATTTTTATTTTTATTTTTGTTCCTCTTAGATATCTTGAATTAGTCCCTGGTAATACACACGTGCAGAATGTGTTCATGCTATGAGCTTTGCTGTTATAAAGTTTAGCAGCAGCAACATTTGAGAAACTAGGATGCCTAAAAGACAAACTGTGTATTATTTTAAACTGGCGCATATTGAGTTTCATTGACTGTTTTCTATTCCATTGATTAAATTGTCGAGTAACTTAAGTATTTATTTAAGCGTAAATAAAGAGAAAAATATAACATACAGAACATTTGATATGGCATCAGTAATTTATGAATGATGATTTATCACTACATTAGGATCTGAGTGTTGAATAACAACAGCGTATCCATTAATGCATCTCTATACGCATCTAAATACAATCCTCACAAAAAAAAATAAAAAAGAGAAGCCTTCGCTACCTGCTTTGATCCACTGATGGCATACGAGTACTGAGAAGCAAAGAATGAAGAGGTGAAGTGTCCATTTCTAAGAACAAAGTGAATCCCATTCTCGAGCTACATAGATAGATAGATAGATAGATAGATACTTTATTCATCTCAAAGAGAAATTTGCAGTTCCAGCAGCTTGCGAGTACAAATAGTAAAAAAGCAACAAGATAAGTAACTTAAAGCAATAAAATAAGTAACAAAATAGGAATAAGGTTAATAAAATAAAAAATATAAAATGGCATTGCAAATGAAGGTACAAAAAATATAAAGTAGCATTGCAAATGAGGGTGCCATAAAAATATAAAATAGCATTACAATGAAGGTGCAATTGTGTTATTATTTCCCCTGAGAGGTGTTGAAGAGCCGCATGGCGTGGGGGAGGAATGATTTCCTCAGTCTGTCAGTGGAGCAGGGCAGTGACAGCAGTCTGTCACTGAAGCTGCTCCTCTGTCTGGAGATGGTGCTGTGCAATGGGTGCTGTGGATTGTCCATGATGGACAGGAGCCTGTTCAGCGACCGTCGCTCTGCCACAGATGTTAGGCTGTCCAGCTGTGCGCCAACAACAGAGCCTGCCTTCCTCACCAGTTTGTCCAGGCGTGCTGTGTCCTTCTTCTTGAGGCTGCCCCCCCAGCACACCACAGCGTACAGGAGGGCGCTCGCTACCACAGACTGGTAAAAGATCTGTAGCAGCTTCTTACAGATCCCTTCTCTGATATGAGCCATGCAGACAGCATGTGTGCACATGAATCTTAATGCATGGAAATGCATTACTCACAGTAAAGCCATGAGTGCCTGGCCATCTGTCTATATGTGAGCACATGTAACAATTTTGCAGCTGCCTTTGATCATACATGCAATGAATTTACAGATTAAAAAAAAATAGATAGCAACTGAAAAGGAAATTTGGATGGAAAACAAACTAACGTATTGATGGTATCAGTTTCATTTACAAAGTTTGGCTGGACAGCGTGGCTGTAATGGAAAATACAGCATGCAGCCCGTGTCCATGTGTATGTGTGTAGAATTTTCATATCGCACAGGCAGGTTGAGAAAAATGAATACAGTGAAGGGGTTTTTGTGCCTAAGGTAGCTTCTGAGACATGCTTAGGAGGAAGTTGTGATGATTAGTAAAGGATCCAGGGAGACAAAAGAGTCACAATACCAACTCTTGTCCTTTTGTCGTCAAGTCTTTCAGTATCTTTCTTCATTCCTTGAGCACCACTCTTTTTTTTCCCTCTTCCTCTTCAACGTCAGCCTGATGGCCAACATGATGAGGTAAGTAGTTTCTACATGGCCTTGGGGCAACTTGCAGCCATCAGTGATAGCTTTACTTGTGGGTGGCACCAGCCAGCATGATTAATGTGCAGCGGCTTTCAGCCAAGCAGTTGACACAATGAGAAGTCGGTCCAATTAAAAGGCGAAAATGTAATGAATAAAAGAGTGAGTGTGAGTGCATGCGCTCTTGCGCGGGTTGGATCTGTGTCTCAGTACAGATGTGTACAATGTTTCCAGCTAACAAATAGTTACACTAATCGAAATCAAATACAACCCTACTACAAAATTAAAAAAAAAATCTCACACATTTAGTAGCTACGGGGAGAGACAAGAAAATGTGGCACTTCATTTGAAAACTTCATTTGATCTCATTCTTATACCAAGACTTCTTTTACAAGATTAATTAACAGATCCCTTGGATGTACCTTCCTTTAAAGAGTGCACATGTGTGCCTGCCTCTGTGTGAGTATTTCATCAAAACCTGCCAAATGTCAGAAGTTCACCCAATTAGTTAAAGAGTCTGGGCCCACACCTGTCTACCTGTTCTGACAGTGGCCTACAGCTGCATGCATACATTTGCACATTAATTAACCAACTTAGGCCATGAATTAGTCCAGTGAGATAACGAAACCCATTCAGACCTGAAGGTACCTCTAAACATGGAAATCTCAGTATTTACAGGGTATATGCTATTGGGTCTTGATGGGTTAATGACTAGATAATCAATTGTTGGTTACAACAGGAGGGGATGGAGGCAGAGCTGCACATGTAAGCATGTGAAAACCTACAGCTTGCTTCAGCACTCCTACTATACATATGCCATACAGAACTGAAAATATATGGAGCCTTGGAGGTAATTGCAGATATTTATGGGTTCATTTTGTACCTATGCAAAAAAAAAAAAAAAAAGGGAGGGAAAAAATACATTCATGGGAGATTGGACAGAACGATTTATGAATGACAGCTTAAAGAACTAAATCACATCAGCAGACGTGAATGGAAGACATGCAGTTTGAAGTAACGAACTCACCATCGTATATGCTGGTGAGACTTTGTGCAGATCTTTGAAATGAACATGTATCTAAGCTTGAGCCAAGAATGGTTTTAAAGGAGGAGGTCATGTTTTCTGATGAGAAGTGCAATTTGGAACAATTTGGAAATTTCTTCTTCAGCTCAGGACACACCGTGATTATCTGTCTGATTTAGATGCATAACTGCCACTTTGAACAGCATTTTTAATCTGAACTGACTGTATGAATATACATCCACTATATTACAGAGATCTGCAGAGAGGTGTAACATGTGATGCGGTTATCAAGCGTTGAAAGCAATCATGAATGACAGATAAATTATATTTTACTTATCCCTTAAGCAGCACACTGATTGCTTTATAACCAAAGGCCTGTTATTTAATATGATGGGTATATAATATATGTCAACATTTACACACATTTTTTTTTTTTGCGATGAGTGATTTCCTCATCTATTCTCATAGCAAGTTGGCTCCATTTATTCTAGTGTTCAGTTCCTCATTTCTCCTTTGATTTTCAGCATTTTTCATACTCTAAATTTGAAGCATATTTTCAAATGCATAAACATGGATAAAAGCTATGGCATCTCATGTTGCATGCTAAAAAATAATGTCCTCTCTTAAATCAGACTTTTTCTTTTCATCTTTCCTTAAGGTTACACAATTTCCTGTAGTCATAATTAAATGTCTGATATGTTTTGGTCAAAATACCACAAAGATACAGTGCAGCAGCTTTTTCAGCTCCCTTCATGTCAGCTGGTTTTAAGGGCAGAGTCAGCTACTTGAATAGACTGCACAATTCTCTTCCAAGGGGTGAGCATCTTTTGATATTGTTAACTCTTTAAGATGTTTCACCTTCCATCCAGAAATCCTTGTCAAATCAAACTGACTGGTGGGGAGATGGTTGGTGGTTGTGCAAGACAACTAAGAAATATGGGGGGGGATATACTACCACACCAAACAGAGAAGAAAGGAAAAACAGCTGCTAAAAATGTTGGTATTCCATACATGGCAGGAGTGTCAGAGGGATCTTCTCCAAACACATCATAATGGTCCACTTCCTAACAGGAAAAAGACCTAACACCACCCTCAGAAAAAAAAAAACTGATTCACCCAAAGGACACCAAACAGAAACTGAGTACCATTGTATCTGCAGCCCAGTGCAGTGAGGAGTGCATGGACCTTTACTGGAGAAACTAAACAACTCCACAAACATGTGGCACAGCACAGGAGAGCCTTATCAAACATCTACATCTACAATACAGCCTTGAATCTCCTATCCAGATGATTTCACAGCCAGTTGCACCTTGAGTCATGTGACCAAAACCAGATACACAACCCTACAGTGAACCAAAGACTCTAAGAACAACTACACCAGTATTTTGAAATTAAAGCTTTGCGCTGCTCACGTTTGTGATGTTACAGAACCCTGTGAATCTGATGACTAACTGATGATTTTTAGCCTTTTTTTCCCCCCTTCATATTATATATCTCCTTTGTGGCTGCAAGCATGTGTGTGTATCGGTGTAGTTACCTCTCTGTCTTTGAGGACTGCCCGAGTTCTGTAAAGCAGCAAGAGACGGACGTCGCCGTCTCGGAGACTGAAGTTATTTTCCAGAATCTGCAGTACATCAATTCGAGGCCGCACGGGTAGAGAGGCATCACCGCAAAATGGTCTCAGCCAAGCCAGCAGGTCATCTGAAGTCACAGCGCTGTCACTGAGGGAAGAGGTCGAGAAGGACGGCAGTCAGGCAGACAGAGTGGAGCAGAGATAAAAGGGAGGCAGACTGACAGATGAGGTGTAGAGGCTATTAGCAGAAGACATTAGCAAAAGGTTTGTGTTCTGTCTTTCAAAATGTATATAAAAATATGTAGAGAAAATATAACATTTCCTGCTTGGAAGCACAGAACAAGAATACAAATTGTGTGTCTTTTTTTCTTGTGGAAAGAAATTGTTTTATACCATATTGCACTGGAAGCATTAAACGGATCTTTCTGGGATGCCCAGATAAGTGCATTTATATTTTGACATTTTTTACAAACCAAGTGCTCCCAACCCCTTCTTCCTCTTCTCCTTTCAGTTATGATTGCTCAGATATTTATGAGTGCTCCTCAGCCAGTGACATTATAAAACAGGGAAAAGGCATAAACCAAATTCAGATTTAAGTAGGTGTCTTTGAATTCATCTTAATTTATGATGTGTAGTTTGGCAGTTGACACTCAGATGTTTATTTTAAGGTTTTGAATTGAACTGAAAAAAGCTGCATCCACACAAGTGCATTTTGATTTTGAAATGCAGTCTAAAAAAACCAAACTGACACACATCCACACTAGACCAGCATAATATAACAAGTTTGGACAGCCATGCTCGCTGTTTTATAGTCTCTTCTTCCAGTTTTTCATTGAGTGGATCACGGCAGCAGAATGGACAAAACTGTATGGCCATTCCTCAGGAACAAATTCACTGATGGACATATCCCACCAGACACCAGTTCTTCCTGCTTTCATCCAAAACAGATGTTCTCAACTGTTGCTGATGTCCATCCATACAACCATGAGCTTCCACTTATCTGGGCTTGAGTTGCAAGGGCAGCAGCCTAAGCAGAAAGGTTCATCTCTCTCTCTCTCTAAGGTCACCTCCTCCAGCATTTTCAGGAAACACTGAGATGTTCCCTAGCCAGCAGGGAGATACAATCTCTCCAGAGTGTCCTGGTCTTGAATTGCCTTGTCTTGACTTTTGCAGGGTTGAGACAAAAGCCAAGACAAGGCAATTCAACAGTCACCACAGCAGTACGGTACAGGTGATACAAAATGACAAATAGGTCAGCAACCCTTGCTCTTCCATCTCTGTGTTGTTGTTTACAGTGTTGTTAGGGACTGTTTCTTTTGTTTTGTTCGGGAAATGGTCATATGTACGACCAAGAAGAGCAGATCAGGAAGTGAATGTGTGAAATGATGCCATCGTTTCTAAAGGTTTTCACTTTTGGCTGTCCACATTACACTGAAACCCCAGTGTTTACAAACTGAAAAGAGATCTGCAGTGGATCAAAAACCTCTTCATTTTCAAGGACTGAAGTCAGAAGTCTGGACCCCAGGTTTAACGTTTCAACAATGTTTCACATTGTAAAAAAAAGAAACTGCACTAATGTGGACGCAGACTGACGGCTTTCCGACATTTGCTAATGGCATAAAAGAATAAAAAAAAAAAATTAAATGTTTCTCCAAGTGCAGTTAGACAAAAGTCTACGTTTTCACTTTGCATATTGATGTGTGCGTGAAAAAAATCTAACCTACCCGCACTGCACGTTGTTGTGCACCAGCCGTCACCATGGCCTCCAGCACCCTGAGGGGCTCTGAGTAATTTGCCAGGGCGACTGGGTCCCCACTGAAAAACAAACCACATCAACACAATCATGTCTCATAATGTGCTAATTAAGATAAGGCTTTCAAATTACCCTGATATCAAGGGACAACAACTGAAATAAAAGCATGCGAAAATAATAAAAGGCTTTCTTCTCAGGGACAGGGTTGGCTAAAAATGCGCCTGGCAGCAATTAGATGTTTGCAGCAAATTACACTTTATAAAAATTAGGCGTGATGACAACTTTTAAAGTTCTACAAATAACATGCAAGAGAAAAAGCATCACATTTTGCTCCAAGGTTACCGACCTCACAGGCTCTAAGTATGAAGAAATTTATAATAACATATAATAATTTAATCACTTAAGGTTGATGAAAGAGTTGTGAATGAAACAGCAATGCCATTACCCGGATTTTGAATGCGGCTGCATATTCTGTGTCGGCCTGTATGGGTGGCATGTAATGTGTGGTGGACAACTACAATTATCTATTCATTTATTTAGCAAAGATACGGGGGAAAAAGATTTCCCTTGACTGAACTATGCTCCACTATGCCTCCGAGTGTATCATATACACATACACCGAACCCCTCAGACAATCACAGAATGCATGCACTGTAGCCGTGCGCAACATATAGCACAAATGATCAAACTAAATATGAAAAGATGACACAGCATTTTCACGGCTGCATTTCGCCGCATCGCTTTTCTCCTCAAAACACATGCAAGCACAGAGCAGTTATGACAGATACAAAAGATGGCCATTAGTGGGAGGCTCAGGTATGCCCGCTGCACCAGACCGAAAGCTTTTTGAGAGAGCCAAAAACAAGAGTGGCTCATTCATAACTGCCAAACACGAAGCTTCAAGAAGCTTTGCGACAATGGACACAGACACACACAAACACACGGAGTCAGTGTGTGAAGGCACAATCCTATTCAAGAACACGGAGTTACATGTTCAGGAGAAAGAGAACCTCCGGTGAACACACACAGTAAAGCTCTGTCTGCGCAGACTTAAACCCAACGCACAGAACACACACATGCATTGGCTGTGAGTGTCTGTGTGAATGAGATCTGGAGGAGAACAGCTGTATCAGGCTGCATTAATTATAAGAAGATAATGAATGAGAGGAAAAAAACGATGAACGTTTACATACCAGGCGAGTGTGTGTTCATTACACAGAGTGCCTGAATGTGTGTATGAATACAGATGAGGGAGACCGTTCATGTGCAAAAGTATTTCCCGGCAGCGTGTAAATGCGGATCCCATTTATCTGCACAATGCATCATTGAGGAGCTATACAAAAATAAATAAATAAAGAGATACAAATTTTTAAAAAAGCAGGAAATGAGGCCGGAAAACAATCAAGGTGATTGCTGCTCATTTATCAAGCCAATCAGATAGAGTGATGATATCTGCTTGTGTCAGGAAAACCCGGCTCACTGGTCTGTCAGTAAAAATGACCCCAAAAAAAGGGAAAAATCAAAGAGCTACCTTCCTTTTATGGGGCCGACATATAAATGCTGTCTGGGAATTGTGTCTTGGCATGAACTTTAGGATTGTGCTATGGCTAATAAATCCAATGTTGATCACTGTGTGATTGTTTTTTGTATTTCATCCATGTATGGTAAAAAGAAAATGTAAAGTTGGTATGGCATTTTAACATATTTTTCATTTCATAAAGTGTTTGAACAAGATGTCACTGGTGAATATATATATATATATATATATATATATATATATATATATATATATATATTAGGGCTGTCAATTTCTCAAAATAATTAATCAGATTAATCGCATGACTGTCAATAGTTAATCATGATTAATCGCAAATTAATCGCATATTTTTATCTGTTCTAAATCTACCTTATACAGATCTTTTTCAAGTTGTATTACTCTTATTAATATGAGTTCTGACTAGAACCAGGAAATACGACCATATTAGTCCAGTCCTGAGGTCTCTGGCTTCCTGTCTCTCAGAGAATAGACTTTAAAACAGCTCTACTTGTGTTCAAGTCTCTTCATGGCCCCAAAGTCCATTTCTGACATGTTAGATCCATATGAACCAACCTGGACTCTGAGAACCTCAGGTAGTGGTCTCCTGCTGGTGTCCAGAGTCACGACTAAACAAGTTGAAGCTGCATTTCAGTTTTACGCTCCTAAAATCTGGACCAGTCTTCCAGAAGATGTTAGACAGACCTGAACTCTGACAATGTTCAGATCCAGACTGAAAACAGTTCTGTTTCGATGTGAAGATGATGACTGGAAGGATTTTATCTGCACTCTTCAGTTTAAATTTAATTAATTAATTTTTTTATTAATTAATTTTATTTATTATTGATTATTTTTATGCTAGTATGGAATGATTCTATTTGCCTTCTTGTGATTTTATGCATCTGTAAAGCACTTTGAATTGCCTTGTGTACGAATTGTGTTCTACAAATAAAGTTGCCTTGCCTAATATGAGAGTCCACAAATGCTCGCCTTATGCAAAACAAATGCATGTTTATTTATTGCTACAATGCCAAATCCATTATATATATATATACTCAATATTTTCTCTTATGTTCTTCATACAGAATATTTTCGTGGTTTGCTTCAAATGGGGGGGGGGACTCTCTGCATCAGCGCTCTCATTACCCGACAAGTGATATTTCAGTAGTCGGGACTCCGGTGGTA
Source organism: Hirundichthys speculiger (assembly GCA_018398805.1). Classification (NCBI taxonomy): domain Eukaryota; kingdom Metazoa; phylum Chordata; class Actinopteri; order Beloniformes; family Exocoetidae; genus Hirundichthys; species Hirundichthys speculiger. The sequence continues at coordinate 1,637,961 of JAGFBZ010000771.1, read as the reverse complement.
ACTAAATTCACATCGACAGCAAACACAAACAACATTTATCTTGTGGAGTTAGCCATCAGGCAAGGTTTTGAAGCTAAACTTACCATTCAAAATAGTATCTTTTGTATCCATTTTTATCCCAATTACTGCTAACGGAGGATTGTTTACATCTGTCTGTCTGCGGCATGGCCGTCGACGTCAGTGCATGGCTTCCTGTTTTGACAGGACTACGGAGGACTACAACTACGGAGGGGCCCGAGGCTCATTAAACCTACTCTCCTCTCTACTATTGTACATCAACGGCCAGGCTAAGGCTCGCGTTAATCCGCGTTAAAAAATTAGTTGCGTTAAAATTATTTTGCGTTAATCACGCGTTAACGCGTTAACTTTGACAGCCCTAATATATATATATATATATATATATATATATATATATATATATATATATATATATATATATATATATATATATATAGATAGATATATATAGATATATATATATATATATAAATCCTACCCAAAAAGGGATTTCTGAGCAAGGATGCTGGAAAAATACGTGGCCCCTGTCTCTGTGACACATGTGGTCACTTGATGACCTCTTACATAGAAAAATCCTAAATCCACCATTGTAGCGTGTTCACTGCCAAACTGTCCACTCACTTCTTCCAAGACACCGTCTATAAAAACATCAGCCTCATGTCTTCAGCTTAGAGACTCCACGTCTACAACAGTGTGACTTTTCAACAATTTATTCCTTTGTTACACACTTATCATGTAAAAAGAATCTAACAAGAGGTGAGAAAAATAAAAGGTATTCTTTTGCATACAAATGCTCACCCTTGATGATGTGGAAGTGTACATAATTATGGGATGATTTTTTGGGGAAAAAAATGTCAAGACAAATCAAAAGAAAACAAAAAAACAATAGAAGGGCTAATGAGTAGCTCGGTGATTTAAGCGGGCGGGTACGGAGGCTACGGTCCTCCAGCAGCGGTCGCAGGTTCGACTCCCGGCCTGTGACCCTCTGCTACGTCTTCCCCACTTTCATGTTTCTTTCCAAAATTTCCTCTCACTCTCACTGTAAATGAAAACCACTAGAGTAATAAATTTCTGTTTGTTTTATTTTTTTTCCAGGTGTCAGTTGCATCTTGAAGAAAGTTAATTTGTGTTAAAAAATAGCTGAACAATAATTCTGATATCAACAAGCCTTTCAGCAGTGTGGCTTTTTTTTTTGTTTTGTTTTGCAGGAAGCCCTCAAGGGCAAACTTGTTAATGTAAATGCTAGTTAATTAAATTAACAAGCATTAAATGCATTTGGAGGTTTACTGTGAAACATAAAAAAACAAAACAATGTTAAGTAAGCTAGCTTCTTGGTCCCAGTGTTATTTCTTGTAAAAAGCAAAAAGTGTACTTTTCAAAATGACAGTGGTAATTTCAGTCTAGAGCCATGTGTCACGGTTCATCTACATATATATAGTTCATGTTTGCTGTATACGTCCCACCATCAGCTGGTGCCGACGCTGCATGTGACATCATCAGCAACCCAGTGCATTTATGGCCATATCTGGAGACTCTAACCACATCTCTCTGACACATTTCCTGCATTTTAACAGTTTGTCAACTGCTCCACCAGAGAAAATGCAAAATTGGATTTATTTAATGCAAATGTCAGAGATGCATAGAGCTCCTCTGCAAGATGAGATCATAATCTGGTCTTTCTATCCGTCATCTGCAAACCCATCATTCAGAAGCAATATGTGACCAAAAGAAAGACTGTGAGGACATGGTCACATATTGCTTCTGAGGAAGAAACTGCTGGGGTGTTTTGAGGCTACACACTGGGATGCACCCTGTGAGCTACATGGAGATGACATCAATGCCAAGACTGAGTATGTGACTGACTACATTAACGTCTGTGTGGACAGCCCCATCCCCACCAGAACAGTGAGATGCTTCCGCAGGAATAAAGCCTGGATCACCAGTAACCGAAAGAGCTTCTCAACAGGAAAAAAAGAGCCTTCAGGGAGGGAGACGGGGAATTACTGAGGTCAGTACAAAAACAACTGAATGTTAAGATTAGAAAGAAGGAGGTGCACAAGTGAAAGCTGGAGAACAAGCTCCAGCAGAACAATGTACAAGATGTGTAGTCAGGACAGAAACAGTTCACAGGCTTTAAGCAGGAGGAGGATCAGATAAATGGAAGTCTGGACAGAACCAATGAACTAAACATGTTCTTCAGTAGGTGCAGTTCAAACATGAGCTCAGCATCTTCCTCTTCTGTCCCCAGTCAAAGAGATCTCCCACCCTTCCTCGACCCACAGCTTTCCTGTCTCCTCTCAGCTGTCTCATCTTCCACATCAGTCATGGACCCTGCTGCAGCTTCATCTTTGACTCCATCAGGAGATGCAGGGCCCCCCTCCATTCCCTCCTCCCAGTCTGTCTCTAGCAGTCAGGTGAAGAGGCAGCTAAAGAGACTGAATCAAAAAAAAGGCTGCAGGTCCAGATGGTGTCAGTCCCAGAATCCAAAACCCACTGCAGTTTGCTTATCATCATGCCTGTTTAAGTTGAAGATGCCATCACGCACCTGCTTCAACAAACCCACAGTTACCTGAACAAAGCAGCCACTATTGTAAGAATCATGTTCTTCGATTTCCCCAGTGCATTTAACACCATCCAGCCTGCTGTTATTACATAAGGAACTTCAGCAGACACTGGTGGCTGCCTCCACAAACACCTGGATTACTGACTACCTGACTGACAGACCACAGTTTGTGAGACCAGATGTTTGTGTGCCTGACTGCAGGATGTGTCAGTGATGGACAAGAGGCTGAGTAAAGAGAATCAATGGACCGCTTTGTGGCATGGTATGGTACCTGTTATCTCATCTCGAATGTGAACAAGACAAAGGAGATGGCCGCAGATCTTAAGAGGACCAGGATCAATTGCAACAGTATTTCCATCATGAGAGAAGAAGTGGAGGTGGTGGTGGAGCATAAAAATCTCAGTGTTCACCTGAACAGCCCAGACTGGAGATTCAACACTGATGCTTTCTACAAGAAGGGACAGAGTCGACTGAACGTCTTGAGGAAGCTTAGGTCCTTCAGTGTCTGCAGAAAGATGTTGCGTATCTTTTATAAGTTTATTGTGGAGAGTGTTATCACATCTGCAGTCATCTGTTGGGGGAGCAGCATCAGAGCCAGTGATTTAGAAAATAAATGAACAAACTAAAGAAGGCTGGCTCTGCTCTGAAGCCTGTTTTGAAGCCTTTGGAGCTGACTGTGCAAAGGACCCTTCATAAAATGAAAAACATAATGGAGCACCCTGAACATCCTCTTCATAATAAAATGTCTTCAGTCAGAGGCTTCTTCAGATCCGCAACATGGAGCGCTACAGGAGATCCTCCTTGCCCACAACTAGAACCATCTTCAGTTCATCTTTGAAGATACTTAAATAATGACAGTTCTTGCAACAATGAATTTCTGTTCAGTTATTGAAGTAGTATCAAACTGAACTGAACTGAATCCAGTAAAGTAACAGGAATTTATTTAAACATTTATAGGGTGGTATTTTTGGCAGTAGTCATGAAATTACAGCAGTGCAAAGTCCTCAACAAGAGGGAAGAGCATCAAAGTTTAGGGTGTCATTTTCTGCATCTCACAACTGGGCACATTTTGGAAAAACGACAAGAAGAAAAAGGAGATATACTACTGTACCTGAGAGCAGCCACGACTCTGTTCACAGCCTCTTTGAGCACAGTTTTGATAGACAAGTCGAGGGGTCCAACGGCCACATGCAGAAGCTCTCTAATATGCTCCAAAGGCTGTCCATCAGTTGCCATGGTTACTGCTAACTCGCAAATTTTTGACATCTCAGAACGAGACAAATCATAAAGTTGGCTGTAGCACTGTAGCTTTTCCTGGAAAAGATTAGAAAAAAAAGAACAATTAAAATTATGGGGGAAAAAAATCAAGCATCAAAATGCACAAATTCAGGATCTACAATAGAGACATAAATAAATAATGAGACAGTGACAAAAAGAGACATTAATCTAAGTGTCTGGGAGAAAGATGTTTTTGGAGATGGGAGTTGAAGAAAAAAAAAGTTGCAAGGAAATCAGCACCAAAAATACAGAGAGAGAGGAGGAATATGTGACACAGAAAGTACAAGATTTTTGCTGCAGAAATCTTGGTTTTCTACAGTTATCTTAACATTTATTTTTTATGCATTTTTTTTTTCATATTTGAAAAACTCAAACCGAAAGGTTTCTAACGGAAGAAGTAGCTCATACAAGACCAGTTTAGAAGGTCAATATCTTCCAGTTCATAAAAAGTGTGCTTGTTTAGCATATGACTAAAACTCAACCTAAATGACTAAAGTTCAAACATGGCAAAAAATAAAAAATAAAAAAATGTGACGTCCTTGTCTGTTGTAGGTCACATTTGAATAATAATAACAAACACTATTTGAATAACAAAACTATGCTAATCATCATTTACATTCTACATCTTATCAACCACACCAGTATGAACCTCCACACCTGGAGACCTGACTTTGTGGGGACCTTCATTTTTTAGTTTGGAGTTTCACTGCTGAATATGAACCTCTTGAAAATGTCATCATATGGCCAACTGTGCCTATTTTAGTTTCTTCATTGTGATGACTGTTAATTACCATTGTTGCCCCCAAACGTTTCTCTGAGAGCTGCTGGTAAAGAGGGTTTATATTTTACAATTCCCTGTGCACTTTGGCGGTGACACTAATATTTGTGGTATTAACTCAAGCTCAATGACTGTTGGCACTGGACTCCGTAAAAGGGTGCTAAATGCTCCCTTAAATGTGATTTTCATAGACATCATTCAGGGCAGGGCATTGATATAAGTGGATGATATTTCGGTTGTATTTTAATGCTCTAGCTTCACCGTTATCTCTGATGTTCTGGGCAGCACTGGAATCAAAGTCTGGCTGATGAAAAAAAATGCAGCAATTTTGGTAATACAGCAATTAGGTGCAATGGGCATAATGACAAGAGACTGTGCTATAAAACTAAGCTCTCAATTTACTTTTCTCTGCTCCAGTCCACATAAGACTCAGGATGAAGGAGGAGCAGCAGGATACTCAGCAGAGTAACTTGTTTCACTGACAGTAACACAAGCCTGCGGTTTGGGCACTTAATATGGATATAAATTCACCAGTGCATTTGTAGTTATGTGCAGCCAGGCCAGTCTCTCCCAGCTGGCCTGGAAGTAACTAGCAGCAGTTTAGCAGTAGTTTCTCTTGATGGGTGGCTTTCTATTGATTTTCTTTTGACTGAATGTTATTCAATGTATCAAAAGGAAACTGGAGAGGATTCACTTTCCTCCCATGGTATTCAAATGTCATTCGTCCTCAACAATTTTAGCCGGTCAATCAGTTTTGCCTGTTTTTCAGTTTCAAAAACAATATATTCACTTCCCTAATGGCAGGTCAGTGCACCTGAGTTAGTAGATGGTTATGTACATTTGATAAATGACCTCAGTATAGCCAAAGAGTTTACAGAGCTACTTTTATCTACCTGCCCTTTTCCTACTTCCTTCTTATCTAGCTCCAAGGATACAGTTGCTTACTCTTTACCAAAAGACGGTAAGTTTCATCCCAGAGAATGCAGTGTCTGTGTATGCGCATGAGCATGCACCTGTGGCTCTCTCCTAAAGCTCTGCTTTGTAATGCCTTTTATCTCTATTAAAGAGGGTATGTGCTTTTAAACACAGATGAAACAGGGGCTAAATATAATCAACTTGCACAGTGCGCTGGTCAGACCGGTTTTCATGGCAGTCTCATGGTCGCATAGCAACACTCAGCTCACCAAATCATAACGTCCTCCGTCTACACACATGCACAGCAGCAGTGAGGCGAGGATGGGGTAAGTCGGTGTGACTTTACTTAATGAGATACAGCATGGTGCATGTGCTGCATACACGCACATACGGCGGGGCTCATTTGAAACAGTAGCCGATAGATTTACATTAATATACCCTTGACTGGTCACAGCGAAGCTTTGTGGAGCTCAGCGGAGCAGAACCACCCCAAAAATACACACCCGCACGTACACCCACGCAACAAAAGACACCATCTGTACGTCCAACCAAAGGTGACCTCATGGTAAGGAACGGAAAAGCAAAGTGAGCGACTGTTTGTCTGCGTTCCAGAGGATGTAAGAGTCAGTTAACGAAGTTGAGTTTTAATGAACTGACAGTTTTGTCAGATGTCTATTGCTTACACCTTGATTGCTGTACTGAAGCAATCAAGTGTACATATTTACAGTAACTCAGTCCAGCCGTTGAAGCTGGACTCATTTACTTTTTTGGGGCCATTTCAAGCTAAAAACTCACAACATGCTTGCACCCAAACTCTATTTTTGTAACACTTGTCAACACAGTTTCTAAATTAATTTTGAAATGAACAACAGATGAACAAGTTTTGGTCACAAAAAAATGGTGATTATATATTTCCTCCTTTTTTTTTGGTGCCTGTATCCTATAAAGACCTAAATGAGATACCAAAATTTTTAGAACATTGTAGATCACATAAATATCTGTCCAACAAAGCAAAATATATTTACAGTTTTTCCTCAATAGCCTTTTGGTATCCCTACTTATCAGTAATCATACAATTTTGAACACAAAAAAGCACTTTTGACTCCTGTCTCTATAAAAGCATCTGTAATTCTCTCTGACTTTAATATTTAGCGGGCTCTATCATTTGGATTCATCTCCCATCATAAAAGAGAGAGAAAAGAAAACAGAAACTTGACAGCGATGAGGTGGCAACCCTGGGCTGAAATGGAATGAAATTTTCTGGGCTGTCCACTTTAATATTAAGCCACAAGAGGAATCTCTTTTTAAACTTTATGTGCTTTTTAAATAGATATTTTTCTCACTCACAAAAATAAAAAGGCTCAAGTGTATGGACAGATGGGTCTACCTGCTGGCTGTCTTTGAGTGACAGAATTAAGGCATGACTTAGGGTGTCCAGGTGAGCCTGTGATTGCTGCAGGTGTGCCAGAGCCTCATCAAAAGTCATTCCTGCTGGGTCCGTCCCTTCCTGTTCTCTACAGCCATCACCTCCTTTCTTTCTGCTCTTTTCACACAGCTGGCGCAGGGCTTTGGTGGCTCGCTTTATCACCTCCAACCTCACTGGGATGCTCAGCTAGATAGGGAATAGAATGGATAGGAGGGTAAGGTTCGGAGCATAAATAAAGCATGAAAAGAAGAGTAAAAAAAGGGGAAGGCTTAGGGTCAAAATGAGCAAAGAGAGCAAAGTGAGGCATGCACAGATTATAAACATTAATTTCATCGTAACATGTTTAAGATCACCCAATCCATCACATCAGGGACGTGAGTGGATGCACATGAGGAGCGTGTGTGGGACAGAAATCCTTGCTTCCAACCCAGAGGGATCGACTTCATTCAGTGAGAGAAAGTTAGCCATTCATGGGGGGAGGACAGGACCTTCAGCTGCAGGGGATTTTACCCTCTTACATGAAAGCCCACAAGCACTGACAAGCTCCATACACATTCATGTCAAGAGGCATACTTGAATTCATTTGGCTATACACCTCTCTCTGGCAGGTCTGCATTTCCTAGGTATTTTTCACTCAGAACCTTTAGTTCCACAACTCCAGCGCAATCATTCAGATTGGGTGACTTCATAGATGTGTAGAACTTGTAGAATGTTAATTGCACTTCTGCTGCTGAATGTGACTGAAGTCTTTCGGACCACGTCCAAGTATACACTGGCAAAATTGGTCAGAGTTATCAGTTGAAGGAAGGAAGGATATGCCTCCCAAACTGATTGGCCTATTTAAATAGAAAAAGAATATCTATATGGGGAGAGGGGGTTTCTCTCATAAAATACATACAGTAGGAGGTACAAGTCCCAGTTATCCATCTGACCTCTTGACCTTTTAAGAAATCGATCAAGTGTTGTTGTGGGGGCAATGAGTGGACTGTCGGGTCAGGTGGAGTCCCAACATTAAAAGGGAAGAGAGTTTTTCCAAAAAGGAGTGTTCAAAAAGGATGGAAGGAAAGGAGACTGCGTGTTTCTGAGAGGTAATCTGCATGTTAAAGACCGCCAAGGGAAAACAGTGCCTGGTGGGAATTGGAGTTTAATTGGGTCTGAAGCAGAGAGGATCAATTAAGCCTCTGAGAGTCGCACGGAAAGAGAGGGAACGTTCCACAAAAATGGGGGGGAAAAAAGCAAAGGTCTATAAAGAGATGATGGCATGGGGCCAAGATGAATGAGAGAGAAAAAAAAAGAAAGACCAGAAAGAACAGTGGTCTACTGTTGATAAGGTGCACTGAGGCACTTTGATTCGACTGGAGGACAATTATTCACAGTGTTGTAATTATGTGGCTGACATTTCCAAGGAAATTTTATAATTTCTTTTACAAGTCATGACTGCTGTGTGTTTTGGGGGCCAAGAGTTTGGACGTGAACAGAATAATCTATCTAAAATTTAAAATTAGGGAGAGATTTTTGACATTCTACAAACCGAGCCAGAGGCATAGAAGACTAGCTACACAATGAGGGGTAAGAAGTGAGGAATATGACATTTTGATGTAGCGACTGAAATCCCCACAATCCTTTTTTTTTTTTTTTTTATGTACAGTATGAATCCTGCTTAGATGGCTGGCTGGAACCAACTGCTATCTGTATTGTAGTTACATATTGTCTGCACAAGTCCCAACTCTTCCTGGCTGAGATAGAAGCATGAAAAAAGGGCCTCCAAGTTTCCTGCACGCTGTACTGTGTTGCCCCAGTTTTTCATGTTTTCTGTCTACATACACTAATTCATTGTAAAACAACAGCGTGTCATATTCACTGTGATTACATTTTTGGCTGCATCAGGAGAGAAGGTAATACTGTCCAGGAAGTGGATGGCGTCAGCGGGCGCTATCCTGTCGAAATACTTGGCGCAGGTGTCGTAAGCATGCAGGTAGTCTTGGTCGCTCTGCGGGGGTCTCTTCAGCAGCTGTGGATCTCCTTTCCAAAACAGTTTCTGCAGCCATACCGCGTGGACTGCACTGGGGGAGACCGTTGCGCCTCCGCCACCGGGCAAAGGCAGACGATTGGCAAGCTTGGATATGGACAGCACGTTCTGACTGGTCAGAACTGGTTGTAGAGTGGCCAAAGGATCGGAGGATTCATCAGTTAGCTTTCTGTAGTTCACACCTGCAAGCAAGAGAGAAATAAAGAAATGCGTACCATATCACTGAAAGCATTATTGAATGTTGAAAGTGACACATTTTACTATTACAGGAAAATTATTAGCTCATTTTGAATTTGATGGAAGCAATGCGTGTCAAAGAAATTGAGAGATGGACAACAAAACGCTGGACAGGTAAGATTGGCTAAAAAGAAACACCTGCAAGAACATTTTGCAATTTATTAGGTCAATTGGCTATAGGTAAGTTACATGACTGGGTATAATATAAGCATCTTAGAGAAGCAGAGTCTCTCAGAAGTAGAGATGGGCAGAAATCTACAATTTCAGAATAATATTTCCCGGGGTAAATTTGAAAAGTCACAAAAAATATGAGAAAGACAACCCAAGACTGTTGAGCCTCTGGAGTCCTATATCAGACAAGAATGGGACCAAGCTTTCTAAGACATTATACTGCCATCATATCCACAAAATGAGCTTATATTTTTCACGAATAGGTAAAATGTCTCAATTTCAACATTTGACATGTTATCTATGTTCTATTGTGAATAAAATACAGGTTTATAAGATTTTCAAATATTGCATTCTGTTTTTATTTACCTTTTAGAAATTAATGTTGTATTACAAGAGCATAGAAGCCACTTTTAAATAGTACTCCAACATTTACCAAGGTCAAAGTACGCTGCAGTTATTTGTATCGTTCATCAACAAACTGTATTCTTTGGGATTCATTTTTCAGTTGAATAAATACAAGTCTCTTTTTAATCCAAAATGTTACTGACCGTCTATCTTAAATGATAAACAAAGAAAAACTAAGTTATGTGTTTTTCAGAAAAATAATTATGTAAAAAGGTACCAGGGCAATATTAAGCATGCTCAAGCTAGGAAAAACACTTTTCCTCCATCTCTCGATTACTCTGAAGGATTACATCAAGTGTAACAAATAATTATGACAATACAACGATATTTGACACAAAGATTTCCGAGGCCTCATTTAAGCCAGATTTCTTGACAAGAGCCAGAAACTTTCCATCCAAGGAGTTTGTCATTTTCTTCATCAGTTCATGTTCAACTCAAGCAACAACCTCAGCATACGGTTCAAAAAGGTGTTGTTTTTTTTAAACTCAATTTTGGGAAGGACCCAGAAGTCCTGAACGAGGTTTAAGTCAGGTGATGACGAAAAAGCCCAGGTCATTACTTTGTTGGCTAACCAAGCAGTGGAGGATTTACATGCATGGAAGTGAACGCTGTCCTTTACAAACTCCAATCTCTTCTCGACAGCTTTGAATTTCTGTCACCATTGCTTGAAGAAAGTGTTTTTCAGACACTGACAGCAGGTAAGGGAGTTAATTTCCATCCCATATTCAGCTTTCCAATTTCCAACAAGCTCATTCTAAGTCACAGCAGCCCGTACCATTATCTTCTCCTTAACCACAGAGAGTAAGGAGCAAAACTGACTTGAAGAGGTGAACTTTAATTTATTGATCTGCAAAGGCTTATGCACCTTTCCTCAACAAGGGTGATTCTCAAATAATCTATCAAAAAAAAAAAATAAAAATACATTTTCTTCAGGCATTACCTGGCTCCATCTCAATAAGGGATAAATAGATGGTGGCCAGCCCAGGGAACACATGAGGATTGAGTGTCAAATCTGGAGTGTTTAGCTTGAGCACGTCTGTTAGCACTTGACACTTGGAACTAATGAACACCCTGCAGTTCTGGAATATGCAGTCGATCAAGGGTTATTTTCACTTTCTTTTCAGATGACCTCTTCTTTTGCAGTTAATTTGCACCTTCTTTCCTCCATGGGCTTTTTCCAACCGTACTTTTTGCGGCTGACAAATTTGAATTTCTGACCTGACAACTGCCAGTTATTTCTTTCTTGGCTTTTTTGAAATCAATGATGCCACTGAACTATTAAATGTTAATAAAAGATAGATATTAATAGTAAATCAAAACATCAGTGCTGTTAAAGCAGTACTGTCTTTGTGTATAAAACCTATGTAGTTTGGCTTGGACTCTGTCAAATATGTATTTGTACATGTATGTGTGTGTGTTTGAGAGAGAGAGGGAGAAGGAGAGACAGTGTACTCTCTTGGTCCTGACGCTATCAGACAGACACATTACTGTGGCAACACCGTGGTCTGTCTGGGCTTTAAATATTTCATACTGGTCTACCTCTGGGGATTGCTCTGTCGAAGCTGCTCAGAATCCCTCACACAATCACGCACACATTAAATTCTCCAGACTGAGCACACAAACACCCATGATACTTCCAGACAGAACCAGACGGACACTTTAGTTACAGATAAGAGTTGCGTGCACTTACACATGTATTCTCATTCTCTCCGTCTCACCCTTGCCCAACCCACTCCTCTCTCTGCTTCTGTCTCTTCCATCCAACATCTCATCGTCTTCCTCAAGAGAGCCCACTCAGACAGTCACCTGCTACTGTCTGAGATCGTCATGAGCATGCACCACCTGCCCCTTAACTGTCTAAAACCTCTGCAGGCACATCATGGTGTGTGCTTTTGCATGTCTATTCAATAACTCGTTTTAAGTGTGTGTGGGTGACAGAGTAGGATAATGTTAGCCAAGTCTGATGGCCCTGAAAATATCACATTAGCTTGTTTGTCAATTTTATCACAGAAATGAGACAGAAAGAGAGAGACAAACTGTACTTAAAGTGTAAGCTTCTAACAGTCAATTTCACAAAGTCAGATGATGTACATCAGTACCAGTCCATTTGATTTACAGAGTGTGTATGAGTGTACGGATATGCATCAATTAGAGTTCATGTTGTAGCAGCTGCACAGCTGATTGATTACTAAATCTCTCACCGGAACAGAGCATGTCCAATCGTAGCCCACCTAATGCGACAAGGTAGCACTTTGGTGATCACTGTGCACAACACATGCAGCTTTGAGAAAATTGTTAAGGTTCAGGACTCCAGACTGTGACCATTTAAGCACGTTCCGCAACAATTTCTGATGTCAGTGTGACAAAAACCTCAAACTAGGAGCAAAAGTGCAACTTCTCACAGACTTTCATCTACCTGTGTCCAGTCAGTAAGTAGCCCAGGGTTATCTGTTTGACTCTTTGAATTATCGGGCTCAATTTTTAAAAGGAAGGCTAGGTATTGTATGTTCCAATCTCAGTGCAGCCCAAAGAGTTGAAGTGAAAACTACTGATGTACTGTAGGGATTTGCATGTGTGCCAGCAGCAGTTTAATGGTAGGAATGCACTAATTGGTCTGCAGAAGAATTCAATAGAGCCCACCAAACTCTGACGAAAAAGTTGATTATTTATGGCTAGGGCTATGAGACGTGGCTAGAAATAAAATAAAATCAATATTACCATTCACTGATTTTACAACTGTGTCTAATTTTGGCTATATTCCATGACTCCAAAATGACAAAAATTAATCACGATTAAAAAATTTTAATCGTTGCTCAGCCCTATAAAAAATACATAATCACTATCTCAGGATATATTTAAAGCAAAATCCTCTTTCAACATTAATTTCTATCTCGCAATGGGACGTGCCCCTATGCGCTATCCCCAGAAGCCCTTTTACACTAACTGGCCAACATAAGGTGACGTCTGCTCCCGAGAGGAGGGACTTCCTCCTACTATAAGAGCCTGACGTGACACCCTCTCTTCAGTTTTAAACATCTTCTCGCTCCCAGAAGCAACCTCTCATGAAGCAAGTGTAGTTTTGAGCCAGCTAAATTGTTCACAGAGGAAGCTAACCACTCAGTCTCTGAACGCTACTTGTTGATACCCTAATCTGGGTTTAGGTAGCTAGGCTGTCTCCAAACGCCAGCTACCAGAGGTATTGGCGCTATGGAGCCTGAACCTGCCCTCATCATGGACAAGATCAAGCTACCAGCTACTCAAAGGTGCCATCCAACCCTCCTTCCTAGTCATTCATAGCGCAAAGAAAAATGAGTGTGTTACATAGGGCGCTGTTGCTGGGGAGGGAATGCGAGCTTTGTTCCAGCAAAAGTGTTCAAGGGAACGTTCCAGGCCCAGCCAAAGACATGAAGAGGCCGAGTTGGCTTTATTTCATGGTGTTTCTGTGGATGACATATGTGCAGCTGCCTCGCACCTTCACTAGATTTCACAGATTGGATGTCACTGCACCTGCACTGGCTCACGCAGTACTGGGCAGGCTCCAGATTGAGAACTTGGTTGTTCTTCTCAATCGATCCTCGAGGTAAGCTCGTCTGGCAATACAGGAGTCTCTACATCCCATAGTGAGATACAGAAACGAATGCTGAAAGAGAATGCTATCTTAAGAAATGACCCCGGTTGTCTGAAACATAAGTGAGGTATCTCACCAGACCACCCTCCTTGCCTGGAGAAAGGAAGAGGTGAACTTACTTGGATTGAAGAGAGAACATCATGTCAGGCTCTTATCGTAGGATTAAGTCTCTCCTCTAGGGAGCGGACGTGACCTTCTGTTGGCCAGTCAGGACTGGCTTAGTGTACAACGGCTTCTGGGGACAGTGCTTAAAGACGCTTCCCAAAGTGAGATACCACACTCATGTTTCAGAGAACCGAGGTAAATTTCTTAGCAAAATACACCTTGGAAGTAGTTTGACTGTCATCACTATCAAATCTTGTTCACTAGCATTTAAAAATTGTTTGTTTTGGTGTAAACTGACAGTGGCAGAGGAAGCTTTGAATTTCTAACATTTTGGGCATGTTACATAAAACGTCTGGAAGCGCACCTCTCAGATGTATGTGTATATGACTTGTGTGTTCCTCAGAGACACATGTCATTGGTAAAAGCTGTGGTGCTAACAGGAGCAGAAGGAGGAAGCGAGGCGTGAAAACACAGCTGACACTTGGCTGACCTTTACTGAACTTCCCCAAGAAGTGACAACATCTTCACCCTTACATGACAAAGTTTGAGCCCTCCAGCCGGAGGGCTAAACCGGTGACATGTCGTCCTCGAAGAGCACTTACTTCGATGCTGTCACTGAAGCTCTCAGCGTGTGCGGTAAACCCACTACTAATTCAGAAGTGGATTGATGTCCTTTTCATCTACAGACAAATGTTTGTTTCGTTTTTTTTTTCTAACCAGCCCCCCCCCCATGTCTGGTAGCTGTTGCTTGAGGTGATGGGGGGGGGGAGAAACAGAATAAGATCAAAGGGCAAGATGGCATAAAAGATGATTCATGTAACTCTGGAAGTGGAGGGATGCCTTCAAGGGTGTTTTATCTTTTCTTCACATAGAAATTTTGGGACTTTTACTTTTATTCAAACATTCAGTTATTGTTTTTTCATAAGCTCCAAGATGTCAATCACTTTCTACTGACTATTTATCTGCTGGGCAAAAGAGATGTCAGCAGTTGTATGTTAATCGGTCATGTCATGTCATGAGAGATTACGTTAAAGTCTTCAACTCTGGATTTGACTTCCTGACATTCAAGGCCAGAGGCCCATTTTCTGCCAATAACGCAGGAACATTAACTCTTTGAACTTAAGCCTCTCTGACCTATTACTCCTGAGAAACACAGCACACCGTTTTTTTATTCTCTACCTTTTGTAATGCAAGTACTCTGGTTTTTCAAAACTGTGTTTTTGAATAGCCAGTATATTTCCTTTGTATATGAAGCATCGCTTGTGAAATCACACAAATCAATCAATACTTTTAAAGCAAAAAATGTAGCCAGGTCATGTTAAGTACGTATCAATGTTTTGGAATTAAACCAAAAGGTCCTTATTCCTCTCCACCCTATCTGCCTCCTCTTCTCTTCCTTTACCCAGCTGGTCTTTGGTGCGGTCCCCCCCTTATGAGCCAGGTCCTACACAAGGTTTCTTTCCTCCTAAAGGGAAGTTTTCCCTTGCCACTGTTTGGCTTAAAGTTTATTCTCCTGCTTAATGAGTTCTTTACATACCATTGTTTCTTTCATTAAGATTTTATCACATTTCTTATAGTTAATAATATTTGCTTGGGGGTCATGCTCTAGGTTCAGGGAAAAGTGCTTTGAGACTATTTGTGTTGTAATCGACACCATACAAATAAAGTTGAATTGAACTGAAATATTTTGGATATTTTCTTTTGGTGACAATTTTGTTTTAAGAACAGGAAATACAGCGGCCCTGTGGAAGAACTTCCATTTCCATTCAAATAAAAGAAGAAAAGAAAATGGCATACGCCTCACCGTTGGCAACAGCTCGAAGCTTCTTCAGAAGTTTGACGTGAGAGTCTGGTTTGATGGTTGAACGTGACATAAGGCTCACATCCTGCGGCATCTAGTAAGGTGTAGTAGTAGAGCAGGCGGGAGAGGTCAGTTCCTTCCACAGTGGGAAACACATATTTGGTCATGTGGCTGTAAAAGGCCTCTGGGTCACATTTCAAAGTGTCAAACAGGTTGAGGGAATGACTCCGGGTTTCAATTTCTTTGGTGGAGAGTCTAGAAGTAGAAGAGAAAAAAAAGTAGAGGAGGGGGGAGAAGATGATTAGTTTTAGATGATATTTCTCACATAGGAAATTTCTGACAACAGAACCAACAGTTTGTTCGAGAAAGCGTGAATAAATGTTGAATAAAGCTTGTCGGCAGGAACAGCAATAACAGGAATGCTGACAAGAGCCCGCATTTTATCACCAGTCAGTCAAATGAAGAGGACTACAGCACTGGGGACTTTTTTATTGCATAGCATTTTCTGAAAGCAGTAGCACAAAAACAGGCTTATTGTCAAACATACATTGTCTCAATGACAATAAAATAGAAATAAGTTAAAAATATACAGATTCCATCTGGATTAACAGACTGGGGTAATGGCTCCCCTTTTTAAGAAGGGGGGCAGGAAGGTATGCTCCAGTTAAAGAGGAATTAGACTCCTCAGCCCTCCTAGTAAGATCTATGCAGGGGCGCTGGAGAAGGGACACTCATCGATCATCGAACCTTGGATTCAGGAGAAACAATGCAGGTAACACTCTCTATACTCTCGTGCTGAAGGGGGAATGGGGAGTTTGCCCAACCAGTTCACATGTACTTTGTGAACTTGGAACAGGGTACGGATTCTTTTCAGGTTGGCATTGGACTTCATCAGAGCTGCCCTGTTTATAACTTTTATGGACAGAATTTTATAGGCACAGCCACGGAGTGGTGGGAAACCTTTTTGGTGGCCTAGGGGGTTCCATCTCAGATGTTTGCAAATGATGTGGTCCTACTGACTTCATTGAGCCGTGATCTTTAGTTTTCTTTGGAGCAGTTCGTAGCTGAGTGTGAAGTCTGAGACCATGGTTTCTATGGGTGGAATGCCCTTTCTGGACTGGGAGTGAGGTGCTGCCTCTACTGGAGGAGTTTACGTATCTTGTGGTCTTAGTCAATGGATGGACGGATGAAGATTTTATGACTGAAAGTACATCTAAGAATGGAATCAACTTTGATATGAAATAAAAGCCATGTAGGGAGAACACAAGACAGTTAACAACAGACAGAGAAACTTAAGCCAAGGATGTGAGGAAGGTGCTGGTTTCAGGTGGTGGGAAAGAAACCTGTGCATAAACCTATTCAATGATTTGCTGATGTTATGTGTTGTTGTCACAGAAATAAAAGTCAACAGTCGCAGGTGGTTTTAAGAATGAGCGCAAAAGTGAAAAGTATACAAAACACGAAAAAATGAGTGAGAACCCTAGAGAGCCAAAATAAAAGTTAAACAAGGAGAGATACAAAGATTGAAAAGGCAAAGGCAAAGTAAAGCTAGCTGCTGGTATTCACTGAGGGGCTTTGAGCAATCTGTGGCTGTTGAGCTTGTGTTTGTGCGAGTGGAGCTCTGTTTAGCTGTCAGAATGAGACAGCATCAAATAAGACAATACTTCCCCCGGGTTGCCTCAGAGGCTTTTACTAATGAAAAAATTAAATAAAGAGCAGCATAAAATAAAAAGCTGCAGCACCACATCAGCTGACAAGAAGCTCAGTGATGTAAATAACCATAATAACCCTCACAACGGGAGCTCTAATAAGGTTGGAATCAACTGAAGAACTAATGGAAAGTGAAGACCCTCAGTTTCCCTCTTGTGTCTTTCCTAAATACTCTCTTTCACTTACTTACACGTGCACGCACAGGCACATACAGGTAGCCAATCAAAGTCTGACATGTCACTGGTAATTCACATTAGCTCCAAAGTGACAGAGAGCCCCAGACAGGAGGACAATGGCAAGAGAAACTAAGCCTTGTCAGGTAAGACTGTTTGAGGGATGTTATTAGCTTTGGGGACAACAGACCACAGGCAGAAATACAGATAATAGCAACTGTTAAACAGTGCTCAGTTTTAATCGCATGCCCTGTTTTGTCTCATCTGTGCATCTATTCCTGTGTGTAACAAAAGTCCTACCTTTGCTAAAGTTGGGAACATTAATTCTCTTTTTCTCTCTGGGTCTTTCAGCATCTTCTGGGCTGAGCATATTTCTCCCTTATCTCTCCCTAGTAGCTTTATTACTCAACTACTGCTCATTGGATTGCCCACCGGTACTCCCTCAAACACATTTAGTTCTCAGAGGAAACTAGAAAATCTCCTACTCTATCTTTGCTCTGCTTATATAGCTATATATAATGTCTATAACATATAATGTCTGAAATTTGTCATTAAAACATCCTATTTTTTATTTTCAAAGCCAGCCAGAAGAAGAAACCAATTCAGTCTAGTTCAATATCTGCACTGCTCCTCTCATCTCTCATTTATTCTCTGTCCTACAAAAACATAATCAGTTTAGACATGTTGGATGAGACAACAAACAGATATCGCTTGCTAATATTCCTCAATTCTGAGGTATATTGAATTGAAATGGCAATCATACAGGGCTACACTGCAGGGAGGCTGAGGCAGAACAGTGGTGATTATTCAGCACATCAATGCTGGTAGGATGCATGCAAGTTAGATCCTTTTTTTTAAGCCATCAGTAATGCTAATTTGTTTACAGATTCCTGTCCAACGAGGGGTTTGAGCTGCAGAACTGTGCACAGGAAAATGGTACAAAGAATAACATTGCCAAGACAACATACAAGCTGATTTACAATTTCTTTGTTAAACACGTCTACACACACACACATACTACAGTTACCTATAAAATAACTGTAAAATTATTAACAGACTTTGTCAAAAGAACTCTAGCAGAAATATCTGTCTGTAAGTTCCATTAAATCTTACTTCTGTTTAGCTTAGCACGTTGCATTCAAACATTCAATAGTGCACACAATAAAATGGCCAAGAGTTAAGTGGAACATCATCAGTTTTTCTGGTATTTGGTTTAAGCAATACTTAAAAAAACTCTAATTTCACTTGAGGTTTAAGGACCATGACTGAATTTGCTTACACTACATACATGGGTATAATGTACTGTATGTGCACTCGCCATTGTCTCTGGTATCTTTGCAGCTTCATCATGAGGGTGCATTTGCTACAAGAGGGTCGCTGCGCTCACTCTGATTTGTTTGGCAAAGCCAAGATCTTTAAAAGAGGTGATGAGGTTTGTTGAAACTGTAGGAAAGGATGAAAAAATATGGCCAGAAACCACTCAATATGAAGATGGGACCCTGATCCGTTGCCAAGAGCAGAAGAGGATGGTGGATCCGGGCCAGAAGAAGGATGAGCTTAGGACCTGAGAGTCTCAAAGGCAATGTAATTTCACAAAGAACATAATTACATGCATCTTAGGATTCTTATGCACCCTGATTTTAGAGAGTAACCAGCAGCCAGTGAAAGAATTGGCAAACTGGAGATCCATGTCGTTTAAAATGTTTAACAGTATTTGTTTGGGGTCAGTTTTAATGGCATAAATGTTCAGTATACAGTGAACCTTGTCAGGGTTCAGTGTTTTTGCCCAAGGGTGCTTTGACACTTGGACAGGCTCGGGAATAAAAGCACCAGTTTTCAGATTGGAAGATGAAAATTTATCCACGGCTGTACCCCTGTGTGAGCAGGGACATTTTTAACAAAGTTAAAAAAAAAAAAAAAAAACAATAAAGAAACAAAAATACACAAGCGGAAATCAAGCAGTGCTACATTCAACAGTAATTTCTGAGTAACTAATCAACTTGTCAACAAGTCATTGAGATTGTTTAATAGCTGTTGTTAAAATGTCAATAGAAGGGCCTCTGTGTACTTCTACAAAGTCAAGTGAAGCGCTGACGTTGGCAGTGTTTAGCAGAGCATTGATTCTTCTGAAGTGTCTGTTTTATGTTGATAGGACTGTCTCATCCACACTCTGGTTCTGCCACCTATGTTCCCTGCCCTCCATCTACCAGTGCATCCCTGAGGCACGCACCTGCTTCCATCGGCATCTCACAGCCTTATAACCACCATGCCTTTCTTTCAAAACGTAACCAGTAAATGTTTTTGCTCTGCACTGAAACATACCGTTACCCTTTTAGCACGTTTAAAGTCCAAACGTGGCATTGTACACAAGTAACAGATATCTATCGCTTTAAAACATCAGTACACACCAGAATAAACCAGAATATAGACTGCCGAGGCCAATTTCTCTGTGGAAACAAAGGATGCAATTAAATAAAAATAAGTGCTGCTTTTGTGAAACAGTAAGGTTTAATACTTCTGACAGGAAAAAAAAAAAGTCCAATGCTAGTCATTTTTGTTTCAAACTTTGAAAAGTTGACAGGAACAAACTCCCACAAACATAGCCAAGGCTTTGCTTCAGGCTGTCAAACATGCTTTTAGCAGTTTATTTAGGTAAGTTGCTGTCTCAGTTCTAACTCGAGCTTATTATAAGTTATTCTGAAGACTTCTCACTGACATTAACTCTTCCAGGCCTGAGCTGTAAACTCTGGTTCTGCATTACTACCAGTTAATAACCTTTGAAATTAATAAAGTAACCCTTTCTATCTGAAAGTCAAATATTCATTTATGTTAATCTGTATAAAGAAATTATGCATTTGATTCACAGAATGATGTTGAAGGGCCTTAAACTTGCATCTAAATGTCCAGTAAGTGGTTCAATTGTACAGATGTTTAGGAGAAAATAACCCTATTTAATATGATTTGCGACCTCAGTAATCCTTTTTTTTCTAAACAAGTTCATGTCTTTTTCAATAGAGCATCATATTTACTATGTGCATCGTGGTTGCATTTAGAGTAAAATAAACATTAAACTAAGGCATTTTGCATAATTCTTAGACGGGGACAGTTTTTAATTTGCCACCTGCTTTGTGAGGACTGACCACAGGCTTCTGGTGGGATGAACATCTGGCTGCAGATCCAAAAATGAGATGGTAGAATCTCTGAGCCACTTTGTTATTACTTTTGCTTTGTGACGTGGTGCTTCATCATCTTGATGTCAACATATTTTTCAAGCCTCGTGCTGCACGACACCAACTACTTTTAAGTACGTCACATGCAACAAAAATATCTATTTCAACCATACATTTCTCTGCAGAAGAATTTTACATAGACATGTGCTCAGAGGCTTGAGGAATTGGAAAAAGTCACACAGCAACTGTCATACGCTGCAACTGACAATTTCGGGAAGTGATTGATTTTCCTGTATTCAGTTTTGGTCAACAGAACAAACAATCATTATCAAACTCTAAAACTAATTCAAATCTTATGCAAATACATACATACAGTGATCCCTTATTTTTCGCGGTTAATGGGGACCGGCGCCCCCCCACGAAAATCAAAATCCGCCAACAGGAGCCGGAGCCCCACGAGCCTAAATAATGTGTTTAAAATATGTTTAAAAACCACAAAAAAGTAGCGAGGCACTGTGCGAAACAAGACAAAAGGCTCAACTGTGGTCTTTCTGTTACCTTCACAGCCTCTGGTCTCCGAATCGTAGTAAAGAAACCGCTGGTATTGTGCTATTTTTAGCTCATAATTAGCGGCTAACACCCTGACAACACCCTGTGATGTTTCCGCGATTTTTTTCTTGATTTTTTATTATATTCATATATTTCTGAAAAATCAGCGCAAATAACTAAAACCGCGGAACTTAAAGCGTGAATTGGCAAGGGATCACTATACTGTAGTGAACACAGAGGACTATAATGAAGTATAGCCTGCTGAAGTGTACAAAATGACGGAGTCTAATGGAGCCATCAACTAAGGCTTCAAACTAATCCCATCTTTCATCATTCATTTCTTTTACACTATGGATTTGAGGGTCAACTTCCTAGTACTCATTGAATTGCAACCGCTAGCAGATGGTGAGGAGAAAAAAAATGCCTGGGTTAGAAGTCACGAAACATTGCTTACCCCGCCTTTAAGTTTCATAAAACGACATTGTGCACCATACCTGCCTGCTTGATTACTGTGTCAACAACATATAAGAAGTTGTGAGAATGCATCACAGCAGTCGAGACAGTTTTCACATTGACAAGCATTGAGATATCATCTGGTCATCAAGGAAGATAAGAGGCTAGTGATAGTCTTTTATCGGAACTGAGGGGGTTAACCTGAAGTCTGGTCTCAAAGGTGGACATTCAAGGATCTGTGCTTTTACTGCTACTGCTACTAAACAAGTCACATGAGTGAAATGCATAGAATTTATTTCCCCGCAGGGATCAATAAAAGTCGAAATTCTATTTCACCCAGTGCTTCTGTCTATATAGGCCTTTCCTTTAAAATTCCCCCCCTCTTCTCTACTTCTATCATTTCCTGTATCCAACCATCCGTTAAATCAATACGCATATTGCAGATGCTTCTAGTCAAGATAATAGTATGAATATCCTTCACACATTTGTCATGATCTTGAGATTTTGGTGTAAACATACACACACTCTCGAGGTTGCTGTGCGAGGGGTTGAGGACAGTATATGTTGTAATTTATCGTTAAGTGGAGTCCATAAACCATTTCCTTATATCAGAATGCGGCACAGGATATTTATCACAGATGCACACGTGTGCTCGCAAACACACACACATTCAAAATCCCCAACTGTGCTGAAAAGGCATTCCATTAAAACAAGAAAAGGTGCAGAGCTCGTCAGACACCCTAGCTATGAAGTCAGAGAGCAAATAAATTATGAAAATAGCCCCTGACACGCGCATCCTTTCACTCTCCTAAACTCAAACACACACACATTCACATCATGCTTCTTTCACTCTCGGGTATTTAAATATTCTTTTTATGTAGCCAAGTTCTTTCAGTTCATAATTTACAAGCAGTTCATAATTTACACAGCATTTTTCTAAATTTTATATACAATAGGGATATCTGTGTGCGTACAGATAAAACTTAAAATACCTTTGGTTAATAGGTCCACATGTGTGATTGATGTGTTTAAAATGAAAACAAAAAAAAAACGTGTTTAGGTTAGAGGTCTTCGGATCAACCCGACAACCCGAATCGGGTCTCGGGTCCATTCTAAAGACGTGACTCCGGGTTCGGGTCAGAATCGGTACAGTTAGTCTCGGGTCCGGTCGGTGCTCTCTGACAGGCGGGGTCCACGTTTACTCGAGAGAGGGAAATATATCGGCGGTGGCAGCCAATGTCAGGACTCGGGGCAGTTAAATGATTATTCATTAACGTGGCATGTTTGTCATGAAACAATCATGTTGCCGTAGCGTGTTATAACCGGTTTGCCCGGCAGCTGTAAAGCACAACGAATCGCCAACATGACAACGCTGCATGAGAGAACATATTCACGACATGTCCTGACCGGTGTAGGCTATTAGTGTTAGCAGTTGCTAGCAATAGCATCTGTATCCACAAAGAAAATAACAACGTGGATTTATCGTTGTTTACATCACGTAGCCTATGTAGCAACTGAACCGGGTAGAAGAAGACAACTTTAGGTAAGAAAATCAAGTTTTATTCAACGCTAGACAACTTTTAACACGAGCAACTATGGGCTGTATTGTTTCGGTTCTTTTCGGGTAACTCGGTTCGGTTCGTGGTCAGAAACTAAAGACTCGGGTTGGGTCGGTTCCGGGTCCAAATATTGCAGGTCCATTTGGGTTCGGACCCCCGGACTTATGATAATAGCTCGGGTTGGGTCGGTTTCAGGTCGAATTTTTACGGGTCTATTCGGGTTCGGGTCCATGAAAGTGGATCCGTAAAGACCTCTAGTTTAGGTACACACCAACTGGATAAATATTATAAATTGCAGATATTGAAAAGAGTGTTTGGAATGCTTAGCAATGGAAAAAAAAAAATTATGAAAAATGCACAGGGACAACTTGTATGGTGTTTTTGTATGTGCGAGTGCTTGTGTACGTACCCGCTGTCTGTAAAGAGGAACTCGAGGTGAGTCATGTAGACCTCCCACAGAGGAACACTGTAGCGCTTTGCCAGAGACAGGGCGATTCTGTACACGCCGTCATCCAATGTCCTGAACACAAAGAGTCACACAAGCAGAAACAAACAAGTCATCCGGGTTTCCCCCTGTTGAAATGGATTACTTTCATTCATAAGCATATTCCGTACAACTTAATATTTTTACCACTCAGTTAAGTTAAATTACTCCTCAAATCGCCAGAAAATACACACTTACTCTGTGAGACCGAGGATAGTCGCCTTCTTGTAATCGGAGTCACAGCTGAAGCGCTGGACGTCCACTCCACGGCCCAAATCCTGTAACACCTGGGCCTGGGTAAAGTCTGTCAGGCGCTCATTGTACACATGCAGCTGGCTGATCAACTTCTGCAGCTCCTCTGGCCAGTCCGAATACGAAGACACATGCTGTGTAACCAGTCGTATCAGCTCCTTTGGGTCAGCCTATGTAAAGAAGAACACATTTAACATTCAAGGGTGAAAATTGACTGGAACTTTGACATATGGGAATGAAGATGTTAGTTACTGATATGAACCTGTAGAATTACCTGTACTGTCTGCTTACTGACTAGTTTTCTCCAACTAAGCTGGTACTTTGTGGAGAAAGAGGTCACATGCTTAAAGACAGGGTAAGTGATTTCTGGATGACATCATCCCTGACGATATTTTAATTAGAGGTCAACCAATATGGGATTTTCTATGGCAGATGTTAATGGCAATGTTTTTAGATGTAAACTTCAATTTTTTTCATTTTATTTTTTGCGAGATAACCTCACAACATACACAAACATATAAAAGACGTCCTAAGTAATCAACTATATGAACAGAAACTGAAAAGTTTTAGATCAGTGGCATTTAATGGATGCTCTTATTGACTCATTCTTGTTGTCTTCTTGGTCCTTTTCACTTCTTTTGTCAGCAGACTTGTTTCAACGGGTTATTTCAAAATGCATACATTTATACTACATTTAGTTTTAAGAGCTGCGATAGTTGGTCTGCAAATAGAGAGAGGATACTGCTTCAGTCTGCAGAAAACTTACCATGTGTCCATGCCTAGCAGAATAAAGCTATTGGTTCCGGTTAAAATTCATTTACTTTTAGCCAAACAACGGTGCTGTGTTATGCATCCATTTTGCCGGTAGACATGAACAGTAAAATGTGTGTCATGGTGGCTTTGACAGGAGAGGCTAAAACTCTTTTCATTAGCGCAAAGACAAAAATAATACCATCAATCACTTGCAATAAAATTTAAAAATGTTTTTGAGCAAATGAAAAACACACTGTGTTTTTCATTTGTTCAAAAACATTTTTGAGCAAGGCAGTTACTGGGTTTTTCAGTGCCACTGTTACACAGAACCTGAAGCTTGTTTAAGTCTTGTTATCAAAACAAAAAAAATTACACAGTGAACACTTATTAGCATATCCTCTCGAAAGTAACACTCCCTACTGAAATAATTAAAGCCAAATTTAAACCAAAATCTTTTCCCCTTGAAAAGTTCAGAAGATGTTCTTATGCCCTTTTAAAAAGTTACTGTAGATGCAACTGGGTTTAACTGGTAGGAACCAAGGCGTAGTGTCACAACACAAGGCTGCACGTAGATGCACCTGCCTGTTAATCAGCTGGTATATTCTTAGCTGTTGGCCAAAGCCAGTATTGAAAAATGGCCAGTCATCAGGCCAAACTGCTGATGAATCAGTTGGACGTGTAATTTGAACAAAGAATGAGAAGCTTCCCCCACCCTCCAGTGCTACCCATGAAAACGCACGCCATCATGAACTCACCCAACCATCTCCCCTGCAGAAAGAGCACAAACTGTTCCCCTGTCAGTGACTGGCTGAGGCAATGTTTGTTCTGATTTCGAGGGGCAGCCTACCCTCACTCCGTTTCCATTTAAAGATGAGGTCCAATATACTGTTAAAGCCACATTTGATTTAGATCGTAAGATTTAGATGTAAATAAAAAGCCAAAACAGAGCCTCAAACACCCCATACTGGATTGTTTCTGATGCTTGTCGCCGTTGCATGAGTCACTAATGAGAATTTTTTTTAATTAGAAAAAAATAAAATTAAAAAAAACACCAACCATAAACCACAGAGAGAAAAAAAACAAAACAAAAAAATACTATGAATAACAATCTTTGCATAATTTTGCTTCTGACTACTGCACCCGAGTTAAATCAGGCAATTTAAAAGACATATTTTTTTCTACAAGTCAAGAAATTATGATTAAATGTACCAGGAACTAAGGTTTGTAGTGTGATGCAGGCCCGTGGGAAATAGGATATTCGATACAGAGTTATGATTGAGAGTGTAATGCTGGAGAGGTAGTTGAATCTCCCCTCCCTAAATCGCCTCCGTTCTACTTAAATGAATTCCAGAATTTGGGTTTTTGGCATCTTGTATGATGTCGCCCGGCAGGGGAAGATGGTTTGTTTGTTGATCTTATTTGCATAAGGTAATTATGGCTGCTGGAAATCTGTGAGCTTGAAAACAGAGGTGTGTGTCTGTCTCAGTTTGCCTCTTCCTGCTCACAGGGTGCTTGTGTTGTGTGTGTGTGTATCTTTGGGCTTGATGGCAGTCACGGTAGCAGATTCACAGTTCAAAAACGGGACAGGTTTGTGGAGCAGAGTTAGAAAGAGGAGATTTTTTTTTTTTTTTTTTTAAAGTGGAGTAAGTTTTGGAAAGGAAGTCAGACTGGGGGAAGTCAAGAGATAAGAGAGGAAAAGTAATAGTGAGAAGGGAAGGGTATGGGAAGGGGAGGGAGAGAGGAGGAAAAGTAAAGTTATGGAATTTAACCGAGCTGCCACCACACTAAATCCAATATTTCATCGAGCTACACAGGAAGGGGTCGCTGTATGACTACATACTCGCATTATCAGCTTTAAAGAAACGCTTTCCATATTTATATAGTAATGTTTTTGCTAGTTTGCTGAGGGAAAAGCCTGGAATATTGAATCTGAATTTCTACCGGTCTGTTTCAACGCCCTCCAACAGAAACGGTCATGAGTCTATCCGAGGCTCGGCAGCGCTCAGCTCTCAAATAAGTTAATCTAAGAAACCCTTAGATTTTTAAAAACAGTGTGAGCTACAGAAATAAATGACTAGTTAAACTGAATGCTTCTAACGTGTCCCTGCAGTTCCAGTGGTTGTCAGAACCACACAGGAACAGATGTAGTAGTCTGCTGGACTTAAACACGTAATGCAGCAAAGCAAGTGAATGTCAATCATCCCACAAGCATGCTTCTGGATTAACAGTACCTTTTAAGACAGTTGTACATCGACCCCAGCGAGGTCAGAGACATCATGACCTAGGACTTATTTACCACTCGTCAGGATCATGATATACTCTTTGTCCGTTTGAGAAACTGATTTGAGCCAATATAGCCAACTGCTGCTACTGTCACTGAAAGACACAACAGACATGTGACTGAGAAAACAGAAGACCTGTGACCATGACTTTGAGCAATTCTCTCCTTGACACTAGAAATTAGTGAGACAAAAATAAAAATGATAACTGCTAACACAGTACTCAACCAATTTTTTTTCCACATAACATTTATATTCTAAGGAACTGGAGTGGGGCCTTTTCTATCCACTGCAGATCTTGAGCATCTTCCTGGTGACATTTTCCCCCTTAGTTCCACAGATATGCTGATAATGATAATATGCGTATGGCGCCGATACAATCCAATATAGACCATAAGAGATTCCGGGCTATGTCGCTGTCATTTCAACAAGGAACAGATCAGCACTGATGGAAACATAGTGATTCTGTCTACTTTTCCTGGAATAATTGGAGGATGCCAGTAGAGTGGTACTCAGATAGGTTCTATTAAAAATCAATAATCTAAGAACCTAAACCCAAAATTTAAAAAAAAAACAAAACTCAGTCTGTAACAAAAAAATCAAACTCGCTTTTTCTCTCCTGCGTTCAGTTGTCTCTATATCTCTATAACCCCTTCATCTGCTGTTGTCTGAATCCCACATTACCATGCAAAAGGTACAGAGCGAATGAACAAGTAGCTCATTGGCTACTCTGTAATATTATAGCGTGTCAAGTGGAGTTTCCCGGCATGAGCTGTAACAAACTGTGTGTTTGTTCCAGTGTAAGATACTGCTATTTCGTTACTGTTCTCAAAGGTTGTAGTGTTTTTCTGCTGCGTAAAGTCTTGTAGGTGCAGAATGTCTGGCACCATGAGTGAAAGCATGAGCACAGTTGGTAAACCCTCTGTAACCCCCTGTTTTTTTTCTGCTGTTTATGTATAGAAATTTGTCTTTGCTGGATGTAGGATAATTCAATTCAGCACCCTCAACTTAAATGGCGCTCCCATGGCTCTTCCCTCTAAATGTAAATGAACCAATAATGGATTGTGTCGGGAAGGAATCACGCTCGAGTACATTTATCCACATGTGATCAAATCTGGATGTCATATTCATGTGAGATACCATCTGGATAATTACTGTTATGATTACTTCATGAAGAGTGTTGTTTATGTTCAGTCATCACAAGCTGTCAAATTTTCAATTGAGTTGTGACCTTTCTTTCATTTTTCTTTTGTGCTGCCTGTTCTGTTATCAAGACAGATACGTTATGTTTCAACTCTGATCCAGATGCTCTCTTTGGAAGTTATATATATAGTTATTTATATATATATATAAAGAATAAAAGACATTTTTTGATGCAACCTGTGCCAAATGTGTATATTTTGAAGTCCCCTCAGACATGGAAGAACGACACAAAAAGGATAACAACACATGTGAAAAGAAAGTCTGTTGAAGCTGTGATGGACGGGCCGATGTTTGAAGAACATGACTGAAATGAGGCTTTCATGATGAAACATTGTTTGCTTTAGCTCTCTCCCTCTTTCCTGCTAGTCACCTTTAGTGATGAGCCCTGTCTGGATTCTGCAACCCCTTTCCCCAAATACCTTTTATATCTTTTTCTTCCTCTGAAAAGCCTTTATCCCACTTTCCCTCACTGCAAAAAAAAGAAAAAAATCCCTAAAATCCCTCTTCTTTCTATGAGATTTCTAATACTTCCAAAATGACTTCAAAGAGAGCAAATTAAATCCCCCCCCCCCCTTCTTATTTAACTTCTCACTTTATTTCAAAATTTCTTAAAAAGCCCAACTAGTCTTCAAGGGAAAAAATGTACAAACTGCATGTAAGAAGTGCAACTTGATATTGTAGTGCGTGATGTTCCATAGCTGGGAGGAAGCCAGCTGTCTCCAATCATCCCCCCCCCCCCACCACCCCCTCATCCCCACCCCCTTAGCTTTTCCACTGCTGCCACAGGCTCTCTCTGCTGTTTTCATGTTCACTATATTGCCTCTTGAAAATGAGTAAAATGCATAAATACAATATCTCAAGTCCATGTCAGAGTCTTAAATGACTTCTACCACACTTACATATTCAATCTTAATTCACCATGTTATTATGTCTCAGTCACAATCAAAAATCATTTTGTCCATTTACAAAGATGCCTTGGTATATCATGAAATAAGATTTTTGTGCAGGAAACTTTGTCTATTTCACCATTGTGAAGAGTAGATATTGACCTTTCATCACACTGTGCCGTTTTCCCCTCATATCTGGCAGTTCCTAGAAACTAAAATATATTGGTAATTGATTTGGAAAATGTACCATTAGCCTTTTAGTTTCTCTTTGTAGCCTGAGTAGTATTGACCAACCATGTTGGGGCAGGTTTTGGTTGACGCCATCCTAAGGGTTCAAAGTCATTAAAATGCCAAACTTCGAACCAATGGAACTCATTTGTGACACAAATGTCAAGCAAAGACCCTGAATTGTCTATAAAAGGTGGACTTGGTCATCCAGTGTCAAACTGAAGTTTATATGGAAAACACCTCAACATATAAAACACCCCTGATGGCCAAGAGTGTCTGTATCAAAAACATCTCGAGCTCCAAAAGACCCCATTCATCAAATAACATCCACCATCAACTAAGTTAATAAATACCTCCCACATCATGGTGTCATCAGCTAAATTCACTTCTTTTGATCAGGGTCCTGGCAGTCAATCCAAAAATAATATCAAATTAAACAGACATTAGGCCTCAAAGCTACATGGCAGACTATCAGGATTCAAGAATCCCTCTCCGACTCAACTGATGTTCAAATGTGGTCCCTTCCACAAATAGACCATGGTAACAACATTCAAATGTCAAAATCCAAGCCTTCAAAATGGCAGTTTTTCAAACCACAGGGTGATGTCACAATGACATTGTCAACTTCATAGGAACCAGTCAAGACATCACTGGAAATCTGGAGACCCTGACATTTCATGATCATCTAACAAATAGCTGCTTGAAGATTTCAATATGGTGAAAAATAATGTTTAACCAAAAGCCTGAAAAACAGACCAGCCAACCAAAGAGGATTACCACCCACAGGGTGTCTGCAACAACACATGCCAAAACTGAGGAATCTGACAACATCCTCAGCAGCCTGCAAGTCCAGTGGAGTAATTAAATTATTGTGTAAATACATAATAAGGATTTCATAATATGTAGGTTCTCATTTCATCAGTCATGATCAAGATGGAAAATAGCCACTTAAAGATGTAAATTCGTAAATACATAGTGTATTTACAAATCCCATTACATATTCCATTTGCCTGGTCTTTAACACATTCCTTCTGTGGGATGGATCACTTGGAGGTTATTTAGAAATAGCTATGCCTTCTCTCTAGTAATGATCTTAATGAGTTGTATTTATGTCATGCCTAACACTTAGCTCTACAGTCAGTGGCCTCATTAGCACTAATACTGTAATGGAATATAGAGTATGTGCACATAATTAGTTGGAAAGCGGAGAGGAAAAGAAACTAGGCATAAGTTGTAAAGAAATAATCACTCCTTAAACAGGCTTGGTTACAGCGTGGGTCACAATACACCATGAAAGGGAGTGATCACAAGTGAGACGAGCCGGAGTGAGTTTGCACAGTCAAAGCTGTGGATTTAATCAAAGGTTTAGAAACTACTTAGCCTCAAACATTTACGGTCAACTGCAAAAGTGCATTTAGAATGCATATTTATCTAACAGGCAGTGCTTCTGGTACACAGAGCTCCCGTGGGTAAAATATCGACTGCTAATGATTATAGTACATGAGTGCAATTTGTACAAGTGAACAATTTGTACAAAATAAGAAGGGCAAAGTTACTTGAATTGTGGTCCTTCTCTATGATCGGAAGGTCACTTAGTCTCCCTCATTATTTCAGTCAATTCGACAA
Source organism: Hirundichthys speculiger (assembly GCA_018398805.1). NCBI lineage: Eukaryota > Metazoa > Chordata > Actinopteri > Beloniformes > Exocoetidae > Hirundichthys > Hirundichthys speculiger. Next base: position 1,607,281 of record JAGFBZ010000771.1, on the reverse strand, counting down.
CATGGAGCTGACTTAATGGTGCAATCCTTCCAGGGTCAGCTCCCATCAACAGCACTATGAATTCTGGTGTGGCCTTGAATAGGAAAACGCCTACAATGACTGTGAGCAAAAGAAAATGGTCTCAAAATCTTATTAGGGTAACACTTCATCTGTGTTGAGGGAACAATTTCTATCCTTTGACTTCTTTGGTAAAGTGTATTTTCAAGTCTTAAAGACAAAATACTTTGTCCATAGTTGCATTTGGGCAAAATTAGAAAAGGCATTTAAAACCAATTAACCAAGGAAACATTTTTTTTCCCAGTTAACTGACTAAAAGTTAAGCATCCAACAATGATTTGTGGCTTTTATTCTAAAAGTAAATGCTGTAATGAGTTGTGCAAAAGAGCTCAGCAGTTTTTCAGCATGATTTCCTCTAGAATCATGACCTGTGTGTGTGTATGTATAATACAACCGTGTATGTTTTAAATGAATGTCTGCATACCGCGTGTGAGTGATCAATACTCAATAAGTGAGAGAATTGTGACTGCAGGCCTAAAGTAAATGGCTGAGTGAAAAATCTCAATGTCTTCACTCAGCAGATTGCCATGCAGCAGCTAAACACTCACAGCTACAATTATGCAAAGCATAAGCATTTTCATACCTACACCAGAATACATAGACTATTAAGGAAAAATGCATACATTAAAAAAAAGGAAAAAAAAAAAGAGGTAAACAGCAGTCAAAACTTAAATAAACACGGGGCTATTTTGCAACACTGTGTAAACACCACCAGCAGAACAATTACAGCAAAGATCACCTCTATTTTGCAAATGAACACTTGAGCCAGTATAATGAAAACTTCCAGTGCATGCAAGTGGAAAACAGCTCGCTGTGCCTAGGGGTGAAATGGAAACCCAGCCTCTGTGTCGCTGCGCCATGAGTTGCTCTGTCATGCCTGGGAGCAATTATCAGATGAGAGAGAAACAGCTGAAGACCTTGAGAATCAATAGTGAGCAACTGTATGTTTAAAAAAAAAAAAAAAAAAAGCTGAAGGCTCAATGTTGTCAACAGACCCCCTACCTCATGTCAGAAAACTAGCCTCAGACTACAACATACACTATCCAGTAAATGATAAAAGATGGCAAACAGTAAGACTAGAATATAATAATAACCTTGAAAGAGATGCAGACAGAGCAGAAAAGGATAGAATGCCCTCTCCAGGTTGGGAGTGAAGTACTGCCTCAAGTGAAGGAGTTCAAGTGTCTTGGGTGTTTCGTCCTGAGTGAATGAAGAATGGAGTGGGAGATCATCAGGCGGATCGGTGCAGCGTCTACAGTGGAACTCTGTACCGGTCTGCTGTGGTGAAGAGGGACCCAAGTTTCCTCTGCAGAGTGGCTGGAGTCTCCCTTTCAAATAGGGGGAGACGTTCAGGCAGAGTGGCTGTTCGTCCACATCAAGAGGAGCCAGCCGAGGTGGTTTGAGCATCTGGCCAACTGGAATAAACTTGCTTAATATGACTTAATGTGTCTCAAATTAAATGACTGAAATAAGTCAGTGGTTAGATGCACAGATTTTAAGGCTAGTATGCCTAAGCATTCTGGGAAGCATGCACCCCCCTCACCTTAGCTTATGACAGCTGGGATAGTGCAGGTAAGACATCAACTACTCTTAAGTATTTCACACAAGCATATTTTCTATCCAACAGAATATCTCTTTAAGTCTTGCATTTTTTCCTATGATAATTTGAAAGAGAGGGGGGATTGATTCTGAATATTTCCTGAGCAAATTGATTCTGAACATTTCTTTTGCCTTCACTTTTAATGCTCATTTAGTAGGCAGTTTCAGTCTAAAAATCCACGACTGTACATCTGCAGAATACTAAGAAAATAGGCTGCTCATTGAGGCTTTAAAAACACATCAAACACCTTGAGTAAATCCTCAGAGTTTCAATCCTATTTGCAACTGGATGACTTCGGCGGCTTGAGTGTTTGGTGTCTTATTGCCTGGGTATGAAATTATGTGATAGCGACTAGAGAATTGAAAGAGCGTGAGAGTTATTGAGACAGTGTTACTGCTCCTCAAGTAGAGAGCGGCAAACACTTGGAGACAGCTCAACACACAAACAGACACATAAACCACCCACTGTCACAGGAAAACACATCTTACACTGAAATGTAGACACACGTTAGTCTGCACTGATACTTGAATAACACACACACGCACAAAATACACGCATAAATGCAGTTACCTGTATCAAAATTCACTTGGGTATCCGACATGTTTTTCCTCTGCTGACTTCATTTGTGATGCAAACCAAGGGTGTGTAGGAAACACAGACACACCCTTCCCGTTCTTATCTGGAGTTAAATATCGCAGTATGTAAAATGTACGCCCTTAAAAGATAAGGATGAAGGAGCTGCAGGGAGCAACAGAGATCGAGAAAAATGTATAACATGTGCACAGTGAAAAGAGTCTTCTAAATAGAGAGGCCTGAGATTTGACATGAGTCAGACAGTTCAGTGGGTGGAGGAGGGCGTCTTAAAAAAAAAAGCGATCGACAGAAGAAATGATAGCAGAAACAACTTTAATACAGGAAGAGAGGAGCCAACAAGAGAGAATCGTTTAACTTAAAGTTGCAATGTGGAAATAAAAAGATTTAGAAGCAGCTTCAGTCACTCATTCTGTTTCTCCATTTTCATTTCTCAGCCCAATCAGTCATTGCTCATCATTTCCAACATCACCCAACAGCGTAGAAATCATCCAATCAATCTGTATTAGCAATATGATGCTGTGGAAACCAGACTTCCTTTCATGTACATTGGGGAAGGAGTAAACAGAACAGTGTTGAAATGTACTTAATAAAAACAAACCTTATATAAATAGGCACGCTTTAGTCCCTTTTGTACCAACTAAGCATTGTTTAAACACCACAGACTGCCTGAGTACTGCTGCTGATCATGTCCATCCCTTAATGATCAAAGTGGACCCATCTTCTGATGGCTACCCTTCCAGCAGGATAACGCACCAATGTCACAAAGTTCAAATCATCTTAATCTGGTTTCTTGAGCATGACAAGCTACAGCCACCAAATCTCAATTCAACAGAGCAGGTTTTGGGGTGTGGTGAAACAAAATCACATCACAGATGTGCAGCCGACAAATCTGCAGCAGCTATGTGACCGTATCATGTTCAGTATGGACCAAAATCTGAGGAATGGAGGTTAGAGTTAAAATCAAGAGGCCATGACCATGAGGTGCACTATGTGGTTTATGGAACAAATCTCTGCAACGTAATACTACGACATCTTTCAAAATAAAGTTTAGGTTTAATCCCAATCACCAGTCTAAGCAATTGCAAGAAATGAATTTGTGATTATCAACAGTCATGCAAATAGCTGTGATTAGAATCTAGGGGAAAAAATAGATACAGCTAAGAAAAAGATGGGCGCATGAAAAGAGTGAAAAGGTTAATAAACTTAATTTCCTCCTGCTTCAATTCAAAGTTGCCACAACCTCATGAATGAGAGCAGAGTGATGGTAAAACATGAATAAAGTGACAACAAGCACTTTCTTGAGTTCAGAACACCAAAACGGAAACAAAGAAAGGAATGGAAAATAATAAAATGAACAAGTGAGTTAAAAACGAAAGTGCAACTACTAAAGTGTAGAACAGACGAGGAAAGGCTGTATATTTTTTAAGTTAATGGACTTGAACTTCACTTGAGGCAGGAGGTTGGGGAATGATTACTGCCATTAGGATGCAGGAAGGATGTGTGCGTCAGTGTGCCGGGGTGAAAGTGTGTGTGTCGTGTTGAGTGTAACTTGGGCACGTGTCGACATGTGAGTGTGTTTCTGTGCACAGGCCTGACCTTGAATGTCAACGGGGAAACACTTATACAAGTCTTCTGCTGGCCTCGTTCTTTCTTCCATTCTCGTCAACATTTTACCTCCCTCCTTCTACCTGGACTAAAACCCACAAGAAGCCCAGACCACTCAAGGAAAAGGTCGGAGCCATTTCCTCTCTTATTCTGTGGCAATCACGCCCCAACAACACTGCTGCCACTCGTATTCTTTTATTCCTTTATTCTAACTTGTATTGGTCGAGGTCTCTCCTGCTTTTGCAGCATTTTACTTTGAAGAAAAAAAATGGTAAAGAAATTTAAAAAGGTAAAGAACTATCTTGAAAAATTGAATATGGCATCAACGTGCTTTCACCCCAAGTAAAATACTTAAATGAAATTTTTAGGCTCGTCAAATTGTCTATAATCAAGAGCATTGTGGCCTCTGACTATGAAAACATCAAAGTATATCAGATACATATGAAGCAAATACACAAACTTATTTACAATACTCATGTGCAAACTAATTCACAAAATAACTGGTTGGTTTTAGCAAATAAACGGGTAAATGCAGTACTGTTCAGATTTGTTAATAGATGCTAATTTGTTCCATTTTGACAGCAGTCAACAATAAGTCAAACAAGAGCTTGCAAGAGTAAAAAGGCGAAACTTATTTAGAGATGAATAAAAACACCTTTTCCAGCAAAAAGAGCCCCAACCTCTTCATTTATGTGTTTTTTTTTTCTCCAAATGAAGAAGCATTCTTCAGTTCACTTCAGCCTCATAAGAAACGTACACTGTTGAGTGGTGCTACATTTAATGCACGGAGCAAACTATGATGCCCACACGGCACCACAGCTCTCAAGCTTGAGAAGACCCCATCTGATTCAGTCTTTATCCCGCATTTCAATAACCTTCGCTGTGGAGGAAATGACATTTTCACACTGCAGGGATAGCACCTGAACACACAAAAGCAACAGAACTGTTTGAAATTACTGTTTTTCAGGAGAATCTTTTTGTAACTTTTTACATTTTGAGGGCTTGTGCTGTTTAGATGTCTAGACAGATCTACTTCCACACTCGTTTTTCCCACGTGGCATTAGGGCGGCATCATGTCTAACTGCAGAGCTCTGGCGTAAAATGCGCCGCAAAAAAATAATAAATAAATAAAGCCTGCACGTGAGTTTCTATGCTGTTTGGAAATTTCTTTTAAAAGCCAATCTGCTCACAACAGATTAGTGTTTCATGTCCTTACAGGTTTAAGCTTCAGATGGTTTCATGTCTGAGGAAAGCCTGCTGTTTGCTCGTACCCTCTGTGAGTTCCCATTTGTTGATCAACCCTCTTTATGTCATCCCTTTTGAATGTGTTCGGTATCTGCACTTTTGAAAGTTTGGAAAGGTGCATTATTTATCATTTAGACTGTCAGCAACTCAGGGTAAGTCGACTTCAAGAAGAAATGAGGATCAAGACTGCTACCTTTCTCTTCAGCATCGCCCAGCACCACCTGTCACTAACCTGGTACAGTTTGTGATTCTTGTCTTTCAAGCAGGGCATGAGGCGGGAGTAGATCTGCAGGGAGTAGTAGTACGCAGCCAGCTGGAGGGACAAGGCCGAGTGGCACTGCTTCTCAAAACACCTGTTGGCGTCTAATACCTGCATGTAAAGATCCTCGATGTTAGTACAACGTGCCACACATACAGTCTTCGTGGCTCCTTAAACATAATTGGGATGATATACATGGGAAAAAAATTATAATTCTTAAATTAATTTTTATTTTGTTACAGACAACATGAACCCAAGACTTTTTTTTTCTTACAAACTTCATTTCATTTGTTTATAAACTATATATCCATTTTTGCATTTCAGGTGTGCAAGACATGACAAAAAAGTTGGGACACTAAAGTTTTACTGTTTTGTAATGTCACAACACTTGAAAAGGTGTTCTGGCATTGAGGAACCAAACGATGAAGTGTTTCATTGTTATTTTGCGCCATTCATCCTGCAAGGATGATTTAAGGTGTGGAACAGTACAGGTTCTCATTTTCTTTAAAAAAAAAAAAGCACACTCTCCAAACATTCTCTACTGAGGTCTAGGTCCTGTCTATTCAGTCAGGACTGAAGAAATACTGGGTCAGTGCCTGTACCTTCCTCTTCCTCAGCCATGTTTTTCTGTGGTTTCAGACCGGAGACAACAAAGATTCATGGACATCCTGGAAAAGATATTAACTTGAAGACGGCTTGCGGTAGGTTTTTTTTTTTTTTTTTTTTCGGCTTTAATGCTGCCATGACAGAAGTGAAAAATGAACTTTACCATAGGCACTGATACAACCCTGTACAATCACAGAGCCTGGCTTTTGGACTTATTGCTGATAATGGTTATATAGTTTCCGGTGAACGTTCATCCCAGATGGAGCCTTCTGGGATGAACTGCCTCTGGACACGGTAACGCAAGACTTCTTTTTTTTAAACGCAGCAAAGTTTTAAGTGGTTTGACTGCACTTCTGTATTATTATATTATATGCTAGACAAAGGTTTTCCAAAGTAATCACTTGCCCATGTGGTCAGATGAGCTACTGCTGAATGCTAGCTGCCCACACAGTACCGTGAAGGTGATCAGAGATCATACGTGCCCAGCCGAGGGATGGGCCCCTGGCCTTTCAAATTATCTGGAGAAATTTCAGCACTTAGCTTTTTCATTTCATTATGCAACGTAGAAGGAACAACATGCATAAAACCTCTTTCTTTGAGGAACATTTCATCTTTAACATTTCATTGATTTTCTCACATTTGTTGATACTGTGGCAGTTTAATCAAAACCTCTTTTCTAGCATTAAACCGCTTCCGTATCAACTTTTTTTGGAACGTGTTGGAGGCCCCAAATTACAAAAAATTTATGTAAATGAACTAATGAAATGAAGATGATGAGAAAAAAAAAACCAAAATATCAAATATCATGGGTTCATACTTTCTGAAAAGAAATAAAAGTTAAAGTTTTTCTTTTTTTTAACTTTTATTTCAATATCATTCTATCATTTACTCTTTTGTAGTTGTAAATCACCTTTATAATTTTATACAACCCCAATTTCAAAAAAGTTGGGACAATGTGTAAAAAACAAAAAAAAAAAACAAATGATTTGTGCAAATCTCATAAACATATATTGTATTATCAATAGAACATAAAGAACATATCAGATGTTGAAACAGACATTTTTCCTATTCATGGAAAACATTAGCTTATTTTGACTTTGATGGCAGCAACACACCTCAACAAAAGTTGGATCAGGGGCAACAAGGAGCTGGGAAAGTAATTAGTGCTAATGAAAAACAAATAAAGACACATCTGACAATAGGTCAGCCTCTCACACGTAAATATCTGCAAAAGTTCACCAACCTGTGACAAACTAAAGCCCAAAAATTGTGGAACCATTTCAGAAAAATGTTCCTTCATGTAAAATTGCAAAGACCTTAAAGATCCCACCATCTACAGAACAGAATATCATCAAAAGATTCAGAGAAACAGAAGGAGTGTCTGCGCACGAGGGACGAGACTGAAGGTCAAAACTGGATACATGTGATCTTTGAGCCTTCAGGCAGCTCTGCATTAAAAACCAGAGATGATTCTCTCCGTGGACATCACTGCATGGACTCAAGAACACTTCCAGAAAACTGTGAACACAGTTCTGGTATCCATTAAAGGCCTCCATTAATGTACAGAGTACATAGAGTACATAGAGGTGTTCGAGCAACATATGGTCCCATTTAGACAACATCCCTTTCAAAGAAGACAATGGTAAAGCACATACTGCATCCATCACAAAAGCATTCCTTCTCAGGAGAAGAGTCCAGGTGCTGAACTGGCCTCCTTGCAATCTGGACCTTTGACCGAAAGAGAACATTTGGTGCAACGTAAAACGAAAAATCCGGTAATGAAGGCCCAGGACTGTTGAGCAGAGAGAATCCTGCACCAGACAAAGATGGGACAACATTCCTCTCCTCAAACTCTAGCAACTGGTATCCCTCACTTCCCAGACCGTGCAGAAAATGTCTCTGTTTCAGCATCTTACGTGCTCTTTATGTTCTATAGGGAATAAAATGTGTGTTTGTGAGATTTGCAAATCACTACATTCTGTTTATATTTATGTTTAGCACAGCATCCCAACTGCTGTGGTATCAGGGTTGAATTTATTGTGTAAAACTTAAAGTCTCACAAAAGTACAATAGTTACTCAGGTCACTGTGTAGGTGTGTGCGGATCAGCGTATGTGTGTGTGACTTCACACCAACCTGAGGCAAGGCCAGTAAGTAGGACAGAGCCAGCATCATGTCCCTGGGAAATGCATCGTTGGCCAGCTGCAGCAAAACTGGAAAGGATGAAGGCGGAGAGAAAGGTGGGAGAAAATACTTTAACCAAAGCACTGAGGATTAACAACCAGCCTTCCCCCCCTGGACAAGTCTCATCCCGTGTTTGCTAAACAGGAAACAGTTCCTGTCGTAATATATCCCTCTGTGGGCCAGGCTAAAGAGAATGACAGGCAAAACCAGAGGGTGAGAAGAAAAGATAAATCATAAAGTTCTGGATTATACCCGTTACCTTGCTGAGCTTTTTAGGTGTGTGTCTGCATGCGTATGGTGCAAACAATTATTCAGATTGTGTATGGTTACGCGTTATGCATGGCAGATTTTGGGTGGATTAACTTACAAGGCCATGTCTAATAAATGCTCCCTAAATGAGTCCAAGATTTTCATTAAAGTTGAATCGTCTGAATGTCAGATCAGGTTGTAACTGCCAAGACCGGAGGAAGAGTTTAATTATCAGACTCTTACAATACTCTTTGCAGCTTTTCAGTTACTTACTTGAGCCATCTATCAAGATAATGTTGATTTTAAATAAGTAACTTCTGACTGAAGGGGTTAATCTGTCAAACATGGCCGTGGGCTCAGGTTCAAATACATGTTACCTTGCAAGTTTTAGGGAGAAAACTGGAAAAAAAAAAAAAAACACTACAGGTGCATCTTTTATTTTGGGGGGAAGATTCACAAACCTTCTTAACTCTACAATGGTAAATTGCGTCTTTTTAGTTTTAAATGCTGAGCAGACAAACTAAGCGATGTTAAACGTTACAAGGCATATTAAGTAGATTTTTTATAACCTTTTATAAAACCAAGCAATAAATTGCTAAATAGATAACACTGATTAGTAAAATAATCCTTCATTACAGTCGATAAAAAGGAAGGGAAAAGACCATAAAGTGACAGAATAAACTGATGCAGCCTTTGCATTAGCTTCATCATTAGTCAAAAAAGCTTCAGATATCAAGAGGAACAGAAATATGAGATTCCTCATACTCACACTTGTTCTGTGACATCACGTGCGAAGAGTAATCAGTATTAATGCTTCCGCAGCTGTGAGTGGCTTTTCACTTCATAGCACACCATATTGTGAAATATGAGTGTACATTAAAAAACACACGACAGTTTTCACTTTTTGAATGAGTGTGTTATTGTGACACAGACGAGTTTTTTTTTATATTATTATTTTTGCTCTGGCTCTAAGGCTGATGGGATTTAGAGTCTATTAAAAGCTGTGGACAGAAGCGCAGAATTATCCCAAACAGCATGCCTCAAAGCCACAGGATTCATTAAAAACTCCTTCAACAGTGGGAGGGAGCAAAGAGAAGCAGACAAAATCTCTGGTCTCAGACCCAAGAAGAACAGAAGCCCGTGTTGGTGATATGATCACGAGACAAAATGGAACAGACAGAGGAAAGTAGAACAAGAACACTGGCAGACAGACAGAAATCGGGGCAAAGGAAGAGATATGAACGGTATGCACACCAACACACAGGGAGGCCAGTACCTGATACGTCGTCAGTGTGCATCTGTGCAGGGATGGATGTTCAAGAGCCATAATAGCTCTCTTAAGCAGTGAGCCCACCCTCTTCCTTTACTCCGTCAGCTCACCCCTCCTCCTCTGCCCCCTGGGTTTCAATGAGCTACACCTCAGAATGAGCTGATTACACGCCTCTCTAAAGTTACTGATACCATCGGGACAGGAATTACCAGAGGGGTAAACACACACGCGCGCACACAGCAGATAACCCTGACTTTAAAGCATTCAATATTTCTGCTTGAGAGGAAGATAGAGAGGAAAAGTGATAAAGAGACATGTCGCGTGGAGAAGATGGTGCATGCGACGGGCGCGAGCTTGTGTATGTGCGTCCACAGATCCACACTCTTACTCCGGTGTCAGCTAAATCGAGCACATTGTTAGCGGCACGGCGAGGCATTGATTTATTACCATTTCACCTGAGCAGGCAGTGTGAAAAACAACTGATTATGGCCTGGTCAAAATGCAGCAAGTGGGAGTGCTCCACGCTCTGTGTGAGTGGAGTTTGGAGTAGTGTGTGTGTGTGTGTGTGTGTGTGTGTGTGTGTGTGTGCGTTTCTCTGCTTCTCTTCACCTCAAGTGCTAGTGTCTGCACCTTACACAGCTCAATCCCATTGAGTCATTTTCCACTTGTGTCATTGTTAATTACCTCCAGCCTTATCAGGCCTATGTGAATAATCAATTTATTTATTTTCTTGAAGGCCATCTCCTAGTCTGTTCTTGAGGACAGCCAGTGCAGTGGGCCGATACGTCAGTCAGTAATCGAAGCTCGTTACGGGACAGGAGTCCGTCCAGACTGGCTTTTCTCTTTCCCGACACGTCGCACCCTGCAAGCAGCTCCAAAGGGAAGGTGACTTTTTAAAAAGGGAGGGAAGTTCACTTGAATGACAGCTGCGCTATCAGAAAGCTTGGGCTTTGTGAGAGCGGTGTGTGCGTGTGTGGCATTTCATGCTGTGTGTGCAAAGGCGGTTTGTATATGCGCAGTGAAGCGCTGGCCGAAGCGTGTGCCTTGCATTTCTTCAGCGATAAGCATTCCCAAACGCAGTTGGCTCTTTATTTTTGTAGTGGCATTGATTTTGGCGAGCAGGTGCGATCCATCATCCGGCATGGCCTTGATGTTTTGACTTGATGCTATCTCTCTGGTATCACAGCAGTGATGCGTCATTATTTACTGTTGCCTTGGGATGCATGAGGATGCATTAATTAATCAATATGAGGCCATTCTTCCCAAGTTGTCCCCTAGTACACCAAACATGGGCTCCTAGGCTAAGATGGATGAGCAGCGGAGAGGGCAGGGTGCGGGGAAGGGGGCCAAGCACACCATGCTCTCCGCAAATACTAAGTTTTCGTTTGGGTAGATGGAGCACTGAGGGACAGCTCAAGTTAAATAATACTAACTCTGCACAATCTACAAATCTAATCTTTAAACAAACAGTCAAAATAATTTGACTGGGGTTTTTTTTTTTTTTCTCTTGGCTCAAGACTGAGAGGCTGCCAAATCAGTTGAGAAATAAGTCACAAAGACATTGTTCAAGCTTGTGAGGTATTCAGGACATGACGTTCCCAAATGATCCAGGCAACTCAACTTGTGAAGTGTGTGATGGGTGTGCAGCGTGTGTGCATAAACTACAACATCTGACTGAACGCGTTTGACAAACTAAATAAAACAAACTAACACGTCCTTCTGGTCTGCACATCGATCAGTCACTGTCAGTATGCAAAGCTCCCTTGTGTGTTCGTATAACAATGGTGTTGTTGACACTAAAAAAAATAGACCAACACAAAAAAACCTGAATCAAAGATTTTTTTTTTTTTTTTTTTTGTTACCATAAACTGGGAATTGATTTATACCAAACAATGTTATGGAATAGACAGCCTGCAGATGCCTTTTCGCCTAATCTTCTATAGATGTCTGAGTTTTTAGAGCCCCATAAAATATCACTCACCACTTCCTCCCAACCTTGAAATCCCTTTTGAAAGTGAACATATTACAAAAGACACAAACAACTTCCACGCTTGTCCCATAGATATTTTTGAAGTAGTCTGTTGGTTTCTGTGAACCTTGTTGACCTGAAGGGCTTGAACTCAGGCCAAGTTTCGTGTGTCGCATTTTTAGGCAGTTATGTAAAGTTGTGGCTTTACATGCCTTCAAGCCTGAGAAAAGTGTCAAAATATATCACTCAAGATATGCAATGTTAAGTCTCCCATGGCGATCGAAGTATATGTGCAGAGGGTGAGCACCTGTGAACCCCTTCCCAGTTTAAACCCTGCCTCTTCCTCAAACTCTGCTTTTAAACATGTAGGAGAAACTACATTTGATGCTGAAACTGACTTGTGTAAGAGCAAATGTTGTACAGTGTTACAGTTTAAAATTAATGTGAGGGAAAAAAAAAAAGTGGTTTGATTTCAAAAAGCTTCCCACTCTCATGATCGCGCTGTGGAAGCGGTGCAGACGTACCAGTATCCTGCCACTGTGACTGACAGCAATCTGTGTTTAAAGCCCCAGGTGGATGCGGTGCAAAGAAGCACACCAGCATTTGCATTTTTATCGTCAACTCAAATTTTAATGTCAATAACACTTTTATGAGAATGTTTTATCATTGTTTTATTGAATCTGTTCTTACGTTTTCCTTTCAGTCGGCGAGGGTCGCTTTATATAAAACTGAAAAATCGCCTGCAGGGCATCATTAAGATTTGTAGGAAAATTGCTGGAACGTCCTTTTCTGACCTTTAAGAACATTACAAGGTCAAATCAGAGAGATCCGTACTGGCTGAATCCGGGCCATCCTTTTTTTTGGAGCCAGTTTAACAAGTTACTTTCAAAATGCAGATACAGCCTGCCGTGGAACAAAGGTTTAATACGTCATTTCTTCCTTTTGCCATCAGTCTGGTGAAGAACACTACTAAATAGTAACTTATGTTTCATCATTATTGTTATATTTGTTTCTGAAATGTATGTGTGCATCTCTGGATACCTTTAACCTTAAACATAAATGTGCATGATGCATGAAGAGTTCAGCTTCTTTAAGTCCAACAACGTTAAAGCCAAAGCAGCGTTTCCCCCACACATTTATATATTTGTAAATGGTAAATGGTCTGGCCTTGCATAGCACCTTGTTAACCTTATCTAGGTTGACTCTACCCAGTGAACCACAGCAGCCCCATTTGTAGTGACACATGACCATAAAAAATACACCAGCAACAGAATTTCTATTTCTGGAGCAGTGCATCTTGGCTTCACAGGGTGCTGGCTCATCGAGGTGTACTCCCCAAAACAACCAGCGCTGACAGTATACAAAAGTGTTCATACAGTTTAATGAGAGGGTTATGTGAATGGCAGAATGGGAAACCCATCAAAAAGTGCTTTGTAGGATCTCGACAAGGTTAAAAAATGCTGCAAAAGACTTTTTATATTTTGCCATTTCTCTGCAATGTGGTTTTTTGCTTCTTTTTTTTAATCTTAGCTTCATTATAGCACCAACCCCATTCCAATTAAAAATAAACACTGAATACTAACTGTACATCTGCACTGCTTTGAAAAGTCTGTTTCAATGTGGATTTGAGCAGGAGTGCATGTGCAGTACGTGAACAAATTAAGTTAACAAGACAAAATCAAAATCAATGCAACTCTGAATCACTGCAGGTTTTGTTTTTGTTTTTCCAGATCACACCAGCTGTTTCCGATTTTTGCTTGTAATTCCAAAGAGTCCACAGACTTCCACTCATCACTGTGCGTGCTACGTAAGTCAGTCACTCCTGCGAGCTCACCTTCTGTAGCAGGAAACAGGGTCGTTCCTTCAGTTTTGGCCTCGGCCAGTTTCCCCGTCCTGAGCAAAACCTCAGCAAAGTTTTCCTGAGGCAGTTCTTTGCACGATGAGTACACGTCTTGACTCTAAACGACAGAACAGAGAAGAGTGAAAGATGAAGTGCTTATTACAGGAAAGAAATCCCTGCAGTTGAGAGAGCAGATAAAAACAAAAAAACAAAGGAAGATGTGATTAAGATGAGTAAGCATCTTCATTCCCATGGAGTCAGACAGATGAGAGATGGAGTAAACAAATGAACTTCAGAGTTAAACAAAGCTTTCCAGCAGTGGGGTCTGATGACAGCTTTATAGGATTGCTGTATGCTGAGTTATTTCTCAAGTGTCTGAGCGGTGAACAATGAAGTTTCTCTTCACTGGCCTCAGAGCTATCACTTTAACACCGAATGTTTCTTGTCTGTATGAAACACTCCCTCTTCATCTTTTTGTCTTGGGGCATTTGTCTCGTTCTCTCTCAATCAGCTTTTTAACCCTGCCTCCTTCCTTCAGTGGTACTTGTAAGGTAAAAAAAAACAAAAAAACAAATCCTATTGATCAGCCATAGACATATGGAGGTGGAGAGCGATTATTGCTAGATGGATGACAGAAGATGGATCAACGTTGAAGATGGAGTGAAGGAAGGAATTTGGAGAGGCCTATTAAAATGTCATAAGAGGAGATGTATGAACCCTCTCTGTTTCCCCTCGTGTCCACTCTTTTAGCTATCCATATGATTTGTGTCTGAGTAAAAAGCCCAGTCATCGCCCAGAGTGACCATTTTCTAAGTATAAAGGTCAAACTACTCCTTTTCTTACTTTTCCTCTTTTCTACTCCCATAACTCCTTCTGTCAACATTTCTTTCGTATGGATTTTTTTTTGGGGGGGGATTCATATTGCAGGATGCAAGCGGTATTGTTAGGTTATATTTATTATTTTCTATCACAGATTTTGCTGACTTTTACACCAGCAGTCTCGAGGTTTTCTTTTCTTCCTGTTAGTTCTTCCAAAGTGCTTTGGCACTGAAATTACTTTGTGTGAAATCAATATTAATTTTGTCCCAGCACTAATTTGAAGGAATTTATAAGTCGAGGGGGAGAAAAAACTAATTAAATGGCCTGAGATGCGAGTTTACTCTGGCGTTTTTTTCCCCCTGTAATTTAAGATCATGACCTGCAGGACAAAATAATGAGGAATGACACAAACTGGTCTTAAGTCACCCACCAGGTCTACAAAGGGATCCTCAATGAGTTCCTGATAAAAGGCGCTGCAGCCTTGGCGCTCCAGGTTGGAGTTCTCCGACGACACTTCCTGGCTGGTGGCTCCCGCGTCCTGACCCTGAGCAGCCATCAAAAACACCATTAAACTTTCACAACACGCCCATAGCACAGGGATCTTGCACGCGTCCTCGCATTTGTCACTTTCTCGAGACGCTTGCGACCATGAGCACCCTCCCCTCCAACAGCTGCCGACGCCCCCGCGACCACCTACCCAGCCCAGCAGCTGGCGACCACCACATACTGAAAAATTCAGCAGGAGGGTCTAATTAATTATGCAAGAGATGAGCTCTTGATTGGTTTTCTTGAAC
Source organism: Hirundichthys speculiger (assembly GCA_018398805.1). Taxonomy (NCBI): domain Eukaryota; kingdom Metazoa; phylum Chordata; class Actinopteri; order Beloniformes; family Exocoetidae; genus Hirundichthys; species Hirundichthys speculiger. The sequence goes on along the minus strand of JAGFBZ010000771.1, from coordinate 1,592,191 downwards.
GAAGCCAATGAAGTCTGTGAGCATGAGGGTAAAAGACGCGGGAGTGGGGCCAGACGTGCTGTCTATGTGCTTTCATGCCCTCGTACAAACACAGTCAGGAGTCGAATACAGGCCACAGACTTCCATGGCCAGTGCTCTATTCTGCTTACTGCAAGGCTGCGCAGCTTACAATGCACTTCTGTTTATTTACCCGTGAAAACAGAGTCAATATGTTCTTACATGGAGCGGCCGGAGGTAGCTGAGCGATTCCTTCCACCAGCGATGGTCGCTCACAGCTGTCAGCACAGCCTTGGTGGTCAGGCCCGTTGTCGTCAGCACCTCCATGGTCTTAGCCGTAGTTCTGTGTAGCAGCGCCCCTGCCTTCCCCACGGAGGAGCCCACAGTGGGTGCAGGAGCCTGTGGCCAGATGGTGACAAGAGTGTCATAAAAGATGTAAAAGCCAAGCTCTAAATTGCAAAAATGGTGTGTTTGTAACTGCAGACACTATGAGACGCTTCACAGTTAAAACATTTCTCCATAACACTGCATTAATATTTACTGTACACTTTCCCTTTCACCTAACTGAAAATGAAAACGCAAAATGATTGCAACACTGCGTGTGTATCGGTACGTGAGGACAAATGACAAATCACACAAGCAAATGGTGCTTTCACTTCGTTCATTTTCAAAGAAGCGTTTCTGTGGCGTCTTGTTCTTCAGGGACCTAAACAGTACAACTGCATTATTTATTTTATTCAGAGATTATTTAATCCAGTCCCACAGAAAATACAACTGCTGAAATTTAGTTACATTTTTTTTTTATTTCAACAAAAGAGTCAGGTTAAGAGATCAGAGTACCACACAAATCTGTCTATCAAATATGACAGCATAAAAAGGAATAGTGGAAAGAAACAGCCAGTCGTAGTATATCAAAGAAATTAAAACTATCTACTAGGTCAATAAGCCAAGTTTGACTAAGAAACTAACAGACATTTTATAATCTCTGTGCTGAACCAGCTTCTGGCTGAAAGTTCATATCAATGTCCCGAGTGAGAGTAAAATTGATTTTTGTCCACCGACTCTCTTCTCAAAAAAGTAAACAGGCATATCCCAAAGTTCAAATGAATATTAAAGCAAAAATATGTGTCTGTCCACACTGTTCAGCCGTTCAGTGATGAGACTAATAAAGAGGCCTCTCTGACAAAAACATCATCTATTAAACATGAATGGCATTTCAGTCATTTATTGTTTATAAACACAATCAAACTACATCGTGTGCTGGTTACTCCACAACAGAGAACAAATATAAAACTAAATTTTAGGGGTTTGTAAGCTAGGGCCAAATCATTAAGCATCTCTCATCAATACTTCATGTGGTGGGGAACTGAAGGTCGGGGATTTAATTATACGAATGAAACACACGCGCACACACGAATCGGCATGAATGCAAATCCGGAGTGCTCACACGTGGTTTAAACATACTCAACTGAAGAGAGAGGACATCAATACAACAATAAAATGACAACAGAAAGCTTCAAATGAGCTCCCATGCAATGCAAGTCATGAAACATTAACACCCACTCAAGGCATCATAAAGCTGGCAGTGCTGGAGGAGGAGGAGAAGGGTCATAAATTAACAAAGGGAACTGAGCAACCTTAACATTAGATTTACACCTCATCAAATATGGAGCAGCACGAAAGCACACGAGCAACACAAGGCCAGAAACCGACTCGCCCGGGATTAGCCAAGCAAACAGATCAGGCCCAGATCACATACAGTAAGCATGTCATGCCCTGACAAATAATCATCCAATTTATTTATGGATGGATACTTAAAATCAGACACAAACCTTCAGAGGATCAGCCTCACTGGGCTCCTGGTCAGTCTCAGTAATGACAGGCTCCATTTGGTAGTTAACAGCCTGGTACAACACCTGCAGGACAGAAACATGGACCAAGACAGAAAGCAAAGACAGCTACCATTTTAAAATATTCACTCATGTTAAGAAAAAAAAAAGTATAGTTTATGGGCCCTATCTTGCGCCAAACCTCCAAAACCTGCTATTAAGGGATATTAGGTATTGGGAGGGGCGTTCCCCCACAAAGAACGCAATCTTCCACCTCCCAAAACCCACGATCTTACCTGCAAAAACCACTATATTATGCACACATTATGCATGGGAGTGGTTAGGGCGTTCCACCTGTTTAACCAATCAGTGCGTCAGTAGCCATTGCCTTTAAGAGCAGGTTGCGGTACCTGCAAACTGCCATGGAGCGTCTTTTCACCCAGATCGGAGCAGCTCTCATGGGCAGCTGGTCTGGGACTCTGCTGTAGAGCTTCCTCCTCTTTTTTCCTCCTCCTCCTCTGCACTGATATATACATAACTAGCTCTAACTAATGTGGAGCAAATGATTTAATCATTTCTTTTGTACTCCAAGAAGTTCCAACAAACTGCTCAGAAAAAAATAGAGCCGGTGAGCTTCCAGGAAAGCATTTATTAACTAGAAAAGCAATCGGAGAGCGCAGACCTCCGCCAAGCACAGCAGTTGTGGTTGCTTTAGGGTTCAAGAAACAACTAAACAGCGCAATGTTATCGAAAATTTGAAAGTGATCCAGAATCCAGGATTTCTTCCGGATCACACCCAAAATAAAATCAGTTCTTCCTTTTCACATTTCTGACAACTCCTGAAAATGTCATCAAAATCCATCCATAACTTTTTGAGTTATCTTGAACATATCCCCTGCGCAAAGACGCACAGCTGCGCCAAGACGCATAGCCGCTGGAAGCGGTGCTTTTTAAAATACTGCAGAACGGATCATTGGATGAGCATTGAGCCAGATGAACACTTATGATGACATCTACCTTCTACCAGTGAGCGCATCTCGGGTACTCCAGTGCGCAAGGAGAGGGTCAGAGGGATACGAGCACAGTACAAGAAACTCCACAACAGAGTTCTGTGATCTCCTCGTTTCCTCCACAGCAAACATCTAAATGAGATCATGTCACAGCTGTACAGAAATCACCTGCCCTTAAGAGAATAATGTATGAAATTAATACAGTGATGCATAATCGAGAGGTAGAGCCGGTTGTGCAGTCCACATGTGACTGGGTGGACGCGCAATGACGGGATTTGGACGCGCTCTTTTACGCGCCGACATGCCAGTTGCGCTTTCCACAAACTCGGTATCTTGCGGTACTGGTATCTCGCAGATTTTGGGTATTGGGTAATGGGTGGTCAGACCACCCATTACCCAATACCCAAAATCTGCGAGATACCAGTACCGCAAGATACCGAATTCGTGGAAAGCGCAGGAGACACGCCCATTGCCGCGCCCACAATGTGCTTAAGGGAGACGGCAAAATGGGTAACAGGTTTTGGGAGGTGGAAGATTGCATTTCGGTTGGCAGAGGCTCCTAAATCTGAGATTTGCAGGTAATGGGTATTGGGTATTGGGTATTGGGAGGTGCAAGATAGGGCCCTATGTCACAATTCGCCAGTGGTTACAAGAAAAAAAATACCATAAGAGAATAAGTAAGTAAAGAACAAACCTAGGATTGTGTAAAATTGTTGCATATGACACTATAATTCTGTTTCAGAGTAATGTCCAACTCTTACTTTTTCTTACTCGTTACCATGTTGTGGCCAAAAAAAAAAAGGTTTTAGTAATCAGTTTTCTACAGCAGGTAAGAGAGGGCAGTTTAAGGGGCCGTCTCAAAAATGCGGTACACTCTAGAGCAGAAGGGATGCACAGGTGAGTTCAGCAACACCAAACAGGCCTGAAATAACACTGAAGATCAACAGTTAAGTGTGTTTGAGAGAGAAAATCCCTGTCCCAAGATCCATCAAAGCCAAGTAGCCATGTCATTGTCACAGTCCACCATCAAGAGACACCTTCATGAAGACAAACGCAGAGACTTTACCTCTGGATGCGAATCTGTAAAACTCCTATCTTTTGTTCAGAGCCATAAACAAGATTTTTTTGGACAGCTGACACATAGATTAACTTCTTGCAAGATGACATGAAAAAAGAAAAAAAATCACGGAGAAAGAAAACAGGGGTGCATGATCTAAAGTGTATGAAATCATTTGTCAGTGAAGTGAAGGAGCCGTGACAACATAAGAACGCATGGCTGAGAGTGGAACTGGGTCACTGATGTGACCGCTGATGGAAGAAGCAGGATGACATCTGAAGCTTGCAGATGTTTTTTGATTCTGCTCAGATGCAGAACCCCACAGCGATCCGGCAATTTAGTGAGGGAAAGAAATGGAGTGCGATGAAATGGCACCTAACCTGAACCGAACAAAGCAAACTATTCACTTAGTGGGGACAAAACCGAAGGCAGAAAAAGACCCAAACAAGTCACAGTGGCGGGAGCAGTAACGATCTGCCAAGAAAACCCATTCAGTGTTCAGAGCTCCAGATTTAAGACAGTCACTCATAGCAAACGGATGGCATCCAAGAATAATCCTGATAACTGTTTTTGGACGCTAAAAGTTACAACAACTCTTGAACAGTTCATATTTTTTTAGGTTAAAACAATGTAACTGTAGCTGAAAGTCAACACTTAAATCTGATTTCACAGCGATAGCTCTGATGGAGTCAATCTGGCAAAAAAAAAAAAAACTATACAAGGGTTATGAACCATTTGCAACTAGAGCTATTTTTGCCTATATTACTCATGAAATGTGACCTAATCTAAATGGAAATCTAATCAATTATATAACACTATAACTACACTAATACAGAAACAGTTTCACCCTTGATGTCTTCATTAAAGACAATGAGAAATGACTCAAAGTACGGGTTAGAAAGAGTGAGTGGACTGAATTTATAAACTTTACAGCAATCAGACATTGCCTCGATCGAGGGTGTCTCACAAGCAAACATGGGAAGCAGATAACAGCTTTTTGAGTCATTAATCATACCGTGTTTATCTATGACTGAGATTTAGATGAAGATGGACGACATTTTGGAAGAAATCAATGCAGGAATCCTGGTAATTCTAAAGATTCTCTTGCAACGGCACATATGCAGCCAAATGTTATTTTCTGACCACCTGACATTTCCTGATCGATGCCGTTTGGATTTGACTTTTCTCCTGCCCTTTTTGTCAACCCTCAAAATGTTGCATTTTGGCCTCGAGCTACAATGTCAGTTTTGAAACCAAAGAAATGAAAAGCCCCTGCATTGAAAAGCCAACTGTTTCAGTTTTAATCTGTTAAAAAAAAAAAACAGCTTTCAACTTTGAAATTGAAACTGACAAATCTTCTTGTTCTTATGAGCATGAGCTCATTGTATTTGTGCTTAAAGCAGACTAAGAGTTGAATATCTTTGGATTTTTTGGGGGGCTTTAGACTCTGACATCTGGTGCAAAATACTTTCAGTAAGCAAAGATGAAACACTGTTGTGATTTATAAAAAGCCCTATTTGTCTAACCTGTGTTTGAAGGTCACTTGAGGCAGCCAGGAGGCCGTGTATGTTATCGGGGGGACAGTGTGTAAGAGAGAACGCTAACAGCTCCTGTCGTGCCTCCAGGTCTCCATAACCCTCACACTGACCGAGCAGGCTGCACACATCCCAAGCCGGACCGTAACCTAGGGAAACAACAGATGGAGGGAAAAAAAAAAAAAAGAAGAGTAGTGCACTCAAGTGAGGTCGTTCACAAGAAGTAAAGAGAAAGTGGCTATAAATGAAAGTGTTCTTCCATCTCTAATCTGTCCAACATTCATTGAGATTTCAATCAACACTTAATGGCACACGAAGCAGAGTCCACACATTCAATCTAGAATACCCATAACAGAAATATCAAGGTGATACTGTAATGATGAGATGTGAGAATACAATAAAGCATAATCATCCCAGCCGCTGGGATATTAAGCCATACTCAAGTCTAAAACAAATTTCACCTTGATGAAAATATTAGCCTGAGACAATGCAGTAACTGCTCTATTTGCTCCAGCTTCTTCACATTCAGCCGGTTTGACTTCATTTCAACAGATTCAATTACTCCCTGTGCATTTAAAGACCGCGTTCACTGCTGATTATCTGACTGTACTTTCTCTCTCCAAGGCAGTTTTGTTCATTTATACCACCTCCCTGTTATTCAGGATGGTTAGAAGATTATAATCTTTTTGTACTATTGTTATTAATATTATAATAATTCTCATTTTACAGTCTTTCACAGTCGTCTGCCTTGTTAGCCAGAACAGAGAAACTCACCCCCCCGCCCAATCATTGGAGCTGTCCAATGATCAATGATCCATATCTAATTACAATTACGGAAGAAATCAAAACTTAGTTTTGATTTTACCCAGATGCTACTGGCATAACGAATCGGATCAGTGCATTTTCTTTACAGTTTCTGGTGAACTGAGGATCAATTGCCCGGCTGTGGAAAGGTTCACAGTACAAACCTGCAGCCATTAAGTCCTGGCAGTGGATATATGAGGCTTTGAAGTCCAGAACCTGGAGAGCTTGCTCAGCCAGCAGGGTCAACACTTGGCCTTTTCGCTTGGCCTCGTCGTCTCCTGAACGCGAACAACAAATTCATTTAAACTGAAACTGAGAGATTCAGCACAAAAACATGAACATTTTTCATCAGTTGGTTAATTTACACTTCATAAAAGTCACATGTCAAAGACAAGCAGAAAGTCCAAATATGCTGCTTGTTATAGTGGGAATCATTTTTTCCATTTAAGTGTCTTAATAGACCCTTCTCCTACTGTGCTCACACACAGGCTCAAGGCTGAAGTACAAGGAAATGTACATACATTTATATGGATTAGCTGCACCACAGTCAAGGTTTGAGAGCACATATTAATGAGGGCTTACAATAAATTAGGTTACCATCATGCATGTTCATCTCAAAGAAAAAAAAAATGAAATATTAAAATACATCACCCCAGCGTCTCACTAAAGAGGAATAAATCATAGTTTGATATCTCAGTATTACTGGGAGTGGGTGCAGGGTTTGCATTCATGTGACAGCTCAGCATGACGTTTGATATATTTGCAAGCTCAATAAACAAAAGGGAACGGACAGAAAAATCAAAGCGTTATGGGCAGAAACAACGTCTAGACAAGCTTGTGCAGTGAGGATCAAAAAAATAGACTTTACAGAGGCGTGATGGCACTGGTTTGGTCTGGTTGTATTTGTGTGGGTGGGTGTGTGCGTGGAGTGAGTGACAGAAGTGCCACGTTCGCTCAGAGGGGGAAGGTGTGTTTATCAAATATTTTCAGGGTGACTGGCGGAAGGACGTCTTCAAAAACCACCAAGACCCCAATATAGTTATATAAGTTTGTGTATGTCGGCAAACCTTCATTCACCCTCTGTTCTTGTGAAATCAAAACACACCGCGGTGCATCTTTTAAGCTGCTCTGCATTAGACATTATTGGAAATGCAGCTGAAACGGACCAATCAAGCACTGGGATGAAAAATGTGAGGAACAACAGAAAACAGAAAGCCTAGTAAACTTTTAGCACATCTGATCACAGAAAGGAAGCAACTTTCAGTGATTTGAAATATCATAATTATTGATCTGTTCAGACAGGGAAAAAAAAATGTTTAATTTGTCGTGCCGTTTACTAAATGATTTAAAGAGCACTTCTGTAGAGGCAGGAACCCAACCCTCAGGGTTTTTAACCGGTGTGCTGGTGATACCTGCATTAAATATTCACCACAAAGCCCCGGAGCTATGCACCCTTCAAAAGGCTTCCCTCTGCATTTATTTATTTAAAAAAATGTTTATTCCTCCTCTCATCTCCCTTTGCCTCTTTTTTTTTTTTTCCTCCTGAAGCCATCAAGTGAGAGCTTCCTGCTGACAGAATGCGAGAGAGACGGACACAGAAATGCCACGAGGCCAGTGAGCAATATTCCTTTAGCTGGTGGCAGGGCCTTTAGAGGAAGAACATTGAGTTGGGACACTGGGCAAACGAAAGAGCAAGAGAAAGAGAGACAGACAAGGACTCAGACGAGAAGACAGAAATGCTCATGCAGTTTGGAAAAATTGAAATGAAAGAGGATGACATCTTGGACTTTCCTTAGAAGTCGTGGTTTATTTTTCTCAAAAGCAAGAAGAGAGGCAGTAAAGGTCCAAGTGATTACTTTATAAGGCATTTAAATCAACTTTGGAAATGTGCAAAAAGCCGACATTTCTCACTTTTCATTGACTGAACTGATTGCATGACTGACGTGTTGTCATGTTACAGTTTTTGAAAGTTCACATCAAGCCATAACAAACAAAAATGAAAAGGAGGGAAATTTAGTTTTGTAATTATCCTACAGGAGCCTGATGTAAACATTTCACCATTCAGTGTGTTGTAAATACTATAAAAACTAAGAGAGTCAACACCAGATGACGAAAGAGGAAGCCTATGAGGAGAGTGTAGAGAGTTAAAGCTACTTAAATATAGAGGAAAATAAAGGAATCGTTATGATCGATCAGGACTGTCTGGGTTAGAATTATGGTATTATGTTTCAGTCAGGCCAGACAGTTTTTATGATCTTACCTTTATACAGCAACGCAATGGATCTGAAGTAAAACAGACTTTCAGCTTCCATTTAGGAGGTTTCAAAAAAAAAAAAAAGGCATACACCATTTAAGAAATAACAGCTTTTTTAAGAAAATATCCCTCATTTCCAGGGGCTCAGAAGTATTTGGAAAAAGTGGCTTAACATTAAATGTAACCAGAGATTTTAATACTTGGATGAAATCAATGACTGCTTGAGGTCTGGAGACAACAGATATCACCAAGAACTGGCCCTGTCCCACTGGCAGCCACGCATGGCCATGGTATAACACCGCCTCCACCACGTTTGACACATGATGAGGTGTGCTTTGGATCATGAACTGTTCCTTTCCCTCTTCATACATTTCTCTTCTTAACATTCTGGTACAAGTTTATCCTGGTTTTATCTCTCCAAAGACTCTGATACCATCAGATGTGAGGCTTTTTAGAAGCTTTTCTGGAAGGTCAAATCTCGTTTTCCTGTATTTACATGCATGCAGGTGTCATGTCACCTTCTCCAGCAAGTTCTTGACTTCTGTTGTAAAGGGGATTACAATCATCTACTTCAGCCGTCTTTCGTGGTCTTCCATGTTGTTGAGCTCTTCAGTGATTTCTTCTTTTTAAGAATGTACCAAACTACTGATTTTTCAGCTTTAGGTGTTTGCCGTCTCTCTTATAGATTGATGTTGCTCAGTTGTTTAGCGCAATGATGGCCTCCTTTACCTGCATTGAGATCATCTTGGACTCCGATCAACAGCTTCCAAATGCCAAGTCAATACCACATATCAGCTCCAGACTTTTTGTCTGCTTAATTTGTCTCAAAGTAATGAGGGAATAGACCACATCTGGTCAATTTACTTCTTTTCAGTTGTCCAATACTTTTTAGCTGCTGAAAATGGAGGTTCTTCTCTTAAATAAAGGCTGTAATTCCTAAATAGTAAATGCCTTTTTTGCAAAACCCCTTAAATGAAAGTTGAAAGTCTACACTTAGATCACATCTGATTGTTTCATTTCAAATCCACAGTGACTTTGTACAAAGACAAAATCATAAAAACTCTTGTCACTGTCCAAATACTTCTGGACCTACCTGTATATATGTAGATTTGCATATTCAAGTAGCTTTACCTTTCTACTGGCCTCGCAGTCTTCCCTTTTCACACACACACACACACACACACACACACACACACACATATATATATATATACTTACATATATACATACACACATATACGTATCTGATATATGCAACAAAATGCCCCCTACCAGCTTAACTCAGATTTAAAAGATGGTACAGTACTTTAATCTGAGAGGTTCTCAAGCAGCACGAGGCAAAAAACAGAGCTTCAAAGAGACTTACTTGTGGGTGCCTAGATGCCTGGATACTATGCAGAACAAGTACACATTTTTACACAAAAGAGAGCCGACTTCTTTCAAATTTCATCAGCCAACAGGAACACCGACTTTACGGTGGGACAAATTTAGAATCATCACCTTGAGACAACCATCCTCTACAGAGATATAGACCTTATGCCCTTGCACTGACTGTCTCTGACAGTCCAAAGTACATGATACATAAGTGTACTGGGAAAAAATAAACATGAGTTTTGAAAACATTCATAGCTGGCGTTTATTGAGATTGAAATCGCTTGCTCCTATAATGTGTTTGCACTTAAGTATTGATTTTTGCTTGAAAGGGACTTGTGTGAGTCCTGTCTGCAGGCCTTCTGGAAGCATCCATGCGTTCACCCACGCAGACTCATTTCTCAATTAATCACATAAGCCGTGTTAAGAAACCGCCAGAAGAATCAGCATTTCAACATGCTCAAACTTGGGAGAGTAAAGAGAAAAGGTTAGAAGCATGTGGTCATATGTTTCTGTGCAGGTACCTGACACTCGGAGAAGGGAGGCCAGATTCAGCAGAGTGGTGGACTGCTTGTAAGCTGTGGAGCAGTGGGCGATGCACTCTTCTATCAGAGAAAGACGGTCTGATCGCAGTCTCACTGGAGCGAAGACAAGGAGAGAGAATGGAGGGTTGTCAGATGGGTTTGGCTAATTACAGTATTCAATCTGGAACAAGTTACAGCTGATAATAAAGTGATAGGAAATCACACAGGGTGAATGATAAAGCATATGCTTTCATGATGTCAGGAAAATAAGGGAGCTGTATAATTTGTACAAGCACAGCCCAACCCTGCCCTATTGATTTTGCTGTTGATATTGATGAACATATTGCTTTTGTTTTCTTTTTTTTTCTCCTCAACAGTCACAAGTTATTGAAGGGGAGGGGTGTTCCAAACTAAAATGACAATAACTGTCAGTTTAGGGCCTTAAAGAAAGAAACAGAGAAAAAAAATGGATATTACTTAGAAAACAGAAAAGAGTTTCCCATTTATATGTTAGAGCTGTCATTTTAGCCAAACTGAAACAATGAGGGGCTTTTCCTTCCTTTAACAATCACGTCTTAATATAAATTATGTGATTGTGGAAGAGATATTACTCTGTTTTGGGAAGGGACATCAAGCAAACAGCTAAGGATATTACTGAAATTATTACAAATGGGTTAAAAACAGTCCAACAGATTATTAAAGTATGGAAGGGTAGTAGGCAATGATCTACTTTGCGAAAGACACGTCTGAAAAAAAAAAAACATAATCATGGAGGATCATTATCAAAGATCATTTAAACATTTGAAGAAATCTTCCTGGAGAAAATCATGAGAAGAACTTACAGCAGTGTTCAGTAGCAAAGGTACAGCACACAATGTGAAGGCAGTTCAAGGTACTGGGACTAAAAAGCTGTGTGGCTTTTGAGATGCTAGTTGTTCAAAATGGGTCATCAATTTGCTAGGGAGAATGACTCTGGACCCAAGCAATAGAAAAAGGTCACGTAGTTTTATGAGTTCAGATATATCCTGTTCCAGACTTATGGGTGCATCAGGGTAAGACAGCAGGTGAAGTGATGCAGCCGTCAGGCCTGGCGTCTACCGTCCCAGCCTGAAGAGGCGGTGTTACTACCTGCAGCTGCTTCAGTTGGTCAGCTCTAGCTTCAGAGACACTACGGGGGTCGCTCTTCCGCCAAACCTCTTAAAGCTGCTATTAAGGGATAGCTGGTAGCGGGAGGGGCGTTCCCCCGCAAAGAACGCAATCTTCCACCTCCCTAAACCCGCGATCTTTCCTGCGCTTACCGCTATATTATGCATGGGAGTGGTTAGGGCGTTCCACCTGTTAAACCAATCAGTGCGTCAGTAGCCATTGCCTTTAAGAGCAGGTTGCGCTACCCGCTATCCTAAACCCGCGTTCGCAAGATACCGAGTTTGCGGAAAGTGCAAAAGAAACATCTACAATGTGAGTAAGGGAGTCAGCATAGCAGGTAGCGGCTTTAGGGAAGCGGAAGACTGCATTAGCAGTTAACGGAGGTTCCTAAACCCGCAATTTGCTGCTAGCGCTTAGCGGGAGGTGTATGATCAGGGCCTATGTGCCCAAAAACGAGGACAGTTGACTCCCTGAATATACTGAATTACCAGGTCGGACCATCAAATGATTTTCTTTGCTGGTGGCATGGTAATACTCCCAAATGAATCCAGGATTCATTAGGCTCAGATTGTGAAAGAACACTTTAGGAGCCATGAGACAATTTCACACATAAACTGGTCACTACAGAGGCAGCATTTGGATTATCCCATACTCAAAACAGAATATTGATTTTTTTCCTTTTTTTAAAAGTAATGCAACTCATCCAGAGAATGTTTTGACATTACTTAAGCTTATTAAAATGACGCCATTGTGAATCTGTGCAGAAATCAAAGCTAAAAGTGCTCCAATATAAGAATGGGACTTTTATTTTGGCCTGGGAGTGTACATACAAGTTTCTATCAAAGCTTGAGAATGCTTAATTAATAGTTTATAATTTATCAATCAAGGTTATTTTTTTAAATTACAGCACTGGAGAGATTATTATTATAATTATTATTTTCTCAAAACAGGATTTTAACTTTATTTGAATTCAAGGCGCACAAACTTAAAATTTCTTTCCATTTTTGTCCAAACTTGTTTCAGAAATGGCATGTTCAGAAACTTAGCAGGCTTCTGTGAATTCTCTGCAGCCCATTGAGGATCTTTAAGGCTTGGCATCACTTTGGGTGAGACCTGGGGGGAATTGTGGAGAGGGTAATGTGTATGAAGCATTGCCTTGGGCTCTGTAGGAAGACTGCAGGGGAGAAGTCTAAGATGGATTGCCTGTGTTCAAATCCTTCGGCTTCATACTTGTGCACATTTATCTGCAAGACTGCAATGTAACGGGGACAGAGCTTTTACTTTGTAAAAAAAAAAAACAAACAATAATAATAATGTGTTTTTCTTTTCAGTGTGTCCAGAGTACCTGCATGTCCTTGAATCAGTACAAATAAATGGTACAAGAGCTCCATGTGATGTAGAGCCAGTTTGACTCTAAGCACTAAAAGTGGACATTAGACAGTAATTTCTGATCCATCTGTCACCAAAAGCAATAATTTATTTTTCCGTCACCACAACTCTTTTTATTATTATTTTATCTAAAAGGATTTTTTTTTTTCCCCATCGGTTATTTTCTCTTGCCATTTTCGATATCTTCCAAGGCACTCTCCTGTTTTCACTCTGAAAGTGGAGGAGGAGAGAAGAAACAGCAGGCTGAAAAGGAGTGGGAAGGGAGAGAGAAATGGCGAATCACCGGCTCTCTCATGGCTCTATGCGAAGCACTCATCCTGACAAGAACAAAAGGTGTGGAGGGCAGAAGCCACAGGGGCCAGCGCATCAGGGCAAAGGTTAGGTAATAAGAGGCCAAAATGGTTCAATGCGACTCTGCTGCTTCCTTCAACAGAGGGAATCGCCTGGAACCCCTGAGGTAGAGTACCAAGTGGGACTCTGAAGGTACGCAAGGTAGAATGTGAACGTGAATACAGGTTGATCATTTTACAGCGAGAACAGAAGGGTCAACATTTGCATGCATCTGCATGCAGGAGACTGCACGCATATATATATACACCAAACTCTTCAGTCCTCATTACACCATCAGACAGATGCTGTTTGCTCAGCCTCGATCCATAATTAACCACATATTTAGATATAGCAACAAATACTTGTATCACTTATGTTGAAGGGAGTTGGAGGGCAGGACCTTTGCAGTATATGAATGTCTGGCTTTAATAACATTTGGATGTGTGTCTCCTTCAAGACGTGCACTGCGATACCTTGCAGAGGTAGAATACAAGCACCGAAGTCTTCCAGCTGGCTGAGGGCGTTGATGAGGTCCAGTTCCTCCTGAATGGTTGGAGGACAGTCGATGATCAACTGGAGACAAGCCCTAATGAAGATGACAAGCGGTTGAGATTAAAAAATGAGTCCAAGAAAAAAAGGAAAATTCCCCTATCCAAACTGTCCTTACTATATTTATTCAAATAATCAGGTGGTATCCAGAGAAGGAGGTCTGGTACACATTTCCAGTTTAAGACTATTAAGCCTATCGTTTGTCAAGTTTCAACAGTGGGATTTGGAAGTGTGATGAGACTAATCAAAATGGATTTATTTACAAAGTCTAGACTAATTTGACGGATTTATAAATGGGGAGTTTTCTCTTGAAATAGAATCCACGCTCATTACTCTTAATAGGATTATACAGCACATCACTTAGACTATGCAACAGTACGCTGAATGAGTGAGTGTGCCTCTTCAAAAAAACAAGTAAGGCAAAATGATTAGTTTACATTTAACACAAATCCCAGATAAAACAACAGTTTGGAGAGGAGATCTGACGTCCATATGAGCTTAGAGGAGAGGATTGGACTTGTCCTTGGTATGTGCGTTCTACAGAAAACTGCACAAACAAACCGTTCTCTTTCCACATTGTGAAGATGCATCACATAATCCCAAACGGCACAAAGAGAAATTCAAATCACACATCTTAAAAACAGAGGGACTCAAGTGTTGTAGACTACACACATATTCCACTCGAACTCCCCGTCTGTTTGCGCAGAGCTCGCGTTCTTGCCAGGAACAAGAGGTTTGTCCTGGCAAACATGAGAGCAGAAGAAAGCTGTGGATGGACAAATGAGCGAAAAGAGGACATGCTGGCTGCCTACTCATGCTGTGAAGTAGCTGCAGATGTGTTTCTGTGACACCGGCTGGGGAGAGAATAAAAAAAAAGGCAACTCCCTTTCAAAAGTCACAATGTCCTTTGCAGAAAGCAACCTGCAATCTGCAATGAATGAAACACAAAAGCAGTCAGTTTGACTGTCTTTTGACTAAAGCCTGATGTGTAACAAATGTAACAGGTAACAAACAGCAGTTTACCGATGGGCTAATTCCACGAGTTTTCTTTCTTCTTATTCCTGGGTACATTTCGCACAAGCTCTCCTCCCGATATAAAGTCATTTAAGGCAGACTTTCTAAAATACCAAAGACAGCGTTTTGAAAAAAGAGCTAATATTTGTTTAAATGTGCATGCTTGTTTCTTCGAGGTTTTGAAAACTTTTCATTCAATCTAGGACACAAGAGACGGCAACTTGCCTTCTCATGTCTAAACCAACGCGTTTCCATGACATCTGAAATCGCAATTTAAAAAAAACACACCTTATGGAAACATGTCAGTTTCACAAAAACTCCCATGTATGACAAAAAAAAACCCCAATTTAAATATTGGTTAAAATAATGGTTAAAAATTTTAATGAATATGTGGTTACTTATGTAAAGTAAACCGTGCAGCTGAAAACAATGAAACTGTAATTAACCAAAGCAGATCATTTATACAATAAAAACAAAAATCAGCTCCCTAAAGTTGCTTTTGACAACTCCGACCTTTCCTCCCCAGTGGATGACAGAGGTCATTGATTGTAAATGTTTCAGATCGGGCAGTGTTGCATCTAAGAAGCTGCTTTTTAATGTAAGCGCAGAGTGAACACAGGTCACTGTAGGATTTCATGCTGCACTATGTTTAATATTACACTAAACTGATCAATAAGTCTCAAAATGAAAAATATGTTATATTTATAAGACATTACTCATAAACTAATCAGTGATGTGTTTAAAGTGAAAATAAATCAAGAGAGTTGGGTCCCATAGACTTCTGTACCACCTGACATTTTTGCGCCCACTACTTACCACGCTTGTGCTTTGAGAATTAGAATGGGAGAATAAGTGACAAGGAGATCTAAAGGACTTTAAATGGACTTGTGGTGAACATTATTTAACCTTTCTCCCTTTCTTTGCATATAAACATCTCAGTCTCTGTGTGCTTCTTTGATGCTCTCTGCCAATTTAACAGCAGGAAAGGATCCCCATGTTCTTCTCGCAAGGACAAAGACTCTCTCTCCTTGTGTAAACGGATGCAACTGCTGGCCACAGGTATTTAGGATCTTTGGTGTTTGGCACACATGCTCACTTTGTGGCAGTTATTTTGATCCAAAAACCACAGGCAGGCGGTCTGCACTGACTATTCATTTTATCATAATGGGCACATGCTCAGATCCTATTTTCTATCCAATATCCATCAACAGCAAACACACGTGTACAAAGGCACGCACCCACACAGTGGGAGAGTTATAATGGATGATGTCGTTCAAGAGTGCGAAGGGGGGTCCCTGTGTTAGTTACTATAAATGAATGACGACCCAATTACTGTCCCACTTCCCCCACCAGGAACAGACAATAAGGTTAGACGCCCACTGGACCCCCTCTAAGATCTGAAACCGCTAACAGACACATGTATTGAAATACTTCACTTGCAACAAACTTCACTATGTACATCACAAGGTGAACCGGAAACCGACAGCACTATGTTGCTGTTGGACAGATATACTGTTCATGCGCCACAACATCACACCATTCATATTTTTCACATGGAAATGCTTACATGATGGATATGACGTGTTTTTAACATCACACCCAAACTATAGTGTTGCTTGAACATTAACCTTCCCTCTTGCAATGCAAAGTCAGGCTCCAAATATGACTGAGCCCTACGATGAAGTTAAAAATTTGCAAAACGAGTTGTGAAAAATATTCAAACAGCTCTTCTAAAATATGGAAACAGTCCTCATGATTTCCCTGCTCACCTGGCCAGGCCCATGCAGGGGTCTGTTAATGCTGTGGACGAGTTGAAGTACTCTCTGGCAGCAGCCAGCACCAATTCCACGCTGTTGTCATAAGCCACCTTCAGAGCATAACCTTTTCCCCGGAAAGACAAGCTGACAGGGACATCCTGACTGACCTGGGAACATTAATACAAATGTAGAGATCAATGAGAATGGAAAATTCATTATGAGTGGTTTAATATTTGGAGAACCCCGCAGGCGGTATGAGCAGGAGTCTGCGAGGGAACGCCTTATTCAATATACCTCGGAGCAATGCATGAGCTGCCCTGCCAGGCGTATGTTCTCCACACGGCTGGAGCACAGCAGGGACTCGACGAAAACCTGCAGCAGTCAGAAACGAACGTGATATTATACAGGAAAATCAGCCATTAACTAACCAAAGTTTTTTTTTTTTGTATTTTTAAACACTGTTTGATAAGTTACGTAGAAGAAATTGACCGTGCTGCATTTTAATAGTAAATTAAGAGGTTTTGAGGTGGAAACGCGCAGTGGAAAGTGTGAATTATAGAGCCAAGTGTAAATACACAATCAATATCATGTTCTTCTGGACAGCTCCTAATATTCAACAAATAATGGGGTTTTTGCAGGTGTGTTGTGATACCTGATGGCATGTCTCTGGTTTTAAACAAGTGTAAACGTTCTGCTGCATATCGAGCAGGTCCTGCATCAGACCCCTCCACACCGTCTCACTCACTGGAGGGTTTCTGGACACATACAAACACAGATACTCAACACGCCTGTGGGATGCTAACAGATTTTCCTAAGTTTCATCTTTGTGAACGTGCTTCATCTGAGGTTCATACTTGCGACCAGTGTGACGGCACAGTTTAACCATCAATTGGTGGGCCTCCTCTTCGCTGTTCTGGACTGTTCTTCACATATGAAATGGGCTTCTGTAGACCGTGTTTCTCCAGAACCTCCACCACACTACCGAGCAGAGCACAGATGAACACATTAGTGACCGCGGTGCAGTGAGTAACAACAGTATTTAACCTAAGATGAGGAGGATTGCATTCCAGTTATTTCACGCCACTTCATTCAACCCTCTCAGTTAATGTCATGGATTTCCTTGAAAGAAAATGAAAAAAATTGAAGAAGAAAATTCCTGCTATTGCCATGCAACCTTGAAAGCCACAACGTTCCACTTCAATTACTCTTGCAATTATAGATTGCCAAGGTTTCAAGATGAATTCCTCCCATATAACCAACAACTCTCAGTAAAATAGGTTGACACTAGTATTTAGCACACAAATATAGAATGAATGGTGCTCATTGTGGATTTTTTTTTCCTTTTCAATTATCATTTCCTACACATATGAAAAATCTCACAAACTAAGTATTAAGTTTAATCATATTAAGAAGTTATTAAGCCCTTTACAGGGAAATGCCTACCACACACACTGCCAAGAGGTTTAAAAACAACAGACTGTATAGAAAATGAAGGACATTTCCACTGGGTCTAAACAAATGAAGCCAACGCAGAAGTGCTGTAAACACGCGCTCTTTACAAATGCCTATAGGTGACTCCCGTGTCTGCAAAAAGCTACAATAATACCCTGGTTTCCATACAGTGGTGAAGCAAATTTCACATCACAAAAAAATTTACATCATGCTCATTTTTATTCATTGTTTGACTTGGAGGGAATAAATTAGTCTGCATCGCGTTGTCAGCAGGTAGTGGTATAGGACAAGTTGCATTTACAGCCATAAGGAAAAGTAACTGCAAGAGATTGAAGAAAAATTTGAGCAATATGAAGTCTTAATTGTTTTCAACTGAACATGCAGCCTTTGGGGTGGGGCTGTCTAATCAATGACAAGCTGTTAGCCCATAAAGAAATTTACCGTTACCAACTGAGCACCGCTATGCAGCAGTTTCTTATTGTAATTTAATGGATGTTCAGTGCAAATTCCAACTTAATTCAGGGAAAAATAAGCCATTTGTAAGTCTTATAAAGACTGATAAAAGTTAGGCCAGAGGGCCAAACTTCAGAAAGATTTGAACTAATAAAGCATTGCTAGCTTTGTGCTTTTAAGAGGTCCTATAAACTTACAATGTATTTTCACAAAAAGGAAGTTTCAAGGAAATCCATGAAATTAACCTGAAAGGGCAAGTTGTTTTTTTTTTATCCACAATAAAAGAGCACAAACACTGCAAAATAACATTTTGAACAAGTTTATTTATGAAGATAATAAGTATGCAGGACGACTGTAAGCAGCAGGTATCACAGTTGGAAATGTCAAAGCAGAGGAAGAAGAAACATGGCAAAATAAAACCAGCACAAACTCAGGGGAGAAACACAGAAGATGGGTACGATCTAAGCTGTTCATTATTTTGGCAGCAGAGAGTCATTTGCAAGACACAGTGCAGATGGAGAAAGTGCAGCACAAGAGAGAAGAGCAACCTGATAAACTGCACGTCAAAGAAATGGCACCTATTTGTACGTGTGTGTGTGTGTGTGTGTGTGCGCGCATCAAGCATCGTGTGAGTGCAAGCCATGTTATGCGACCAAGGGAGAGAGTGGGTGCTGCTGAGGGATTACCATAGAACCCCCCCCAGTCTCAACGGGGTCGTGCTTGCTACAGATGTTCGGCGTCCGTTGTAACTCGTTACCATAGTAAACAGGTGCTTGTGTATATCCCATGCCTGTGATTATACTGTATGTGTGCGAGTGAAAGAAAATTACAGCCGCGTGTGTGTATGTGAGTGTGCGCCTGCTAGTGTGAGTGTCCGCATGCCTTCCATGCCCATATTGATGCACCAGCGAGCGGCGGTGGCAGCTGCTGAAAACAGCTTTTATTCTGGTGATGCTTGGAGAGCAGACACTTTGCATTTGCTGCCTGATTCATCTAAGTGTCTTCGAGTCACTCTGCTTCAGCACGGCATCCATATGAACACGCTTTCCAAGCTCCCTGAAGTATGTTTGTGCATGCAGGTGTGTGCCAGCACATAAATATGTGCAAAGGATAAACTGAGCCCTAACACTAGCTTTCCCATTGCTGCTTACTACTCCTCATCATTACCTACATTCCAATTCCCTTCAGGCTTCCGCCCTCCCCCCTGTCTTCATCCTCATCCTCCGTCCCTCCTCCCTGTCACTACTCTGTGTTTGGAAGTTCATGCAGAGGAAAAAGGTGGAGGAGAAGGAGAAAGACCTGCAACGCAGAAAATGCCTGAGGCTGTTTAAACCCCCCCTGGGACTGAACACGGTCCTTTGATATCGAGTAAGTGCGGGAGTTGACTGTGCATTCATGCCTCTTCTTGGCATTTTTCATCAAGTTCGTAATGGGGGAGGAAAATAATAAGCGCTGCTACACGGTGAGCATTTCCCAAGTAATGCAGCACTAATCACAAAACAGAGGGGCTGCTCGTCAAAATGTCCTGCAAGCAGCTGGACATTGTGAAGCAGAAACATAAGGACGAAGAGCCACAGTGAATCTTCATTTTGTTCAAATAATAGACATTACATTTCAGCTATTCCACTCTAAAAGAATGAAGAAAAGACACTGTTCAGTTCTAGCTTCTGCAACCTGCTGAGTGGAAGAGTAAATGGAAAAAAGGGAGTCAAAGGTGGCAGATCACTTGCAAGTGTTGCTATACCTGAGGTGCTTCTCAAGTTTGTCCACTTGGTCATGGAGTGATGCGGTGATGTCCGTCTCTGGTCTGTAAAGGAATAAGAGCATACCAAAAGTCACAAAAATTCTTTGAAGTAAATAAAGTAGAGAGCATACTCTCCACTAAAAATAAAACCCCATGATGCTTTGCCTTGACGTAACGTTTTCTAGGTCAGCCTGGCCCGTTCCCTACCAGAATTCTGACCTTGATGAGAAGACCTTGCATGCGGGTATCAATATGTGTTATTGAGTGTAGGTTTTTTAGTTTTTCTTCTTTACCACAAATAAACTGCACTTTGACCTTTCAATCCATCCCCCTCCGTATTCCTCTCCTCCGTTCTGACTAAACTTCCCCTCCACCTTTAAACCCCTCCGATCCATTTCTCTCCTGACTCACTGTATAATCCTTCGTTAATTTCTGCATTTCACATTCTCAAAAGGAGGGAGCCACATTGTATTATTCCTAGAATAGTTCAAGCTAAGAAGGTAGTTATGGCACGCACACAAAAATATATTGTATATATTTATATATGTATAGGTTGAAACAACTGAGTCATGGTTTCTCTCCTAACTCTAAAGTATGCAATATTTCAAGCTAAAAGTGGTAGATTTAGACTTTAGCAGGTCAGAGAAATCCCTCGTGGGAGAAATGTTACTTAGAGGGTATTGCATATGCAGTTCAGCCTTACAGTATTACTAATCCAAACCACGCAGCAAATAAATCTGTCAAGGAAAGTGAAACATTTCCTATGAAACTGCAATACTGTATTCATCTAGAAAGAAAGGTTTATGATTAATTTAAATGGTGCAGCTAGTACGAAAAAGAAATCCTGTTTTTTAGCAGGTTATTAACAAGTTAAACTGCTGTGTTAAATGGCAGATAAGACAACACATTTTCCTGCTGCTGAATATTCTTCAACTCTTTATTAAGGAATATAAAAATGCATTTATCTATCTGACACTGCAACACCAGAGTCTATGAATGTGCTGAAAAAAGTCAACTCTATTTCTTTCTGAGAGCTGAATCAGATCACAGAGATGTTTTTACTGCATTTCCAGGAATACAGTATCCCCCACCCCCCGACTCTTCTACTTTTGTCACCAAAAAATCTGCACATTTAAAAATATCATGAAGCAGGGCAGGAGCTAGTCGTGGAAACATGCTTTTATATCTTTCGAAGTAACACACACAATGTCTGTAAAGAAAGCTAGGTGACGTGTCCTGTGTCTTAATCGATTTGTGGCAGTGCACCTCTGGCACAATTAACCATGCTTGGCTATAAACGGGGTGTGGATTTGGGCGGGTTTTTATTGGAATCGGCAAATTATTCCTCTGACTTTGGATCACGTATAGTGACCTGATTTGGAGGAATATACAGACCTGGTTTAGTATCAGCACCCAAACCCATGCATATGTGCTTTGGCTGAATCTCGATATTCATCCATTTTCTAGCTTAGCCAAATGATACCTTCTGGCCAGTTAAAGTGATTGCCAACAGAAGGTCAGACCACTTTAACCATCTAAGATAATACCATTGAGATAATTTATTGTTATTTTTCATTGCTGGGTGTCACAGATATCCAGCAACAGCAGAAAAGACTTCAAATAACTGCCTATTTACGCATTAGTCTTTAAGACATCTGTGTGAAGTGTCATAACTAGCTCAGTTCGCCCTTGGATCCAAGTGGACATTAGGGCTAAATTTAAAGAAACTCCCTCGAGGCTTTCCCGCGATGACAACCGCATGAAATTCGGAAAAACACAATGGCTCCGTTTGCAGCTGTCTCCGCCACAGAGGCTTAAAAATAACACCTTTAGTTGCCTGCAGTGGACTTGCTCGACTTAGTACAAAAATACACCTTAGTTTAGAGGGACTCTGTTCCCAGCCACTTCCACTGTATCTTGTCTGAGTGCAGTTATTCTCTGCTGTGAGTGTACCATGGAAAAGCATTCAATTGTATAATGGTGCTACAGAGCAGTTAAATTGAGAGAGTAGGAAAGGACAAGACATACAATTGTTAAAAGTTATAATAATGACTTCCAAGTAACAGGGAAAAAAATAGCCCATCTTGTAGTCCATCTAAGCCCATCTAAGTTTGAGAGTTCACTGCTTAACACCATCTTCATGCTATCCTGTTCTGCTTTATCAATGTTTTTTTCCTCTTTACTTCCACTTTCTTTCCTATCTTTTTTCTTATCAGTCACATGCCCATAAATGCACTGTACAACCACATAGCCTCAGAGGGAACAGACAGGGCAGCCCCCCTTTACCATAGGAAATAAACTGTTACAGAAGCAGTGTGTGTGTGAGAGTGAGAGAGAATGAGACAGAGAGAGAGAAATAGTAGAGGGTAGGCAATGCTGTATGGACCGTAGCAGGGCTAACTGATGGCTCCTTGGAGTAAAAGTTAAGCATATAAGAGAAAAGGAGGAAGAAAATAAAGGTGCAAAGGGAGGAAAATAGAAACAGAGGTGGTAGTTAGGTTTATTTATAGGTCCAAAGAGAGCAGGAAAAGGGGGATGGAAAGTAGAAGAGAGGTTGATTTGGGACTAATGCATTCTCGAGCTGTGGTCTGCTTTTCTATCCGAACATCATGGATTACATCATCTAAATGAAGATCAGTGTTATTTGCAGGGCAGAAAGAATATGGCTATATGACTTTATGTGCCTATGGTACCATTACGTGTGGGTGTGTGTGTGTGGGTGTGTTTCTAACCCATAGCCCCTCTGAGGCAAACACTCCAGGATGTCATAACAGATGCTGAGTTGGTCATCTCTCTCACAGTTGTAGATGCAATCCAAAGCAACCTCCATCAGCTGGTCTGGGTCCCCAATAATCTTCTGCTGGCACTAGAGAAGACAACAGTAGAGTCAGAGTGCAAATTGGCTTCAATGCATGACTGACCATATAGCTCCTGAGTACACACACAATAAGCACTGGAACAGCTGAGGGAGTTTTTTCCCTTTGAACTGTCCTTGGCTGTGCCCTTATGATGTCGTTAATATTACATTTACAATGCAGGGCCATGGCACTTGCCCAATACTCCACACACCATCTACAGTGCGTCTGTGTGTGATTTTATTTTCCTTTGGCACCACTTATAGTTACCCAAGTGTAACACTCCATACACTTGTGTGTGTGCGTGTGTGCGTGTGTGTTGGAGAGTGTGTGATGGGATACTTGCATCAGGTTTGGAGTGCTGGAAAATGATGAGGGGCAGGGTGAGGTCACGCTGGGCCAAGCTGACCAGGTATTCAGCAAGCAGACATCTGGCAGCGCCCTCTCTCTGTCCCTCACAGCGGTGTAAGAAGGGCACCATCCACTGGAAAGCATCTTTCACAGAGCGCTCAGCACTGGACTGATGATGGGGGAAAAAGACGAACAAACGAAAAAAAACAAGTATAAACTATCTGATAGAAAAGCATCAAATGTCATGCACGACTAAGGCAGCATTCAAAAACAGATATAAACCAATGTCCTCCACACTTCCAGTTGCATCACTTTGGGCCAGTCGTTTCACAAATGAAAATAAAATAAAACCACTATCACATGTACTGGTAAAAATCTAGGCCAGGGGTGGCCAACTCCAGTCCTAAAGAGCCACAACCCTGCATGTCTTAGATGTTTCCCTGCTTCAGCACACCTGATTCACATAAATGGGTCGTTAACAGACTTGTGCAGACCTGGATGACAAGCTGATGATGATCCAAATCATTAGAATCAGTGTGCTATTTCAGGGAAACATCTAAGATATGCAGGACAGCGGCCCTCGAGGACCGAGTTTGGACACCCCTGATCTAAGACATGCAGGTTTGAGGCTCTCGAGGACCAGGGTTGGTCACCCCTGATCTAGGCTATCCTAAAAGACTAAACTAAAACTAAAAAGATATTTTAGTTTTGGAAATCGTCATAAGACATAGTAGCAGAATGTTGTCATTTTTGGAAAGGCAGTGTAAAGGTGAAACATGTACTAGCTCTTGGGGATTATGTTTTTTTGTTTTGTTCTGTTTTTTCTTGTAATGCAAACAGGTGATTTGTTTTACATTTAAGGTCTCAGGTGTAAGTTTACTGCAGGAGATATAGACGTATCCAAAGGCTCTGGCTCCCTTTCTGTCTTTCTGTAAACAGTTCAGTGGATTATGGATGAATTGATCTCTGCACGTCATAAAGGTTAAAATGAAAAGAAAATTTACATTATTAAAAAAAGGAGGCAAACTACAAAAGAATTAACCTCTCAAACAACTTTCACCTTCTTAATTAATTTGTTGAAGCATGTCTTGATCACAGTTTTAAGGAATTCAGAAACTGGCTCCTCAGACCGTGGTCTAACAGTGAGAAATGAGCAGCTACTCTGAGACGCCAGCTGGAATTCTGAAAAATCAAAATAATTGATGCCAACACCAGAGCAGGAGAAAAATACAATGCAGATGCTTTTTAGTTTTTCCAAAATAGATTTTTATAACCTGCTCATGTATGTAGCTTAGAGAAAGAAAAGAAAATCAGAAGTGTGGGGGTTGCTAAAATCCTACAAAACCAAAAGTTCAGAACATATACCACTATTCTGTAAAAGCCATCTTAGTTTGAGGTCAAATTTCATCAGTGCTGTACATGAGTCAACAACAGTTTGCTTCTATTCTGGCAATCAAAAGAAACAACTTCAGATTCCAGCAGCTCCAAAGACCATTTATTAGTCTGATGCAGGTACTTTAACACATTTTCATGTGTGATTTCTAGTCCAGCATTTTAACTGTAAATCTAATAAATTATAGTCTCCAACTAAGAAAAACTGATTTCAAAGGAAAAGCTGCTGAAATTGTTTCCTACATGATCAACAAGTTCACACAAAGAGGCAGAAAAAAACTTCAAAGAATTAATAGTGTGTGAGCATAAGCTTGGAGCTGTTCATCCAGCACTATGGAAGAGTGATTCCTGTTATATTTCTATTGGCTTTACAGTTCACTGAAATACTTTAAATCGATCACCACATGTTTATTATAGTTGCCACCCATATCTAAAGAAGCCTTTGACTGTAGACACTGTTGTTGAATCACTGTGATTTGAGGAATGTGCTTAGGGTTGCCAAATGTTTTGATTTTATGAATTATGCGTCTTTGCGCAATCAGCTCTAGACGCCCCAGCACAGAGCCAAACTTCTCTATCAGCTTGTTCACATTTTTTTAAGTCATTGGCTCTGATTCTGCTCCCCCAACAGATGATTGCAGATGAGACTGCACTCTCCACAACAAACTTATAGAAGCAACACAACATCCTGTTGCAAACACTAAAGGACCTAAGATTCCTTAAGAAGTAAAGTCTGGCCTGTACTTTCTTATACACAGCATCAGTGTTGCGTCTCCAATCCAGTCTTTTGTCCAGATGAACACTGAGGTATTTATAATCCAGAATCATTTCCACTTCTTTGGCCATGACAGAAATATTGTTTACCCCTTCTTTTTCATATCATACTCTTCATACCAGAACCAACCAATCAAATTTCTTCCTGCTCGCTACACACATAACCTGCGTGGTTTGAATTCAGTCTCACCTCCGTGCGTAGTTTCACTGTCTCTCTTTTGCTGTGTAGCCACAACTCGATTAACTGACACGTGTTGAAGCAGGAAAAGTTGAAAATCTCCCAACTTTTGACGGAGGCAACACTAATGATGCAACGCAAGGAACCTACAATTCAGTTTCAGCAATGGATGATGTAAACCCATTCAAAGTCCATGGTGAGGGACACAGACAAAGCATACAACGGTGCTGTGTGAATCCAGCGTGAGGTCGAAAATGAGACACTTGAGATGTTACAGGGAAGCTGCGGCTCAAGGGAGGGTGGGTATGGTTGGCTCTGATCTTGACTTTCAGTTGTTTTTGTACTGACCTCAATAATTCCCCATCTCCCTCCCTGAAGGCTCATTTATTTCTTGTTGTGAAGCTCCTGTCAGATCACTGGTGATCCAGGCTTTTGTTGTAGGGAAGCACCTCACTGTTCTGGTGGGGATAGTGTTGTCCACACAAAGAGGTTGATGTCGTCAATAACACACTCAGTCATGGCACTGATGTCACCTCCATGTTACTCACAGAGTTCATCCCAGTTCAACACCCCAGAGGAGTTTTGTGAGCTACCTGTGACCATCTCCTCACAGTTCTTTCTGTAGCTTAGCAACCACTGAGCTGATGACGTCACACACAGGGTCGCCACCAGCTGATGGTGGGGTGTATAGTGCAACTAAAATAACACTGACGAACTCTCAGTAGAAAAAAACGAATGAAAACTCACAGGCAGCAGTTCAATATCCGGGCTACAGAAACAACGTTTCACAGTAGCATGTCATGGATTACATGTTCTGCTGTTGACGAGCACTGCAATTCCACCACCCTTGCTTTTTCTTACTGTCTGCTCATATCGTCTGAAATCCTGGAAAAGAGATGCTGAAGTTGGGAATACGCTTCTGCAACCACATCTCAGTGAAACACATGAAACTGAATTGCCGATATTCCAGATTTTTCCTCGTCAGTGCTTCAAGCTCGTGCATCTATTTTCCCAGAGGGCTCACATTCACCTTTATGATGGAGGGAAAAGGTGGTTTAAACCTCTCTCTTCTTCTTTGCTACTGATCTACATCCACGACATCTCCTCTTCCAAGTTATCAGGGATGTGGGTTCTTAATCTGGGTACAATATAGACTTTTGAAATCTCAATCAATCTTCAACTTGTAAACAAGTCTCATTACTTTGGTCATGACAAGTAACAGGTGGTGAAAAGAGTATCAGAGTAATTAAGGAACCCCCTCAAGCAGCACAGCATTTAAACCAGAATGAAAAACCCTCAAGTAAAAGAAAACTAAAAAAAAAAAAAAAAAAAATCACTGCTTTCAGTGAAAGACTAAATTAGAAAAAAAAAAACTCAAAAAGATGCACAAAGCTAGCAAACAACCAGCACCTCCACAAAAAGCACCCAACACGAGCGATGCCTTTCTTGAACACTAGATCATCGGCAAAGGGACTGTTCCAATCCTGTATGGTGTCCAAACCGTTTGCTTTGGTACATTTTTAGTTATTTTGAAACTGCAAATGCTCATCTGCAGGTCTGCTTCTCTTTTTTCACATTATCCCTGACTTAATTCCATAATGTGGACACGAAGGCTTTATGGCCCCTATGGAGTGTGCTCAAGCTTTACTTGTGCCTCTCATCTCAAAGGATACTTCTTTAGGACTCTAGCCATATGCATAGAGTTCTTATCATGCAGCTCAGTAAATATGGGAATGATCAGATGTTTCTGATGGGATTGTGTGATCAAGAAGTACATCAGCATTTAAAGTACGTTGTGTTTATGTCTGTACCAGACTGAGAACAAATATATTAGTTTGATGTTTTTCTTTTCCTTCCTTTTTCAGTGTTATCCAGAACATTGCAGAGCACTTCAAAATGCATTTACATAAAAATTCTGCCATATAATTAAATTTGAACTTGAACTCTGATGGGTGCAGTATGTATGGGTTGTGTTGCCTCTGCACAAATGCATGACAAGATCGCGCAGGGCCTTGGCCCCCACCTCACAATGGGCCCGACTCCCAATGCACGTGTGAGAAAACATTTACAGGAAAAATTAGATTCAAAGATACTGCCAAACGCAAACATGCACAACAACACACATGCACTTTGATGTTCTGCAGCACTGTCTCTCTGAAGGAAAGACACTGCAGAGAGAGATAGATTGAATCTAGTGAGTGTGATAAACAGTAACACACACAGACACACATGTGCACACATGCGCACGCTGACACACAGCACCCAGGGGGAGTTCCAGTCAAACAGCATGTATTAGTGCAGTCAACAACATTTGCTGGCTGCCTGCCTATATGGCAGATCCAACTGGCAATGGTCCTCTTAGGCTAAAGCTGGCAGTCATTAGCTACAATTTAGAGGACAGTTCATCTCGTGTACTCCAAGGGGACTTGTAACTGTAGTAACTGCAATAAAATAGTTTTCATACCTCTTTTGCCCCAGCTGGAAGGGAGGTTTGTATCAGCACATGTCAGGCATTACAGGCAACAATTAAATACATTTTCGAATTTTTGTTTGATTTTTCTTGTAGCAGTTTTGTATACAACAACGCCTTTGTCGTAGAAAGACCCCTGATGGGTTTGATGTGTCTCATTTATGGCTCTAGATCTTTTTTTCCTCAATAATTAATGGGGATATATATGCAACTCCACCCTGCAGCAGATGACGCTATCCAGACCGGTGTCCTCTGGCGACGCTAAACTTAGCAATCAACATATTTAATATTGGACCAGTTTGGCTATAAATGTTTGAACAAAAAAAGCTAATTTCAAGAAGAGCAAGAGCTCTTTATACAAGGTCCCATGAAAGTGGAAGTATCAAACTTTTACTATATTGTGGCAATTTCAACAATGTTAATGCAGCAGTAATGTGTAATGTTAGCTTCTGCCTTTGAATAAAGTCGGTCTGCTTCTGTCAAAGTATAAAACCTTTGAAAATACATGAAGGTTTACAGAATCTGATTGCGTTCCCCCTGATATGTGAATTTCTGTCTAAACTTTCCTAAAATTTGCGTAAAACTGTGGGTGGTGCTCTGCAAATTCAAAGCAGAAAACCACAGACATGGCAGTGATGGCTAATTTTGCTTATGACATGTCTTGCAAGAGCATAAGATTATGCTTTATTGACACTGCAGAGCACTAAAATGGGATGGACTTATTTGTTTTGACCCCACACACCAAACTAAACAAAGGAGTCCAACACGTTTCGTTTATTACGTCAACTTTCATGTTCGTCTTCTTTAATACTTTGGCTAAAATGTTGTAAACCCCCCCAAAATCATTTTTAATCAACTACTACAGGAATATTTTCTTCAACTGTGTTCTAATAAATATGAATTTAAAAATACAATATTTGATTGTAGTATAGAAGTACAGTACAGTAAAAAAGCCCCACAGGGAGAATGTCACTTACATTTTTCATAAGCAGGCGGAGTTTATCGATGTCGCTGAGCTGCTGGAAGTCTTTAAGTGTCAGACTCAAGTCACAAGATGTCTCATACACCAGCGTTTCCATTGTGATTAAATCATCACACAGGACACCCAGTCCAGGGATCTCCCGCTCCTTCCCCAGACGCACCAGCGACAGGGCACAGTCCACCTGGTGGAGAGAGGGAAGAGAAAACGAGGGAGAAGAAATACGCAAAGTAAGAAGGATGCTTGATCACACGACAGGACAAATCTTAATAAGATGAATGAGCCTGAACTGTTGGTCGACATATACCTTACAAACAGAGAATCAGTGAAATTCATTCAAAGTTGAAACAGCATACCAGTGTTTGTTTGTTTTTAGAGTTCCTTTCTTATAACCTTGTCAGAGTACAACTCTGCTTTGTTCAATAGTATGAGCGGGTAACCTGACATGGTTCAAAACGAGGACGAGCACTTATTAAGAGAAAGTTCACAATAAAGAAGAGGCTCCTGTTATTCCACAAGTCTATTTGCCAATAAAGGATGCGTCAACCTGAGATGAGAAACTGTCTGATTTGCTTCTTTGCTCAACATAGAGATGTGAGTGTGGCATACACATTTCTTCTCACATGTAATTATTTCAATGTGTACCACAGGAAGTAGATGGAATAACACCTTCAACGTATTCACCCAATATGGCACCTTTCGACATAAAACCTGCATCAATATTTCATGATGTGGTCATCAATTATTTCACAAGGACAACATACGATAACTAAAGGCAGATGCATCTGCAGTCAAGTCCCATCCAAACAGGAGGAGGTAACAGACAATTGCCCTCTGTTAGCATTGCACAAACTTGACTCTTTGCAGCTTTTTTTTGCTAGCAGATGAAGAAATGATGAAACAACAGTATCCTCCACAACATGAATTCGTTCAGCAACAATATTTCTGGGAGGGAAGTTCAAACATTTTCACACTGATCAAACTTGTGCTATAGGAGGAATGCAAATAAATGACAAACCTCAGCAGCAGGTTTTATTATGTTTACAGGAACACTTCGGTTCATTACAGCAGCATGCTAGCTCAAACTTTCCAACACACAGTTCGCTGAATGATAAAATTCTTCTCCAAAGTAAAGTCCACTGAATTTTGGATGGTGCAAGGCTATGTGTTTTGCATTGTTTTGTGGTTTTTATCTGCAGTATTTTATTAATTTCAGCCATAAGTCACCCCCCCCTCCTCAAAATAATCTGCATTAGCAAACAACAGTCCATGCTGTGAGTCCATGCTGGTTAGACGTTATGTGTGAGAACTACTGAATTCATTCTCTGGTCACTATCAAGACTGTACTTTGTAGTTCCAGCCCCAACCCTTCTATCTTGTTACAAATCAGTAAGACCTGTCAAACATACTTGGGCAGCAGGCAGATAAGGAGGGTGTTGGCATCAATGTGAGCACTGAACTGGGATATGGAAAAATCAACAATATACCAACCAATCCCGAACCAAATAATACCCATCAGTCTTTATAAACATCCAATCATTAGCCTTTCCGCAATAAAACAGAGAAGATTTGGGTTTCCTGCCACTCTGATCAATACAATTCCACCCAGAAGAGCAAACAATCAATTTGCGACCACCTATACGCTGGCAGCTCCGCTGGCCAGTCGATGATCAGCCACCTGTGGATGTTGGCCAATCGATAACAGATGCCACAGGGCCCTTAGGTGATGATTGCTTTGGTTTTTGTTTTTTTTGTTTTTTTTTTTAAAAGAGTACTCTTTGGCTTTGCATCTTTCTTACACACAAGCACACGCACACATTCTGCAACCTTGTCGTCCTCAGCTTATCTCAACACATTTTTCCCTCAATGAAAAAATTGCTCACATTCAGTTGTTAAATGTGCACACAGAAATGTAACAAGGAAAGCAAAAAGCACCTAAACTCAGAGTAATTAGATACAGGAAGAGAAGGAAGTCTATTGATCAGAGAGGAAAGATCCTCCCCCTCCTCTCTGCCCCTCCCTGCTTCTCCTCCCTTCTATCTCGAGATGGATTCCCCAGCGTAGTGCGAACAATTCAGATGTTAAGATATCACACTTTTTAATTATGACTGCGTCTCCAAACCCATCACCGCATCATTATGTGTGCCGTAACCGTTTCCATCTCTCTTCCTCTCTGCGTGTCAGCTCTGTCTCATTGCCCCAGCAGATTTCAGTCTTCACTGTAATTTTCCAACTCAATTAGAGTCTCCTTTGTCTCTCATCCCTATCCCATCTCCGTCCCCTTTCAGACATCATTTTAACATATTCTCCTCACCTCCGCCCAATTTCTTTTCACCCTGTTCTCCTCTTTTCCTCCCACCTCATAGAATAAACGTGCAACAGTTACCATAGTCAGCCTCAGTTTTACCTCCTTACCCAGCCCTCTGCCTTCCCTCTCCCTCATCTGTTTTTGAACAGATACTCTTCTTTTTTTTCTGCAATTTCATTGCCAGCTCAACAATCACTTTCATTTTATTTTCCTTTATTTTTACCTTTAACCTTCTCATGACTGCTGATTTTCTTTTACGTCAACAGTTCCTTCAAGATGATCACTTTCTTTTTTTTTA
The DNA here is from genome assembly GCA_018398805.1 of Hirundichthys speculiger. NCBI lineage: Eukaryota > Metazoa > Chordata > Actinopteri > Beloniformes > Exocoetidae > Hirundichthys > Hirundichthys speculiger. The sequence goes on along the minus strand of JAGFBZ010000771.1, from coordinate 1,560,371 downwards.
AAATATAAACATCTTTTAGTCCTGGCCTCTTCTCTTTTGTGCTTGTAATACACGAACCTAACCGGAAATGTTCCCTTGTGCGAGCACTCATCACTTTTTCTTCTCTGTTTTGATTATGTTCTTTTCAAGCTGTTTCTCTCTCTGAGTCATGTTATCAATCTCCCCCTCCGGTGTCTCGCTTCCAGCCGCTCTGACTGGTTTAGAGCACTCCAGCTCCCTCTGATGTGGCATCTTTTAATCAAGCCCTATTTTCATACATTAAAATGCCCACCCAAGCATCAACAGGAGCCAGGTGACGAATGGCAGAGTCAAGAAAAAAAAAGAAAGAGACCCACAGAAAATGCCAGAGAAGTTTTTTCCAATTCCTCCGTTGCTTTTCTTTCCTCCCTTCACTATGCGTGAAAAAGTGTGTGAAAAAGCACGAGACGCAAGAGCTAAGGACAGTCTCAAGAGGCTCCTGGAGTAAAGCGTGAGAGAGCAAAAGGAGATGAGCTCTAATTAAAAAGAAACAAGGGACCGAATGAAAGCAAAAGCTGGTGTGATTCTTTGAGATTAACTAAGACTACATTTTTCAACCACTCTCAGTCTCTCAGTCACTCTTTCCCTCTCTCAAGTGGATGATGAAAGACACGATTTCCCAGTTGTCTACAAAAATGAGCAATGGACCCCCAAATCTCTATTCCTCCATCCCCTTTGCACCAAATGAAAGGGATGGAATGGAGAAATGAAGGGGAACGACATGGCTGCACCCCAGTTAGTCCTTTCACAAAGACAAAAGAGAATGCTGTGACAACCTTGATCCATCACTATGAAGGAGGTAAAGAGCAGACAGAGCTGCACTCGGATAGTATGGGTGGATACAGTGGGCAGCTCCGGCACTTATATCCTATTACTCCACCAAATAAGTCCTATCAAATCCTATTTTTCAGCCACGGCATCAAAACACAGATGACAGAAGCTCTGGTTTCTCTTCATTATAAGTCCATATGGTAAATATGATAATAGCTGTCAAACAGGATCAAAGTGACCTTGACTGATGGAGGCTGGCAACATCTCTTCTGCAGTCCGACTTTTTTTTTTTTTGCTTGCCATATTGTTATGCCCCCAATTATTTAAAAGTAGTGTGCAACAGCAATTATCTTTCCAATAGCCAGATGTCTATTAACTCCTTTCTGCTGCCGCCCTCTTATAACTCACAATCAAGCACAGGGAACCCGAGAAAGGATCATAATAGGACGTGCAAGATCTTCACTTTAACAGAGAAATTTCCACCAGTCAAAGCTAATATGCATCCCGAAGAAGGCTGAAGAAAATGACTGGGAATTTAAGGCGAGTACAACAAGAATTCCAATACCAATATGCAAGTGATTGTTGTTAAAAGCTTTAAGGTGCCTGGAAAAAGGTTTGTCACCATGGTAGCTCACTGTTTGAGCAAAGCTCGTCTTGATTTCCAGCCACTGCTGGAGATGCACTGATAAAGACGGAGGTACACTGTGCATGACATTTAGACTATATCAATATCAGTAGGAAAGAGTGCTTACAGCTGTTCCAGTTAGGGAAATCTAAATGTTAAATCTGCTGTGGAAAAAGAGCTGAGACGCAAAAACCTTGTAATATTGTAAATATCACAGAGTGATATGAAGAGGTTTGTGTGTTGCTGCTACCTACTATTAATACCAGGTTAGTCACTGCAGGGGTAGGATTGTGGGGTTACTGTAGATGGTATTCACTGATGTCAAACATCCGGGTACTTTGGAACAAAGTCACCATATTGTGGATCAAGCTTAAAAAGCTTAGGGCAGCATCAGTTATTCAATTTCATGCCCGTGCAGTGTGTTCACAAGGTGCATGTGGCATTTGTCGCCAGAATTGGATGAAAATCATCAGATGAGGACACCCAAACTGCTATGGAAGAAAAATATTAAAAGAAATAAAAAATGGAGGTACGTGGAAATTCATTGTGTGGATAAAATGGCGGTAATCAATGAAATTGACCCACACAAGATGGCCACAAGGAATCGTACCCTGGCATCTATAGTGATATGGTTCATGCCAAAAGAGCCTACACTTTGAAAGAACTGAAGGCCAACAAGTGTCTTATCACACACACATATGCCAGTGGCTCAAATCCCCCAAAAGCTGGAAAAGTACTGAGTAACCATCCGATTAGGAGGGGAAACATCTTCTCAATTCAGTTCAATTCAATTTTATTTGTATAGCGTCTGTTACAATGTCAATTGTCTCTAGGTGCTTTACAGAGGCCCAGAGCATGACCCCCGAGCAAATATCATTAACTAAAATTATAATATTAAATCCAAATCAAGGATAATGGCAAGTAAAAAAAAACTCCCACAGTGGGAAAAAAAAAAACCTTTAAGCTAAAAAGTGGCAAGGAAAAACTCCATTTTAAGAGGAAGAAACCTTGAGCAGGACCTGGCTCATAAGGGGGACCTTCCTGCCGAAGGCCAGCCGGGTAAAGAAAGAAAAAGAGAGGGGAGACAGGACAGAGAGAGGAGAGCACACAAATGACTGAATGAAATGACAACGTAAACAGATGCAGGTAGCTGAGATGAGATGGTCAGAGGACTAGGTCACCGGTCACCATGCCAACCAGCACCCCAAACACATCTACACACACAAGTGGGGGTAAACGCTGTTGTTTACCTCCACCTGTAATAATAATTGTTTCTTAGAGAACAATTATTATACTTCTACAACATAATTATACTTAAGTAGGGCCTAACCATTAGGCTAGAATTTTTCAGTCATGTCATATGCGCATAGTTTGTACATAGCCTACTTGTAGTGATGTCAGTCTATGGTAATCTTTCCTGATTTGAGAAACGTAAAATCGAGAGCCAGGTATTTTAGTCACAGAAATTATTGTTCTTACCCTCAACTAGATGGTTAGAACACACATAGAATAATCAGTAGGAAAGTCCATTTATGGTTTACTCACACGATCCGTGTTTTTTGGTCTTTGTTCCTTCCAGCACTTGAATTATAGAGGATCTGTAGAAACCTTGTTTCACTGATGGATCTGGTCTGATATTGCAGCCATGAACAATGCATGTGTGTGGCATTTTAGCGACTTCATTGTGTGGCCTGGCCAGCCATATCCATTTACTCTGCTAAGATTTTTTTTCTGGTGAAATTGGTCTAGTACACCTCCCATTCACAGCCATTTCCACAAGTACAGAATGTACCAAACCAATAACAGGACGGCAGAGGCAGGCTCTATGCGACGGCTCATACAGGAGCCTCCAAAAACCACTACTTAAAATAACGGAGACAGTTGCCTTCACATGCTTTGTTTCTCTGACTGGACTCATGCCTATCCAATGGCGACAAAGAGGCAGCTTAGTCTACATCTTTTAACACTGCCTCTTGGAAAAAGTCCAAGTCAAATCCAAAAAAATCCCCCCCAAAAAACAGACTACCAGTAATTCTTTGTAACAAAGCGGAAATTAATTAGTATGGTTGACCAGGCTACTTTAAAGCAGCCTGGCACCCTAAGAGTGTTCATACCTGTCTGGAGCAGGACTCAATGTCCTGAGCTCTGCTCTGGTACCAGTCAGTGAGAAGCTCGATGGAAGGGGCGGCTGTACGGAATCTCAGCAGGTCCGGAGACTCGTCATACAGGAATCCATCATCACCTGACAGGTTCTGGTCCAGCACCACCCTGGTGCAGGAGGAAAGTTTTGTTGAGATGTTTGATTCATGAATTTAATCTAAATTAATATGGTAATAGTAGTGCATTATATTTTGAATAGATAAGATCAAAATAGCACGTTTATCTTGCTGAAGCAGATTATCTACGTCGCTCAAGTCTTATCTCTGCCCTATAAGGCTCCACTGTTGAACAAAAGCCATAGCATCACATATGCAGCTCATCAGTGAGGCAATGGCTGCAGTAGGTAACATGTTCCTTCATTACAATGACAACTGGTAGCTGATTGAACTGAGGGTACATGCACCATCCTGCTGCAGTAAATACACACGAAGGTTACTGATCTACAGCTGAAAAAAGCCCAAAAGAAATAAACCGTTAGTTCACCTACAGTGCTCTGCCCTTTAAGGAGATGATGCAACTTTTATGGAAAAGGAAAGTGGCACATTTATGAACCGTTTTTAATGGCTTAGAAGTTGAGTGGGGTGAGCTTAAAGAAAAGAGGTGAGAGGTGTCAGACACTAGTGTTCAGACACATTTCCAGCATTTTTTTAAGGATTTAGATAAGAAGACGCTCAATATTTTTGTTAACTGTAAATGAGAAGCAAAGCAAAGAAAGAGAAAAGGTTAAAAAGAAAAAACGTAAGGAAGATAAATGAACAGGAGCGAGGAACACCAACGAGAAAAACATCAACTTAAACCTTACAGGAATCACTTGGCTCCAATCACATTTGGACTGTGATGTGCTGTCAGCCCTGGCCAAATACACCCCAATCTACAACTGATATTTCGACTGTACACCAAAGAGTAATTAAAAAAAATGAAAGAGCTGGCTATATAAAACTGTAAATGGAGCTGGCCTCCCCACAGCAGTAGGCAAATGGCAGAAACTGGCAGTGCAACAAGACTGGGTGTTAGTTTGTTATGGCTCTATTTAACATTTGGATAATAGGATGTCATGTTTTGTTTTGCGCAACAATGCCAACACAAGCATCTGTCCCGTATAGAGCCAGAATATTAACAATTCTGCACTGTGAGAGGCCTTCCTAGCTCAGGTACGAACAACGTCTATGATGCTATATGAAGCCACTTTCGTCTAACTGCTGGTTTTATAAAGCTTTATGTAGAGCACTAAAAATTAAGTCAACATTGATGTGAACGACTTACCTGCAATCCTCTGCTTCACACCAGTCCATCTCCCTGTGTCTCTGCTCATCCCATGGAATTAGCACTAACTCTTCTTTGTCATCCAGACTGTAAAAGGGAAAAAAAAAAAAAATGTTCGTCATATATAGAGGGGCAAGATTTTTGGAAAACGCATACACAGTACAACGACCAGAATCCAGTGCTCTTATATCTCAGGAAAAACCAATGACTTGTCAGGAATCAAAAAATGAACTGCACCACACTACACCTACCCTCCCACCTACAACGGCCCCTGATGAATCACCAAAGGCATTTACTGTCTGAAACTTAACATGCCCATAAACTACAGAAAAAAACTTGAAAGCTAGCAACATGGGAAATGGAAAAAGCCCAGTGCAATAGGGAAAGAAAGAAGAGAAAGGAAAAAACAAAATCACAACAATAAACAAGTCAAAGAACTGCTAAAAAGAGTCTGAGTTGTGCCGTGGTTGTAAATATTGCAGACTTTTATTTTCTGAATGCCATATTGGTACTGAGCTTTACTTCTTCCTGGTCTCCTTGAGTGTGACAGGTCTGGGGAGGATAAATAGGGAACACACAAGGAAGGAAACCAATGTGAAGAATGACTCTGTAACCTCCCGTCAGTGCGGACAAGTGTCAGACACAAACATGCTCACACCAAAAAAGCCTATGAATGCATGCGCCTATGCTGAGAACAAAGGAGGAGTGCATTTGTTCTTGTTATCTATTCATCTTGGACAGAAAAAAATGTGTACCGGCCTGGAAAACTCAAAGAGATTGTGCAGGTTACAAATCATCTGCAGCTTTAGTCCAGTTAAAGGCCAACTGCACACATGCTGATGCAGTTTTTCACTTATTTATTTTTTTTACACTGCCATCTTAAAATGCAGAAGAGTAACAGCTGCGATTTATGTCAAATGATAAAAAGAGAACATTTCAACCAGCTCTAAAGTGCAGTTTCATCCATTAAGACTGGGATTTTAACACTTATATAACAGTGATTGAAAAGTCTGAGATTTCCTTTACTCCCCGGTACTCATTCCTCATTAAAGACAGCCAAGTTAGAGAGCAGAGAGTAAATATTGGTAGTAGAGCTCAGATATCGATAGGAATAAATTATTCTGTGCCTGCACCCCTGATCTACTTCACTTACGTGAGGCGGGAAAGCAAGGGTGAAGCAGATATGCTAAGCAAACCTGGATTTTTTTCCTCTCTCTCTTTTTTTGGCTCTGGGCTCATCCTCTCAAGCTCCAAGCAAACTTTTTAACGAAACAACTTCTCCCTATGTTTCCTCCACTGTCGAGGTCCCCATGCAGACCTGATCAATATTACAAAAGAATGCTGCATCCTCTGCATCCCCCCCCCCCTACCCCCCTCCAAGTGAAACAGGACTTCAGTATATAGAGTGAGCTCCAAACAGATGGTGTGAGCGGGCTCCGTCTGCTGCAGTGTGGGAGCGAGTGCTGTTTGAGCAGCAGTTGGTAAGTCACAAGCTGGGGAAATAGGAAAGTGCCCCCCAGCAGCAGCGCCATGATGGATGCTCACTGCAGAGGTACAACTGCCTGACCTCCATACAAACTCAGGCATGGCTAATAAAAGCAAGCTACAAAGCTCTGCCTGTGAGTGTGCACGCGCGTTGTCTGCGTCTATAGGTGGAAAACACGAGAATTATTCCTCTATGGTGCAGCTCAGGACTCTAGTGGACTCTGCACTGTCATACGAAAACTGCAAATACATTATTTGACTGCATGTGACGTTACAAGAGAGACTATCTGCATTGTGAAGGAAATGAAGACAGGTAGGAGAATGTATAGGGCTCCACCCCCTTTATCTTACAGTCCCAAAGTAAAAATGCACTGCACAGGGAAACACACACGCAAAGAACTGTAATTGTTGCATCAAGCATTGTTTTATTTGGAGGTGTTCGATGTTTGACTGTAAATTTATAAGTGGCAATTAAGTCAGCCCTGGGTCTACATGTGTGCAATAAGGGGATGGGATTCTGTGTGTGTGTGAGAGAGACTGCGACTATATGTGAGAACAGCAAAACGATTCCTGCTGCGTGAAGGATGCGAGAAAGACCTCGGGGCACAGAGCCCCAACGAAGGTGTTATTCCAGTTTTAGTTGAGTTTAATTTGAAACTGACAACAACAGGAGGCTTCTGCATTCAAGAGAGGCAATACTATTGTGTGTTTTTGCTTCACCGCCTTTATGTTCCAAATGCTTTAACAGGAGTCATTTCAGTTGTTTGCAAGATAATCGATCTATCACTACTACTGAGGAGTCCCAGTAAAAAACAAACCCATGATGTATCCAGCGAGCTTGTCATAAGGGCCTGAATCCTGGTCCCTAACACACGTTAGGAGAACAACATTATGTGAGTAGGTTTTTTTTAAATAATAGTTTGCCCACCATAATGGAGGGTCACATTTTACAATAGCTTTGATTTAGATTACTTTTCACTGCAGTGCACGGTTTCAAAAAAAAAAAAAAAGTGGCAGAATTACTTAGCAGGGCAAATTAATCTGAGTTTATGATTCAAGAAAAATTGGCCAGGTCTATTGGTGTTCAGTAAACAATAAGCTACAATACAGCTTAATCATCTCAATAACGGCAAACCCATCTACAAAGAGAAAAACAACAGCAGGCCTACTGAGTGCTATTGCTGCAGTTTGTCAAAATGACCCATGTTTAGCAGTAAGTAAAGGACAAGACTCGGATGACTGAATTACAACCTAATGTGCTGGTATAAAAAAGAAAATCGGGCTGACCTTACCCACTCTACATCCCTAGCTTCCTGAAAATGGCTTCTGTTCATGTAAATTAAGGCAGAGTGAGCACTTAGGAAGCCTGCTACGGCCCCAAACAACGGCTTCACCCTCTTGAAGACTCTTTCTCCTTTCAGACTCAAGGACCAAGGACGAGGTTAGAGAAAATGTTTACAGTGAAATCCCTGAGACACCTAGAGGAAAAAAGGTGTTTTTTTTTGTTTTGTTTTTTTTGTTTCTTTTGGGGTACAGCAGGTATTGAGTGACCCCTTTGGCCTAATTCTCATATCCGTTTTTTGATTTTACGTCTTTTTCAGACTGACTCCCAACACTGATAAGAAACATGCAAAATTCATTAACATTTCCGAATTATTTATCCCGAAATGCCTGTGAGTGCGTCTTACCAGGCTTCAGGCAGCAGGATGGTATACTCGTGTGGAGAGGTGGTTTCTGGGAAGTTGTAAAGGATAGCTAGTCGATGCTGAAGGAGTTCTGCTCCGTGATACGTGAACAGAATATCCAGGGCCTGCACGTTACTCTCCTGCAGGCAAACGATGTATGTGACAAAATATCAAGGACCAATGATTGTTCCAATGATTTTCAATTTAAAAGCACAGAGAGAAAGACAAAAAAAAAAAAACATATGCAACTGAGCGATATGAGACAGTATAATTACAATACAGTCTTCATTATTTAACACTCAGCAATAAATGCTGATCACAAGGAAAATGGATTCAGCTGGCTGCTCATGTACAGAGGCTACAGTTTTCAGCAGCGGTCACAGGTTCAACTTCCAACCTGTTGACCTTTTACCACGTGTCCCCACTCTCTCTTTCTCTGCCCCACTTTCCTGTCTCTCACTATAAATAAAGGCCACTAGAGCCACAAAAGCTTTTAAAAAAATGGATTTTAAAATACTGCAGCGAAACAGAAATAGGTCCAAGGGATTTCAGCGTCTACATACATCATGCATTACTGTATATTCCTGCCTTCAGCTAAAATTAAAAGAGCATTCATGAGAGATTTTTAGGAAAGTGAAAGGCACATTACCCTGGCGTAATTTCTTGCAGACAAAACAATATTTTGACTTCGGAACTTCTTGAAGAACTCTGCATCATATTTCTGTTCTGCTGCATGGGGACCACCAAGTATCTCCTGAAAAGTTAAGAGTGAGAGAGGAGAAGAGGAGCGAGACGAGACAAATTGAAAAAGATGGAATACATCGGCGGTTCACGGAGAGACATTTGTGAAACAGAGGCTAATCTTTCCAGAATAAATGTTGGGAATGGTGGAGAATTCAAACTAAAGATGAGAGGGAAAGAGCAACAAAAAGATGAGAGTGGCAGAAGGAATGAACTAAGGCAAAGTCAACACAGATGCTATTTAACTTTCTAGCCTAAAGCTGTCTTGTCCTTTTATTTAGAAGCATCTGAGGAAGTTATGAGTGTGTGTGTGCATATGTCAGGAAGGAACATTTGTTGTTCTGGCCTCTGGCTAGAGGGATTTATCTGCGGGTATAAAATCTCTGTGACATCTTTTATGCCAGGGCGTGTGCGTGAGGATGTGTGTGCCTGATGGATAGCCTTTGAATGGCTCGTATGCAGACAGAGCCAGCCCAAGTCGGGATGATAAAAACCCTAATATCATATTCATAGACAGCTAGAGAAAATGGATTGGGGCAAAAAGAATCTGACGAGTACTGCAGTTACCATGACAATGTCCAAGTAAAGAGAGAGAGACATCACTCTGTCTGAGCTGAATATCTAGTCTGGTCAAACTTGTGCATTGGAGAAAGTGAGGCCATGTTCATCTGCAATCTTTTTGTGAATGAAAAGGGTGCTCATGTTAACATTATTTGGAGAAAATATGATGTCCAAATTTTTTTTTTCAGCACTTAGCTGGAAGTTTTAAACTTCAAGCAACCACCTATGCTGCACCGGAGCCTTCCTTCTTCTATTCACGCTCTCAAATGTCTTTCGTATAAATATCTTCTACAACTTTTACATTTTTCCAAAGAGATCTGTGGGGTTAAAGAGAGTGTCCATAGATATTCGATAAAAAAAGTGCTTTCGTGCTTTGGAGGGATTGAATGTAAGAAGAAAAAAAAAGCAATGAAGAAGTGTAAAAGTAAACATTATTGCTGTCTGTATCATATAAACAAATAAATGAGAATGTGAGAGGCATTATTGAAACTTTAAATGTATTTTTAATAGTAACTAATAGTACTTGAAAGACATTCTCTTTCCTATGAAGTCCGACAATAGCAAGGTAAACTCTTTAGAGTTGACTTTCCAAAATAATAATCAAGTCTGACAAAGTGCATTCACACTGGTGATGACTGCTGGCTATGAGTTGGATCAATCAATACACTGCTGAAATCATTTCAGTGATGATGACATGGAACCACTCCATTGTTTTTAGGAGGGATTCTTAATTACACTTTTAATGAGGGTGATGTCATGCTTCATGCTGGTGCCATTCCAGGTCATAGCGATCCCAAAAGGCTCGATTAGAATTCAAAAGAAGCCCAGTTTCCTTCTTTTCAGGATACCATGCTGTGTATCTATCAACCCGTTCCAGGATGCTGCTACGTAAGCAGTGCTCCAAAAGTTCTGGTCTTTCGGGGCCACTGTCCTCCATGTGTTACATGTTTCTCTGCTCCCATACACCTGATTCAAAGGCAGGGATCGCCGCTGTCATCAAGTCTGTTAAGGATCCATCCATTTGAACCATGGGTTTTGGAGCAGGGAAACATCTAAAACATGCAGGGCAGTGGCCCTTGAGGACTGGACTTGGGTACACTTCAGATGTTCTTCATGTCAATATGGATGTATGCAGGTTATAGTAAGAAATGTCAAATGATCTCTTTAATATATCCTTTGATGATGATGTGCAGCAATAATCACCAGTCTGAATATTTCTTTTTCTTCACTTCACTGTTTCCAGCTCAGAAGATGTCTCAGATATCTTCTGAGCTTTGTACATCACGTCTTGGTTTGTTGGGACTATAGATCAGACAAATGATGAGATATTTAAGTATTAACCTCGGGCTTAACAGACTATATTTTCTACTTCTATTATACCAGCCATTCCCAAACTTCAGAATAGCAAGGCCCAATTTGAAATGTGAAAAATCTCTGCAGCCCATGCAAATCTTTAATCACAATTGTGATCAACATACAGGACGAGAAGCTATGTTCCAATATTAATGTAAGGGGTCAACAGGGACACTTGTCATATTCAAATGACAGTAGAATAACACTCAATTGGTTTGTTTTATTTCTAAATATTTTTAAATCATGTAATAATTATTTTACAGTAATTAAAAACATATTTCAAAAAATTGAGGATTTAAAACATTTGTTTATTTTTAATGACCTCTCATGGCCCACGTGCAGTACCAGGACGGCCCACCAGGGGGCTGTGCCCCACACTTTAGGAATCACTGTATTACATGACTAAATAATCGCTAAATTCGTTGAGAAAGGGATTGTTAGCTGCAAAGCTGTTTAACTATAGAAAAATGGTAACATCTCAACTGTATTCGCTATATAAAACTAAGGATTTCCATGGCCCAAGGCTTTATTGTTACCTCATATGTTGCCAGGCGGTCCAGGTAGGAGAGCAGTTTCAATCGGTTCCGACAAAGCTCCTTCTGCTCCAGAGTCAGCCTAAGAAGGAAAACAGACATTTAAAAAAAACAGAAAAGTCCAAAAGCAATGCAACACAAGCTTTAAACCACACTTAACACAACTCCTCCAGTCCAAAAGAAGGACACTAAAGTTAACTACACGTCCAGCTTGGTCTGTTGGCTGCACCAACACACAAACCACCTTTAAATTAACTGAAAATTGACCCCACACAGGAGGCCCATGGGGACCCTTCTGGACCGGTGACTATAACAGCACACTGTTCCCGATAAACCTAATCCTTTTCTCTGGTCAACAAATCATCTCCTTATGACCACTAAAACCATCCAGGTGTTCCTTACAGGGTGCTAGCCTTCAAGGAGGTGAGTAATCGAGCTGCAAGAATCAAATCCATTCTCAGTGTCTTTTAATCATGACTGTAAATATAAAGGATGACCACAATCACCAAGGCTGGACCCACAAATCTGTCACTCAAAACACGCCTCTGAGGGAAAAACCATGAGGCATGAAAACTACCACCAGTGTTCAGGTCCACCCCATTGCGACCCATGAAATCAAACAGAGCATTTTTCACTCATTGCTCACATGCCTTCAGAGTCCAATACTCAAAATGACAGAGTGAAGCGGTGTCCGAGGCTTTCCTTTAAAATTTGTCCTGGATCAACCGCAGTGAGTGACCACAGGGGAGACGACCTCTCCTCCATCGTCTTAATCCTTAATCCCTCATTACAGAGGGCGCTATCAGGTCTTATCACAGCTCCTCTACACAGACTAACAAAGATTAACACTGGCTCAAAACACACTCTGGCACATCAAAGAGTGGTGGCTTAGTGCTTGCGGTAGTGGTAATTACTTTGCTCTGTTTCCTCGGAGCGATGCAAGGAAAGTGAGGATGGGGCAATGGGAAGGCTGGGGGTGGGATGTGAAGATACATCAGTAAGATATTTTACCCATCTGACGTCCTCTTTAAGATTTCTAACGGTTGCTTAATGATAAAGTCCAATGAAACAACAAAACAAAGCCAGAGAGAGAAAATGGTCAAAGGATATCTTTCATAGTAAATTTCATTGAGTCAAAATTCAATAAACCTTCTCCTTCACTACAGGGCAATTTATGAAACTGTAATCACCAGCATAACTGTATAATAATATTAGAATGCATCATTTCAACCGAAAATATATCCGTTTGTAAAAACTTTTCATGTTTAAAATTCATTGGCTAATTTTAGAGAGCTGTTTTGGAAATGGCCACGGAGGCTTTAAAGACGAGGCTGAGTGTTCATTTCAAGTCCACCTCACCCGCTCCTAAACTGCTAATCCTACCGCTGAATTTCACTGACATTTAGCAAAAACTGCATGTGCTGCAGTTCACCGTTTCATAGACAAGAAGACATCCTGACGACGCGCCATGAGGAGAATCTTTATGGCGTTCTCTTTGAAATGTCTTATTTTCATTTCCTGAATTGCGCTTATGATAAAACCGGAGCTCAGGGGGAAATGTGGGTAAGAAAGAGACCAAATGAATACAAACTGAGACACATCTGAATAGAGACCGAGGGCTGTAGTGATTAAGATGTAATGTGCACACCTGAAATTGTTTCACACTGTCACACTTGACTGCACATGCTGTCTAATGCAAAGAGACTGGAACCCGGTTGCTTCAAGGTGCGTCTGCAAACCATTGTTTTAAAAAAAACACTTCCGCTAATGCCTCCACTCACACACGCAGGTGCCACAGGAAACGGCATAAATAGAATTACACTCACACATAGACGCACACAAGTCCAACACTGCAGAAAATGGGGAAATTAGACTCCTACCGCGGGCTGAATCTGATCTGATAAGAACGTAAACCACCTTGCAGCCGACTACATTCTCTCGCCTTCATGCTCTTTTCCATCCATCTCTCCTTCACAAATACACAACACTTGCAATTGTAATACGGTCCGTCTTGTATGCATGAAGTCAGAACAGAAGTTATGATGTGCTTTGGGGGAGTTTTCTATGCCTCATTTTGCAACTAGTCTGATCAAAAAGAAGCAGAAGAGATCACATTTCTACTTGTTGATAATTAACACTGTTAAATAAGCACTGACATGTGCATGACAGGTTGATGAGAATTAAAAAGAAAAAAAAAGAAAAGAAAAAGGATGACAAAGAATATTAAACTTCCATCATTTTACTGGGTCGTTAAACAGAACCAGTAAGTGAACAGAAGAAAATTAACATCCTTACAATGCATGGGAGAGGGAAACTTTTCCAGGGTCGGAAACTGTTAACAGTTCATCACATTTTATTTCGCTGTGCAAACTTGTGATAAGAAGGGAAAAAAAATAATAACTTTGGATGGGTATGTCTCATAAAAACTAAGCACGTTGCAGGAATATAAAAAAAAAAAAAGTGTAACTGTCAGTAGTTAAAGGCAGTCCTTATCTATAGACAACAGCATCATACCCACAAGCCCCTACATACTGAGAGCAGATGTGATCAATACCAAGCCATTTCTGTAATGGTGGTGTAGTTAAAAAGAAATTAAGAGAATTATTATCTGTCCCAGGCCTCAGCCGCAGGCTTCAAGGCAACATGGTTAGATCCATTAGTGGGGATACACACACACACACACACACACGTATTTTGGGAAAACGTGTCAGCCATCTAGCAGATGCCCTCATTCAGAGACAGATAAGGGAGAAAAATAGACATATTTAAAGTAGTAAATTCACTGAAGATTTAATGTAATGTTTGTAAATTATTGACTTTTTCTTAACACCCTCTTATATTCTTTTTCACATCCTCCCATCTTTTCTTTATCTACACTGGACTACAGGTCTCCAATAAAGCTCTATTTTATTACACAGGGAATGAACTACACAGAAAACCACACAGGCAAAGAAACAGAAAAACTAAACTGCAAACTGAAGGGCAATCATTACAAAGGCTTAAAATTACACACTTTGTGCTCTTCCTAATTCAAATGCAAACTGGAGGCTCACTCGTACCTGATGTAAAAAGAACAAAAGAGACCGCACAGTGCACCTGCTCAAGACTGAAAAAACCTGTATGCACGTCGCACACTGTGTGGATTTGCATTTTCAACGCGCGTCGTTTGTGCCAGTTTATGCACGTTTCCTTATGTTTACTTTTGATTACTTAAACCGGTGTGTGCGTAATGCATACAAATTTACATTAAAAGTGTTTCACGACACACGAGCATGTGATTTCGCATGCATGTGTGAGAGGCGATTAGTGATCACTAAAGGGTTTTTCATTAGTCCTTCCCTGGGCACTTGACAACAAAGGCATAAATTACCTCCAGCAGATTACCCACTAATCTCCACCAATGCTTTCTCCCTGTCTTTCTCCCTCTCATCCTCATTAACATCCAGGCCTTTATGATCACCTCTCTCTGGTGTGTCACCTAATCAACGTATCAATGTTCAACTTGGCAGCCCTGCCTGCTATCCCCTCCTGGTTTCCATGCCTGCACATACACCTTAAAGACTTTCTCTACAGTCTGTCCGGTGTAGGTGCATCAGCAGATACCACGAATAGTAATAACTTGACCTAATCTTTCTACAAACAAGGGAATAAAAAAGGCCAAGAAGGCTTCTCACATTGATCAGTATCAGGCTGCCTTTGAAAACCCCCAATAAAACACTTCTTTCTTGCTGTCCAATGCAAATAAATACCACAAACAGCCGCCAACACTTTCATTAGAAAGAGCAATAAACTATAAAATAAACATAATTAGGACTTTTAGTAATTACCTAAAAAAAAAAAAAACCGCACACAATGAAGCAGGGTCCACTGCCAAGTGAGCTTCAGTCCACAGGCTCAATGGCTACTAACCAGAAAAATATTCTTACATTTCAGATAAACACCATCATGTTGGCCTGCTTGATATATGTATGCACCATATGGAGTTAAAATATAAATAAATAAATAAATAACACTCCAGCATTTTGTTTTTCTGCAAGATACACTGCCTGAATGAAAACACGGTCTCGTGATCTTTTATTGATGGTGGAACAGTGGGACCAGAGTGTAAAGTCTTATTCAGTAGACATCAAACACTCTCAAGAGGGTGAATGTCTGGAATCTATGGTGGCCAATCCATGCGTAAAAATGATGTCTCATATTCCCTGAGCCATTCTTACACAATTTCAGCCTGATGGGTCCTGGCATCAGTCATAGTGGAATACTCCCGTGGAGGGAGGGGGGGTAAAAAAATAAATAAGTCTTCAGACGGAAAACCTCGTAGTCGTTGTTATTCAACGTCATCAACAACGTTTTTTTTTTGGACAAAGAATCCTTTTGTTTTCCAATTAGCTTTACAATGAAGTGGATGGAAATCAACTCATTTGATCCTTCTGAAACAAAGTAACATCTTTTCTTCAACCAGAAGAAGTGTCTTCTGACATGGAGAAGCTCCTCTCTGAGCGAGTTACTGTTAAATAACTCGTTACCAGCTGAAACGTGTTAATAACTAGGAAGCTCCTACCTGATTGCTTCGTCAAATCCAGTTGGTGACATGGAAGAAAATGCATGAAATTTGATGCAAGAATTTAGCTCTATTTATAAAAAAAAAAAAAAATGTGATAAAAATGAGCAGAAGGCAGTTTTGCGCTGCTTAGCAGCTTCTTTCCTTCTCTCATTTTTGGGAAGCACATACCCCCAGTTGCAACAGTAAAGTAACCAAGTCCGGTCACCCTGGAGCAGCACAGCAGCTGGTATAAGATGAATAAATTCATTTCTCTCGTGTGTATTGGAATTCTTTTTGCCATGAAATCTTCCTTTCCAGGATTTTTTCAAGCTCTTTCCCTCATTTTGCTGTGAGCACATAAAGCCTGCGTGTGATGCACCAGCAACACATGTACTTAGATTAAAAAAAAAAAAAAAAAAAAAACATTAAAAGGAAATTGTGTATGCAATTAGCCCCATTTAAAGTAAATATGGACTGCATTTATATAGCGCTTTTCTAGACACCATCAACGTGCCCCCCCAAAGCGCTTCACAATGGCCTCTCATTCACACTCACATTCATACACCAGTGGGCGGCTGCTACCGTGCAAGGCGCTGCCAGGCCCAAGTTAGGGTTCAGCATCTTGCCCAAGGGACACTTTGACATGTGGACAGTTGGAACCAGGATCGAACTGCCAACCTTACAGTGACTGGACGACCCGCTCTACCAACTGAGCTACAGACATCCAATAAATAAACTAAAATTCTCACGTGGATAAGGCATAAAAGACCAGTTTCATTCTGGTATGATGCAGAAAAATGCATTGTAAACTGCTGTGATTGACTGACTCGTGCGTGTGTCAGGTTTAATGACATCCAGAGATAAAGTTACAGACTGCAGCCAAATGAATAACTCCCTCCTCAACTTAACTAAAAAGTTGAAAAAAAAAAAAAGGGTCAAGAAGGGCATCCAGCGTAAATCTCGTCCCAAGCTTCTAATGAAGATCCCTCACTGTGGTGATCAAACAGGGAGAAGCCAAAACAGAAGTTCTATACTACTAAAAATAGTCATTAATATTGTGTTTATTACAACTAATAGATCATCTCAGATATACACACTGCAACCTCATTTTGCCTTCAGTGACATTGCATGTCTGTGCGTATTGTCTATCCGCACAGCACCCATGCTGAAGCGATATAACGGCACATCATCATCCATCATTTTTTGTTCATCCGCTGCTTGACTGAATGATAGGTCTGGCTAACCAACAGTTTGACTGCTGTGTACCTGCTGAAGTCAACCTTGGCGAGCAGCTCCTGTCTCTTCCTCTTCTCCCTCTCCTTTTTCATTTCCAGCTCCTCATCATCTGACAGGATGTCTTCATAAGGAATATCATCAAGGTCCACGTCACCTGGCATGATGAACCTGAAAGATGGAAATGCAAACAAGGAAAGACATAAACAAAATGAGGCAGGCTGAATAAGTCCCTGGTGGGAGAGAAAGTACAGAAAAAAAATGGATAGTTACTTACAGACTCGTGCATCACAGATGTTGGTGTGTGTTTTAACATGCCTCACCTGCCACCATCTTCTCTATTTCCGATGGCTATCAAGGCCTCGATGTCAGTTCCCTTAAGGCCGTACTGCAGCAGCTCTTTGGCTGCATCCACATTCTCTGGGACACGCTCCACACACTCGTGCAACACCCACGAGCGCTTGCGGATCTTGCTCTGGATGGGATGTAAGGCAATGAAAGGAGAGTGAACGAATTCCGAAGAAATGATGGGATAAAATGAGATATAGCATTAGGGGGGGAGGGCGTGAAAATACACTACAAATTGGTAAAAATGATGCGTGAAATAGAGTAAGGGGGCTCTTGCTGCACTTAAGTGTCTGCTTCTCCCAGTCACCCATACACATATACTTTACAGAACATATATATACATATATACATATATATATATATACATATATAGATATATATATATATATATATATACATATATATATATAGATATATATATATATATACATACATATATATATATATATAGATATATATATACATATATACATACATATACATATATATATATATATATATATATATATATACATACATATACATATATATATATATATAGAAAAATATTTTTTTTTAAACCAGACATCTATTGTACTGTGATAGAAACCTTAACACTTGATACAAATCTCTGTTTCCGTCTCTCTCATTTCTTTCAAGTCTTACCAGATAGTCTTGTATTGAGGCGATGCTGACTGTACTCTTCCTCCACTGTCTCTGGTAAACCAGGTCAGAGTCCAAATTATACGCGTGGGCAAGAGACAGAGCTTCTCCATATTCCTCGTTGTCAATCTGTGAGGTAAGAAAAGAAATGTAAAACAAAAAACCCAAGATGTGACCATGATTTAACAAAGCCGTTGCTCTTTTTTTACATTGGGAAACACTGCACCGACAGAATTGTATACTACCAGAGTTTGACTATTAATATTCAATTTGTGGTTTTCTCAGTCAAGATTTCATTGCAACGGTAGACAGCAATTTAATGTCCATGAATTATGCTCCTTAAGACAATTAAAATGATTAAAATACCTCATGCACTGAATTCATTGAATGCATGTGAACCGAAGTACATGAAAAACAGCTAAATTATTCATAACCTTGTATTTCATCCAACCAAAGGACAAAAGGACAAGGTTTTAAGTGAACTTGGCGCTTTTAAAATGCTGTGAATGCACTAAGAATACTCAGAGGAGGAATAGGTCAATCTGGCAGATTTCAGTTTGAGTAGCAATCTGTCATGTGGTCTAGCATGAGTAGGAGTGGGATAAAGGAGGAAAAACCCAGGTAATAACATATTTGGGGACATTTTATGAGGGGAAAAATATCAAAAATAAGAAACGGGAAACCCACAGGACAAAATATTGGGGACTGAAATAAAGAATTCCTCAAAGCATAACTGCTTTCCTACTAAAATAACTCATCTAAAAGTCCATATCCACAACCATGCACTTTGAAATGTCATGCCAGCACCTGCATACTTACAGACTCACAAGTAACTGGAAATTTTTGACTATAGTTATAAAATCAGCTAGTGTATGTTTACGACATTTACAACAATAGCTTGGAATTTTAGCAAACAGCCTTGATAACCTATTTCCTGACATAGGCAAAGTGATGGATAGATAACATTTCTCTGAAGCCCTTTTGAAATGCTAAATCTGCTCAATAATTCCCTCAGCAGTAAATCTGACCAACTCTGCAAAAGCGGCTCGGGATAATCATTTACAATAATCAAACATCTGAGATGGGAATCTCTGAATTATTATGGAATCTTCTTGTTGATGTTTTCACCTACATTCACGTTATGAGTGTTGAGTGTTATTGAGGTTTTTGACCGATCAAAGCCACACAAAAGGATTTAATCCAGCAACATAATAGAATGACACCACATTTTATGCAAGTCTGCTCAACGTGATTGTAAATACATACATGCAGGCAAAAAGTCACATCGAGTATCCCTCTCTTTCTTCGTGTAGGAGTACAAAGCCACACATTAACTAGACTCCAGTTCCTGGAGGCTAGAAAGAACCCCACACAGTTAAATCTCACGTAGGAGGACATCAAAAAGAAACACTTCCTGCTCTGTCTGGGTTCAGCTAATGAAACTGTTCGCAGGCCCGCCAGTGTGCAAATCAGACACCCAGAGAGTCAGGGTCCCCCCCAGGAGTTGATTGGAGGAGCACATCCTGGTCTGCACACCATTCACTCTCATTCTCAATACAGTTGGCAACCAGCAAAGTTGATAGTGAAATCTAAAGTGGAATCGCTTTAAATCCTACAAAATACACTTGTTACAGCACATTCCCCAAAAAGCATACATATGAAACTGAGAGTATAAAGACATTTATTAAACTGACATCTGAGAGGCGAAAAAAAAAAAAAAAAGGCCATCTGCAGGTCAATTCATTTTCATTTCTTTTAATGCTGTAGCTAAGAACTTGTCTGATCAGCATACATCACTAGACCATAATTTAATTTGATACTCTGATATAGTGCTCAAACCCCCAATCTTCTGACAATGACCACTTTTCTAGCGAGTTTGCCTGACAATTTTAACTCCACGATGAGCTCACGAGCCAGCTTCATTTAACAGTTAATGGATGTAAACATCTTCAAATTCTGGATCAAATTGAAAGTATCATTTCGTAAATACTAAATTTTTATTTATTGATAACATAAAAAATTTTTTAACTCCCCATCTTTTCATCCACCTGCCACTCAATTATCTGGCCATCTTTTGTGTATAAATAAATGAAAGTGACCAAGGTCAACCAACAGCTTGGTAAAGACATCGGCGGTGGGTTTCCACAGCAGCGTCATGGCAACGCTTGGGGGGGGGGATCCATTCTGATGTGCCCTTTGTCAAGAAGCAATGTGTCTCCCCTATAGACAGCCATGCTGAAGATGCTTTCAGCGCTTACACGTGAGCAACCTCTGAATATATACGGACTGACAAATGGTCTACATTTCCAACTTTTGCCATTCAAACTTTTTCACTGCCTTCTTCTGTGAATCATGCTGCGACTCCTGTAAGCTACTCCTGCTTGAACTGGCAGAGTAGTCAGGGATAAGAGGGTCCTTCCCTGACGTCCTGAATGCCGTTTGCAGTCATGGAAATTTTTTTACATTTGCATGGTTTTAGGCCCGAGAAAGTGTTAAAATATACATCAATGAAGATATGCAAATGTTGGTGTCCCATGGTAACAAATCATTCTTGTATGTGCTGGCCTTGCCAGGGCTCAGCCCCAGAGAACCCCAGTCCAGTTTAACCCCCGGTTCAAGTGCACCATCAAAATCTGAAACACACGAGGAGGTGACTGGAGGGAATAACCCAAAGCCCCTCGCTCTGGCCTGTTCTCTGACAATCTGAATAATAAACCTGGCTGAGGAAAATCTCAGAGGAGAGATCAGCTCTTTCTGGGTTCTGTGGCTGAGAAAATGAGTGTGTCCCACTTACAGAAATGTCAAACTATATGAATACTGCAGAAGACAAGCAAAAGGATGGAAGTGACAGACACGCACACATATGTAAATTACACATGCAGACAGACAAAAGTCCCTCTTCTCCTTCAATTACACACCAATAAGTGGAACATGTGGGAGAAAAAAAAACCCAGCAGATGAGCAACATCAGCAGAGTGGGGAGTGCCGCAAGTACCAAGTGTTACAAAGAGATAATAATGATGTATTACTTTGTAACTCTCCACTGGAAGGATTGATGAAGATGACTAATGGCATCTAATGATTATGACAATGATGAAGAAGGCACCAGATGATGTGTCATAAAAATGACTGATGAACCGTGCTCAAACTTGGGACCATAGAGAGCAGATTACAGCTATTCTCACTGTGCTCTGTGATAGAGCACGCTGTTGTCTTTGCTGCAATTTGCAACAAGCAACTCCAACAGCCATATTTCTAATTCTGCAATTAGCATTTCAGAGAATCCCCAAGGATTGAAAAATAGCCTGAAAGCAGACTGAGCATCTTCCTTGGTTTTCATTTCTCCTCAACAGTGCTCTGGAGCTGATCCAACAATAGACGTTGCTGAGCTGAGATAGGATTTATTAAGTCTGAAAGCAATTTTGCTGATCAGCCCCGTTACAATCCAGCGAATGACAAAATTGTCGTAAGCGAACCTCTTAAATTGCAGCTAAATTAAGCACCAAAAGAAATGAAGATTTCCACTGCAAATGTGATATCAACGATTCATATCAACTGCTTTTAAAATTGGCATTATACTGAGGCACGCATGACTCATTTACAAGTTTTAAAATGGTAAAGGCCATGCATAAGTGATGACATAATTAGAAATAGAGTATCTTTTAAATATTAAAAAGGCTGTATGCATTTCCCTGCAAAACAAATTCATAACACTGTGTGAGGCTGAATTGCAGATTATCACTGGAGCTGTTGTTGGTAATGCTGAGATTTTAACAATCTAATGAGCCTGTGGTGTTTGCTGATATGAATAGAACAAAGCCACAGTCAGAAAATTCCCTGCTTTACATAAATTGGATGAAAACAGAAAATGTCAGTGTCATCTCTGTTTTCATAATAGTATATAACTGGTCAGAGTGAGTAAGATGTACGTATTACATTCAACACTGCACAAGTCTGAACTTCAGCAGTCACATTAACACACAGACAGACAACCACAGCAGCAGTGAGGTAGTTTTGATGCATCAGCTGTTCAGACATATCTCATGGAATTACTATTATTTATTAAACAGGTAAATATCAGCTCTATCCAAACTTTCCTTCTCCAAAATTTTACCTACAGAGATTACATGCAGGACCGAGTTATTTTTCCTCACTGTTTGACCCAAAAGACTGAGACAAAACCATGCTGAAGCATTTGAGCTGCAACTGCAGCTTCTGTTCTCTATATCAGTTTTCCAACTGCTCCCTTCCACTGCTTGTTTAACAAGAACGCAACACAGTTGTTGACTTGACTTAGCTTGAACTTCTATGGCAAAGCAAAACACTGTTATAAAAAATGAAAATAAAATAAAATAAAGAAAAATCACAAAGGAAAAAATATTTCACGGTAATCTAATGGTAAGCTAAGTTGGCAGGGCTGCAAGCCCAAAGTTGAAAGAAAAAAGACTGAAGATTTATATTAAAAAAAAAAAAAAAAAAATAAAAAAACACATACTGCAAGTTAAATCCTTTCATCCAAAGCTTCTTGGCATAAACCATACCAGACAGGTCATGTATCAAGCTGTTGCTTAGAATTGTTGGACTAATTTTATTCAAGGTGTCACAACAAAACAGTTCAAGTTGAACGACAGCCACACAGACGTCTTATTATGCTGTTTTTCTCTATTTCAGCACTCTCAAAATTCAAAGCCACCTTTTAACATAAACTGTGACCGTAAGGCTTCACACTTGTGGAAAAGACCTTCGAAATTCAAAAAGCAAACAGCAAAGACATTATCTGAATCTCATTTATTAAATATAGATCTCATTCTCCGATCTTAAAAGAGGCCTGGCCTAACTTCATGGTATGATGTGAGTTTTTATCTGCAAGATACAGCTACTGCCACATCAGCAGCATGCGCAGATCTAGTGCCTCCGAGGAGTGACTCATCAGCCCGAACAGCCTGATAAAACTGTTCTGGGTTGAAGTCGTGGCAGTCCAGTCACCAGTATGATCCAGTTATTACCTTGTCTAGCTTTCTATGTCTGTAAAGGAGTAGACTGCAACAACCACATGTATCAAAAGGTTCATTTTCAGTTACTATTACTCGTATCATACACTATAAAGAAGAATTTTCCAGACTTAAAAGACTAGATAAATTCAACGATAGCATATTATATATCGCGTACATATAAATGGGAAAGTAGAGGATGGAACTACCCCTTTGGATATAAAAAAAAAAAATTAAAAAAACCCAGACCAGTAGCGATCTTGACTGCAGTGCCCTTTCATTTATTACTGTTACAGAATTCGTTTCTCACTTCTACATTCAGTACCAGTAAAAGTTTTATTAATGTTTTATAAAATCCAAAATACCCATCATCAGCAGGTGCACATGAGCATTAAATATGCAGTCTAGCAGAGTAAGCCACCTACCTTCCTCTGGTACAGCTCCTCTGGTGTGGTTGACCTCAGGCTGACCAGGCGGTAGTTTTTCATAACGGTGCGAGGGCGTTTGCGTGGTGGAGCGAACCTTTCCATTTCTGTCACATAATATAGGCCCTGCTTGATGTAGCCAAAGTAGCGGGCTTTGGCTGAGGACTCCTCATCTGAGTCAGAGTCTCCACCGTCATCTCCCTCCTCATCCTCACTGACCCCACTGCTGAGGTTGCTCTCCAGGCGAACGCGCTTTTGGGCCAGCCTCACCTCACACTGATAACCAGGACATAAACATACAGAGGCAAAAAAAAGAAAAAAATCAAGGTGTTTAAAAATTATAAGACAACAAGTGGACTAATGATACAAGAAACAAACATAAGATTTAAAGTAATCCTAAAGCTACATGTGTCCTTTTACATAAAATACATGTGTCTTGTTGGGGCCGATCACAAGAGGATTTACTGCCATTGTCTCATAAAAGCATTCAGATGCAGCATAAGGACATTTAAATTTCAACATTTAACAATAAGATGATGAACGAAGTATGGAATGCAGTGCAGCATTTTTTTTTTTTTACATCTAGCTTTGCTCAAATTGGTAAACACATTAAATTAAACACTCTTCTTCCCGTTTAGCAGACTGAACACAAAAGCAACAGCAAGGTCAAGCTGCTGAACAGAAATCTGCACTCACTGGCCACTTTATTAGGAATTACATTCATTCTTGGTGGGATAGATTCTACAAGGTGCTGGAAACATTCCTCAGAGAGTTTGCTTCATATCGAAATGACAGCATCACGCAGTTGCTGCAGATTTGTTGGCTGCACATCCATGATGTGAATCTCCCATTCCACCACATCTCAATGGTGCTTTATTGGATTGAGATCTGGTGACTGTGGAAGCCACTGGAGTACAGTGAACACACTGACATACTCAAGAAACCAGTTTGAGATGATCTACACTCTGTGACATGGTGCATTATCCTGCTGGAAGCAGCCATCAGATGATGTGCGCACTGTTGTCATCTGCAAGATCATAACATCTCACACGGTACGATTTGCATTTGCTCAGTCTTGGGTACGGTATCCAGTCTGGCATGCAGAGACTGTACGATGAACCCTCTTGAATCGTAGGCTACTACTGAGGTGGAGATGCGGATGTATTGGAATACATGTGGAATGGTGCTAGGTACCAATAATCAATGTGTCATTTCAGGTTGCATTTTGATTGGCTAGAAAGTGGGCGGAGTCGTAGGATTTCTGACACTCAGAAAATTATATCAGGTAGTCTTTGGTCGCAAGACCAGAGAGTGTTGTCACACCTGACTGTTTTATATTGTAGATTGTAGGACAAGTGATGTTGACCAAAGATCAAAAGATATCCCCACAACACTTTTGTCACGCTGATCTCTCATCTGCAACAGTCCAAAATCCTACAGTGTGTAGAAGCCCTAAAGGGATGGACATGGTCAGCAACAATACTCAGGTAAGCTGTGGCAT
Source organism: Hirundichthys speculiger (assembly GCA_018398805.1). Classification (NCBI taxonomy): domain Eukaryota; kingdom Metazoa; phylum Chordata; class Actinopteri; order Beloniformes; family Exocoetidae; genus Hirundichthys; species Hirundichthys speculiger. The sequence goes on along the minus strand of JAGFBZ010000771.1, from coordinate 1,535,493 downwards.
TTAAACGATGCACAATTGGTACTAAGAAGCCCAAAGTGTGCCGAGAAAAAATCCATCACACCAGCAGCAGCCTGAACTGTTGAAACAAAGCAGGATGGATCCATGCTTTCACGTTGTTTATGGCAAATTCCCTCTGAATGTTGCAGCTCATCAGACCAGGCAACATTTTTTCAATGATATATTCTCCAACATCAACAAGCCTGGTGAAATACCGAATTGTAGCCTCAGTTTCCCGTTCGTAGCTGACAGGAGTGGCACCTAGTGGTATTTTTTTTTACTGTAGCCCAGCTGTTCACGGCATTTTGTGCGTTCAGACATGGTATTCTGCATACCTTGGCGCTAACAAGTGGTTATTTGAGTCACCGTTTAATTTCTATCATCCTAAACCAGTCTGCCCACAGTCCTCTGACATCAACAAGACTATTTTGTCCACACAACAACTGCTCATTGGATATTTTGACTTTTTCAGACCATTCTCTGTAAGCCCAAGAGATGTTTGTGTGGAAAATCTAAGAAGATCAGCAGTTTCTGAACTACGGAGACCAGCCCGTCTGGCATGAGTCACTGCCATGTGACTGGCTGATTAGCCGTTTGTGTTAACAAGCAACTGAACAGGTGTGCCTAAAAACGTGGCAAGTGAGTGTCTCATATCCAAGGTGTCCAATGTACCTCTTTTTGCTTTTTTTCCCCTTTGCAGTATTGTTCCACTCACTTTTAATGCATACACGCAAGACTTTTTGTTATGATGTCCCACAGGGTTTTGACTCAGTATTAAAACAACAAGAAAATGCTGAAACATTTAGCACTCCCACCAGGCATATACATGTGATTCACCTTTATATACATAAAGGGCTACATTGATGGCACCATCAGTACAGATACTGCTGTACATGCAACCACAAAACGCAAACCTTTTCCCCCACCCCCCATTTTATTCTGAGACAGGCTGATGAAACCTTCCTCAAGAATTACCAGTTAAAGAAATCCTTTGTGGGATCAGATTATCTAAACAAAAGCAAAAGAGTGAAATAAATTAGCATTTTGCATCATGCAACTCAAAATGCAAAATAACTGACAATCTCTTAATGTAGATGTGACCCTCAGTGTCTTTTTCACTTTTTTTTTTTACCTAAACAGAGCATGTCGGGATTGCCTTCAGGCCTGCGCCACCCTGAACTGAACAGGTCGTTTCAAGAATAGGTGAAAGGGAGTGAGAAAAACTGTTCTGTATTCAGAAATGTATCACTGAAACACATAAAGGCCAAAACTATATGATTACAGCTAAAGGGTGGGCTCTTGATCCCCAATCACCACTGTAAAAGCCCCCCTATACCTCCAACTAATCGCACCGCATGCATTCCAATAAAGTGGCATTTACCTCCAGGCTGAGGAAGCCCCCGTCGTGTGCAGCGGTGACTCGAGGTGAGGGCTCAAACCATTCACAGGATTTTCCCAGGAGATTACGCAACGTCCTGACAGATGAGACAGTGACCGAACCAGAGCAGCGAGCCAGAATCAGCACATTGTCACTCCACCAGCTTACATCCACCAGTGGACAGTACTGCTCCTTATCTGTGACGGGTACAGAGAGACATACATGCAGTGTAAAAGGAAAGCCTATCCCTGTGTGAACCTGTTTTGTGTTCTTACAAGCCTCTCATTTCTTTCTCTCTTTCCCTTTTCCCCTACAAGAGAAAATAAGATTACAAGGAAGTGCACAAGTAGAGAAATGCAGACAACCGAAAGCATGGATGCAGAGGAGCAAAATATAAAATATTTGCTAACCTTGCCGTACGCAGTATTGTTTGTATGTTCAAATAACTGTGTAATTCACTAAATCAAACATGTCAAAGATCATTAAATTGTATCCAAAAAGCAACGCCAATGTCAGCAACAAACCAGGCTCTTTTTAAGTCCTCCAGGCCAAAATACCTTTTATTTTCTTCCTTCTCTCCAGTGATGTCTTCCACTCTGGGTTGATCTCCTCAAATCCTGGCTGCAGGGAGGACCAAAAGATGAAGGCACCAAAGACGAGAGGGGAAAAAAAAAAAAAAAAGAAATGAGAAAAAGAGACAGGGGAGGAAATTAATCTGCTAACCCTGTTTACACTTACAGCACACACAAGCTCTGCCAGCGGTGAAGCAGAACATACACATACGTTGCATTAATCGGCAAAACATCCCGAGAATGCAAGTGCCAACACGCACACACATGCAGTCTTTCTCCTTAGACACACAGTCATACCTCAGCCAGGGTGAGATTACATTAATACAGTCAGTCAGGCATCTAATTTACAAAATATTACAATGGCACTCTAAGCAGACAATTACTTTGCTTAAGCGAAATCAAGGATGCAGTTCAGACATGTACCTGTTGGTCTTGGCTCCATGTGGCCCTCTGTTTAAGGGAGGGGACATCCCAGAGAGACAAACGCCCAGAGAAGTGAATGACAGCCAGCAGGCTGCCATCAGGGCTCAGACTCATCCGAAACACACCTTCCTGGAAAACAAAAATGCACACACACACACACTTTCTTTTAAAAGAACAGTGACAAGCCTGTATAGAATACACTTTTATCTTCCAGTGATGCTGTTGTAGTACCTTTTCATCTCCTTGTCTGGAAAAAAATTAAAGCTGGGAATTTTGAAGAAACCTCTCTTCTGATGCTAAGACACAGAGGGAGCATGAGTGTTAAATGCTGCATGATTAATTTGTTTTGATGAAAATGTGCATAAACTGCTCGCTACTCACCAGGCTGATGTCATCCTCATAGCTGGTGACCTGTTTGTAGTAAGGCGAGCCAGACAGCGCTCTCCAGGCTGTGATGCCGCTGCAAGAGGCCTTAGATGCACCGTCGCCACCTGATTCACGGCCTCCTACCAGCAGCAATCTATTAAACAGGACGCACATGTCATTCGTGGCCATCAGTATGTGTTGTGAAACAAGGACAGAAAGTAAAGGTGTGGGGTCATCAACTGGGTTCAAGTTACAACTACTGCAGCTGAATTCACATTTAGTAAAGCAATACATTGAAAAAAACATTTATTAGTAAAAATGAAGGTGGAATCAGTAGCTAAGATTCGTTAAGATGTGATTAGTGGCTCTTGGGGACCAGATGCTGCAATGTAACAGGGCTGTTCAGCTCAACACTGCCCCCTGGTGCAGAACAATTGAATATATAACTGCAAACAACAGGAACAAAGATCTGAGGGTTATTTCATAAACTGATGAGCAGCTTATATGTGATAAGACAGCTGGTCACATCTTTATTCTATATTCTGTGATCATGTGGTTTTAAGGACTGCAGATTTATCCAGGCGTCCTCTAGCATTCCTGATGCACATCAGCAGTCTGTCCATGCGTTACAAAACAAGGCACCACCTGCTTTCATAATCACGTTTGGCTTTTGAAACAATTTTTCTTAAATCCAGTTTCTCAATCTTTTTTTTTCTCTCATCTCTCTTCTATTCCCTCTGATCTTGACCCAGTTTTCACACGGGCAATCATTAAAGTTTCATTTTGTCTATCAGTTGGCAAACATTGACAGTCAATGCCAAAATTTACCACACTGCCAAACCAGGTCTTACTGGTCTGAATCACTTTCATTTCGCACAAAAAACTGGGGACCCTGGTGAAAACAGTAAAGACACAAGTATAAGTCAGGTGTAGTGAAAGCAAACCTTTGAGTACAATATGGGTTAAGAAAAAGAAAGAAAAAAGGCCAAGGACATTCTGCACTGCTGCAGTGAAATTCTGCAGGTATTACATTAAAGAGATTGGTTCATTTATTACTGAGTAGGCCCCCTTGGCCCAGTTCCACAGTGCAACATCTTATGCCTATGCAGGACATCTCTGAAAGAAATCTAGCCTTTTCTGCTTTTACAGGTTCTCTTTTGGCATTTTTCCACTGTATGATGTAACTTAACTCCGTCTGACTTCACTCACTTTTGAAACTTAGTACTCCATTTTCCTTGCCATTACAAATGACACCACCAGAACATAGCTGGATTTAAGCTAGTCTAAAAACTGCATGCCACCCTACAATACAGAACGAGAGCCATGTGTCAGTCCATATTGTTGCTTTACAACCCGTGTTCTCAGATTTATTATCCGTGACCATGAACTTAGTAATACAGCTGAGTGGTGAAATACAAATATTTTTGGACTTCTAATGCTATGCTTGCACGAGACATGTATCTTCGATCAGACCATGACGATCTCTGATCTGAAAAGCAAATACTTTAAAACTAAGATGAATCGCATGCTGTTAACTATAATTTAATCCGCACACATTAATCAAAATATAACATATTAAAGTGCATATTAATAATGCCCCCACATGTCTGATGATGAAATAGCTGGAAATTATTCAACAATTTTCAACTTCAAATATTTAAGGACCATATTGCATGGTAATGTCTGCAATGGTTTTCTGGGGGAAAACTGATTCAAAGGATTTAAAAGGACGCCTGAACATAAATGCCTTAAAAACACTCGATCAAACACCGAAACTAATAGTACTAGTCTTGGATTTTTGACTCGTTCAGAGAAAATAAATTCTCAAAAAGGTGTCATGAGAAGGCTACAGGGGTCAATTAGGCTGCTACTTAAAGATTAAAAGCTCAATGTTGGAAGAAAAAAAAAAAATCACTTTTCAAAACACTCTTTATTTCAGTTATACTCAACAGACATCCAAGACAAGAAGGGTGTTGGTAATATGTAACATACCGGTGGCCTGGATGGTAAACAGCTGACGTGATCCCATGGGAGTAGTGCGTAGAGAAACTGAAGCTGTGGTTCTCCTGGAAGTTCTGATTGGTTCCCACACTGAAACAGAACAATAACGAGGAGGAGGATAATCAAAGGTTACAATTCACTAACGATTAATCACATAAACGATCAAAACATGAACACTTGAGTGGAAAATGTTAATGGCGCATCAAAGCTGTTTTGGAGATGATGACCGAGTAATATTTCTCCCAGCCACAATTAAAATGAGACAGGGTAAAATATATAATCTCATTAAGGAGAGCGGTTTAAATTAGATTGGTACTAGAGGAGATGTTGTGCAATTTGTGTTGGGGATATCTCGCGGGGGAAGCCTTTCTTTGCAGAGTAAATGTATGGAGAGAAGAAAAGAAAGAGGGAAAGAGAAAGAGCACCAGGGAAATAGCTAAGGGATATACAAAATTTTGACAGTTCAGCTTGCTGCAGACATTTTAGGTGTTTATGGCACGGTGAAGCAGAGGTGTGTGTATGTGCACACAAAATTGCTGGCACAGAGCAACAGAGTGAAGGAAGTGACTTACTGTCAAAGCTCAGCCATAATTCTGAAATTCTAATTTAAAGTTTTTGAGCGACAATATTGGAATGCAGTCATACGGAGACGAGAAGTGACTGAGACCTCCATGCTAGAAATGAACTTTCTAAACCACTTCTACTGGAAATCTGGTGCAAATGTCTCCCACAGCTTAATTAACTCCTCATACATAGACACATACCTTGATGGGTCCCAAGGTATCTTGCACCATTTCTACGCCTGTAATAGGAGAATAAATCGGCTTTTCCCTCACTTTTCGGCAGACATTAATTTGCACGCACAACTGATGCGAGGTCTTAAGAGCGCAGGACATCATCTGATCCCGATTCAACACGCAAGACATTCACAATTCCACCCTGTACTTTGGAGTGTTGCCCCATCATAGCTTTGTGTGATGGCAGGAAAGTCTCTGAAAGGAACGCCACAGTGCCAGCGCTAAATTAAAACAGGAAAAGGATCCATGAGAATAACACTTACACAAACCAGATATCATAAAATATTCAAAATCTGAGTTTGAATTGGGACATACAAGCAGAGAAATTAGCATTCAAAGACAGAGATCTCTGCCCTCGCCACTTACGTCGAGGCAAACATGCTGCATGAAATCATACCACAAATGAGTTGGACTATTTGATCATGAGTGGACTATACAGTACATGCATCAGCGATTTATAGTGGTGTGTGTGCGTGTGCGTGTGTGTGGCTGAGCTGCTCACCTGAAAAAGCACATTAATCTCTACATCTGTTAACTGCCATCAAACGGTAAATATTACAAGGGTTATAAGATGGTATTTAAGGGATGTTAATGACAACTATTACTCATCTGTTTGTCGGGACTGACACCATTACGTTCCCTACCTGACATTGGCTTGTTCCCAACAATTAGCATTACACGCATGATGTAGCTGTTTGAGGTGCAAAACATGACTGCGTTGTGGGTGGAAAGGGTCACTTGTCGCTGTATCTGCTAACAGATTCTGAAGCATGTACAGAATAACTACTGTCACTGTCAGTACGAATAGACTGAAATCTGGGCTCATGTAAGCATGCAGGAGAGAACCAAAAAAGGAGCAGAGAAATGCTGAAGGAAAAAAAAAAAAAGCAGAAATATCTGAGAATTTGTCCTTAACACATTATCAGACATGGTTATTCATCACCAGTTTGATTTCTGACGAATATTTGGGGCTTTTGCTGTTGAAATGTTTCAGTTTAGAATAGATAAAATGCTAAAACGGTTAAAATTTTAAATGAAGTGCAAAGTCACTCAAAACTAGTCAAAAAGGTTGAAGGATGGTCTGTTCGTCTTGAGCATATGTCCTGAATGAAGTTAAACTGCCAAATCAGATTTGACTTGTTGAAATAATAACAAATCAGCATTGTTTGAGAGCATTGTAAAAAAAAAATATATATATATATATATATATACATACACACACACATATACATATATATATATATATATATATATATATATATATATATATACATATATATATATATATATATATATATATATATATATATATATATTCTATAATATATCTATATATATATATATAGATGATATAATAGAATATCATTGACTGTTGCCAGAAAAAAAAAAAAGAAAAAACATTTAATTCATTGCGAGTTCAAAAATCAAAAGAAGCTGAAAATTGCACATGTACTCTGGAAAAAAATAAGTACAAAAGTTATTGCTCAAACCTTCTCCACAAAGTTATTAATAATTCAGTTGGACCAAAGGTTCCAAAGTGATTTTCAATCCCAGTTACAAAAAAGCAGAGACGCTGCTAAATAAAAACAGAATGCAATGACTTGAAAATCCCATGAAGCCATATTTTATCCCCAACAGAACATAAAGAACATATCAGATGCTGAAACTGAGACATTTTAGCATTTCATGGAAAATATTAGCTCATTTTAACATTGATGGTGTCCCAACTGTTTTGGGATTTGCAATGACCTTCTATCCTCTTATTTGCAACTGCGATCGACTGAAGCAGGTAACTCTTTTTAATGACAAAATAAAAAAAGCTTGTATTGGCCAACAGCACCCTTGCTGGGCCCCAGAAACTCCCTGCAGGTATCACTGAGTTGGTCATGAGTATCTCTGGAAGTCATTTCTAAAGATCTGCAAGTTCTAAGATCACTTCATGAAACGATTGAACATAAATCCAAATCCATTAGTAATTATAGGTAGAGAACTAAAATTTGGAAATAAGATCCCCCACTATCACTCTCACCTGAATGGGGGAAAAAAAAAAAAGAAATGTTCATCACAAGATTAGAACAAAAACTCTGGTGAACTGTCAAAATGAAAAGATGTTTGTTTGGATGAGTGAAGATGAGGTGTTCATCATCAAAAGCATTACTGTATACCAAAGTAATGGTGCGATCATGTTCTGGAGCTGCTTGGGTGGTAGATTACATAGATTAAGTGGGTGGAAGATTGACGATTAAGGAGAAGTATCTAGTTTTCAAATATCACATAATTACATGTTTATCTAATTTCCCTTTGGGGAACTATTATTGAATGGAACTCAACTTAACTAAATAAGCTACGCAGCTTAAACTGGGTAAAATGCTCATTTCAATAGAAGAACACTGGCAGGCACACATCAGAATGGCAGCTCGAACCCAAAACACCTGTGTAGTGCTAAATTAAAAGGGAAAAAAAAGATTTTTCCTGTAATCCTTTTAATAAACTGTATGTGTACTCAATTAATAAAAAGTATACAGCAGTTATGTGACCTGTTGACCTGGACGTAGTTGTTTCTAACAGTTTTAAAAGGAGCAGTTTGCCTCTCACCTTACTAGATAGCTCTTGAGGCCACCACCATATGTGATCACAAGAAGTTCTGCTGACCACTGGGCACTGGCTGTATACTCCAAGAAGATGAGGCCCGCCACTGCACAACTTAGATCTCCTGGGAAACTCACCGCCTGGATCAGAAAAAGGGTACGGAAAACAAAAGAGTTGGAGGCAGCGAGAAGGTGATGGGTGTAATTCATAGTGGAAAGGACAAGATGGTGAAAAACATGAATAATTCTCAGTTTGTGCCTTCACCAGGTTTTTAAAAGGGCAAACAACAAAGACGCAACATACAAGAAGCATTTGCCAAAGAACGTGAAGATGAAGAAAGCAGAACATGAGATATGGTAACCAGAAAACAGAATGCAAAAGAGAGACAGAAAGCAAAAGAGATGGGGAGGGTATACTTTTTCCACCCATGCACATTTTTTTGTCAAACGTACTTTTTTTTTTATCATCTCCTCCAGAAATAGCATCAAGTCAGTGGTGTGTGCACTTAACAGTGACAAACAAGAGGAAGGGTGCAGCATCGCTGAGGGGTGCTGATGCAAGTGTGCAACCGCACTCACTGTAGATGCACAACAAAGAAAGACTGCAGCAAAGGAACGATGATCACAGACCTTCAAAGTTAAGAGTGGCTGGGGAGAGAAGGACGAGTGTCTGCACTCAACTGTCTGACAGGCCCAATAGAGGAAGGGAGGGAAAGATGGACAGAAATGGAGGAATAATAATATGTAGCACACAAAAGGCATTAAAATGAGGGGGGAATGGAAGATGGACTGGAGATGGCAGTGCTGGGAAAGATACTGTCACAGACATGCAGGGATGAGAGAAATGTGAGATTTGAGGCATAAAGGGAAGACTGGGGAGCAGCACTTATGTGAAAAATTTAAGATAGGAGGTGACGGGGATAGGGTAAAGAGGAGTGAGAGACTATGAGCCAAGAGCGGGGAAGGAAGAAGCAACAGACAATGAGCTAAAAAAGCAGAAGCGACAGACAAAAAGGGGCACAGACGGTCTGAAAAGGAGACATTTTCTTCAAAGGTGACAGGCAGCTCAAAGTACACAGTGAATGCGTGTTACACTGAAACAGCAGAGTCTGGCCTGACATATCTCTGGAGAAAAGATGTCTGCATCCTCATAATTGTCTCACTCATCAGCTACAACCAAAGTCAAATCTGCTGTAACATACTCCTTTTATCAGAATAAAGCCTGCATTTTCTGAACCTACGATCTGGTACTTTGGTTCTTAAACAGAGCAGCAGGAAAAAGTTCCCTCGACTAACACTGATGAAAAGCCCAATAAATCATGCCGTTTCTGATCACTAAAACACAAAAATAACTTGGAGCGGGGTTGTTCAGTTATGTCAAAGAGTTACCGGGGGGATCACAAAAAGTTCGCTGCCCATGAGGTCAAAAAGCCGTACGGTCCCGGTGCTGTCAGCGTAGGCCAGCAAAGTGCAATCGTAGCTCCATGCCACTCTTCGCCACTGCGGGTTTGGGTCCTTCGGCACTGTAGCACACAGGAAAAAAGATTACTTTACAATTGATTGAAAAAAAAAAAAAAGCAAATTAAGTGAGATGACAAAACCTTTCAGAAATAATCCCTGGTGCAATGTGGGTATGTTGATGATGAATACAGATGAGAGAGGAAAGAAAAAAAAAAAATGCTAACGCAACATTCATCAACACAATGTGTCTATGGATCAATCCATTTAATATACAGGGCACAGCTACAATAACATCTCAATAATTGCTTGTAAAAGACACACACATAGTTTTACACACAAGCTCACAGCAAGAGGAGAGTGAGTAAAAGAGTACCGGGGAGAAAAGAGGGAGTAGAACAGAGATCATAAATTGAGTTTTTATTGAAGTGTGGGCCACTGTTTTAGCAATCTGCTGTCTCAGCAGTGCTGTGACTGTAACCATATCGCTATGATGAAGCACATCCGAGCCTGCTGGCACTTTCTCAAGGCTCCACTGTCATCCTTTCCCCTGAGAAGAGCTGGGCCAGTCTGGCAGGCCTCTATTTTTAATACCTGATTATCTTTCAATGAATTAGTCAGTAAGGGGAAAGTGGGCTACGACCTGCATAAACACACACTAATTAAACAGAATATTAAAATATTCAATTCTGAGAAGTCGAACTAAATCTGAAAATTTAGCACGGGCTTAGATGTTTGCATTTCTGAGGAAAAAAGTAAAACATCCGACAACTCTGGTGTTGTGTCCAAGCAAAAGAGTTATGACAAGTAAGTTATGTTCTTGTTGATATCTCATAACAGCCCGAGTGCCGTTTATTGTCCTCAATTTCTTGGCTGCGTAATGCTGCTGCAACCCCTGGTGGGCAATCCTGCAAACGAACGGGGGCGTTGGATATTGTATGACTAGAATTTTAAATGAAGAACAAAGAGAAGAAGTAGGAGGCGAGGCAGACAAAGACAAAGAGAAAATGAGATGGGGGGGGGGGGCACGAGGAGGGAAACAATGAAGCTTGCACCCACTGAGAGAAATAATAGCTTCCCAAATGTTAAGGCCTAACTATCAAGAGGGACTTCAGGAGGTAGGCAGCTTTAACAGACCTTTGAGAGTCTCAACTTGGGAAGACCAAACAAGAACATGGAGGAGCTATAAAAGCTGTAGGTGCCAAGCCTTCCACTGTGTTTGATTTTTGTTTTGTTTTTTTTCCTCCCTTTTTACTTTGTATTTCTTTTCTTTTCCCACTCACACACTGCCTCACTTGCTATCGCATCTCCCATTAGAAATTGTATACAGTAAGTTGTTCTGCAGCTCCATTTCCACATAGATGGCTTTTTTTTTGAGAAGCTGGAAAATTGGATGCCTACGATCTTTTTTTCTTTCCCTCCTAGCGACGGCCGAGGCGGAAGTTGGGGAGAATTACACCCAATGACCCAATAGAAGTCTTCTATCTGAAGCCTTGCAGATGCATTTATCAGAGCTCAATGCTTATGAATTATGTACGGGGGAGGAAGACAACTCTACTGTAGCAGACACAGACACAGAGGAGGGGCAGAGTGATATGTAGGTGTGAATGCACCCCAACTCCAACACGCATGCAAACATACGCGCGCACGCTCATCCATTAAAAAGAAAAGCTATTAAAGGCAGGATCACAGCAAAATCCATTACGGCAAATCTCCGTGAAATGAAATGAAGTAAGAGAAAAATGAAGAAAAATGAAATAAAAAGAAATAAAGAGGAGGGATGCTGGGGTTTACACAGAGCCAGGGGCTACTTTTATCCACACTATGCATGATTAAGAACAACGGCCCACAAGTACAGGGAGTGAGAGACGGACTGAAACAGTGAGGGAGTTGACAAAAATAAAAGAAAAGAAATATGTTGACTGAAACAAAAGAAGTTACCGACATGAGTTTCAATCTCCGTGTTTTACTAAGAGCATACTTTTTGTTCCTTTTACCATTGAATGAGCCCGAGGTGGAGAAATCTGATTGGTGCTGGTTGTTTGTCTACAAGATTCAGAAAAAAACTACAAGGCTGAATATCATCCAACTGGATGGAGAAGTAGGAGAATGAGCAAAGGAAAAGCACTTCAGATGTGGCGTGAATCAGAGGCACTTTACAACTATAAAGTGGGATATTGTCACTGGTGAAGGATGTTTTTGGGGTTGTTTAAATGTCTGAGTGTAAGTGATGTGAAAAAAATGCAATGCAAATAAGACAAGCAGAAGCTAGCTCATTTTTTATTAAAAGAAAACTACTTTAAAGCATAAAGGCCACCGTGATAATGGCATCTTCTGTTTTCTGTAGGCATTTGTCTTTGATCACAGAAATATGAAACAATCGTGGTAAATGTTGCTCCAGCCTGGATGCTGCAAGGGACCCAGAAAACACAAGTTGTTTTTTTGGGTTGAAGCAGTTCTGGTTAAAAGCTCTTTTTTTTTCCCCAATACCTCAGTAGGACACACTGATCGCCATTATCTGTGATTATGCATGCTGGGCTAAGAGCAGTAAATGAAGCTAAAATGTTATGGGCCATTTAAAAAGGGATAAATGATTCCTAATGCCTCCAAAGACCTGAGAGGAACTCTAACAGGAATCTCAATAAGAAATCTGTAAAATTGTACAAATAAAAAAAATCCTACTTCCAAAAAAATCCTAGGAAATATTATTAGTAAACGTGCACCAAATGCAATTTTCTTTGCCAATGGAGGCTACCCGAGTGCAGCGAAAGTTGTATCCTCTAGGTGGCAGCACCAGTCAAAGCTGGTCGTTACGGCTGCGTTTGGGGCTTTTGGACGATACGAAACCTTCCAGTTTTTAATAAAAGGAGTTACAGACCTCCCACTGATTCAGAAGGCACTGATTTAACACGAGGATAATGACAAAACTGGGAAGAATCTCAACGTACTGAAGAAAATTCAGGCCATGTTCCCATCGTTTCAGCGAGAAAAAGATCAATACTGATGGCGAGACAAGTGGTGACTCCGTCTACTTTGTCTAAAATGACTGGATGCATGTCTGCAAAGCCCCAGAGGAGTGTGATGTACATGTCATATTTCGCAGAGATGGAAATTGCCCTGATTTCTTAAAAGGTCTGACCTGCCGATACTAATACTGACCAATTCCAATTTTCTCTTTTAAACTTATTATTAGTTGTAGACATTAACTTAATCAACAATGAAACAAAGCAGAGCCTGCAGACTGAGCACTTGACTGGCTTTGTTTTTAGCCTCTTAGCCTTTGATAGCCTCCTAACATTTAGCATGCTCAGCAAAGTAATGCTGTTTTAAGGAGTCAGTTAAGATCCTGGGTTTAAATTGTCCTGGTTGTTTTTATTCTACGAGTTCATTTCTTGCCTTTAGGCTTTACAGATAACTTTCTTTGCTATTCTGGACTTGCAGCAAAAAACATCCACAACATGTTCCCAACTGACTGTATCATCATGATATGTTTCATTAAAGGAATTAATTAATAAATGTCTCAAAAAATTTAGTCCAAGCATATAATGCATGGAGAAAAAAAATAGTCAAATGGAAAATTGCCAATTCCAACCACTAGCTGGTGCATCTTATCATTAATATTATTATCATTATTATTATAGCAATAAGAAACAAAAGACAGAAACTTGAAACTTGACATTCCTGCTGTTACTCGAATCATCCTAAAACCACAGGTGATGCTGTAATAATCACATTTTTCTCATAATTTACATTTTCAGAATAATCTCAAAACAGCTTGACCTTCTGTCAATATTTTTTCATTGTTTTAACCTCTGATTTTATCTTCATATTTTCTCATTTAATCAGATTTCAAATATTTTTCCCCCTTAATTTCCTTGAAAATGTTTCTTTTTATATCAACAGCTGCACAGACATAAAATCATGAAACTGAAAAATCTGTTAAAAAAAAAAACAACTAAAAAGAAATCTGAATAGCACTGAGAGCATCACTGCTTCCAGCAGTACATTTCTATTCTATTCTACTCCACTCTAAAACACACAAGCACTCCAAGCCATTCAAACATGCACTACGGTGTATAGTACAGGGACACACATCAAAACTTTCCCACCACTCGAAGGGGAACAAGCACACTCACACGGTGAACAGACTGCACTACACAACACTAACCACCCCATTCATAAAGCAAAGAGCTTTTTCAGCAGAGGAAGCGATGGTGATTTGCCCAGGATTTACCACCAACTATGACATGTGATTGATAACGCAAGTGGAGAGGGTCTTACCCTGACATTTCCCAATGACTGAGCCAAAGTCATCTCTCACAGACCTGAGGAGGAAATGCAGACATACTAAATAAGGACCAAGAGAGCAGCGTCATTACAATGAATGACAACGATACACATACACTTACCCTCGTGTGACCCGTTATAAAATACCTTGTAACAAGCCTGCCAGTTAAAGAAGTTCAATGGATCAGGAAGACAAGAAAGTGTGGGCCGTCTGAAGGCAGATCCTTAACAAAACTCTGAGGATAAGACCTTGTACTGACAGAGCCTCCCCTCAATCATGCAACTCAACTGGTGTCATAAAGCAGAGCTATTAAATACTCTGGTGTCAGCGATGTCAAACGAAGAACACAAGTAACTTACAATACAAAACTGAGGCAACCTGCTCAGCTTTTATGTCTTAATTGGCTTACCAAAGCAAATTCAGGTTGCAAAAAGGGTCGAGAGGAGCAATAGCTTCATAATGAATGTGAATGAACCCTTTGTTAATCTCTGGAGAGCGAAACACATTTGGACACCTGGCTCATGGCTATTGATTTTGATTTTGTTCAATTCAAAGCATTTCATTATGTCAACAGGGAACACTGCTGAGTGGGTGTATTTTCTCTGTGTAAGGGGGAAATTGGATTTGTGTCTAGAAATAATTACAACTTGTGAAAATTGACATAAACATGCTCATGGGTATGTATGGGTTGGCTGCTCTCTAGGAAAAATACATTAGAAATAAATACAAAAAACAATGGCTAGCATTTGTTTTATTTTGCCCAGAGATCCAAGAAAAAGTTTGCTACGTTTATTCAAATGTCATAATGTGAGTGATTTATTATTAGTGACAGTACTTGTGAGTGAAAAATTGAGTCTCTTCTTTCAGATACAAACTGAAACTGAAAGTCTTTTTAAGGGAAATGTGATAAATCACCACTATTAATTAAAAGGCTCTCTATCAGTCTCACACACACACACACACAGCCTCAAAAGAGAAGACAGAGTTCAGTAATTACCTAATTTCCACACACTGGTCTTGAACCACTGCCAACAGTTTGCCATTACTGCGGAGTAAAAAGAGAAAATGGTCAGGAATGAAGAGGAGAAAGAAAGAGAAGAGAGCAAAAGGACACGTGAGTAAAGGAAAAAGAGGTAAACGTATAAATCCTGTAAAGGCTGCTGGTTGAAACGGAGGGAAGGACACCTTGAGCTTAATTGGGTTCATAATTTTATGAATCCAATTAAGCTCAAGGTCTCCAGTAACAGGCTCTCCTGGAATACAGTTTTCTCAGTCCTCAAATTAAGATTTCTGCTCAATTTGAGGGCACCGGTAATTAATACAGGACTTGTCTGGAGCTTTAGGTACCTGTACTTCACGGTATATTTCTGCTCCACATGTTATAGTTACCATCCTTCATTTATCTGACATATTTAGCCACTGATAACTGTGAAAGAAAAATAGCATTTTATGTATAAATATATACGACTTATACATTTTTTTGTCAGAGGTTAAATCTTAAATAGAAGTAGAGCTCAAATCTAAATAGCAGATGTATATAGTAAATAAATACAAAATTATGAAATAATTTTTAAGTCTTTAAATAAATACAAACATTTAATGAGTTAAATACATGTTTTGTTGTTTAATTTTAAAATACCATTTCACAGTTCCATCTTTTTGAACAAACGCAAACCTTGAGATGGGGGTCATTCTAAGATCTGAAATAATTATTTTGAAGTTTCTGATTTGTTAAGGTGAGAAAACAAATCAGCGCATTAATGACAGCGATCATAAGCAGTCGTCTGACACGTTGAGCTGCTCTTCCATCGAATAAAACAGTAAAACCAGACAAAAAAAAAAAAACACTTTCACGATCAAATGCATAGAAAATCATGAAATCAGTGTGACTGACTGGCATTGCAGAAAACGATAAGTGTCGTCTGATGTAACTGATGCTACGACCGACTGCGTAACAGAGAACGCCATGATCCAAAGATCTTGTTAATCAGATTAACGTCTGTGGAAAGCGAGGACGTCTTTGAAATTTAAGGCTGTATTCTCGCTCTTTTGAAGACAGGGTATAAACTATCAAATGCTCAAAGCTCAGGGAATTGGACGAAGTTTCCAATAACCTAAGCGTCACAAACATTTTTCAGTTCATGTTACTTTATGGGCACAATTCAGTTTTAACAGCCTCAATGAACTTAACTGCAGCGCTTCAGAACGTAGGAACGAGCATCACTTTGACTCATCACTGAAGCAGGTAACTTTATTTGAAATTCACTGAGCCATAAAGCTGAGGAAACAGTGTGTTTTGGATTACTTTGTTTTTGCCCGTGGGCACAGCTACAATCAATTTATCTCATTAATATGCAGCAACCATGAACCATGAACGTAACAATTTAATTCAATTGTGCTACTTAATGTACTCAAGTTGCATAAATCAAAATAAAATATGATATTAAATCCATCAAAGGTGAAAATTAATTGCATGTGTTTTTTAATTTTTTTGTGACAAAAAAAAAAAAAAAAGATATTTGAGAGTTTTGCATTAGCAAACAGAGGCTCAGAAGTAATTAAGAGCGAGACACGCTCTGTTGCCAACTTGGCAATTTTGCCTCAAGTTTAAGCTACCTTTCACGCCCTCTGAATAACTTTTATTTCAACAAACAGATCTAGTGCGTTGAGGAAAAGCAATCTCAGGACTGGGACTGCCCAGCATGAGAAAGGCCTCTCCCCTACCGGAAGAATACATCTCTCTGCTTTTATTTTTGCTAAATCATCAGCAGCAGCACCTGCGAGTTGCTGCTTGCACACACGCAGGTGGCGTCACTGCGGCTGTGGACTACGCAAGAAAACCTTGAGGCACTGCATTTCCCTTCGGTGAAGGATGCTTTTGGTTTAAATGCTGCTCAATACTGGCTTCAGGTTAACATAAAGTTTTAATGGGTCAGTTTTCTGTCATTATTTGTTTGGCCATCTGACAACTTAAGCAGACAAACACATGAAAGAGAACAGCGCTGACTGGATTCTGGTCTCAATAATATTCAGTACATGTGAGTGCAGAGGGTAGGAGAGAGAAAGAAATAGACATAAAGGCCAAAACTTGACGCTGATGACCGTGAATTCATAACTTTAAATGGTCCATCAGTTGAAATGAATTAGAGCAGCCATTCCCAAACGTTGGGAACCGCTGAATTAGAGTATAGAGAACAAACAAGGAGAGAGGGGAAGACTTGCCACATGTCAGTGATAAAGTTGCCTGCATTCAGGTAGGTACAGATTACAAAAAAAAAAACAGTGTGTGAATGAGTAACTTTGTATTTTTGCTGTACCTTGAAAGTACCAGGTGCCAGTTAATCTGCTTGTTTGCCAGTCGTACGAGGCCGTGAGGCAGAGAAGAAGTGGAGGGGCTGAGGAATTAAACAAAGCCATGTGAAAATCCACAGACAGAAAAAAATACTGAGTCATTCTCACAAATTAACTAAATCAGCAAGGGAATAAGAAATAGAATTACTTTCTTAAATATTTATCTTGTTAAGCTTCCCATGAAAAAACTAGGGTAGAGTACTAATTGCTTTTGAAAGAGATTCTGTTTAAAACACACACACACACACAATACAACACAACACACAGCCACAGGAGTCCACCAATAATATTGACAGTAAAAAAGCAATTCAAAAACACCATTAATCAATCCTCATGAACAATGAGATGGTGGTCCTTTTGAAAGTTAAGTATGTGTTAAATCTTAAATATGTCCACAGTTTTGTCAAATCAGGCTTCAAGAGCCAAAGAAACTAATGTGTGATATCTTCATGGTTTCATCCTCGGACTGGATAGATGAATTGAAAATTAATGGAAACCAACATTCAGGACCAGTAAGTGATCTAATCTTGGCAACATGAATTGTTTGCAATTATTTCTGTTCTTTGAAATATTCAATAAATGACCACATATAGTAAAATTTTTACTCTTATTTGAAAAATGTCAGTTTTAATAGTTGAGCACATTTGCAGCAAACAACCTCATCAGTGACCTATAAAAGGTAAAAAATAAAATGTTTCTAAAGTAATCGCTTATTAATCGTAATGCAACATGTGAGGTAATGTGTTCAATTAATGTTCATGTTGGTTTGAGGTAATATCATCCAGTCCTACTTCATCCACTGTTTGTCCACAGTTTATACACAAATATACTTCATGTACAAACCACAAACTAGAAAGTCTCTCCCTCTCGAAAATCCCAGTTTCCTTGTTGGTCATGATTTAAATTTGCTGTTATTTATTGTAATTTATCTGCAGGTGATCACCTGCAGGTGCAGGCCTTTGTTTTGCTTTAAAAGTATGGCACCAAATGAAGAACTTTTTTTTTATACTGTTGTCAGGTCATGATGGATGTCAAAACAAAAAGATCCAGCAAATCTACCTTTTGTCTTTTTCTTTTCTTAATCTTCTTTTTATAAATATACTGGGAAATGGATTATGCAAATCTAACATAAACTCAAGACATTGCTTTAAAAAAAAAATAAACATTTAAGTGAACATTTTAATTTTGAGCATTTTCTCTCATCTTTCATCAAATATAGAATTTTGCAAATCATATTAAATTCAATTAAAATCCAACAAATCTATTTCATGATATAATTAGGTTAAATGATTTCATCCTTCATATTTTCGTCACTTTGAATGTCAAAGAAGAGCATAATTTCAATATCAAGGCCAGTTTAAGACCAGGTATTCCTCCTTAAATGTACACACAACTGAAGTAAATCTTCATTGCTGCTTCAGCTATGTGACTTTATAATGAATTCTTTTGTTTATTTCACTTTATCTATACGTGTTTGACCCCATTTCATGTCGGTTTTCATATGATTTTTGAATCTGGCCAGGCACACTGTGTGCAATGACAGTAGGGTAGCCTGGTTATATTAAATAAATAAATAAATACCCTGATCCTATCTCATCCCCCCTCAAAAAAAAAAAAGAATAAAAAAGGCTTAGATGGCTGGAGGAGTTCTTAAATATTTAACGAGGTTATTGATGGTGGTGCTAGCGAGCCACCTGCTGAGCGGATAAGCAGGCCTCAAGGCCAAAGCATTACAGAATCCGCTGGCGGAGAGATCGAGCGACGCGTTTGCATTCCATCAGATAGTGAGCAGGAAAGGAAAAGCAAACTAGGTTAGCGTTTCCTGATTTGCAAAGAGGGTGGATGTGTGTTGAAAATAGTTACAAACTGATTTTCGATCTGAGTTAAGGTAATAAATTCATGAGAGAAATCTGGAGGAGAGTCTTTATTAGAGCTGAACATTAAATTAAATTCTAATTAAAATCGCAATTTGAAATAATGCAACCGGTAAATTGCAAAGGTTTCACTTGTATTATGCAGCATGGCTCAGGCTTAAAACGCAGCTGCTCACTGGTTTTACAGTTTCATGATCTCCTCCTTGTATGACAGTCTTGCCCTACCAATGAGAAATGCCAATTTCCCTACGCTAGTCACTCCAACCAGTCAAAGAAAAGCTCACGTCTTGTCATCCGGAAGGGGGGAAGCATATCATTTAACTGCAATCTTCAGAGAAATGACCACTGTTCACCCTAAAAGCACAGCTGGAACATCAGTGCCAAAGAAATGAGGCGCTTCTGTTCAACAAAAGTAGTTTGGACTTAATAAGGGAGATGTGCAGCAGAACATGCCACAGTCCAGCTGCCACGACAACAGGCAACACTCGGAACCATTACCAACAATAACACAAACACCAAAAGCCCACTGTAAAGCAAATATAAAAAACAAATGAATAAAAATAACGTAACTCTAAGGATGATGTTTCTTCATAGTCAATGAAACAGATCATGTTCTGAGTAGCACAATATGAAATAAACAACTCCATCGCCCATGTCCTGGCTAAAGTTGAGCTCTTTATCAACACCGTGACTAAATATGGGTTTGGAAACCTTATCAAAACTCTGAATAAAAGAAAAATAAATAAATAGCCTTATGCTGCAACAACTGATTTGTAGTCAAGTAGAACAACATTAGGTTAAGAAATTAACAGTAGTTCTCTGAAACAGGAGTGAGGTCTCTCACTCTCCTTGCCTGGAGCAAGGAAGAGATGTGCTAACTTAGACTGAAGACAGAACATCACGTCAGGCTCTTACAGTAGGAGGAAGTCCCTCCTCGAGGGACCAGACATCACCTTCTGTCTGCCAGTCAGGACTGGCTCAGCGTAAAAGGGCTTCAGGGGACAGCGCATAGAGACATGTCCCATAATGAGATTAATTTCAATTAGGTTAATTTCTTAACCTAATGCCACTCTTTCAACGTCCGTTTCAGTATCTCACTATGGGATGCAGAGACTCCCATATTGCCAGACAAGCTTACCTCGAAGAGCGACTGAGAACAGCCAAGTTATCTAAAACAGACGTGGAGCCCATGCCCAGTACCACATGAGGCAGTGCAGGTGCAGTGGCCCGTATCCAATCTGGAAAATCTGATTGGCGTGTCAGGCGAAGCCCAGATAGCAGCCGCGCATATGTCATCCACAGAAACACTCTGAAATAAAACCCGAGATGAAGCCATACCACGAGTGGAATGAGCACGCAGGCCTCAACTCCTTGCCGTCATAAGTCACTGTAATAGCCTCGAGCATCCAATATGACAGGACGTTTTGTGAGAGGCTCGCCCAAGTGTCACGAGGGACCACAACACAAACAATTGCTCAGATTTTCAAAAACCAGCCGTCCTTTCACATAAATGTGCATCACCCGCACCGGGCACGGCACATGAAGCCAAACGTGTGATCAGATGAGGAAAAAGTCAGAGGGCAACTTGTTGGGGCACTATGGCAAATGGCCGAGTTGAAGACCTGGAGTACAAAGGTGGGATAGGGTTTCAGCAAAACCTTTGAATCCCAGCCAGAAAACTGCATACATGAGGGCCACCACCTCATCTTTTGAGCACCAGTCCTCAACCACGCAAGCGTTTGCCACCATACACATCATGCAAAGAAGATGGCTCTGTCACTCTGGATCGTGTCAATTAACATTCTGTGGAAATCCCCACAGCGACAAGGTTTTCCATCTCATGGACCAGGCCCAGAGAGTCCTACGGTCCAGATGAGGGTGGAAAATGTCCCTGCGCCTGCAAACGAAGGTCCCTATGGAGAGGAGGGATGCTGTCTGCCTGTATGTCTGTCAAATGCTCTCTGTACAGATCTGCACATGATCTCTGTTAGCCACTGTTTTTCTGTTCAGGCCATGGCAATCGGGGTTTGATCTCCCAAAGTGGAAGTAGGGCTGATCAGCTAGGCAGTAGAACAGTAGCTTGCGTCTAGTAGCTGAAGAGAGACTATAGGCTCTGTACTTAGTAGGATCATCTCTCTACTAGAGAGCTCTCTTCAGGACGTCAGCTCAAGTAAGGCTGGCTATAATGAGATACAGAAATTAATGAAATTGGAAGAGAATGTTGGAAGAGAATTGAGCCGCACATGTTTCACACTGTGCACTTCAGTGATGAGAACTTTCAGCTGAAGAGCTGCTGCCTAAAAACGCCATAATTCACTGTTTGATATGCAGCTAAATGCATCTCATTATTGGGATCTAATGCAAAACGTACAACATATTGAATTTAAGCTTGAAAATCACAAATCACATTTTTGTCAGAAAAATTGAAGTGAGACATTTTTCTCAAACTGTTCAGCTCTAGTTAATGCTGGGTGAAACAATCTCAGATCAATATCACAGTTAACTGAGCATGATACTTCCGTCACGATTAATAAACAATTATTTTAGTTTTTTACTTTTTGCCTTTAAAGATGCAAATATGCTCAACTAATGAAACTGGTATATTATTCTAATGAACGAGTACATATTTGTGATTTTAAAATCTCCTTCACTAATAAGTGAAGGAAATACACAGCTCAACTATTCATTGGTGTTCATTGATTATTTAAAAAAACTGAAACTATTAAAATAACTGACATGAGCAAGATGACATCACTTAATAACTCTGGAAACACTATTTTGATACAATAGAACATAAATGAAGCCATTTACATGATAAGACCGATTATTTCAGCATACTTTACTCCTCAGCCCAAACTTTCTCTGTTGCTTCTGTTGTTTATGGTAGCAAGTATAAAAAAATAAAAATAACTCACTTTTTATGGTAATTTGCAATAAAGGAACAAACTGTTAGTAGTTTTTATTGCATAACTCAAACAGACCAGATTTATTGACCTTGAAAAGAATTATATTAAGCCAAAGCCCAAGAAATTCAATCTTAATTTTCCATTAACAAAGTATGAAATGTGCTGTATAATAAGAGAATCTGAGAATACTGATTAAAATTGAGATTAAATTATGTAACATGTGCCTGTTTTAAAAAAAAAAATCATAATAATATAAAAAACTTTAAAACTACTTTTTAACCTTAAAATACATAGACATTAAGGTGGAAAACTAATGGCAAGTCATGTGTGATTTAGTGAAGTCAACTATCTCAATTATCAAAAAAGAAAAACTTACCTATGAAACAAATAGTGAAGGATTAAGCGGAACGGTCCTGTGGAAAATTTTTCACAGTTAGTAAGAACAATTATGGATAATTTCACAGTCATGTCATATATTAATAGTTTATTTTGTTAACAGTTTTTCCATGTTTTTAACACTTTGTTACCATTTCAAGGCACATTGGATTTCACCAAGATCACGGTGGCATAATAACGACGGCACTGGCTTTACATAATAATACTTGGATTGACTGTAATATGTATCACATGACCCAATCTTTCATTATCAGCTGATTTCAGAAAGGTAAGTGGCATGTAGATGTTGGCAATCTCTTGAAATAAAGTTAATTAATTACAATCCTAACCAAATGACACTGGTTTCCTAAATCCCACAGAAATGGCTTTTGATAATCTTCCATAACAGATGCTCTTGCCATGAGTATTCATTTTATAACAAAGCTTAGGAATTATTATGACATTTCAAGCCTACTAGTAACTAATAGCACTTTTTGAAACTGATTCAACACTACATTCTGGTAAAAGCAAACAGTGGAATAATAGATCAAATATCAATAAAAAGGTGTTGCATGAGAGGGGCTGACTGCAAAATCTTCAAAAGAAGGCTGACAAGTTTGAAAGAGTAATAGCAATAATAAAGTTCTGAATACAATTTTGTGTTGAAGAAAAATGCCCCTTTCTTTGATGTACAACCCCAATCCCAAAAAAAAGTTGGAACACTGTGTAAAACGTTAAAAAAAGAAGAAGAAAAACTGAACCCAACAAAATGCAAATCTGTCAACTCACATTTTATTCCCAATAGAACATATAACACGCTGAAACTGAGACATGTAACCATTTCATGGAAAATATTAGCTCATTTCAACTTTGATGGCAGCAACACACCTCAAAAAAAGTTGGAACAGGGCAACAAACAGCTGGAAAAGTAACTGGCACTAAACAAAATCATATAGAGAAACATTTGGCAACAGGTCAGCGGAAAAGGAACATTTCATGTGTGCAGAAGTTCACCAATCTGTGACAAAGTAAATCCAAAAATTGTGGAACCATTTCAGAAAAATGTTCCTTAACGTAAAATTGCAAAGACTCTAAAGATCCCACCATCTACAGAGCATAATATCATCAAAAGATTCAGAGAATCAGGAGGAGTCTCTGTGTGCCAGGGAACGAGACTGAAGGTCAAAACTGGATACACAAAAAAAACAGACATTTTCTCTACTGGACATCACTGCATGGACTAAGGAACACCTCCTGAAATCTCTGTCTGTGAAACACTGTTCACCATGCAATCCACAAATGCAAGTTAAAGCTGTATCATGCAGAGAAGAAGCCACATGTGAACACGATCCAGAAATGCCACCATCTTCTCTGGGCCAAAGCTCATCTAAAATGGTCTGAGGCAGAGTGGAAAAGCTGTTCTGTGGTCATATGAATCAAAGTTTTTGGTAACCATGAATACAACGTTCAAGCTTCCAGCTTGTTATCGACAGACAGTTCTGAACTCTGGATCTTTGATGGCATGGGAAGCTGATACATCTGGAAAGACACCATAAATGCTGAAGAGTACATCAAATTGTTAGAGTAACATATGCTCCCATCCACCTTGCGTATTTCAGCAAGACAATACCATATACCATATACTGCATCCATCACAACAGTATGGCTTCACAGTAGAAGAGTCCAGGTGCTGAACTGGCCTGCCTGCAGTCCAGACCTCTCACCAACAGAAAACATTTGGTGCATCATAAAACCAAAAATTCTGCAACAAAGCCCAAGACTGTTGCGCAGCTCAAATCCTGCATCAGACAAGAACAAGACAACATCTCTCTCCTAAAACCCCAGCAACTGATCTCCTCCTCACTTCCACTCTGTTGATACCTACGTTTTACACAGCATCCCAGCTTTTTAGGAATTGGGGTTGTACATTAAAGCTTACAGCTTGGCCACAAAAAATACAAAGAACATACCTGTCACAGCTTTTGCAATTAGTGATGTGCTGTGCTCCTTGTTGCCCCGTAACTGTCAATAAAAAAGAAGTCACAGTTCAATCAATAATCCACCTTCCTCCACAAATGAACAAAATCGTGTTCATTTCATTCATCCACTAGGAACATGCACTTTCAAATGAGAGTATATTTAGGTGCATTACATGATGCAGTGATGGTTAAGAGTACACATGTTAAAGCCAGTGAATTAGGACACCCAAATGCCCATACAACAACTGAATGGCCATTAAATGTACGCTAAAATAAAGGGACACCGCACTGGAATATGATGTGAGAGTGTGAAACTTCTGTTGCCAATAAAAAGCAACCCTTGCTTGCTCGCTTCGCGTTTCTGCTACGTGGCTTTGAGCGGCTGACCCAACATAACCGAGGATGGTTCACTTGCGCTGGTCGTTTTTGACAATAAAGTTCCAAAACAAGGTCTAAACCGAGGACGAGCGCAGCAAACTGGAACCACAAACTCACCTGTGTGTCAGTCTCTGGCGGCCATTCAGTAATAACGAGTAAATCATACAAAATGTTTTCATCTTCGCCTTCAATCAAGCTTTCTTCAGCCATATTTACTTACAGCAGCTGTCAGAAATCTACGGCTAGGGACGCAGGACAAAATAAACCACCGACTCCGCGTTTACGGCACAGTTAAAAGTAAAAGTTTGTTCTAAGTAAAAGACTAACAACCTTTGAAACGTTTATTCACTGTATGAGTTTGAAAAAAATAATATCGCTTTTATTTATGTTGCTTGACTTTTCAAACTACGGATTTTACACAATCCAAGCAGCATTTACGAAGTACCGTAGTTTTACCAAACGGAACCAACGTTACGCGGTTGCTGTGGGGGTTCTTAAAACGAGTTGCACCCAGCCACAAATCACCTCATACACACACGTTGCATCCGGTTGAATTGCACTCGCAGCAGCTAAAAATGGCAGCGTTTTCTGGTAAGAAAAGCACAACAATTTAATTGTTTCTATGGCGCATTTGTTATTTAATTCAGCACCCAGCAACTTTAAAAAACTGCACATGCGTACGGACTCCTTAAATATACCTTTTGCTTCACAGAGATGGGCGTTATGCCTGAAATCGCCCAGGCTGTGGAGGAGATGGACTGGCTGTAAGTTAACATCCAATATGCTAAATCATGCATGGTGCAATAGCTTATTTTGCTCAGATGACTCTCAACTTTCAATTTGGATCACTCCAGGTTACCCACTGACATCCAGGCAGAATCCATCCCTCTTATTCTTGGTGGAGGTGATGTTCTTATGGTAAGCTTAGTTCCTTTGAGGCATTACTCACACACACAAAATGTACACAAAAGCATGTTTAAAGCTGGTGTGTTTTCATTTTTCTTCTCTAATTTAAGGCAGCAGAAACTGGTAGTGGCAAAACAGGAGTAAGTGTAGCTATGTATCTTTTGAAATTCAATGCAACACCTGTGCTGTGAATTGATACATAATTAAACATTTACTCAAATTTTGCAGTTTAAGCTTGGGTGTGATTCATAGTCACCCATTTCTTCCACAGGCCTTCAGCATCCCAGTGATCCAGATTGTTTATGAGACCCTGAAGGATCAGCAGGAGGGCAAGAAAGGCAGAGCCTCGATCAAAACAGGAGGAGCTGGTGAGATAACCTTAATTAACAATATTTTGGTTTCAGTCTGTCCAAAGAGGAAAAAACATTGTCTTCTGAATTTAACAAAGCACATAAGTAGAAGCCTCCAATTGGAAAAGTACTGCAGTGACTAATTTGCATCAGCTAGAAATGGATTATTTAATTTAAACTGATGCAGTGAGCGATTTTTCATTCCTCAAATAACCCTTTTGGAAGATCATGATTGGAGATTGAACACTCAAACGCTTTCAACCTAATTGAAGATAATTGACTGTGTAACTTACAGCAGCGTTGACCTGTGAAAGTAATAGCATTTCTACATGTGTAGTACACACATCATGGGAAAAGAACTTGGAGTGGCCATCACTTAGGTGGATCCCCTCCAACTGGAAGGTCACTGGGTCGATCCTCAACGTTGTCATGATCCTAAGTGTCCTTGAACAGTTCACTAAACCCCATGATTTCCTCACTGCCAATCCACTAACCTCATGGTCCCAAGCCTGGTTAGATGGGGAGGGTTGTTGCAGGAAGGCTATATGATGGAAAGACTTATGCCAAATCAATATGAGGAACATGGGAGGGAGAGGTTGCTTTTAATAGCAAAAAGAACTTAATCTATTTGCCGACCATATACTTTTTCTTTTTGTTTGTTTTTCTTCTCAGTTTTCAACAATTGGCAGATGAATCCATATGACCGCAGTACAGCCTTTGGTAAGAGGAGCTTGAGAAAAAATTGGATTCTTGACAGCTTAGCCTGTTTAAAAGAGAGACGCTCGTATTCAAGTTGTTTTTTTTTTTTTTTTTGTCCTTGTTGCAACATGTGCTCATTGTCTTGTCTGTGTATATCTCCACAGCAATTGGCCCTGATGGACTATGTTGTCAAAGCAGGGAGTTTAAAGAGTGGCACGGTTGTCGCTCCACTAAAGGTGTCACTAAAGGTCTGTAAATCTAATGTGTGTCAAATATGATTAAAATTTTACTCACAATTATTTTAGGTAATACGGGTCTCTCCTAATTTTTAATACACCTAGAGAACTGAGCTTGTCATTGACTGTTATCCTGTTATGCTTTCCTTAATTTTGTCAAGGAAAGTACTGTTATGAGGTGACTTGCCATGACCAAGGTCTGTGTCGTGTGGGCTGGTCCACCAGTCAGGCAGCTCTGGATTTAGGTATGCCCCTCTCCCTTCATCTGCAACCTAAAATAATTTAATCCAAAAATAACTTGGTCACGAACTTCGGTTTTGCTTTCCAGGGACTGATAAGTATGGTTTCGGTTTTGGTGGCACTGGAAAGAAATCCAACAACAAGCAGTTTGACAGCTATGGAGAGGTAATGGTTGATTTTTGTGTTTTTTTTAGATGTGTAAACAAATGGAAGGAACATTTTCAAATGTAGATCATTGTTTTCTGCCTCTTTGCAGGAGTTTACCATGCACGACACTATTGGCTGCTATCTGGATCTAGACAAGGGCCAGATTTCCTTCTCTAAAAATGGTGCGGTTTGAGTAGTTTTAACCTTGATTATTTTTATATCATGTCATATATGTAGTTGAAGATAATGAGAAAGTTGTTCGCAGTTCCTTATACTTCTGGTCTTATTTCTGAAGGAAACGACCTGGGTTTGGCCTTTGAAATCCCTCAAAATCTGAGAAATCAGCCTTTCTTCGCCTCCTGTGTTCTCAAGGTATTATCAGAGATCGAAGTGCAATAATGATCAAAAAGTAAAGCAGCAGTTGCCAAGGTTATACCTAAGAACCTGAACAACTTATTGTCTTATCCGTTTGCCAGAATGCTGAGCTGAAGTTTAACTTTGGAAGTGAAGACTTTAAACATCCCCCCAAGAGTGGGTTTGTTGCCCTGAGCAAGGCACCGGAGGCTCATACAGCCAAATCAGCTCAAACAGGTTTGTGTTCAGGTGCTGTATAAAAAAAAAAAAAGGGGATTGAAAAAACAGAAAATTCACATATAACTTTGAGAAGAAGGAAGTGCAAGAGCTACATTTGAATTCATTGTTGAAACATTGTGTAAATTCAACATTAAATAGATTATTTCTGCCAGGAACTGCCAAAGTGAGTCAAGTTAAAGCTTCATCAAATGCACCCAAAGCTCTGATCATCGAACCATCTAAAGAACTGGCTGAACAAACTCTCAACAATGTCAAGCAATTTAGGAAATACGTGGATGATCCCAAACTCAGGTATGAACTGTGACACTGTTGAACCGTGTCAGATTATTTCCTGTTTGTAATTCCTGTTTAATACCAGCAGATGGAGGCAGTGAATAAGTGTTAACACTATTTATGAGCTTGTGTCATAATTTGCTCATCTGTCACTTCAGGGAACTTCTGGTAATTGGTGGTGTGGCTGCCAAAGATCAGCTGGCAGCTCTGGAACAAGGGGTAAGTGACGTGCACTGTCTCCAATCAAACACTCATTTAGTTTTGATGGAGGTGAAATCCATAGTTTTCTCTTGATTACCTTTGCTCATATTTTCTGTTTTTGTTTATAATCAGATTGACATTGTGGTGGGAACACCTGGCCGCCTGGATGATCTTATATCAACTGGGAAACTCAGTCTCGCCCAAGTCCGTTTCCTGGTCCTGGATGAGTGTGTACGTGCAACATGTCTACAGTATTTTATCAAGTTTTTAAAAAAATTAACATTATTTTGTGAAAAAAAAAAAAGTCCAGATGCAGATGAATTATTTTTGGGATTCATGATGTCTTTTTAGGATGGCCTCCTGTCAGCTGGCTACACAGACTTTATCAACAGGATCCATAACCAAATCCCTCAAGTCACCTCTGATGGCAAGAGACTGCAGGTATCTCTTAAAGAAACTACAGTAATGATTGTCTGATGATAATGCACCGTGTGGACATATCTGAGGATGTTTTGCAGACAGTGGTATCATAAATGCATCCGCTGATCTCTCTCCCAGGTCATTGTGTGTTCGGCCACGCTGCACTCGTTTGACGTGAAGAAGTTGTCTGAACGCATCATGCATTTTCCCACGTGGGTGGACTTGAAAGGAGAGGACTCTGTTCCAGAGACCGTCCACCATGTGGTGGTGCCCGTCAACCCTAAGAGCGACCATCTGTGGGAGCGCCTCGGCAAGAACCACATTCGGGTGGGTTTCTCGTGCTTAAGAAAACCGATCCGTCAGACAGGAATGTCTATGGCGGTTGAACTTTAAGTGGAGTGGATGGGTTCATGGCCCATTTCTAAGCTTTGTAGACTGCTGCTGTATTGCTCTTGGAAAAGAGGAATGTGTTGATAAAACATTGCTTTGATCCGCAGACAGATGAAGTTCATGCCAAAGATAACACCAGACCAGGTGCCAATACTGCAGGTACAAACAGATTTTTATCCCTATATTTGCTGTGTAAAATTTTTTCTTTGATGAAGTTCACTTTTTTTTTTTTCCTTCCAACAACTCCAAGCAATATACACATCACATAAACAACAAGACAGATATTGACATTTCCCTTCAGTAAACAGCAGTAAATGTGTATTTTAGAAATGTGGTCAGAAGCCATCAAGGTGCTGAAGGGCGAGTACACAGTGAGGGCCATTAAAGAGCACAAAATGGACCAGGCTATAGTCTTCTGTCGCACCAAGATTGACTGTGATAACATGGAGCAGTACTTCATTCAGCAAGGAGGAGGTGAGCAGTCTTTGGTGCCCTTTATCTTTAGACCAACTCTTGAGAAAAAGTTTTGAAAGTAAGCACTAGCTGTCAGACTTTTTTCTTTCTTTCCTTTAACTGACAAATTCAGAATATCGACATGTCTTCCCCAGGTCCAGACAAGAAAGGTCACCAATTCTCCTGTGTTTGTCTTCATGGTGATCGCAAGCCTAACGAGCGGAAAAATAATTTGGACCGCTTCAAGGTAAAAAGAAAAAAAAAAAATAGGAGGGGAGAAAGCTGATGCTGTTTGCCAGAGTACAGCCAGTTGATGGAAATCCCCTACGGTCCAGTTCAATAAAACTTGACCAATCCCAAAGGGAAATTATATTGTTGCAATAGGAAATAACTTTAAGGTCATTTTGTGTTCGTAGAGAAAAGAAGTGCGGCTGTTGATCTGCACCGATGTAGCTGCCAGAGGAATTGATATCTCTGGAGTTCCTCATGGTATGTTGAATTCTGCTGGACAGTTGTTACTTATACTTTTCACTCCATTTTCATTTATGCAACTTCACTCTTGTTTTTTTTTCTCTTCTAGTGATTAATGTCACCCTTCCAGATGAGAAGCAGAACTATGTCCATCGCATTCGGCAGAGTTGGAAGAGCTGAGAGGTCGGCACTCATGCTCTTTGAAAAAAAAAAAAGTTTTTTTGTTGGTGTACTTTGCTGTTATTGTGACATTAAATTATCGTCACTATTCGTGTAACTCATCTAACTTCCTTTTTAACTTACAGAATGGGACTGGCCATCTCCTTGGTTGCTATGGAAAAAGAGAAGGTAAGTTAGGTGGATGATGGTAATCCACAGTTATGGAGAATCTTTGTGAGCCTGTATTTCAATGTTTGCAGGTGTGGTACCACGTCTGTCCTAATCGAGGCAGAGGCTGCTATAACACCCGACTGAAAGAAGATGGAGGTTGCACCATCTGGTACAATGAGAAAGAGGTACGTTGAGACAAAAATGGATTTGGAACACAGTCTGTGGTTCAGCGGGGAGCTCTTTAAGACATCCTTACAGAAAAAAGGGCACATTGTGTTTCTTAATTTTGTCTGGACTTCTTCTCCCCGTCTCCATCTGATCACAGCTCCTATCAGAAATTGAAGAGCATCTAAAATGCACAATCACACAGTGTGAGGCCGACATCAAAGTACCAGTGGATGAGTTTGATGGAAAAGTGACTTATGGGCAGCGCAGAGCATTGGGAGGTATGTCTGTCGGCCTGCACGCCTGTAGAGATTTCTCATATAAACTTCCTTTTATGCGGAACCTTAGCAGCGCTTCTGTTGTCCTTACCCAGGTGGAAACTACAAGGGTCACGTGGATGTTCTGGCCCCTACAGTCCAGGAGTTGGCCGGCCTCGAGAGAGAAGCTCAAACATCCTTCCTTCACCTCGGGATACCTGCCAAACCAACTTTTCAGAGCCTTCTGAGTGCATATCCCAGCTAACATGATAGCACTAAGAGCTTCTGTTCAGAGAATGAAATTGCTGACACTAACAAACAGGGCATTTAGGTTTGGTTTTGTCCCCTAAAAGTGTTGAATTTAAAAAAAAAAAAAAAAAAGTCCAATTTAAGTTGTAGCTTATTTATAATTTGTATGATGTGAAAATTGAAGTTATCGAAATAGCTACATTTCTAGGTAACTTAAGCAAAGTAATTTCTCTTTCTGAGTTACATTTGAGCTTGTTGAGCTTATTTCCTGTTTTTGTTCACACTAGAAACAGAAAATTACTGAACAGAATTGCTGATTTCCAATGAAAAAATTCATGCTGACTTTGGATTTTGTTGACTGATATTAATAAATTAAACTTAAAACTTAAAGTCATTGACTTTTTTTTTAATAATTGTGGTATTACAGTGAGTTTGGTATCTTTTAAAAAAATATTTAATTATCTTAAAGGAAACATACAGTCATGGAAAACATTATTAGACCACCATTTTTTCTTCACTTTCTTGTTCATTTTAATACCTGGTACCACTAAACCTCATCATGTGACTAAAACAGACAGAAAAGAAAACACTGAATGCATAAAACAGTGTTTTTGGCAGTACAACGCCATAGCTATTGATGTAAAAACTTAAGTGATTTAGGTTATAATCAAGAAAACCATGGAAAATGGTAAGATATCAGCTCTTAAATAAAACTCTTATGAGCAATCTTTGTGGTTATCGTTATGTTTGTCCAAACAAATGTACTTTTAGTTGTACCAGGCAATAAAATGAACAAGAAACTGAAGAAAACAAGGGTGGTCTAATAATTTTTTCCATGACTGTATTTACTCATTTGTATAAAGGCGTCTTTGTGCATTGTGATTACATTTAATTTATTTTTACATTTTAGTGAGCTGAATTGATAGTGGATGAAAAAAAGAAAAAAATATAATTCTGAAGGTGTTAAGAGCATCATGAGAACAGGCCATTCTGTTATATACTTAAGGAACATTGTTAGAATTACACCTATTTTTGTCAACCTCAGTTTTGTAGCATCACTTTCTGTGGGGCATTTATCCTTAATTTGAGTAACCAAATGCTTAATTTGCTTATGTGGGGGCTCCTCAGAGGACATCGGATGCAAATGATGTAAATCACCCATCACTTAATAAAATTATAGCTGACATTGATGCATGCTCTTGTATGTAAAATAATGACATCCTCCATTATAACTGATCTGGGCCCACAACATCAGAGGTGCTGGGGATCAAAGGAGACAAAGTCGTCGTGTTGTCATTCATGCTTGAGTCTAAAAAGGAAATTGAAAAAGGAAAGTCATGCAGGGGAAAGAGTGAACACAATAAGTGTGCAGGACCTGCAGGGGAATCTTGATCATAGGAGTTGGGATCAATCACAAATTTTTGGACAACACTGTCGATGAATGTTGGCTCTGGTTAAGGCAAGTTGTTATAGTTTCTTCCAGAGGAACATCCAGTTGAGAAAAGGGGGAATGCAATCCATATATGACACACCAAACTGCATCAGAGAGTGAAATATTGATGATATCAAATATTCAATCCCAGCTAGACCCACTGGGAATATTGTGAGATCCCAGTATCTAATCCCTGGAAGCAAGTATGACATCTCAGCTGTACCAAAAGCATATGAAGGACCTGAATTAGAGTCCAAACACTGAGGGCGTCATATAAAACAGGATCAGACACAGTCAAGGAGAATCCCTGCTTTCCCAGTTCATTTTATATAAAGCTTTGAAAGCATTTAATTTCCTTTTATGTGCACTGGGCCCAGCAACTGGATCAATACTGTTGAAAAATAAACTGCTGCTGTTCAAACTGAGAAATCAAAAGCTCAACCTCTCAGAACATGTAGGTCGAAGACACAAGTGGATGCTGAATTGTGGATGTAATACTAAAGTTGGGCTGTTGGTGGCGCCCCAGACCAGTAATTATCCTCTTTCCTGTGGGAAGCATCTAAACCCCAAAGAGCTCATCAGAGATACAGTAGCTGCTTCTCAGAGGAAATGTATCAACACATTGAAAACAAACAAGTAAGATGGAGGGGGATTTTATCATGGATAAATAAATTCATTTGGGAAAGAGCCATGGGGTTTGATATCGAAATTATAAATCATGTACTCATACATTCATTTTAGACTTATTATCATCCACATGATTTACTATGTCAGAAAAGCAGTTGTTGACCTGCTGATAAAATGTCAACAAACGGCACCAAAATGGTGATCAGTGCTTGAACATTTAAAATATAGCAAAGTCAAAGGTCGAGAGGAATTCTCAGATATGCACAACTTTATTGCACAAATATGCCTTATGCAAGGCAGGTACTGTAAGATTATTATCCTGTCCGCTGCTCATATTCATGTACTATTCATCTCTTTTCCTTGGTATTTTTGATTTGACGACCTTAAGATCACACATCTTTGTGACACTAGTTCTATATATACAGTTGAAGTCAGAAGTTTACATACACTGTACGAAAACACACGTTTCCTTTTTTGTCTCAGTATCTGAAGTCAAATCAGAGTAAACCTCTCCTGTTTCAGGACGGTCAGGATTACCAAAATTATTTCATTTTGTTAAATGCCACAATAATGACAGAGAGAATTTCTTTTGACATTTTCTTTTGAATTTCTTATTTTCTTTGAGGTCAAAAGTTTACATACACAAAAAGTACTTAGTCTTTAAACAACGTGGGGAAGCCCAGATGATGAGGTCATGGCTTTGGAAGCTCCTGATAGGTTAACTGACAACATGTGAGTTAATTGACGGCACACCAGTGGGTGTATTTAAGGCCACACCTCAAACACTCTGCTTCCTTGTTTGAAATCATGGGAAAATCAAACGAAATCGGCCAGGAAATCAGAAAGAGAATCATGGAGCTCTACAAGTCTGGCTCATCCTTAGGTGCAATTTCCAAATCCTTGAAGTTGCCACGTTCATCTGTTCAAACAATTATACACAAGTATAAACATCATTGAAGTGTCCAGCCATCACACCACTCAGGAAGGAGACGGGCTCTGTGTCCCAGAGATGAATGGGCTTTGGTCCGAAATGTGTGAATCAACCCCAGAACAAAAGCTAAAGACCTTGTGAAGATGCTGGATGAAGCTGGTAAGAAAGTGTCATGATCCACAGTGAAACAAGTCCTGCACCGACATGGGCTGAAAGGCCACTCAGTGAGAACGAAACCATTACTCCTCAAGAAACATAAAAAAGCCAGATT
This sequence comes from Hirundichthys speculiger, assembly GCA_018398805.1. Lineage (NCBI taxonomy): Eukaryota > Metazoa > Chordata > Actinopteri > Beloniformes > Exocoetidae > Hirundichthys > Hirundichthys speculiger. The sequence continues at coordinate 1,501,120 of JAGFBZ010000771.1, read as the reverse complement.
ACAGTTTGCAAAGACACACAAGACAAAGATCTTAACTTCTGGAGACATGTCCTGTGGTCTGATGAAACTAAATTGGAGCTGTTTGGCCATAATGACCAACGTTACATCTGGAGGAAAAAGGGGGAAGCTGTAGACCTGAGAACACCATACCAACTGTGAAGCATGGAGGTGACAGCATCATGTTGTGGGGCTGTTTTACTGCAGCAGGTACTGGAGCTCTTTTTAAAATAGATGGCATCATGAAGAAAGAGCATTACATAGAAATATTAAGGCAACATCTCAAGCCATCAGGAAGGAAGCTAAAACTTGGGCGCAAATGAGTCTTCCAAATGGACAATGACCATAATCTTACTGCTTAAATGTTAATTAAAAGTGGCTTGAGGATAACAAAGTTAATGTCTTGGAGTGCCCATCACAAAGCCCTGATCTGAATCCCATTGAATTCTTGTGGTCAGATCTGCAAAGGCGTGTGCGAGCAAGGCGACTGACAAACCTGACTCAGTTCCACCAGTTCTGTCAGGAGGAATGGACCAGAATTCCAGCAGAGTCCTGTCAGAAGCTTGTGGAAGGTTACCCAAAACATTTGAACTAAGTCATGCAGTTCACAGGAAATGCTACTCAATACAAAGAAAACGTATGTAAACTTTTGACCTCGAGGAAAATAATATAAAAACTCTCTAAGAAATTCTCTCTCTCTTTATTGTGGCATTAACAAAATGAAATAATTTTGGTAATCCTGACTGACCTGAAACAGGAGAGGTTTAGTCTGATTTGACTTCAGATACTGAGACAAAAAATGAAACTGTGTTTTTTGCACAGTGTATGTAAACTTCTGACTTCAACTGTATATATATATATATATATCTATATATATATATATATATATATATATATATATATATATATATATATATATATATATATATAAAGGGCTGGGCAACGATTAAAATTTTTAATCGCGATTAATCGCATTATTTCCCTGATTAATCACGATTAATCGCATTGTATACGCAAAATCAAATAATGAATTAAAAAGTAGTGTAAAATGCACTTTTATTTAAATGTTCTGCTGCCATATGAACTAAAGTGTCATAACATTTGTTGTTCAAACTCTTTTAACATCAGCCAGCACTTGTCAAGTAACATATTTAGTGTAAATCTCATCTTAAAAAATGTAAAATAAAATAAAGCTTATTGCCACTGCCAGGGCATTAATTATATATATTAACGTATATATAGTTGCCGGCTTATAAAAATACATGATAGACATATTTAGGTCCACCTTTAAGTGTAATTCTGTGTAGTAGACAAATTCGACCTTCAGTGCACTGTAGTTCCTGTGAATTGAACATGGACTAATCAACTACATCTTTGATGGCCAATTAACCAATATGCACAGATGTTTCCGGAAATGCTCATTTGAAATAACAAAAAAAAAATGATACCCTATTTAAGAATATGTGGTGTTTGATGATTCCCTTCATTGGGAACTATAAATATTAATTTGAAGGAATGTTTGATGTTTTATCTTAAAAGTTTTATTTTGTAAAGAAAAAAAAAGGCAACCGGAAGTGCCAGCCGTAACTGCGCTGACTCCGGAGCTGGAGACGCCCATTTCCAGTCCGCACCCGCCCCGGCTGCTGGAACGGTTCCTCCCTCCTCAGGAGCTTGATTATCAGCCTGGATGTCCAACCCGCCCGCTATTCTCCGGCAACAGGTAAATGGTTACAAATCGTTATGTTTCACTCAACAAAACACTGCGAAATGTTGCAGACGTCCAGAATTGTCGACACGGTGAATTTCCATTTTCTGTGAACCTGCTCTGTGAAGGTAAGTGGGATGTCCTGCTTTATTGAATCCAACATGTAGCCCAGGAGCCGATGCAGTGTAGCGTAGTAACACCGTGGTTTGTTTTGCTGCAGTGGAGCTCATATTTTTCTGACATGAAGATTTTGGATTTTAGAAAGGTATGTCTAAACCCAAACTGGCAACCTATTGTTTGCTTCTTTTTTTTTTTAAATGTTAAACACTGTGTACTACATATATAAGTCAACCTTACAATTAAATTAATTTTTTTAAACAAAAAAAAGTATTGCAGGCTGCAGTTTGCCTCAGTGGCATAAGTGACATGAGTGTAAATCTGTTTTCCACTGATTTTATTTAGCTATTTTACAGTAATCAGAATAAGTTCAGACAGCAGTCAATGACATCATTGCTTGCTGACAAAACCTGTCACTCCAGAGGTTATTCTGAAATAAATCTGCTGCTCACAGAGTTGGTTTCTTCTCTAGAAATCACAGGGGATTCTGCTGTCCTCATGTTAAGGTGGAAATCTCTGATTTATTTGGGATTCAAAAAAAAAAGGACAGGGAACAGAATACAAAGCGAGGTCAAATATATGGCAGGTGCACTTATCTTACAGTTACCAGCTTTATGACACTCGACACTTAAAAGGTGTTATCAGATGTATAATAGTTAAATTTGAATGCAAATTTCCAATTACTGATAGTGACCAGGGCAAGTTTCTGTGCGCTTGTGTTCAGTCACTGCAGTGTAGACTAATTATAACGATTGCTCAGAGTATGCATACACCGGTCTGCTGCTCTCAGTGAAAACAGAGAGAGAGAAAAAAAGAGAGGCTTTCTTTGCTGAAGTGGCAAAGTCCACCTGAGCTGCAGCTACTATGACATCTGGCCTCATCCCAGCAGGAGCTGTGGCATATCCACCTGCCAAGACAAAGCATTGCGTAACATACACGTGCAGGTTCATTTCTGTGATGGAAAATGGAAGTGACTTTCATGGTTCATTGTCATGAGGCTTGACTCTTAAAGTCAAGCAAAAAAAAAAAAATGTGTTAAAGGCATGTAGGCAAAAAGCTCACCTGCAACACACCAGAGAAAAGTGTGTAAGTATATCTGTGTTTGTGCCCGTGTGTTCCTTTTGAATACTGAAAAAAAACACCAGCGGATACGCACACACATACACACTGGCGTCTTTCTTCCTCAGACTCTGCAAAGCTTCCTGGGTTGTGTCTACCAGAACAGGGTCTCTCTCTGTGTGAGGAGTGTGTGTTCGCCACACTCGTGCACACAGGCCGTTGCATTGATCCGCCTCATCCGACTGGTCCAGTGTGGCGCACACAGGTGTCACTCAGCATGCAGGCCTGAGTCAATGGCTCTTTGATTCATCGTTTTCTTACCTCAGTGTAGTGGGTCGGGTCGGCAAAGCAAATACTGTTCCTTTCTGTCGCATGCGCTAATGCCCAGATTTGAAACTTTAAATGCTACGTGGTGAATTTTTAAACATGAGTCCACAGTGAGTTACAGAGGCGGAGAATGACAAGGACACTTTGTTTTCATTAATGTGCTTCTTGTTAGCTGCTTAAAGAAACAGCGCTTGAAAGCGTCTGTCCCGTGACAGGACCTTTAATAGTTTATTTTACCCTAATATTTTGAGTGTTTCTGTTCCTAAGAATTGTTCAGAAGTTCAACAAGTACCAATATGATTATCAGCATCACGGTGAGGTGTGTTCATGGAGAGGGTGTCCTCTGTTCCCTGAGTCATTCATTGTTATTTCTATCCAGGATGCATCCTGTTTGAATAGTGAGAGCTCTAACGTCGCCCAACAGATGCTGATTCAGTGTTAATTCTCTCAGACAGTCTGTTTAAAGACAAACACAGACCCGTATGCACCCAGTATGCCGGGTGTTTTTAACTCCTGTGTCTGGATAGAAGCACTGGAGGAATCATTTACAAAATAGGCTTTGAATGATTTTAAACTTAATGGATGAATTAAGTTTATTGTTAATGTAGTGGCATATTTGTTGACACTGCAGCAGCTTTAATACAGTAGTTACTCACAATGTTGAAATCTAGCTATAGACCAGAAAGGTGGCTTTTTAGCACGTAGCTAATTATGTAAAGGTTTAAAAAAAAATGACATTGTGGGAATCCCATCGTTACGTAAGTTAAGTTTTATAGTCAAAATAATGAAACAAAATCAAAAAGGGTTTTTCCACACAAACGAACTGATGTGGCTGCTATGTAGCTAACTGAGCTAACATTAGCAAAGTTAATATTCGCTTCCATTTAAAACTAAATAGATGAAAAATATATAGATATGTATATATATATATCAATTAGGGATGCACATTTTGGATTTTTTTTATGACCAGTTAACCGACGCTCTTTAACAATTAATAACAGTTAACCGATAAGTCCGGGAGGGTTGGCTGCCGCGATGTTGCGCGCGTTGTCCTGGACGCATGCGGACACTTCCCCGTGTATACTCTCGTGGCAATGTGTCGCCGTCACTTTTGATTTATACTAGCGCGGTCTCCGCTATTTTATTCCACGCCACAACGCAAGAGCGACAATCATGAACTAGCTAAACTTACTAGACTTATCTCTTGCGTTTTTCCACTTCCTCACTGTCTCGTCCGTATCCAGACCCACATTTATCGCAATCTCCCTCCGTGAATTACTAGAATATGTGCTGTCTTTGTAGTGTGGAGAAAGAGAATCGTACAGATGTGGGTACTTACTCATTTTTTTCGATGACGCGCTCTTTTCTACGCGAATGTAGAATTGACCAATCAGAGACCTGTTGCACCTGTTCGACACGCCCCCTGGGGTTGATTGAATTACGTAGCTTAAAAACAAAATTGACCGTTAGTATTAATCGGTTAGAGTTACTGTTATCGGTTAACGGTTAAACGGTTAACCATGTGCATCCCTAATATCTATATATAGATATATATATATCTATATATAGATGAAAAAAAAAGTCCCACATAAACACTTTTCTTTACTCTTAGTATTTCATACCCTGTAATAATGAGGCCTTTTAGTGTTGGAACAGTCAACCTAGCTTGAATCTAGCTGGTTTGACTGTACTCTTTATATGCACTTATTATTTAACTGTAGCATGAAAAAAACTTCAATCATTGTTGGCTTTAATAATGTCTTGGTGGTAGGTACTAGTTTATGATATCTGAATGATTCAATTCAATTCCGTTTTATTTGTATAGTATCTGTTACAATGCCAGTTGTCTCTAGGCGCTTTACAGAGACCCAGAGCATGACCCCCGAGCAAATATCATCAACTAAAATTATAATATTAAATCCTAATCAAGGATAATTGCAATAAAAAAAAATTCCCACAGTGGGAGAAAAAAACCTTTAAGCCAGACAGTGGCAAGGAAAAACTCCCCTGAAGTCATAAACAACTTATATAAAGATGTACACGATTAACTGAGAGCCTCATTTATTCTTCAATTTAAAAAAAAAAGATTAAAAAACAAAACTCTTTTAGACATTCAGAGATTTTTGACGTGTATTGTCAACAGAGACTGTGGAAAGTATGCAAATTGGGAGCTGACAGAACCCATTTCCACCAGCAGCACCAAGTGACACCTCATATAGAACAGGAGCACCTCTAAATGAGACAAACAAACTTCATGTACTAATGGGTTTACACCTGTTCAACCGGTGAGAGGCTGCAGTTGTCATCTCAGTGAAAGTTGTTCATAAACACAGTAAAAACTATGAATGACATGCTGGCTACTGAATGTTTTCCTCAGCCTGAAATGTCGTGTTACTTCTGTCTGCTTATGGCGAGTCATCATAAACTCCAGTCTCTATGTAATGGTGCAATACGCTGCTCGTGTTTAGTTGTATTATAGAGCTGCTCCAATGTTCCATTGATCCCCATGTCCCCGAGCTCTACTTATAACAGAACAGGAACCTGAAAAACACGTTCCCTGTATTTGATTAATGTCACAGTGGTTAGAGAGCCTGTTAATATGCTTGAAGTCACTTTCACATACTGTAACACAGGATTGTGCTGCCTCCAAATGAGCAGGGTCTTTCTGTGCACACACAACCCACTTTAAATATCCCAGTGCACGTTTGCACTGCTGAAGTATCTGTTTGCAGAGCATATGACATAATAAAAAAAAAAAAAAACCTTTACACATTGGACCTGACTTGATAAGGTTGTTCTTTATGAGGATGTAGAGAAAGAACTGGACTGTTTACATAACACAGCAAATCATCTGAAAATCGAAAGCATAACATAATCAGAGGAAAAGCTCTTTGAAAAAAAAAAAAAAAAGCTTTTAGTCTGTAAAGACAAGGACATGGTTTCTGAACTCCTGGTTCAGGACATAAAGTGCTAAATGAATAATCAAAAGGGTTACGTCAAATATAAATAAGTCAGAGTATGGACTTTATCTACAGTAGCCGTTTCCACGTGAACGTCAATGAGATGCTCGAGATATGTCCCCACTGGTGGAAGTGCAGAAGAGAGGCACAGGATTTTTCTCCCACTTATAAATACCTGATGAACTGATCAATAACAAGATTTTCTTTGGGCTAATGTTTGCTCTACATTCTTGTTTTAGTTTTTCTTTTCGGTTCAGTTAATTTGCGACTCTAAACCTTGAACGTCTGTATTGCCCGGTTGAGCGTAGACTGAATTCTGCCCATGATGTGAATGAGTTTGCACACGAGCGACGGCACAGGCGTCAGGAACGTGCAGAGATAGAAGCCACAATGTGTGCTTCCTGCAGTTAAGTAATTGGCAGTGCTTGGGTGTACGGGCAGTGATTTATGCTGCAACATAGCCACGGTCTCCCCTCCAGGAATTCCCACAAAAACATGGGAACCAGTGATGGAGCGGTGGTGAGTAATAAGAGCGCAGGGAGAGGGGAAATTCTGTGGGAGTCATGTAAGAATATGTTTTTGTTTGATGAAAGAATGAATGAGGAATGAAGGAGCTGAAATAGAAACGATGGAGGGGAGGTCAAAGGAAAAGGTTGTGAAGAAATGATTTGCTGAAAGCAGAGAGGACATCGTTTCGACCTGACAGGGATCACAGCTGAAGAGGACAACTGTTGTTTTTTTTTTTTTTTTTTGTTATTGAGTAGGGATGGGAATTGATAAGATTTTTCCGATTCCGATTCCATTATTGATACTGTTTAATGATTCGATTCTTTATCGATTCTCTTATCGATTCTAATTTGGGGAAAAAGGAGAACTAACAGTTTTATTAGCATCAATTTTTTTTACTTAGAAGTCACGACCTTACAAACTCAACAGCAGGTCAAAAGAGGCCCAAAGCCTAGATAACGTGGTAACTGTTGTAATATGTAACTGTGCAAATACACAAGAATGTGTTAACATTTTACTAACAGATTTTTCCAAATAGAAATGAAAAAATCTCCCTTTTAAAAGGATATTTGAGCTCACTAAGCACTCAAAAATAATAATAAAGAAAGAGAAATACTATCAAATACAACGGAACAGTGCATAGTACAAATCTGCAATTACTATGAAGAGCCATAAAGCCTCTGAACCAGCCAGACTCTCTCCCTCATCATGGTCATCTTCTGAATGTAATGCAAAAGGCATTCGTTAAATAGCACAGCGTTAATGTTATAGCGTGTTTTACAAAGAAGCACATACAGTGGCATAGCTACTTACCAGAGTTGCCAGAGGTGATCTTAGCTTGGCTACTGCCGCTGGGTTGAGATCCATCAGTCCAAAGCGCGTCAAAAACACAACACTCGTTTAACATGATTGCATGTTGTGTGCGCAAATGTTTCTGCATGTTAGTCGTGTTCCCTCCTGACGCTGTTATCTCCACTTTACAATCACTGCAAGTTGCCTTGTTGCCGTCTTTCTTTGGTGAAGTGAAGCTAAACTTTGGAGCGCTTGAACCTGCTTGGCGCCATTGTTGTTTACAACTCCAATGGACGTGCTAAACCGACGTAACTTAACGATGTTAGTGCTTTCTGGAATTGACGTAACTTGCGTAAATTACGTGAGATTCGTGCTGGTTGGAATCGATAAGAGAATTTTCGCTAGATATTTAAGCCTGCCAAACGATTCCATGGATTATTGAAACACACTCTCGGTTAAAACCGGTTCTCTACAGGGGACGGACCCCGGGTTCTCGATTCCCGACCCTAGTTATAGGTTTGGAGGAAGAGATGTATGAAGTAAAGGAAGGAGGTCATTGTGCAGGGATCTGTTAGTATCTGGAGGACAAGAGTTGTAAGAATAGTGAAAATGAGCAGAAATAGGAAACTGTGATTGGCCTGATCGTCAGAAGAAGCTGCATTAAGAACACGGTACTGAAAAAGGATTCAGAAACAACAGCGGTGTCAAGAAAGAGGATTTCTAGTGAACCAAGACTCACAGAGGATTTTACACACTTTTGTTTCCTCATTGAAACCTGGTCTGGAATTAATCAGGGAAAGATAAAGAATCACATTAAGTTCAGGACTTGATGACATCTAGATTAATAAAATCTTATCAGTTCCCATCCCTAATTAACATATATTAGTATTTTTCAAGATGGGAAAGATATAGATATTTTTTGTCTCATAATAAAGCCAGGCTGTAAAGCAGAAATATTATCTTAGATCAGCTGAGGTGAAGTTGAAATCAAAATTTAAATTTTCTTTTCCATCTTCCTGACTAAAAAAAAGGAGATGGACTCAGCTTATAATGCAGCTTGATTACTGCAGAATTGGCAAGAACGCAGTTATAAGGAGCATTTATCTTTCCAAGCTTCTCACTCGTGTCCAGCGCTCCTGGTTCTTCTTATTATGGTCTGTGGCTCAGAACAATCCATGTCCTACAGGCGGATCTCAGCTGGAACAAGAATCAACACTGGCAGCTTCTGCTCAATGCTGGCTGCTCTTGAAGAGGTTTGATGAAGTTTGTAACAGTGAAAGATTCATCCAAAGACTAAACCCGGTATTTTCTTTAAGTGCCTCTTACTGATACCAAAGTGAGCACAAATAAAAAGGAAAAAAAAAAGTAGTCTTTCTGTTATTTCCTATCAAATGTTCAGGTGCATTTTATAGGATGCCCCTCCCATCTTTGAAACGGTGATGAATTTACTGTATTTTGGAAGTGAGACCCACATTTATATTGCAAAGAAAATAATATTTGTATTCTTTGTAGAAGGTTATCTTAAATTAGAATGCATTTGCATATAAATCCCAACTTTTTTCTAAGGAAAAAAATCCCCAGTGTGGAAAAAGGACATAATTAGATTTGCCAACCAAGCGCTCAGGAAATAATAAAGGCATCTTTTTGTCACAGACCAACATCGCTTCTCCCTCCGCTCTATCTGCTAGCCGTCTGTCCTCTCTGTTGGCATTGTCTCTCTTTGTTTTCTTGCCTACCCTCCCATCTGTCACTCCATCATCCCCTTACCAAGTTAGTTGTTCATTTTGCCTTCCATTTATTAACAATAAGATGATAGAGATTATTTTTTTTTGGGGGGGGGCTTTTTCCCACATTTAAATGCTTTGTGTTCTCTTCTTCATTCACACACGTTCCTCATCAATATCTACTGCTTTGTGGCACGTGTATTGTCATATTTAGGTTTGTTTTTTCTGTTTTTTTTGTCTCTTTTTCTGCAGATGTCTGTGAGTTGGCCAGCTGAGTAGAGGACCCTTCCTCTCATCCCGTGCTTTCCACCTGCAGCCATGAATGGTAAGAACACGGGCTGAGTCTGTGCGTATGATGTGTTTACTCACTGGAAGCATGATCAGACAATGACTGGGATGAAAAATGGCTGCAGTGGAAATTGATTCGTGAAGGAGGAGAACAGAATCAGGAGGAAGACCGCCAAGATCAGTAAACAGACATGGTGTCAGGCCCGCTCTTTAATCTTTATTGTTCCCATTGGGTCATCCTTCTCATCAAGTCAGAACATTTGGTCCAATCTGTTTCAGCCGGCTTGAACTCTCAGCCCGTTGGCTTGCGACTGCTCGTCACAAAGGCAACGTGTGAGATCATGCTGTTGGGTTATTGTTCTGCAATAAGAAGAGGAGGATAAGACTTGAACTAGGCCCATCTCCACTCCCTCTTTTGTTCTGATAACTGGATGTTGTATCAATCCCTTCAGGGAAGAAGTGTCTGCACGGATATGAGAAAGTTAGCTTTTGGCAAATCATGCACTGTTTTGGTGTTTTTCTTTTATTCTGTGTGTGTTTTTTTTTTCCCCCTTTGGGAGGCTGACTGTTTTAGCTTTGCTCATACTCAAAGGTGATGCATCTTTTCTTTTTTTTTTAATCCCATTCCTGAGTCGTATTTCTCAGTAGTATGTGAATGCGTGTGATAATCCTCTTGTTTCCATCCTGTGACTGTAGACCAAAGTAGCCCTTTGTGGGAAATACCTCAGATAAAAGGTGTGTCGGATGCATCTCGTCCACACGGCCAGTTCCGCTTTAAAAAGTGCCAGGTGACACGGTTCCACTCTGTGATGAGCTTCTCTGTGGAAACGCGGGAGGCAGAGCCACTCGCTTTGCTGTATTCGATATTTTAAAAGTTCTTTGTCTGGACAGTCCGCAACAATCCTCAAGGAGCAGCAGCCTGTGTGTTAGCGCGTGTAGACCCAAACACTGCGGTGTGCAGAGAATATTGATCTCGCTTGAGATATCTGAAACATCAGTCTGTCCTCCTCAGGTGAAGTGTTTGATGTGTGAGTGGTTAAGGAGGCTCCAGTCTCCCAGTCCCCCCCGGTGGACCGGAGCTGGGTGTTCGGGGGATTGACTCAAGCGTCTCCTAAACAACAGCAGATAGGCCGACAGAGAGGAAGGAAAGCACACAAGGCAGAGGCTCTTTGTGTACCAGTTTCTGAAAGGGCGAGATGTGGTACAGTTGGTTTAAAGTCTGCACAGGTGATGTTGCTATGGAAGCCGTTCTGTGTGTCTGTGTGTGTGTGTGCATGTGTGTATTGTGGTGTGTTTTCTTTTCTGTGGTTGGTATCCATGCTCTGTCAATATTGGCCAAAGGGCTCTTGTGTATTCTCGTGAGGGTTTGTGCTCTCGGCTCTTGTGCAAGGGTTGTTTTTTAATGCGCTCCTCTAATTGTTGGAATTTCCTCAGCGGCCTGTAAGATCACATTTCTGATGCAAGGTTTGGAAAACCTGGAAAAAATACAACACAAAACATTGAATGAATAATACAGCTTATAATAAATCAGTTGCAATGAAAATGCAAGTCATGTTCACAGGACATCAATACCTCCTTGTAAATTAGCCGGTGAGCATCTGGACTTCAGTTCATTTGAAGTTTTTCAGTTTGTCTGAAAACTGTTCATTGACGTTGTGCTTCAGTTTCCCTCAGTCAAGTCACTCGTCTCTCTCCTTTCCCTTCTCTACATCTCCTGGTTGTCATCAGATTTGACTGCAGTTCCTTAAAACGACAGTTGTGGCCGGCTCCAAAAAAGCAAATCAGCCCATAAAACTTCTCACGCTGAAGTTCCCTACACCCTGTCAAAATGTCTTTTATTTTAACCATTTTATTCAACCAAAGTTTTACTGAGGTTAATCAAGGGCGTCCTCATCAAGACAGCAGTTCACATGTTCATGACCTGATACAAAACCCGGGTAGGTCTCCATAGTTTATTCCCCTTTGGTGACAAGTGTACGGGAGGGACTTTTTTTTTTTTTCTTCAAATAAAACTCACCTTTCTATGACAGTATGTCTTAAAGCAGTGGTGCGCAAACTGTGGTACGCGTACCACTGGTGGTACGCGAGCGCTCTCTGGTGGTACGCAGGGGAACGTCATGACTTGTCAATGCATGACAGTGATTATAAATACAACGTTTCAAATGAAATTCAGGTAACAATAAATAGCCACAATAAGGAATAAACATCTCTCCTGTGTGTTTAAAGCTAATTGAGAAGGCATATATGGCTATATTTTAAAATTGGTCATCATGGTGGTACTTGGAGAGCTCAATAGTTTCTCAGGTGGTACGCAGCATTAAAAGTTTGAGAACCACTATCTTAAAGTTATCCATAATTAAGGCTGTTCGCAGTCTGAATGAAAGATGAATGCTGTTTTTTACCATTGCAAAGACTGAGATCTATCCCAAGTATGATATTTATGCTCCTGAAAACCCAAAATGGTAACAACCAGATATGGAGGTAAATGGAAATGAGTGAAAACGGTTCTGAAAGCAGCGGGAGTGCAGCATGTTGGCTGCATTCATCTCATATTTGTAGTTTATCTTTAGCACTTATGATGACCTCACTGGCCGGATCAAGCAACAGCCGTGGCTTGACCTACTAAATTTAGCTTTTCAGTCTAATAGAAATGTGATCATTTCTGAGTGAGTTGGACTTGAAATTGCTAAAATGTGTTGGCAAATTTGTGTCAGTGTAGCCCTAAACCCATCACTTCAAAGTCTCGTCTGCATTGGGTTTTTATGCAGCACTAATTTAGATATTTCCCCCGTTTTTATCTGGTCTCTGAGTGGCCATATTTCCAGCGGCACAAATGTCAAACTTTAGAAGATCCCTGTGATTTCTGCCGTCGCTGCACAAGACGCTTCGCAGTGCCCCAGTTATTCACAGAGCATTCAGCCCTTGCTGATGCACATGCTGGATTTACTGACAAAGTGTGGATGTGGCCATGCTTGCTGCATGTCCCAGTGGCACTGTGCTAAATATCACTTCCCTTTCTCACTTACAATGGCTCTAAATGGGGGCTGTCACAACCAGGGAGACAATGTGAGGAATACTCACATCACAGCGTGAGATTAATTACTTTCTGCTTTCTACGGCAGCTCTTTGCTGACAAAGCCAAAAGTAGGTTGGCCAGCTGCAAGCATCGGTTTTGTCAGGGGGAAAAAAAAACAGGTGTTTCTGTTTTGGTTTTGGGCAGTTTGTTTTGATGCTGAAACCAGCTCAAAGTCGTGAGGCAAACAGCTGGCACTTTCAGGTGGCATCTGCGAGAGAAAATTAAATCTTAATGTCGCCCAATGCTGTAGTTGCTCCTCTATGGTCTTTTTGGCGACATGCTGTTCTGTTAGTCAAGCTCGGCAGTTAATTGTATCATCGGTCAGAGATCTGTGTGAATTATGTGCGCGGCCAACAGGAGCCGGTGGATTGTTTGGGTGAGTCTTTGTTGAAAGTTCCATCATGGGCTGGGTGGTATTTCCTGAGCCAGCTGAAAAAATAAAAAATAAAATACAGCCCGGATACCATAGAAAAGACTCACTTTAACAATACATTTACTGTTTTAGGATATTTACTAACAGCATTAGCTTAATACAATTAAAATAAACCGACAATAATCTGAAAGCAAATACTGTATTAAGATCTTTCCCATTTTACAGAATATAGTCAATATTCACATTAAACAGAGTGATGAGTAAATCTCATCATTTTCAGTACTGAAATCTCTTTTTTTGTGTCAGAAATTCAACCATCAGGATCTGGAATTAAATAAAATGCAGAAAAGCTGGATTGATGAAGGTTAAAATACCCAGAACATGTTAAAATAGTCTCCATGCAGCAACAAGTCCCTGTTATTCTGGTGTCCCCAAGCGAAGGCTTCATGTTTGACCCATATTTTTGGACAAAATAGACTTATTTTTTCACAGTGGCGCAAGTATATTCCCCTTTTCCCATGGTTGCTGCAGTAAAAGGCTGTTGGCATCAGGGAGGCCTGTCTGGTCTGAGCTGAGCAACAATCTAAAAAGATGAATGTGAACTTTCACTTATGTGTTCCAGTTGAGTCAGATTAGTAACTGCTCGTTATTAACACTTTACATTTTAGGGCTGAGCGATTTGGGGAAAATATCTACAGATGTTGCATCGTGAGTTCATTTGCAATTTTCAAGGTTCCCTCTGCATCAGATTTCGAACATGTGCTGGAGCATCACTGCGCTGACCAGTGCGGTAGAGAGGGAAGTATGTAGGCGGTGGCGTTTTAACCATTGTCATTTAAGTGCACAGTGTGACACAGGTATGGCTCAGTCGTCACGTGTGACAACAAATCAGATGTTGTGGCATAAGACACAAGTCTTATTGGAGATTTTGGATTTGATGACAGAGACAAGGGCACGTAAAAGGCTGCTGTGTGCGGAACATGCTGCAATCCATCTTAAGCAAAGTCTAGGTTTGAGGTCCTGACTTTTCCAGTTTCACCCTTGTTTTTATTTTAAAAGTGGCCATTTCTATCAAGAATAAATAGAGTATGCTTCCCCAACGTCCACTCGTCTAGACTTGGGCCATTTTTGATCGATTGCTGTGTCTGTGACGAGATTGGCACTCTCGTCACAGACAAGTAGAAAGACAGCATGCATCTCCACATCTCTTCTACGTATAAACAATTATATGAAGAAAATCTGTTACCCACTTCCTGGAAAGCTTCCTGGTCACCTAGCAACTGGCACCCTACATGGAGACGGTTTCCAGCAGTGCGCCCCTTCCCTCCCATGCGGCGCCCCAAACCTCTGTGCCCAGTGCAGCTCGCACCGCATCCTAACTGTAGGCTTTTTACTCTAAAACCAGTCAGCAGCTGTGTTCAAGCCTTCGTTAGATGTGATGCATAACCCCTATCCACATCTTCATCGTTGTCATTCAGTGACTATCGTTAAGGGAAATCTGTCCCTGCAAAATGTTAGTCTTATTCACACAACAGCTCTCAGAGCTTTTAAGTTCTTGAAAAAAACACAGTTGAGAAAAGGGCTTTGAGGATGCCCCGATCAGGCCGTGATTTAATTGATTCATACTATCACTCATCATTAATCGTTTATAATCTCTCTTCCCACTCTGTTAAAGCCATGTGGTGAAACTTAAGTAAGAACTGAGTTTCATATCTCTCGTGCAGTATGGTTGGCTTCATATTTAATTCATGGCCGATGCTGGACGTATATTAAGATATGGTGAGAGCAGGGTGAAAAGTAGCTGGGTGGACAGTTTTAAACGTTAATTATAATCAGAGAGAGGGGCAAAGTGACTTTTCATCAAAGGAAAATGGAAATTTTGCACCTTTTTTTTTTTCATGATCAAAAAATGCTGTCCTGAACGTTAGATGAACATTTCAGCTTTGGGGATCTGTTGCTGACTTTGAATGCTCCTTGATAGGTGGAGTTGATGTGGGTCCAACTTCTACAGCTGTCCCTTCTTATGCAGAGCATCTTTCCTCCTCTGGTTAAATAGAAATACATTGATTGCAGTTTTCCTGCCCCCCCCTCCTAAGAAAAAAAAATTCTGACTTGCTGATTGCGGAAGACCTTCCAGTGTACATTTGGTCAAAATTTCAAGTACTTTTCCTGACCAAATTGCACCCATCATTTTAATTTGATTTGATTCTTTTTTGAACTCTGACTTTTTCTGTTGAAATGATCATTTCAGTGCTTAATGCTGAAAAAGATGAAACATAGCAATAGGCATTAAGGAAAATCGCTTTGTACCAGAAGTGGTCCCACTGGTAGGCTGGCATGCAGCCAGTGTGGAGGGGCTATAAGTGGACATTGCTTTGTTGCGTTTGTCCCGGAGCCAAGAAAGCTGCAGCTCAAGGCTTTAATGTTCTTGTCAAGCCCTTGTGGTTTGCTTCAGACAAGTTTACATTGACAACATGAGAATCCCTTTTTCTTCGAGAAAATAAGGAGCTCAGGATGTACCAATCTGGGGTCCAAAAGTCACAAATCTTTTTTTTCCAGTCACAAGAATTTATCAGGCATCAGCATCAAAGGAATTGCTTACAGTTGTTTGTATACAGACTCACCTCTGCCATTACCTTAATAACACAAATATAGATGGATAACATCACAGTCGCAGCTTTTTTTTTCTGAATGAAAGGGCAAAGAACACACACACCAAAAAAAACATATTTCTGTAATTTTAAGCTCAAGTTTATTTATCGACCAAGCACAAAATGTACCCTTATTTGGTGGGAACTAATTTTGAACCCTCTTCCCAATCTTTTGTCAGGTGGAGCCAGTGTGTGGGCCATTACTCCAGAGGAGAGGGGGAAACATGACAAGCAGTTTGACACCCTTGCCCCAGTGCTGGGCTATGTCTCCGGTGGGTTTTTGTCATTGCAAACTGGCTAAATCTCTCTTCTAAATAGTGCTTAAGACTGTCACTAGTGATAAATATGTATCAGACAACCATTTTTCTGAATCCTGCATGTTTTGTTTGTCTGCAGGAGAGCAAGCGAGAAAATTCTTTCTCCAGTCTGGCCTGCCTGCTTCTGTCTTGGCTGAGATTTGGTAACTAAAACCTCACTGAAACATTCCCGATATTTATTCTGAAGCAAATGGGTCAGTAGGTCCGAGCTTTGTTTTAGGTCAGAGCCATTTCTGTACATCAGGCTGTTTCCTGTTGGGTGCTCATTTCCTTCACAGACTGCCACACCTAGTAAAAACTGTGTGTAACAGAGGTGGAGGGGTGTGTGTGTGTGTGTGTGTTGGCTTTTGTGTTGCTGGAATTTAATCCCACAAGAGCCTTGTTCTTTATGTGTCTTGCATTTTTTTGTTGACTCAGTACAGGAAAAGATAATAATGATAATAATAGGAATGTATAGTTTGCTGCTAACAGATAATTTTATACTCCAGGTTTCCCTTTTCCCCGACTGCAGGAACCTAGCCGACTTGGACAGTGATGGGAAGATGGACAGGTTGGAGTTTTCCATCGCTATGAAACTCATTAAACTTAAACTTCAGGGGCGGAACTTGCCATCTGCTCTACCAGTCATCATGAAGCAGGCCCCTACTTCCAGTAGTAGTTCAGCCATGCCTTCGTCAGCAAGATTTGGTAAAAACAAAAAAAAAGAATCAATAATGTTGGCTAAACACTGTCACATTTGAACTCTCAGCTTTACTGGTCAGCCTCTTATGTCAATTTGTCTGTGGTCAATAAATGTTGTGCTTAAAAAAATGTTTTTTCCTTTTCAAAATTTGATGATTATATGTTTGTGAGGCAGCTTCCTGTTGCAAAAATTAGTTTTTCAAAAATATGGATTCTCAAGACTTTCATTAGTGCTAACAAAATTGTGGTAGCAAGTCTCGTCTCAGTGAAAGTAACTCATTTGATAAACGTTCATGTTCGTTTGTCTTCTAAAGAGCCGTCGTGATCCCCTCATGTTTGCTTGTGTGTTTTCTCTGTGTAGGAATGGGATCCATGCCAAATCTGTCAATCGGTCTGTCATCTATGTCAGCCATGTCCATCATGCCCATCCTAACACCCATCCCAGCTAATCCTCCTTTGCCCTCTGTCCAACCCCTGATGCCAACTCCAATGACTCTGCCCCTGATCACCTCCTTCGGAAACTGCGGGCTTCCCAACGGCAATGTTAGCCTTCTCACCCCTCCACTTGTTCCCAACAGTGCAGGTTGGTCCTGCGATAGAACCATTCAGACGTTGTTCTTGGACAAATTAAGGCAGACACTCTTCAGTGGCTTCAAACAAACACCTGCAAATTTTGGGGGGAAAAAATGTGAACACATATTGCATGTGTTGATTTATGTGGCACAATGGAAGGAGTTAATTCTAAAAGGTTCAATGGAAGAGCAAAAAAGAAAAAAAATAGCTGTTGACATCTTGCGAACAAACAAAGAAAACCACAGTTGTTTAAAATGTAAGCTGATGAGCTGGCTGCACCTAAAAGAGGAGCTTTTTTTTTCTCTCCCCATAGTGACTGGTTTTCATTAGGCAAGAGGCCAGCTACACAACAACTGGGTCCAGAGACCATTTAATGTTAATATAGCGAAGAAGGCCTCTGATGGCTCCGTGAGTCCGACCGTCCAGAACAGAAATTAAAACATATGAAATGGGTATCCTTAAAAAAGTCATGGATAACTGTGGGTTTAAATTAATTGTGATTATTAAATATTAGATGAGTGAAGCTTTACACGTCATAAAATTATACAGTTTTGAAACGGTTTCTAGTTTTTACTTGGATTTTTCACCCGGTTCCTGGTCTGTGATGGGCTGGTCCACCTGTCCAGGGTGACAGCGGGGATCGGCTCCAGCAGACTGTGACCCTGAATAAGACTGAAGTGTATGGAAAATGCATGAATAAATGAATGAATGACTGGTCCTCCTCCTGAAAACGTAAGGTTTTTATTCTGTCGTATGAACCATATTGAGGAATAAGACGGAAGCGAGGAAGATTTGAAACCACAAAAAAAAAAAAAAAATATTTATATTGGATTAGATTTTTTAAAAGGGTTTAACTTAAATATTTCCTACAACTCCAATTCCAAAAAAGTTGGGACGCTGTGTAAAGTGTAAATAAAGACAGAAAGCAATGATTTAAATACATTGTTAACATTTAATGCTGCAATTCTGGGAATGACTAATGTGAAACTACCAGCTCCTAAAAAAAAAAAAAAAAATCAAAAAAGTGCATGTGCAAAGTAGTTTTTTGTTTCTGTTTTGTCCTAATCCTTAGGTGTTGCTTCATGTCTCAGAGGCAGTCATTCATGTCCTGATCTTCAGTGGTGCAGTAAGATATTAAGAATTAAAACTGCTGCACCCATCTATTCCTCAAGGTCTTATACCTGCCTTATGGTACGCACATGCCCTCTGGGTATTCATATGACTTCTGATGCTCTAAAACAACTTTTCATCACCACAGCTGCTACTGCACTTGTGTGATTAAAAAAGAAAAAAAAATCAATATAAACTGGGTACACAAATCATCTTTACAGTTTCTTCTGTTTGGACTTTATCAAACTCCATTCTCTCTCCTCTCTGTATGCCTCACAGTTGCTCTCTTTAGTCTAAATCTATTCAAGTACAGTTAACATCCATGACATGAGCAATCTAATGAGCGACTGTGAAGTCACTATGTTATTTGACATTACCTCAGTCTTCATCCCGTCTCACTACTGAAGACGATGTATCACCACCGCAGCCCATGAGACTAACCCTCCTTAGCTCAGTGTTGCAGACAGACATGATCTCTTCATTTTAATCAAATGTCAGTAACCTTGCTGCTATGTGCTGCAGCTGTAAAAATGAGAAGATAAGATTACACGTTCTCACATTCAAGGGCGACTGCATTCAGCTAATCATCTATAGTGTGTTGCGTTGATCTTAGCAAACTGCATGTGCTGTTTTTCTGTATTTAAATGTGTGCACTAAAACATTATATGGATTTTTTTTGGAACTATTTCTATCTATCAAGACGTCTCCAATCATATTTACAGGGCCCCCTCTGTCTGGCTTCTCCTCTCCTATGGCCTTCTCTCCTTCCACGGGCATGTCAAAGGCCAACTCTCTCCTGGATCTGGGATCAAGCAGGTAAGACCATGAATCTAAATGATGTCCCCGTATATGAAGTGAAAGCTGGTAAGCTGGATGAAACAATAATTTAGAACCATGTACACACTGTATATGTACGTTGTTCTGTTTTAAAATGTCCCACATGTGTAGAGATACAGGTAGTCAAATACAACTTAGCCAGTATTTTAGGGCTTACAAAGAGGCAAAGTTTTAAAGGGAAGGATTGAGAATCAGATCACAGTCAGAGATGAAACAGTCAGATAAGAGGGAGCAGGAAGGACATGAAATCAGATGTTCTTGTTTGCAGCAGCAGGATGTGGAGTTGAGTTGAGTAACAAACGCAGGATAACTGGAAACCAGTTGCATTCTTACACAGAAAGATCTTCAAAGTTTGCCTTTCAGTCAATTTAGTTGCGTTCATTTATGAACCATCGTGTTGTGTTTAATAATTCACAGAACCCAGAGGCTGAATTATATTTTTACTTGTTTCCCGCTACGAGGTTGGCATCACAGTTTTTAGCAAAATATCTGCATTAACTTTTAAATGTGATTTGTTCAGGCTTTACCAAAATTTTAAAATAGTGTTGTTGAATGGCAATAACTACGGCTTCTAAATCAGAGTCAGACCAATATTTTATGTCCAGAGCATTATTTTGTTCTGAGTTGGAAATTTCCATCCATCCATCACAATATATTATCTTTATTGTGATATGCTTCCCCTACATGGTCAAAATTGGTACTGCAACGTAGAATGGTTTAAGGCTAGCTCCAAAAGAACGCCCGTACATCCATCCAACTCATTTCTGCATATGTTTGTGTGTTTGGTCCATAACTGAAAGCTTGGCAGCTAGGTTGGTGGTTGGCTTTGTTGCCTAGCAGCAAGAAGATTCCTGGTTTGAAACCCAGCAGGCGCTTTTCTGTGTGGAGTTGACACGTTTGTGCCTGCATGCCATGTGGCAACTGGTGATTCTAAATTGCTGATAGGTGTGAGTGCAAGTGTGTTGGTTGTTTACCTAGATGTGGCCATGTGATGGACTGGTGACCCCTCCAGTATGATCCGTCTAGTCCTGCCTTTCACCTGAGATTGGACAGTTTAGGAATCAGCAGGTGCAGATGTTGGATATTTTAGGTGCCCCCTAGTGTCAAACATAGGGAAATGCATTTCTTTACAGATGAATACAAACTTCGCTGCATCCCTTTTTAAATCATTTTATTCTGTCCACTTCTCTGGGGTTTACTAAGGATGTAAGTGGTGTCTTTTAATAAGAGAACCAACCACACACCATGCAGACAAACCTCTTAACTTGCTTCTGACTTGTATTATTTGTCCTGTTTTGTTATAATAGTTCCATACGCATCACTTACTCTGCTTGTTGCACAGCTTGGCATAATTTCAATACAAATGTTAGCTTATTACAGCTCTGAAAATGTTCTTGAAATGGTTCTTCTTAATGTTGCTACTTCGCCCAGCTTCATGGGTCCATGGCTACCCATGGACCCATGGGTAGCCCCCAAGTTTTAAACTAACTTGGGGGTTAGTTTAAAAAAACCTGAGGTGTTGAAACAAAGAAGGGAGAGACAGGAATGATCCTCTTTTTGTTCCAGTGAAAAGAAATATCAAAAATAAATAAGATTGTCCAGTCCTACTGTCGCTGGTTTTCTATACATCATCCTTTTTTGTGATGAAATCTGTTGTCATCAGCCCCTTCTGGCTCAAGCTTTTCAGCACATCAGCATACGATCTAGACAGCGTGTCTAGTGTCAGCACAAGGACTGCACACAAGCCTGTCTGAGTTTGTCGTC
Source organism: Hirundichthys speculiger (assembly GCA_018398805.1). NCBI lineage: Eukaryota > Metazoa > Chordata > Actinopteri > Beloniformes > Exocoetidae > Hirundichthys > Hirundichthys speculiger. The sequence continues at coordinate 1,480,262 of JAGFBZ010000771.1, read as the reverse complement.
CAAATCCTTGACTGTGCATGAGGTGAGAGTGACACAGACAGATATACCTGCTGCTATGAATAAAGCCGCGGGGGATTTTCCGCAGGGACAAAATAAAATGTGCAACCAATATGCGACGCGTCTCTGAAGACGACACTGACTCTGCACCAGCCTCTGCTGAGCCGTGACATGTTGTAATCAGCAGAGTCAGAACAGCACCACTGGACAAACTATGTAACGACACCATTTCTAAATTATAGGAATTTTTTTCTAATTCTGCTTTATGTTTATATGACATTTACTATTTGCTGATCCAGGTTCAATTTTTTTTTTAATTGTCCTGAGACGGAGGATTAAATTAGATACATGCAAAATTCTAACTTGAACACCTTCATGAACTTGTTGCCAGTGGGTTGAAATGGTGATAATGTCGTGTAATGGTAGCTTATAGGGAAGAGGATATACAGACTAGTGACAGTGTATATAGTTTTACAGATTTGTCCATCAAACCTCCATGTGTGCACTTGTGCGAAACACTTGATCTCCACCAGGGATGGTTACAATAGTGTGATGTAATGAGGAGAACAGAAAAGGCCGTGGTCTGAAAGGTTTTGTGCTCTTTCTGTGAGTCAGATTCCCTTGAGTATCTAATAACCTTGATACTCCTCTTGGCATTTGTTGTGGTTTTAGAAAAGGATAAGAATAAGATCTGATTTCAGTGTTTAGAATACTCCGGCGGCCTACATACAAAGCCCTGACTTCAGGTGTAGGTGGTAATGCAGGCGTCAATAAGGGCATCAGAGAGCTGTGCAGCAAATACAAGTTGCTCCACCCTGATCACTTTTACATTCCAGTTAGTGGCTATTGTACTTTCTAAAGTAACAACAAATGCATTTTAATTCTTTTGGGGATTTTATTTTGTATCTTTTCAAAGCCATACGTTTTTTTTTGTGTGTTTTGCAGCACTAATTAACACACACCCGCTCATTAATATACATGAACACAATAAAAAGAAAAGTCCCCAGGGCAGAGTGAGGAGTCCAGTCCACACCCCTGCTGTCCTTGAAGCTTCTTTTATCAACCCAGAGATAATAACTTTCCTCAAATGAAAATCATGGATCCAGACCAACATTGAGTTTTTCTTGCAGGGACTTTGCTAATAATGAAAACCGAATGCGTTATTAGCCCAGGACTGCATCACTGTCTTGTTTCAGAGAGTTATTGTCCGAGTGGTCGTTCATGCCAGTTTCCTCTGCAGCTAATTAAGAGCTGAGAAATAACACCAGGGAGTCTCGGAGCAATTTGTGGCTTTAAGTAGTGGCTTGAAAAGGCAGGAGAAGGAAAATGCTGACCACCCGATGTTATTGTGTCATTTCCTTTTTTGTCATATCTTGGTATATCAACATTCCTGTCTCTTTTTTTTTTTTTTTTTCATCTTTCCATAGTTCAAATTCTTCCTCCACCACATCGCTGGCCAGCAACTCTCCAAAGATGGGTGCAGGGGAATGGGCTGTTCCGCAGGCCTCCAGACTCAAGTATCGCCAGCAGTTTAACACGCTAGACAAGCTCATGAGCGGCTACTTGTCAGGTGACTCCAATGCACGCATATACACAAACACACGCGCACGGCCGCCTTAACTAAACACAAGCTTTCCCATGAGTGGCCTCGTCAGAGTTTGGCAAACATGACTGGCTCGGTTTCTCTTTGCTCACATGCGCTGAAGTACTTATGATTACCCATAATCCCACTTGATGGATATCTGCCTGCACTGCCCCCCCCCCCCCCACACACACACACACGTACACACCAACTGCAGAATGGATGAACTGATATTAAATCTGCTGTCATCTTTACGTTGCAGGACCTCAGGTCAGAAATGCTCTGATGGCATCAAACCTGACCCAGACTCAACTAGCTACCATCTGGTAAGCATACGGTGTGTACGTGTGTTTACAGATGTACATGAACACCCTACTAATAATCTGCCCTCTAAATTCATTTATAACATCTGTTAATGACTTTGATTTTTTTTTTACCTTTTAGCTCTGGGATCAGTACGTCCAGAACAAAACCCTTGGCACAAAACAAAGCTAAATGCTGATGAGCACAGCTGATGATGATTCATTTAATGCTGACCTAGAAAATACTTTTTTATTTTTATTTTTTTGGCAGGACCAGGCTCAGACACTTTCACTTGTTTTTTTTTTTTTTTTGGCAATCTATAATACAAGATTAAGGAGGCAATTCACTTAGCTTATCAAAGACTTGAAAATGGCAACATTCCAGATAAGAACCATCCATGGAATAAAGCCTAACACAACGCAGGTTTATCAAACAAGCTTCTTACCTGCTGCTTAATTGTATCTATGAATAGATGCAGCATCCAGATCATTTCTCTGATTATTTCTCCTTTGATACTTTGAGAAAATTACCGGAACAGAAAGGAAAGATATTGTGATAAAAGTGTTTAACAGATCATGAAGCTACCCTGGCTAGCCATACGTAGTCACTTTCTTTCTCATGAAATGGGCCTGGTACCGCTCCCAATCACAGCCATTTCAGCCAGAATGGAACACGGCGAACCAATCACAGCAGATCAGGGGCAGGTTTCATGCGATGACTCATGCAGGAGTGTCCAAGAGTCACTACTGCTGAGCTGCTAACGATACCTCAGATCAACAAGTTTTTTTTACTGCAAAACCAACAACAGACTTTCGACAGCGTTCCCCTCCACAGCACGCCATTTTGGATGTTTTTTGGGTTATTTTTATTGATGCTATCGTAGTTGTCGCTCTGCCTATGTCACATGCGTTGCTTCTCTGATTGGTTGCGTGTCTGTCCAGTGGTGTCCAGAGGCAGTTTCCTCTGACCTGGAAAGGACTTATTCTATGTATTAAAGATGAAAAGTATTAGGATGGCTCATTTTCAGAGTCTTTTGTTAGAAATTACCAGCCTGTGGTCTGTGGTCTTTGCAGCAAGATTAGAACAGACTGGTTAGCATGATTTTTTTCATTTTTTTTTTTTAAATGCCTTTTTTTTGCAACAAGTCAGCTGTTATGGATAAGTTACCATAGTGACCTTCCAGACATTAAATATTACTCTGGATGATGGGTACATCAGTTCGATACTAACAGATTCCCCAAACGTGAAACATACAGTAGATGGATGTGACCTACTCTCTTCTTCACTCACATTTAAGGGACACTTGTCATTGTTGTTTGGCACTTTCTACAATCACTCCTTAACAGGCTGATCAAAAACAGTGAATACTGCTCTAAGACCGCATGTATTACCATCACCATGACAGTCTTACTGACATCCAGTACTATTATCTGAGTGCAGGAGCCTTGCAGATGTGGATAAGGATGGCCAGCTGCGGGCCGATGAGTTCATTCTGGCCATGCACCTGGTGGACATGGCTAAGACCGGCCGCCCACTACCTCTCACGTTGCCTCTCGACTTGGTACCGCCATCTCTCAGGTAACGCACAGAGCGGGATGCAAATTTGAAAAATCTCTCCGAATAAAATCTGAGTCTTTTTCTTTCTCGTTTCAGGGGAGGAATTAAGTCCAGTGAGAAGCTTGTAAATGGAACGGGGCCCTACATAGCTCCCGCTTTAATAGACACAACAGAGACAGAGCCTTCACAAAAGAGCAAGAGCAGTGGTATGGCATTGTGCACGCTCCATGTTCCCTACTCCATGTATCTCTGCTGCCTGTGTCATCTCTCTCTGCCTCCTCTGCTACAGTGTCCTATGAGGACAAGCTGAAGGAGAACTTTGTACGAGGCAGCGCCGAGCTGGAGAAACGACGACTGGCTCTCGAGGAGGAACAGAGGAAGGAGAGGGAGAGGAGAGAGAAGGAGGAGCGGGACGCTCAGGAACGGAGGGAGAGGGAGGCCAGGGAGCTGGAGAACCGGAGGAGGCTGGAAGAAGAGAGGAGGATGGAGAGGCAGAGAGAGGTGGAGAGGCAAAGGGAGGAAGAGAGGTTGCGAGAAGCTGGAGAGGAAGGAGGTGAGCCGGAGCAGTGGTGAGATGCAGCGTCAAGCTTTGTCCCCTGCAGTAACAATCTGCCTGCATGCTTTTAGGCAGCAAAGCAGGAGATGGAGCGCCAGAGGAGGGAGGAATGGGAGCGAGGGAAGAGAGAGGAGCTGGGAAGGAGGAGAGAGGGGGAGCAAGAGGAGATCTCTCGACTGAGGGCAAAGAAGAAGAGTCTTGAGTTGGAGTTGGAGGCGGTGGTGAGACCACGTTAAAATACCTGACAATTTAAAAAGGTTTTTCATATGTTGACAAAGTGTAATATTTGTTTTCTTGTCTTGCAGGGCAACAGGCACAAGCAGATCTCAGACCGTCTCCGCGATGCTCAGAGCAAGAGGCGGATTCAGAAGGCGGAGGTGGACCTCGTCAATCAAAAGAGAGATGCGCGCATTGCTGAGATCAGCACACTTCAGTTTGAGTTTGAGGTTAAGAGTTTTCTTTGGCCTTTACTCTTTTTAAGTTCTTCATCTAAATTATACCCATGAGGCTTTCATCTTGCCTCTATCATTGTTTTCTGTTTCCTCGTGTGTGCCCACTTGCCTGCCACAGGACTGGCAGAGGAAGCTCTCAGAGCTGGTTCCAGAACAACAGCGGACTGGCCGACAAGTTGCGAAAGATCAGCCTCAACAAACTCTCCTGTGAGCTGCCGATGCCCACCGTTCACAACACGCCAGCTTAACATTGCTCCCCGAATACCCTCAAATGTCTCTGACCTCCTGACTTTTGCCATGTGTAGCGGTGACCTTGACCTCCCTGACCGGGAGTGTAACGGAGAAGAGCGTGAACTGCCGCAAGCTGAAGGGTCAGCTCGACATCCTGGAGAGTGAAACGACGGACAAACTGGCCCAGATGGAGCAGTACCACAAAGAGCTCAAGGTCAGTGGTCAGCGCCGGCCCGGTTACACAGCGTGATCGTTGCCTGTCTCCAAAAGGTTAAAGCCATTTGAAATGAACATATCTTAAATTATTTCTGGTTCTCCCCAGTCAGACCTCTAAACAGACCACAGTTTCTGTTCCCATAAATATATACTTTTGCATTTTTTTTTTTTTCACTTGGTTAATTTGGGTTCTTTTTATGTACTTTTCAGAGCTGTGTGAAAATATGGCAGAGTTTTTTGGTCACATTTATGCAGAAATACAGAAAACATTCAAGCAGCTCAGACACTTTCAGCTCCGCGATATTTTGCATACGTCATTTCATTATGGGGTTGTAAAAACAGCACTCTAGAAAACTGAGCTAAAGTCACTTAAAGATGGATCACACCAATATTGCAAAGCAGAAGCCAAATTATGGATTTGTAGAGGGTTTTTTTCATCTTACAGCAAAGGCTTTTTATTAAATAGAACAAAAAAGGAGGCTGCTTATCAAAGCATAGCTGTGAAGTAACCCATTTTTCATCCTTGAGGGAAGGAGCAGCTTTTTTCTTTTCTAAACATTTTTGCGAACTTTCAGACTCATGTAGTCATTGATGTGCTTTACAAGTGATAATCTGATTCTTACAACTGCAGCATCAACAGTCTGCTCTTTCTCTTTTGTTCTGTATCTCTGCGACTGTTTCTAATCTGCTTTTGAAGTGTTTTAACCTTTTTTTTGTTTCCCTCTCTTTGTCTTCTTTACTGCATAACCTGGATGTTTTTGTCTTTTTTCTATTCTTATTTTTTCTGTTTGTGCACTGATGCCTCCTCTCTTTGGGTCTTTTACTTCCTCAACTATTTCTCATGTAATCCACTTCACAACTCCTCTTTTCCCTGCTTTTTCTATTTTTGTCACACATATTTTTGTTTTACTTTCGTCCCATATGACCCCCATCCACATCTTTTGGCTCCCCGTTTTCTCTCATTTCTTTATTACAATACGATATATATATTTTTTTAATAGCTTGGGGAAATGGATGACTGTGTCCTCCGAAGCCTTCTGTCCCTGCTGGCCTGCCTCAGCCAGCTCTTTCTCCTCATCAAGGTTATCCCTCCTGTTCTCCTTCACTACCCACTCAAGCTTTTTTTTTTTTACCACTCCTTAATATTGTCTTTTTTCAGTCTCACTTTTTGCATTTCCTTTCATCACAGTCTTCAGTCTTTTGCTTTGTGTACCACGATGACTCAGCCTGCTTGCTCATATTTGTTCTTTTCAGCTCTTCCTTTTTGTTGATGATTTTCTCCATGAGATTTGTTCCAGCCTGTGTTATACATCTAAACAGGACTCATCCTGATGGTTAAAAAAAACAAACACACACACACACACCTGCACACACAGAATGCTTAACCTGTATAACTTCTATCTTAGAAAGAGGAAAGCTGTTTTGTTTCAGTCTGCATGTTTCTATGACTTGTCGTCAGCCATCAGTTTTCCATGTCAGCAAAGACTTTCACATTGCTTACTTTTTTTTTTTTAAATATGCTGAAATGACTTCTAAAGAACTCTTGGAACTTTGAAAGATTTTCATATGTCTCTTTGTACTGCCTACCTTTGACGGCATCAGGAGCTCCGGGAGAAGCAGGTGAAGCAGCAGGCTGTCCTGGACGACCTGTACAGAGTCAAAGAAGAGAAGCTGAAGGAGCTGCAGAGATGCAGAGATGAGGAGAGAGAGAGGAAGAGAAGAGAGGAAGAAGAGGCAGCCAGGTGAATTTCATGGTGTATGACTTTTATATGTCTGTGTTTGCAGCAAGCAACAGTTTTTTATTTCAGTGACCCATTTACTAAATCTGCTTCATGTCTGATATATTGTTTTCTTTGTGTTAAAAAATAAAAATAAAAAAATATATTTATATATGTATATATTTAATTTGTCCTCCCACAGACAGGCAAAGCTAGAGCAAGAGAAGAGAGAGCAGGAACGGAGGGAACAGGAGAAGAGGGAGAGGGAGGAAGAGGAGGCACGGCAAAGGAGGCTCCTGGAGGAGCAAAGGGCCAGACAGAGAGAGGAAGAGGAGAAAGAGGCGCAGGCCCGCCTTCGAGCAGCCCAGGAGAAAGCACAGGAAGAGGAGAGAAAAAGGAGAGAAGAGGAAGAGAGGCATAAGAGGGAGTTGGAAGAGGAGAGGAAGGCAAAAGAGTTGGAGGAAAAGAAGAGGAAAGACGAGCAGGAAAGAGGAGGAGCGCAGCTGACTACGTACAGAGCTCTGTACTCCTTTGTTGCTCGGAACGCAGACGAGCTGAGTGTAGATGCAGACTGTCTCATTGAGGTACGACACACTCGCACAGTAAATACAAACCTTTTTTCCTTGGTTTATTTATTTTCTTTATTATAATTGTCATTAGCATCACTACTGCCCTTCATGGTTTTACACAGGAGGATTCTTGTTAACATTATTCACGTTGTTTTTCCTCAGAAAAAAAAAAAGATTATATAACAGCTAAGACTGCACATGCAAGATGTGTCAAACAAGCTTAGATTAGTCATCTGGCACCACACATTAGTACTTGTCTCCAGTAGATAGATACGTATCAAAAGAAGTGGGCTATCTATGACAATGAGTCAAGGACGCAGACCAACACATGACATTTACATAGTAGGGAAATGGCATGTTTATAATCTCATCATTACTTTGTGTAATGTAGTTGACAGGGACTGACATGTTTTGTTTTGTTTTGTTTTTTTAAATGATGCAGGTAGATGAGCAGACCATTGGTGAGCCTGGCTGGTTGTGTGGGAATTACCATGGAAACAGGGGCTGGTTCCCCCAGAGTTACGCAGAGAAATGTCCCACACCCTCCACCTCTGAGACTGCTCCTTCTGCACCTGGAAATATGTCCCGTCCCCCACCATCCATTAACATAAGGTAACAGAAACTAGGGTCATCACAGCGAGGCAGTTTCTGATATCCCCGGCTCCCTGGAGTAAAGCCACAACAGCTCTGAGGTCTTTTGCAAAATGCTTTGCTTAGTGCTGCGTAATGCTAATTGCAAGCAGTTCGTCTGGGGATCAGAATTCACACCAACAGCAGAGTTACATTGCTTTTATGCTGCTGCTGGTCCCTTCCCTTATGATTCGACCCTTCTCTTTCACGCAGCGGCCCAGGTGTGGAGGAAGTGTGTGGCAGCACCAGCCCTGCCCCACTCAGATGCTTCACAGGTGGGCAAAGCTTCACTGAGTTCAGCTCTTAATTCCAGACATACGTGCTATTAATAGGCATTCATTTTTCACTGACATGCTTCAAAAGCATAATTAATACCCTGTTTTGATGCTGTTATTGGAAGAGAGAAAAATATCCAGATGGGGACAGTCACGTCTGACCCAGATTTCTAGTCGATCCATTTAATGCTTGTTGGGAGAGCAAACAATAGACACTGACTGCATGCCTCAAAAGTAGCATAATTTAAAAACAGCTTTTAAAACATTTACATTTACACATTTACACATCGGTCTATAGGTGTCTGCTGTTGCTGTATATCTTGCAAACTGTTTTTGGCAGGAACTGAAGTGAGTCTTGCTGTGATAGACTTACTGCCGTTGACACAAGCACTCACAGATGTACAGGCGGATCTTCAGCAGCTCGGCTCTATATATTTATAGTTATTCTCTACCGGGAGTTTCTTCTCCCGCTGCCTCTCTGTGGGTCACAGGCAGGCGATCATTTCTGTCCATCTGACAGCGGACAGCGATTTATGTTAGTAGGTCAGTCATTTGTAATTTATGTATCACGGTCTATAACAGTCAGGTGAGGTGGTTGCAGCTGGGGTAGTCTGATTAGCTCTACATATTAATGTGCATCTCAGCAGCAAATGTTTTTTCTTTAAAAAGGACATGTTCTGAAAAAATAGAAAAAATTCCCGCGCTTCATAGAGTATTTTTGGTTGTCTGAAGTGACAGTGAGCTCAATAACTCAAAGATAACGTAACGTAACCACAATTTTCCCTGCTTGTTTGTTCTCCCTCCCCAGTTTGCGGTCCCTCTCCTCGCTCGAGCCGTCTCTTCGTGGTCAGCCACTTCAGAAACTCAGCCCAGCCTTTCTACGGATGCCGGCGGTGCGATGTTGAGCTTCTCGCAGGGTGACGTCATCGGTGTGCTACAACAGAGGGACGACTGGTGGTTGGGACAGCTCAATGGAGCGCAGGGATGGTTCCCGAAAAATTATGTCACTTTGGAGACGAGTGGGAGTACAGAGTATGAAGACACACACAAGTCTTTGATGTAAAACTTTAGCTCTTGTCTTTATTAATTCAATTTCTGTTGTTCCAATTATAGTGTGGATGCATTAGACTCATCTGACTTTGTTCAGCTAGAAGGTAAACATTGTTTATCTCACATTAACAATAATATAACAAAAAAAAAAACAGTCATTGTTATTCTTGTTACAGCTATCTAAGTGATGCCTTTGCATGCACAGATTTTAACTTGGTCTAATATGCATCTGTCCTAACAAGAGTATGTGGCCCTGTACACATATGAGAGCCCGGAGGTGGGGGACCTGACGTTTGTTGAGGGGGATGTTGTCATGGTGACAGAGAGAGAAGGGGAGTGGTGGCGAGGATGCATTGGGGACCAGACGGGAGTATTTCCATCCAACTACGTCCGACCTGTTGAGCCAGAGGTGAGTCACGCTGTGTTGATAATTAAATATATATTGCCTCAAGTAGATTTGCTCTCTCTTACTCGGATCTGCAGTGACTGAATGACAGTGCTTTAAAATAATGTGCATGAAAGAGAAACAAATATTTCAATCTAAAATGACTAAATAAATTGATGAATTATATTTAGTCTTTATCATAAGTCAAATCTGTCTCCAGTATTTATTATTGTGTAATCATCCATTTATCAAAGCAGTTTATCAGTTGTTTAAAAACACCAACCTGTTTTGTTCTTCTTCTTCTTGTGGTATCACGAGCATTCTTATTTTTTAAGCAGATATAAACCGTCTTCATTAATATAATCATGTTTTCTTAAAAGGTTTTGATTATCATTTTACTATCATTCTGCTTCAAAAATGTAGGTGTCAAGGCCTGGAGCTCCAGTTAAGAAACCTGGTAAGATGGAAGTAAAGTAGTACACTTCTCAAAAAAAAAAAAGGAGCTTAAACTCTATTATTCTACCTGGTTTAGATTCATTTTTGGCTATTTCTGTTTGGTCGACAGAGATTGCTCAAGCTGTCACCACCACCGAGGCTCCAACTGTGCATCAGCTGCGTTTATCTCCAGGGCAACTGATTGTGGTCAAGGCCAAGAACTCCACTGGCTGGTGGCTCGGGGAACTGCAGGTCAGTCGTCAGGACCTGTTGGACTCCAGAACTGTTTTTTTTTTTTTTTGGAAGGCATTACTATGAGGATATCTTTAGACCAAAAGAAAAAAAACAGAAACAACTGAACAAAATAGAATAGCCCCCTGACTACTCCAGGCCTGGGAAATCAAGTAAAATGCAAGAGCTGCACCACATCTGTGCAATGAGAAAATCAATTAACTACTTTTTCATCAGTGTTGCCTATCTATCTTATTTATGCATCTTTCCAATCTTTATCCACACCCAACTCCACGTCATGCTGCATTTGCTGTACCTCGGAGGTGGGTCGCTCAAAGCTGTCTGCCAGATCTTAAAAGAGGCACTTTCTCTGGAGGAGAGGGGGGATATGAGTGAAGTAGCTGATTCCAGCCACAAAAACGAGCTGTATTAAACAGAGATGTGAAGACAGCTTTGAAAAGAGAGCTTTTATCCTGTATCTCTGTACCACATTGACCAAAAATATTGTCTTATTTTCTTTCGTTTTTTTGAAACCACCTCTCCAAATAGAATAGAGCATTGAAATGCATTCGATTAGATTTTTGAAGAGTGGGACTATAAATTCTCAGTTAGGACCCATCACATCACAATATAAATTGCTGTTTACACTGATGGGATTCTGGGGGTTCAATACTCTGACTGACAACATCGATTCATCAAGTAATTTCTCAGTTTAGAATGCAACACTAAACGAGCTGGAGATTGATCGTCTGTCTGGGGCTCTTTCTTTCCCTCCAGGCTCGGGGGAAAAAAACGACAGAGAGGCTGGTTTCACTCCTCACATGTCAAGCTCCTGGGTCCCTCTAGCAGCAAGTCCTCCCCCTCCCCTCTGCCAGGTGACGGCTGACACACTCTGAACACAGTAGACTATTGCTGATCAGCGTGGATTCATGATTCTGAGTTCTTGTTGGGTCTATTTGCACCTTTTCCTATTTTGATTGCAGTGCTGCTGCTTTGTGTCTGATCTGAAAATTTTGATCAATCGAGTGTCTCTATATATTTTAAGGCAGAATACAAATGTGCAAAACATTACTTAATTGAGAATCATAAAGAAACAACATATAAGCTAATGAAACTGTTCTTTTTTCCCTGAAAGTTTGAATTTTGATTTATCAGATCGCAGTTTTAAGACTTTTAAGACTTTACTCTGAAATCTCTTATCTGGTCTTTTCTTGACCCTGTCTGAATTTAGTGTGCCAAGTCATCGCGATGTACGACTACACTGCTGCCAATCAGGATGAACTGAGTTTCTCCAAGGGTCAGTTGATCAGCGTCCTCGACAAGACCAACCCTGACTGGTGGAAGGGAGAAGCTAATGGGGTCACGGGGCTGCTGCCCACCAATTATGTCAAGATGACAACAGAGTCAGACCCCAGCCAGCAATGTGAGTAAACCTTGTGCCTTTTCTTTTTCTTCTCCTTCTTCCCAGACATAATGGCATTTCTCAGGTGTGCCATAAATTTGTCACCGTTTGAGCGAAAAATCAATAGTTCATACATGCTGCTAGAATTACTGCAGTAATGCTCCTGCTGGGAAGAAAATAAGACTGGAGCTCACACAGAAACACATCAAACAATCTTGTCATGTATGAAAACCAGTTACTGCTCTCTTAATGACGAAATTGGCTCCCTCCAGGCACAGTAGATTCCTTATCCATGTCAGAGCTTGGAGTCACTCATGGTAAGCCGTCAGTTGTTCGTTCTGTCAATCACTGAGGGAATTGGTGAATGTGGCACTTAAAATGCTCGATGTGAATATACAAATGTAAATGCCTTTAAACTCTGCAGATAAAAGGAATCAGGCCTTTTAAGTATCCTAAAAGGGTTTTTGCACTACCAGTTTGAAATCATTTAAAGCAGTGGTTCTTAACCTGGGTTTGATCGAACCCTAGGGGTTCGTTGAGTCAGTCTCAGGGTTTCGCCGGAGGTCAAGACGCGCACCTGACTCATATGATTCATGAGGACACGCCCCGCTTGGCCATCACTGGCTACAGGTGATCACGTTACATTGCTTGGTCAATCTGTGCTGCAGGGAATTTTGTTGAGCTCAGTAGCCGACTTATGACTGTCATGATGGTACATTGTGTGATTTCTTTAAAATTTTAATCCATACTCACTATGTCAAGCAAAAAAATAAAGTGGTCAGACGACTATGTACAATATGGATTCATATGTATAACGGAACGTGATGGGAGTCAGCTTCCTATCTGCATGATTTGCAATGCGAAGTTAAGCAATTCTAGTCCAGCACCGGCAAAGAGATGGAGATGGAGATGGGGAATACAAGAACACAACCTTTGCTGAATTCAAGGTGAAGAGAGCCAGATTGGATCAAAAGGCTACTCTGGCGAAAAGCTGAGAGCAGGCAATCAGCAAACCAATCCTCACAGCATCGTACGAAGTCGATTACCTGATCACAAATCAGGCGAACCACACACCATTGGTGAAACATATGAAATCATATTTTATTTTTCGTGACCCTAGTGAGGATAAAGCGGGTCCAGAAAATGAATAATAAATACAATAAATAATAAGTAAGGTATATAATTCATGTAGTTCATGCATTGTATTGGATTTTGTTCTTTGAACACAGTGATGTTAATGCACGCTTAATTTTTTGCACCAATAAAACACATACCTGTGTCTTGAATTTGAAAAAATAAATCATATTTTATATTTTTATAAAGAAGGGTTCGGTGAATGTGCGTATAAAACTGGTGGGGTTCAGTACCTCCAACAAGGTTAAGATCCACTGATTTAAAGGAATGGTTTGAGATTTTGGGCGTTTGGGGGTAGTTTGATTACTGTGGCTGTGTATTATTTAAATTCCAGGAAATTATAGCTTTAAATTCAGCAAAGCAATACAAGACTGGTCAATCTTCTGTTCTTTTGGCAAAATAAGTTCAATGTTTTCCCAAATTTTCCAACTGTTGCTCTTAACACTGACAAATCACTGGATCAACGTAATGAAAGAATCACCTGAATGTTTCAAATTTAACTGTCAGATTTTTTTCATGCCGGTCATGTTTCTGGGAAACTGAATGAAGTTGTGATTCTACTCACGTATATTCCCTGCACATTTGCACATACAGTAGCTGCTCTTTAATGTTCCCATCCTGTTTTTAATTCGGAGGTGTGTGTGTGTTTGAATTAGTATTCATTGCTTGCGTGTGGTTGCTCACAGCAGATTTCTTGTTAACACGAGTGAACACAGCGGACGTTTAATTAGCCTGAACTCCTTAAAGCCACATTCACTGAAGACAATAACATTTTCCTTTTAATGAACATGTTCTGACATACGTGCACCCTCTACATACCAGGTCTGTGCCTTATTACAGAACTGATATGTAAGCGCTTACCACCACGCTCCAGCTGGTATGATTTAGTAATAACATTTACATTTCCCAAAATGCATTATTAATGCACCTGCATGTAAGAGTCCAGCATTAATATTAAAACTATATTAACGTCTTCTATCTCTCCATCTCTCCTCCATTTCACTCACCTTCCCCCCCTTCCCACTCCTCCACACATTCATTTTTTTCTCTTTCTGTAGGACAATAATCCTGGCTTTCCTCTCTGCTCCTCTTCCTCTTCCTCCTCCTTCTCTTTTTCTGTCTTTCCCCTTCTATCTGAGCGAGTTGCCCTGTCGCGACAGGAAGCCCAGCCGCCAGTGAGGACGGCCCAGCTCTGCGCTTTCCACTTCACTTTAGGACTCTGGTGTTCCCTTCTCTTCTATTGCAGTCTCCCTATTTTTGTTTTACAGTTACCTCTTTTGCTTTTCTTTTTTTTTTTTCTTTTGTTTAGGCATTCATTTCTCACTCTAATCCCCCTTGCTCTCTTCTTTCACTGTGTTTTCCTTGTTGTGTCTTTAACTAACTAATTAATCAGGGGAGCGAAGCGGAGGCAGCTAGACATGAGTTTAAGAAGCTTTTGTACCTCTTGTACAAAAGTATAAAAGTTTGGGTTTGCTAATGATACAGTCAAGCCAAAGATCATTCATATCCATGTAAGATTTTGCTTTATAGCGAATTTATATTTGACCAGTCTGTCTTATGTGGCTGGAAGTGACATAAGCAAGTGGCAAAAGGTGTTTCCACTTGTGTTGGTTTGAGTTTTATTCTTACCATTTCAGTGGCAAAGCTTTTATTTTTGTTCAGAACAAACACTTGGCTCATGTATTTGCTTGGTTCTTGGACAGCTTCTCTTCCACTACAATCTCGAGTTCTTTGAAACGGAATTGCTTCCTTGTCATGATGCTGGTGTAGATTCTCCGTCATCTGTGTTATGGTAATCCTAAAAGGCAATTTATGTTTCATGTTTCACCTTCAGGATGGAAGGTGAAATGTCAGTTCCATCCATCGCCTGAAGAACTTTTCTGCCCGACTCTTTGCAAGATATACGTTTTCTTGTTTTCTTTTAACTTTTATAAATGCTTGACAAGCCTCCGGCGTGACTATTCAAAAGCAGAAAAGTCCTTCTTAATCAGAAATCATGGGGAGCAGCTGTTATGCTGTCTCTTTGCTTGGAGTGATGTGTTGAGATGTACAGTGATCCCTTGCCACTTTGCGGTTTGAGTACTGCGGTTTTAGTGCTTTGCAGATTTTTTTCAGAGATATATAATATAATTTTAAAAAAATTTTAAAAGTCGCGGAAACATCACAGGATTTTGTGCGCGTTCTCTCACAGTGAAGAAATGCTGTGAGCCAGCCTGGCCCCTTTAAGAAGGTGGCCTTATGGGTAATGGAGTGTGTGTGTCGTGGGACGGCAGAAGAAAAATGGGGTTAGATGAAAAGTGGAGTGCACATGCAGAGAAAACCGGACTTTTTGTTTTGTTGTTGTTAGCGTGTTAGCCGCTAATTACGAGCTAAAAATAGCACAATACGAGCAGTTTGTTTACTACGGTTCAGAGACCAGAGGCTGTGAAAGTAACAAAAAGACCACAGTTGAGCCTTTGTCTTGTTTTATTGCAGTGCCTCACTACTTTTTTGGGGGTTTTTAAACATAATTTAAATACATTATTGAGGCTCGAGGGGCTCCGGCTCCAGATCACGGATTTTGATTGTTGCGGGGGGGCGCCGGTCCCCATTAACCGCGAAAAATAAGGGATCACTGTAGTCACCAGAATTGCTCATATCCATTAGAGCAGTCTTGGTGGTCCTTGGATCATGGACCATCATCAAAAGTAATGAGGATTCAGTAGGAACATCTCAGGCAGCATTAGGGAAAAACCTGGACGATGGAAAGTCTTCCAGATGTTAATGAGCTGAAGCAAACATCCAAAGACATCTAGATATGATTAACAGAAAGCAGTGTCAGTATATTTGGAGATAAGCAAGATATGGCACAACGAAAACAGTGGCAGCAACAGGTTTGAATCTCAGCATTGTGTTCAGTCCGGGGCTTGTTTGTCCTCCATGCATTTGCACCTTTTCTCCTACAGTCCAAAAACACGCATGTTGGATCAGTTGTCCATGGTTCACTGTCTCCATGTTGGGCCTGTGAAGCTCATGGGATGCAGCATGTATGGAGACTGGATGGATGGAATAAAAGACCAGAATGGTAACAAGGAAGCCAAACACAGTGACTTGTAAATCACAGCTGTCTGACTGTAGTGACGCAAATAAAAGCTGATAAATGGTGGGGATAATTTCAGAGTTTCTATTTTACATATGATGTTTTTTTTTTTCTTTTTTAATGTCATTTAACTTTCTCAAACATATTTTGCAGTTGTTTGCCACTTGTTCATGTAATTTATGAACAGAAGAAACCTTTTGATCATTTAAAAATGGAGCATAAATCAAAATTGGGCATGGATATGAATACTCCTGGGCTTAACTGTAAAAGAAAATAGAGATCATAGATGTTTAATTACAAAGTATGACATATAATATACAGCAATTCAGCCTGAAGTAATTTAGTTTTCTAAATCAAGACTATGACTTAGTGTGATAGTAGTATTTTGACAGGGTCACTCATTCTTGCACTAACAACATGAAACCTGGCTAAAATGGACCAATGTGAAGACTCGCTGTTGCTCACATCACTTTGATTGCTGCTTGCTTGAATTTAAACTAATTGATTGTGATTTTATGATTCTGTTCTGATGCACACCTCTGTTTATTAATGCTTGCAAGTTGTTAAAACTGAAAATCATGCTGTACTAAACTGTGATATCACCAGCAGAAAAAAAACCTCCCGCAAACATTAGCGTAAAAGCTGAGTAGTTTCTAAGGGGAAAAAAAATAGGATAAACACGCCACACTGCTGACATTTTCATCCAGTTTTGCCAAGTTTGGACCTCAAAGACTTGAACTACCAGCTGAGTCTTCCACTGCTCTTTCGCTCAAGCATTCGCCTTTTATTCATTCACACCTATGCAATCATTCGGAGGGGCGCTCCAACATGAAAGGTGCTTTATTTTTCTTTAATGCAGTGTGTCTGGTAGCAGTGTCTTCATCGCTTTGTACGTTACGTTTATGCACTGCAACTACAATGTGCCTCGCTCTGTGCATTAACTGTAAATAAAAGATCTCAGAAGTGATAATAAAGGGAGATTTTCACAAGCGTGGAGTGTTTTTCTTTTATTTCTGCTTGCCGCATTGTCTCACACATCTTATTAGGGAATCGATTGGGGGGGTGGAATAAAAAGCGTGCTTGTGTTTACCATGCACTCGGTCGTGTGTGTGTTTGTTCTTGCATGCCTGCATGTGTGTTTGCATGTGCACGGGTGTGTGTACTCCAGGGTGCGCAGACCTTATGACGCTGGACACGATGACCCCTCAGGAGAGGAAGCGGCAGGGTTACATCCATGAGCTTATCCAGACTGAAGAGATCTACGTGGAGGATCTGGAGCTGGTGCTGGAGGTACAAGCATGCACACATATTTAAGAATGATTAGCCTTTTTCTCAAATTGTAAGCACTGATAATAGTGTCAATTTTCTTTTTTTGTGTTTGCCCGTTTGTGCATGCGCAGGTGTTCTACAAGCCCATGTCTGAGTCAGGTCGTCTGACAGAAGCTGAGATGGCCGTGATTTTTGTTAACTGGAAGGAGCTGATTATGTGCAATACCAAACTGCTCAAGTAGGCCTCATGTATAACGTCTATATTAATCAGCTGTTTTTCTAACACTTATTGCTAGAATCAGTCAGAGTTTCTGCATACTGTCAATTAAAGCTGTAGTTTTCCAGCTAGAAGTTGAGCGAGAAGCATTGCATGTTTTCAACCTGACTTTAAAAGTAGGGTCAACAAATGGTTGTGGAGAAAACAAAATCCCTTCTTCCATCTTCCTACATCCTACCTGCTTCTTTAAAGTTTAAAATTAATCAGAAGTGGTTTACACATTATTTAACACCATCTTACTTGTTGTATAATTACCTGGGGCTTTCCACATGCACAAGTACGAGTTTCTTTTTGGACACGAAAACAAAAACAAAAACATACAAGAACAAAACTCCTTATATTTTGGATATTTTGATAGTTTTTCTTTTGTTGCCAAAGAATTGTACATATCCAAGCAGCTGAGGTTAGTTATGCCAGTTTTCACCCTGTAGCGATTTCTGACCTTTTCACAAAAAGTAATTCACCTCAAGATTTGGCAAATCGAAGGTATCTAAAGCTTAGTCACCTTAAAGTCTGGCAGTAACATCATCATTATCCGAGAGACCTGTTCAATGTGGGAATATGTAGTGTCTTCTGTTAAGAAATGGTTTTCACATAAAAACTAAATATCAGTTAAGATAAGCTGCAACTTACTCAAACAACACCTCCAACTCAAAGTTCATTTCTGAAAGCAAACTCAGGCTGGAGCCTCATACAAGTCTAGTAGCTATTTTAGCCCAAAAATATGGAAAAACTAACAATGTTGCATCATACATCATTTGTGCATCTTAGGGCCTTGTGTGCACGTAAAAAGACAGGAGGAGAGAACATGCCTGTTCAGCTGATAGGAGACCTGCTGGCTTCAGAGCTCGCACACATGCAGCCGTACATTCGCTTCTGCTCCGTGCCAGCTGAACGCTGCTGCCCTGCTGCAAGAGTAAAACCCATGACCAACCGGACTTCAAAAATTTCCTCAAGGTATGTCTGCCAGATAATGGATGTTGTGGATCTGTAGAAAAGACAAACAAAAGAGACAGTAGTGCTGTGAGATGTAATAAAATAGTTTTCCTCCTCCTCCCGAGCAGAAGATAGCCACTAATTACCGGTGTAAAGGAATGCCGCTGTCCAGCTTCCTCCTGAAGCCCATGCAGAGGATCACCCGCTACCCTCTGCTCATAAAGAACGTAAGTGGAAAGTCTCCTAATTATCATTACTACTTGACCAACACGCATTTCTTGCGTACACTGTATATTTGCTTTTTCCGTTGGTCAGATTTTGGAGCACACCCCAGAGGGCCATGCAGACCGTGGGCCGCTACATGCAGCTCTGGAGCGAGCTGAGGAGCTGTGCTCCCAGGTTAACGAGGGGGTCAGAGAGAAGGAGAACTCAGACCGCCTGGAATGGATACAGAATCACGTCCAGTGTGAGGGACCTATAGAGGTAAACACAGTCATTGTCTGTGTAGTTTCTTACTGTGCTGGTTAAGTTATAGGTGGGGAATTTTTCATTGCACCACTTATTGTTCTTGCCAGTTTCTCATTTCCTTCCTCAGCTGATGCTTACTTTCTCTCAATCTCCTAGCACTTGGCCTTCAACTCATTGACTAATTGCCTCGGGCCACGCAAGTTGCTCCATAGTGGTCGATTGTGCAAAACAAAAAGCAGCAGAGAGCTCTGGGCTTTCCTCTTCAACGATTTCCTCCTCCTCACACAGAGTGCCAAACCTTTTTCCTCTTCGGGATCAGACAAGTTATTCAGCCCTAAAACCAGCATACAGCTCAAGATGTACAAAATGGTAAGCCAGAAGCAAAGTGCTTCGCTGAAAGGCAGAATTATAGATACCTTCAAAGAGAAATGCTAGACAAGATGTGCTTGGGGGGATGTCTGGGAACTTTCTTGAAGGGAAAACAAAAAGTTTCACAAGCTTTTATTTATTTATTTTAATGCATCTTAATGTCCCATTCTTTTCCAGCCACTGTTTCTTAATGAGGTTCTGGTAAAAATGCCACCAGACCCATCCAGTGAAGAGCCACTCTTCCACGTCTCGCACATCGATCGAGTCTACACACTCAAAACTGAAACTCTGAGTGAGAGGTATGCATGCAAACTACTCTGCAGAAATGTTGCCTTTATGTGCAGCATTCACACGTTGTCACTGTTTTGGTAGGACAGCGTGGGTCCAGAAAATTAAAGCTGCATCTGAACATTTCATAGAGACAGAGAAGAAAAAGAGAGAGAAAGCCATACCAAGGTAAACAAGCCCACATGCATGTTGTATACGTTGTGTAGTATGAGGACGGTCTTTAGTGTTAACTATCCAACAAATCATGCTCCGTCTTCAAAATTATTTAAAGTGGGGGCATGAATACAATGTATTACTTCATAATACCAAATGTACTGTGGTGTGAATAATTAAGAAGACAAATTTAAACAATACAATAGTGTATATTGTTTTTAAATTATTTTTTTTTTAATATATGTATATTTTTAGCACGATCTCTAAAGACCAGTGGAATCGGCCGATTGCTGGTAACTGTCATCGAAGCCCAGGAGCTTAAGACCTGTAAACCCAACGGTGAGGCCCGAAACCAGAAATGTGCTCTGGTGTTCATAGATTATTAATCCTTGCTGAGTAATTAAGTCTCTATAGTTAAAATAAATACACATTTTCTCCTCAGGTAAGAATAATCCGTACTGTGAGCTGACGATGGGGGCTCAGTGCTACACGTCCCGGCCCATCAGCGACACTCTGAACCCCAAGTGGAACTTCAACTGCCAGTTTTTTATCAAAGACCTTTACCAGGATGTTTTGTGCATCACTGTGTTTGAGAAGGATCAGTTCTCACCAGACGGTAAGTGACAGAGATACAAGTTTGCCTGCTGACATCAGTGAATTATTTGGCTTTGCATACAGTTTGTCCAAGGAACACATAATCACTGACATGACATTTTGTCTAATTTTGGAGGGTTTCAAATAATTTATTAAAGCAATAAACATCACTGAGGAAGAGTGTCTTTCTGCCAGAAAGTAGTGATTCATTTAAGCAGCAGTTTGCAATAAAATATGTTTCCTTCCACTTTAGATTTCCTGGGCCGCACTGAGGTCCCTGTGGCAACTATTAAAAAAGACATGGAGATCAAAGGAGCAGCTAACCGTCGACTGCTACTGCATGAGGTCCCCACTGGAGAAGTGTGGGTCAAACTAGATCTACAGCTTTATGAGCCAACCAAATAAGCATCATCAGGCTTATGCCACTTAGTCTTAAAAGTTATGGAAGATCCACACACCACAAGTACCTGTTTAATCTGTTGTGCTGTACGATACGTCACATGATTATCTGGACTTTTCTGGCCCTGCCTTGTTCTATAATGAACCATCTAAAATGTAAAGATAATTAGCTAATATTTTCTTAATTACCACTGAATCAAAGTCTTTGAAAAATGCACCTTTTTATGGAGCCATTTAGTTATGCTAAATGGTTGAGATTTGCAAAATTATATATAAAGCATGGACATGTAATGCTGTTCTACAGATAAAGGAGGAAGACGTGCACGATACATTTCTAATAATATACAGTTTCACAGTCCTTCACATACCTGTGTATTGTTATGGATGTATTGTTAACTGTTGCACATGACTTTTCATTGTCATCTGGAATATTAACCCTGTGGTGTAGCCATGGGGTTTCATAATAAATATGCCAATAAATCCTGAAAATGGCATGAATGAAATGGAAATACAGTAAACCTTTTTCTGTTTCAACATTTTTTGGTTTTTGATGTCTTGCAACATAACACTGTCAAGGAAATTTAAGTAGATATATGGCTTTGTTTTATTTTGATGTAGGCAATAACCCATTTAGTTGGTGTAAACTGGATGTTTGTTGGCCACATCCATATCTGGAAAACCAGCAGGTAGTCTGATGGCATCTTCCATCCGATGTGGCAGTTGCACTGAAGTAACGGGGTATGGTATCCAGTCTAAATGAGACACATTTAAAACACATGATTTTGAAGTGACACGTGCTGTAGCTGTTCAACTTAACCACTGTGAATAGAGCAGGAAAAATTGATTAAAATTAAGACTGATTCGGGCAATGCTGTTCATGTACCTGCCAGAATCCTTTGGTTCAGTCTCATGTGCTGTTGGAATTTTCATGGATGCAGACACTGAAAGATCAAGCTGAAGCCTGTGGACGTCTGTCAGCCTGAGACAGCACAGACTTACTGAGAGGGTGATGATTCTCAGGTAGCTCCTGAACTTTTTCCCGTGTGTTTTTACTTCCTACAAAAGGGGAAAGTGGTTTATTACAATAGTAAACAGAATCCCGGCACCCATTTGACTGAGTATCTCACGAAGAGTACTCTACAAGCTTTAATCAAGACCAAGTAACTGGAAAAGCCTTTAATATCAGATTTTCACATGAGTTCAACTTTTTCTCTTGACAACAAAAATGTGTCAATGCCATCTGCAAAGCCCAGGGTTTGATTCACCAAATAATTAATTCAGATACCTGATTCACAGGAGTGTAACATTCTCTTTTCCTTCGGTCTCTCATGTAGATGAAGGGAGAATCTTTCCTTTGTGTCACCTGTTTTGAGCTATAGACAGACCAGAGCATGTATCAGCTGTAATCAGCACATCTGGGATACCTTAAGCAGAATATTGAAGACAATAAAATAAAACAACCTTGAGGTAAGTGTGGCGTTTTTGGTCCTGAGAAGAAAAGGATTGTACTCCTGTAGATTGCACGTGTCTAGAAACACAAAACCCTGTATATGTTTCAGGATTAGAGTGAGTGAGATTAAGAACTTGCATGAGTTTGGATTTTTTTTTTTGTAAGACATCAAATGTGATCACAATAGCTGTTCCTAGCATAGACATGAAGGTTTATGTACTGCATTTCAAAACCATTTAGCGCAGACGGATGCATCACCTTGGAGTTGCAGTGACGGAGGTAGTCATTGTACAGGCCCAGGCGCCTCTTGGCCTCCATGGGGCGACGTCTAGATACATGTTCCTCCACTTTCTTCTGAAGAGGAAACCACACACGCTCAGTCCAGCGTTTGTGAATAAGCTCTTTCCTCCTCAGCTCTGTTACCTCCCGCTGGCTCAGGAAGTACTCCAACTCCTCAATGAAGACACATTTCAGCCAACATGGGAGGCACAAGCAGTCAGTACACAGGAGTTCATTAAATCTTAATGTTGTTATATCTAATAGAAACACACACACAATCATATCTTACCTTCATAAAACCATTTTCTGTATCCTGTAAACCTTGGATTATTTCTTGCATTCCGCTGATTTTCAGCCTCCATTTTTGCCTAAATAGTAAAGCTCGAAATAAGAAAATTCCCCTTGTATTTGTGCAAGTGCAGAATGAACTTCGGTGAGTGGAATACCTGCAGCTGTCTGAGGGAGGCTTCAGAGAAAAGGTCCTGCTTGGAGCTGTGCTTAGACCCACAAGATGAGGAGGACTTTTTTGATTTCCCTGCTATTTCATGTTCGAAAGGCATTCCTAACATTTGCTTGGAGCAGGCTCCCCCCGCTCTCTGTGCCATCTTTCACATCTGCCTCACGCACCTGCAAAACACCAGGTATATCATCTCAATGGACATCAACTGCTTTTATTTGTAGCTAAGGGGAATCATGCAGCAGTTGCTGTCTGCAGAGTTGTTTCATTTTTACAAATCTTGTGTATCTTGTCTCGAATTATTACCATAAATAAGGACATATAAACTACCAATGTGTTGATTAATGACAAAGTTTCCAATTATAAAGTAAAAAGTGATGAAAAGCAATGACTGATTAGTGCAAAGTTGGCGGTGACCTTTTGGAAACATGGTCCGAGTTCAGACAAAGCAGACATAATGATGTAGGTATACAGCAGATAGACAGCAGACAGACAGCAGGCAACCACAGTGGGCAGTGACACACCCCATCACCGCCTGGAAACATGAGCCTTGCTTCATTGTTCAGCAAACATGCAGCTGATCATGCATGTCAATAAATATTGGTCATTTCCTCTCATGACTTAATAGAAATGGCAAGAAGTAAAATGACGGTGTTCTACTTCTTTGCTGTAGATTTTGTTACTTATTAGCTTATTAATATCTCATGCAAACCTAAGAGGATGCCTGTGTTCATATATCAAGATGGCGCTTCAGGTCTAAATGTTGTAGTGTGAGGTGTTTCTTGTTGCTGTCATTGTGTGCGAGAATAACAGTGGCTGTGAGTTTGCAGCTTATCCAACTCAGACATGACAAACAAGCAGAAAAAAGTTCACTTAATTCTATTTGAACTACGTCAAATGTGTGCACGCTCTTTTCACAGCGTCCTGACATCTTAAGACTGGTGATAAATTATTAGTTGAAAGGAGATCACTGTTGAGCTTTCTGTGAAGAGTAGGTAGTAGAAAAAGTATTTTATAACCTCTCTTCCAATTGTGTTTCCATTTTACTTTATTGCATTGTGTTTTATGTCAAACTCTCTGAATTACCTTGTTTTTGAATTATGTTGCGCTATAAAAAAATGTATTAAAGTTATGACATTATTTAATAAATACATTCATTCAATTATAAACAAATATACATTTGAATATACATAGTATAGATAAGATATAAGAATACAAATATAAAAAATAACATTACTGATATTTTATTGTTGGTAATATTATATTTCATTACATTTAAATATTTTATTCATAGTAATCATTTTTGCTCAGATGACATGGGAAGAAAAACAACTTATTCGATTATTCGTCACGTTCGTTGGCCATGACGGCCATGTTGGTTAGTTATGAAAGTGGATCGTAAACAAGTTGAGAGAAGGCGAGTCATAAAACAAACAAACAAAAGAATAAAGAAACAAAGAAAGAAAATGAGCAAATAACATATCACTTTACTGAGACAATTTATCAACCAAGCAAGACGGCACTATTTGGATAAGATGCATCTTTTTGATGGTAGATCCATGTGAGATCTCAAGACTACAGGCTGATCCTACCTGCTACCATTTGGTAGCAGGTATGCCACATGACACAACTGTGGCCTCACTTTGGGTCACTGGTGCTTCTTTTCAGCTAAATTTAGGAGATTTGGGGGTCTTTTGGGGATAGTTATAGCTGCATTTTAGAATTCCAAACGCTTGTTTTGGCTTCCTTTTGTTTTGTTGCTGGCATGTTTAATTTTCACCATATATGAGCCATACATCCACCCACAAGTTTTAATGAAAAGCAAATCTTCAGGCCAAATTTGGGCTTTTATTAGTTTTCTATCTGGCATCTTCTCTAAATAACGCTTTTTTAGCTTCAGTTGATAACTTGACACAGTAAAGCAAGCTTCTTATTTGTCCGTTTCTTTTGTTGTTGTTTTTTCTTTCCATGTTTTCATACCTCCTTATCTCTTCACATGTTTATGTTGCACTTCTGTAGCTACCAACATGGCTGCCACACCCCACAATGCAATGGACGTCCCCAAGCCCTAAAGAGCAACAAAGCTACTTGTTCTAAAAAAAAAAAAAAAAAAAACATATTTAATTGACTTTAAATTTTACTTTTTTATTCAAATAGATAACTAAAAATGTAAATACCTCATCTAGAGAAACTGACATCCATCCCTCTTAACCTTAATATCTTCACAACGTTGATTATAATTCACTTTTGCTTTAATTTAAACCGTGACGTGACACCATGACAATGTTTTCTTACCCGTGCTTGAGGTCGTTCGGGTCTGAGGTTCATGGGGGAAAAAATAAAAATAAAAAGCCAAACTTAAAAGAAAACGTCCTTGGTTTGATGTCAACGCACTCTCAGACTGGCCTCAGTTTTCAGAAGCAGCAGTAATGTGGGCTGAGAATAACGAAGTGTCCTCCTCCCTCCTCGTCTTCTTTCCACAGGTGTCTTAACGTCTGGAGGTTTTCCGTTGCTATGACACCAGCACTCACGCGGGGCCAAAACGAGACGCTCTGTCAGGGCGCACGCGGGGTTCACCGCCACACATGGAAAGATGGACTACTGCAATGGAAACTTTATTATGGGATTCATATTTTTAATAAAACGTAATTTAGGTAAATTGTGCCCCCCGTTAGCTAACCTTTTTCCTACCTACTTCCATTAATTCGTTGTTTATTCCCCTAAGAAACTAGCTTAAGTTAGTGATGGGGTGTGATTTGCAGTCTGCTTTTCATAGTCTGCTTTACATGTAGTGGTGCAGTAGGCTTGTAGCCTGTAGATGAGATAATGCGCCTGCCGACGGCTCAGGTGCTCTTAAAGTGTCCACTTAGACACCTTGGAATACGGTGAGTAGCCTGCGTGATGTTCAGGTATTAACGGCCTAAAGGCAGGCGGGGCAGGGCTTGGCGGGGTCATACCTTGTCTTTTCACCGCTTTCTTTCTTTTCGTTGCAGGGTCCGGGACGGGACGGGACAGGGCGGAGGCCACATGGATTGGTGGACTTCACTGGCAGCGAGTATTGCCCTGCTCTGGATTTTTTGCTTCATTGATGGTAAGAAAACTATTGGCGACGTTTGTGACGCATTTATATTAACAGAGACCCGAGAAAAATATCCGCTATTTATTAGTTGCGCCACGTTCAGGGTGACTGTTTTATTCTGGTGGATAAAAATGATTTAGTAATTAATTATTACCAAAGAAGTTGCACTGCTGACGGGGGAATCTTGATTAAAGGAATAGTAATGCAGATGTACCTAATTAAGGCTGATAGGAATAGACGCAGGTGCATCAGCGCGTGCCATAGTGACTGATTAGAAAAAGACAATTATGACTGATTAGCTGAAAAAAACTGAAATTCCCCTCAAAAAAAGTTTTTGTGCGCAAATTAAGCTCCGTCTTGCATGTTCAGGTGATACCCGCCCCCCACACAGCTTGAAGTGACATTAATCCAGTGGCAGACACTGTTTGTAATGGTTTCTGACATTAGCCTCGGTGTTAAATTAGACTCCAGCTGACCCGGTTACCGTCTTATCTCCAGGCAACGCCGTGCTTGAGCTGCGGCTGCTCTTCCACGCTCTGACCAAAGCCGCGTGTCACCTGTACCTGGCCCTGCTCCCGTTGCGCCGAGCCGCCACCCACTTCGCAGACTGCGCGAGACACCTGCTCAGTCATGCCCAGCAAGGCTCGTCTCCCCACGGCTCCCTCCACCAGAGCCAACCCCTGGCCAGGAAAGGCACGCTGCACTTCCTGGAGGGCATCTGCGTGGTGTGCGAGACTGTGCCCAACCTGATGGGGGCAGCGCTCAGCGTGGGGGCCGCCTTCTGCCACGTGCTGCAGGGAGCTTTTTACATCCTGGCGGCCACGCTGCGCACCATCCAGGTCAACCTGTTCTCCCAAATGAACGGTGAGAAGGAGAGGTGGGACAAAGAGCGACTCAGAGCCAAGGAGAGCGAGAAAAAGCTCAACTCCAAGGTTCTGGAGTACATCTCGGTGTTCTGTCAAGACCCAGTCAGCGCTCTGCGCATCAAGGTCGACGTGCCACCTGTGTATAGATAGGAATTGATATACTGGTCAACTGGCACATCAGAGGCCTTCTTCCGACAGGTGATACGGCACAGCTGAGTGGTCTGCATGTCTGACGGGAGGCTGAACTTTAACCTCTGGTTTCCACTCGCTGTTGAGGGAAATAACAGAATCAATGAGATCATATTTATATGTGAAAAAAGGGGAAAGAAATACCTATAGTGCATTTTGTTACATCTGTTTTGCATTCACTGAAATCAATAAATTTCAAACATGAGATCTGGCATCATTGCATTTCTTTACTAATACATTCACTTATTTACAATCAAGTGTCATCAGTTTACCAGTTTCATTCACAAATAATCAAATCTATTTTTAAAGTGCATTATTGCTCATTTACAGAAGGTCATCAATAAGTCTACTGCAAAAAAGTTTAACAATAAAAAAACATCAAAACCGTAGTTATAGAGTTAATGGGAGGAAAAAGAGAATCGACATTAATTAAATATAAAAAGGTCTAGACAAAATCTGAATCAGTGTGCAAACAAAGCATAATTTTAGTTCATTTCAAATGTTAATTTCTGCATATATTTTAAAAAGGTTTAATTTGTTAGTCACTTTTTACTATTACCTTATTTTCCTTATTCATTGCACAGTTGCTTTACATTTAGGAAATGGGGGAAACCAAAAGCAACAGATAAAGGTATAAGGAAAATATGGATCTGTACATACATTGTATAGAAAATAAATACACAATTGATTTATGCAAAAATAAGTTTAAAAACCCCATAAAATTAAAATGCTCTGACCAATTAGTTTAAACTTCTATCTACACATTTTATGATAATCTCTGATTTGCCTTTTAACTTTTTTTTTCTTATATCAATGCCTCCTGCTTTTCAATTTTCTTGTTCTTTTCCACCATTTTTGATAACTTTTTTTTTAATCTCTGATAAAAATATCTTGAACATAGTATTGTGATTATATATACACACACACAAACACACAAATAGACTGCCACTGTTGGGTCACCGTGTCTGGATTTTTAGCTTAATACCCAAGACCATGCTGCTGATGTGGCATCTGCACTGCATTTTCTGAACCTTGTGATTTTAATTTCAGGAAAGTTTACAAACCAGATCAACACCAGCTGCATGATGGCTGACAGACAGTCCAATTTCTGTGTTAAATTTGAGGGAAAAATAAAACAAACATTTGATAGTCATGAGATTGAATTCACATCAGCAGCACTACAGTTACCAGTGGAGCTTTAAAATGAGAGATGGCATTTATTAAAAAAAAAAAAAAAAAATTTTTAAAATTGCATCTGACTGGTTTCAGCGAACAATTCTCCAGTCTTCACCTTTCAAGTCAATTCAACCATGAGTTTAAAAGCAGAAGCTATGCGAGAAAGATCATGCAGGCACCACAATAAAAAGGTTGACTCATACAGTCAACATGTTTTAGTTCCAGCATACACATGAGAGGCACACGCTGCTTCTGATGTGAAAACTGCCCTGATGACTATCAGGTCTGTGACGGTGGAGAACGACAGACTTGGCCAACATTCAAGAGAGAAATACAACCAGATTAAGTATGACCTCTGGTCAGGAGGACAAGGCAGTGGGCAGACACTGAGGATTCACAGTATCTGTTCCAACCGAGACTACAGTCTGGCATCAGGTGTGGCCTGGAGATTCTGGGGAGGGATTTTCCCAGCTGCAGTAAGAGAGAAAAGGAAGGCAAAATCCTCAGACTGTTGCTTGTTGCTGAGGTAAACGCAAGCTTAATGCAAAAAAAAAAAAAAAAGTATCATATTGAGGACATTAAAGGCAATATTCTAAAAGCACCAAGGTAAAATAAATGATCACAAAACTTACTGAGCATGTCTCCAATTCTTCTCACAGCTGCTTTATTAACTTTGTATTCACTGCTCTCAGACCTGAGTGAAAGTGCAACATACAGAAACTTGTATAAATGTATGCCAGCAATATTGCACACACAACATCTCAGCCACCAAACAAAAATAAGCTTAAAGGTGGGGTGGGTGTTGTTTTTTTGCAACACTTTTTACAATATTGCCTGAAAACCTTTTCACATTTCCATTGCACCCACTGAAATAAAATGTTTGCAAAAAAAACTAAACATTTTGGTCCAGTCTAAAGGGTATAATCAGAGAAAAACTCTGACCAATCAAAAAAGTGATCATCACTATTTTGATTGGCTGCCTAATACGTCCATCAAATATCACCCCTCCCTCCCTCCCTCCCTATGGTTCATGCAGTCGTGAATCATGTGAAGGCGTGGTTTTCGAGGGGTGAGCTGAAGAGGAGGAGGCGGAGCCTTTGGGAGGAGGGAGGGAGTGTATATTTTCAAAATCTCACTTGAGTTGGATTGCTGGAACCGTTTTTCAAACAACACCTACTCCACCTTTAAAAGCGGACACTTTTCATGACTCACTCCAACTTTGTCAGCGCCTCCAGTCTTCGCAGTGCAGACAGAACATTTTTCTGCACGTCTGAGGAAAGGGCTTCATAGGTGTCAAGTTCACCTGCAGACCACACAAAAAAGGAATCATTGAAATAGAGCTGGGGAAGTTTGTAGACCTTGGAGATTATTTCAAAGCTTGTTCTTACCTGAGAGAATGAGTTTTGTTGCCAGGTTTCGCACGGCAGGTAGAAACTGTTTCTCTGTGAATACAAGATCTCCCTCCTCACAGAGGTACCTGAACATCAACTGGACATAAAAACACTTGGTTAAATTACTTGTACTTCAAGATGAAAATCAATACATTTTCATTTCGAAATCCAACAACCAGGATCTGTGATGTCATTCTCCGAAGTAAATTACACTTCTGTGATTACAGCACAAAATCCAGACCAGTGCACCGAGATTCACAAATCACTTCTGCTGTATTCAAAATTAAAGCACTTTCCTTGGATGTCCATGTATTTTTATAACAAAATGATGCAAAACTTCATTCTGCATTTAACCGGCATCTAAATCCACTTCATCCCATTCAGGGTCACAGGGGTCTAGTGGAGCCAATCCCATCAGTCTTAGGGCAAAAATCAGGCTACAGGTCTCTCGACCTAACCCCTACAGAAAATTACTTCCCTGTACTATTGCATAATTCAAGGTGTGTTTGTGAAAGAATGGGACAAATGCAACACTAAACAGTTCATAACTAATCATTAATGTCAGAATGTATTTAAAATGTTGTTAAACATTTTAAATACATGTTGGATGGCCTAACAGCTGACACAGCTGTTAGGCCATCCACACTAGGTAGGGACAATTACTACACAGACATTATTTTGTAAATACAAAATTGATTTAGTAGCCTATATGTAAACATCTGTAATTACCCCCATGAATAAAGAATTATAACCCATTACTCTGAACAGCGCCACCAGGCAGCTGCTCAAGCAGGACCAGCTGATGTCCATTTCAGCGCTGATATTACCACAGGTAAAATAATAAAAAGACCTGATTATTATGCCAAACACGAACAAAGTAAACAATTATGAATACTATAAATCTCAAGAGAACCGAGAGAAACTGAATGTTTATCCATGAGCACTCACATAGTGCTGTCTGTGTGTGCGTTTTACAGACCGGAGCTCATGTGAGCAGGGAAACGAGAGGACTATATGGAAAACTATAGCCAGGAGGGCAGGCAGGGAGACACCAGCCCCCAAATGCTATTACCAAGTCCGCAGGTCCCACAGCCCACACAAAGCACAACATTGAGAATCTATCGAGTCTGTTCTTGTGCAGATGTTGCAGTAAACAAGTGATTGCACTGTGGCAGAGGCACATCACACTCTGAGTAGAGTTGAGGTGAGGGCCTTCATCGCACTGTTGTATGTCAGAGGGGCATATATAAAAATATAGAGATGGAGGTTTAGGTCTGCGGGTTGGGGGCTGCCCTTCTTCAGAGAGATGATGTCCTGGAATCGCTTCAGGGAAATAATGTGCTATAATAATGTGCGCTTGGACAAAAAGGACAGCGGGAGTACCCGTCTCTCCACCAACAAGTTTGCCTCGATATCTGACATGTGGGATGGATTTGTGGCAAATTGTTGCGCCTGCTACAAGCCTGGAGCAGACATCAGTGGACCAACAGTTGTTTCCCACAAAAGCACGATGTTACTTCACACAATTCATGGAAAACAAGGGGTAGAAAGCTGGCTGTTCTAGTGTTAAGGAGCTACTACTGTTGTCAGGCTATTTTTTCCATGACAAATCCAAATTGTACCCTGAGAGCATAAAGAGAAACATAGAACATAGAAGGACCTGATAAGAGTCAATGAACGGTTTCAGTAGCTCCTGCAGGAAGGATAACAACTCCAGCCCTGCGTCTGAAACAGTCACCTCCTGCTGACTGATGTGGACTGCACCACACTTCTTAAGAAGATGGCATGCCTCCTCAAAGTCCTAATTAATGAAAACAGAGACACACACAGAATTAACAATATACAGTACATGGAGCAATGAAAATCCAACAGTGCCAACTTTAGCAGGCATAATTTCCAGCCACTTAATTAGTTTCACTTTTCTAGCGGCTGGTTGGACTTACTTACAGCTTAAAATCTTCTGGGAATAGATCTAATAAGGTGCTGGAGGCTGTCCATGACACAACAGCATAGCCCAACTGTTGCAGATGTGTAGATGAGACCTCAATGATGGGATACTAATCTGTTCCTTCACATTCCCTATTAAGATCTGGGGAATGTGAATTTGCTCATTAGCTGTTTTTTTTTAATTTCCTGGCTATTCTCGTTACACATTTAAGTTGGTTGGACATGAAACCCAGATGAGTAGCTTATTTCCAATTCTAATGCATCATTTGAACCTCAGCAGATCCTGCCGGTCCCATATACAAGCTCACATGTATTTGCAGGTGTAGTGTGATTGGCTGATTAGATATTCGCTTTAATCAGTAGCTGAACAAGTGGGACTAATAAGGTGGCTCGTGATTTTAATCAGTGAGCAGTGTGACAAAAGAAGATCTACAGAACAATCATGATCTGATGGCTGAAGAGTGAAGTTGCTACCTGAGGTGACTTGCCAGGGATGAAGATGAATTCATTAGAAAAAACATGCTGAAGGAAGCAGAAGAAGTCAAAAAGCTCATCTGTGAATAAAAGAGTGGATTCCAATAAACCAAGAGCAAATGTCATACGTGTCACTTTATGACACAGAGGATGTCACATGCTAAACCCTCACCTTTCTGTGTGCTTTTTGTGATGTGTATAGCCATGGCAAGCATGGCTGGACGCACAAAAACATGCAAGGACTGATTTCTATAGGAAACCAACATCAGAGCAGCAGCCGCCGTCCTCAACACACCCTCCTCTGGGTTTACTGGATGTTTTCTCTCAGGATCTTCCTCCAGAACAAGGTAGACACGTCCTTCATTACGCTTAACAACGGTGCAATGAAGGACCAAAGTGGCCGACAGCACATCTGAGTCAGGGAGTTGTTCTGCAAAACAGTTATGTATACAGTGTTGTGAAAAAGTTTTTGCCCCATTTCCCAATTTTTTTTTTTTTTTTTTTTTTGCATGTTTGTCACAGTTAAATGTTTCTAATTATCAAACAGTCTTAAATATTAGACAAAGATGACCCAAGTAAAAGACAAAAGGCAGTTTTTAAGCAGTGAATTTATTTCTTAAAGGGAGAAAAAAAACTATCCAAACCTACATGGCCCTATGTGAAAAAGTAATTTCTGCCCTTGTTAAATCATGAAGTAAATGTGGTAAATCACACTTTTTGGAAAACAGTTAAATTTCACTGGTTACACCCAGGCTTGATTACTGCCAGACCTGTCAAATCAAGAGATCGTTTAAATACAACCTGTCTGACAAAGGCCAAAAGATCCAAAAAACAAAAAATCATGTTGTAAATGATGATCCAAAGAAATTCAGGAACAGATAAGAAAACCAAAGTAATTGACATCAGCCTGGAAAAGGCTACAGAGCCATTTCTAAAGCTTTGGGACTCCAGCAAACCACAGTGAGAGTCGTTATTCGCAAATGAAGAAAACATGAAACAGAAGTGAACCTTCCCAGGACCCTAACCCTGCCTACAGAAATGACCCCAAGAGCACAGCAACAGCTCATCCAAGAGGTCACAAAAGAACCCCAACAACATCTAAAGAACTGCAGGCCTCAGTTAAGGCCAGTGTTCATGACTCAACCATCAGGAAGAGACGAGGCAAAAATGGCAGCATGACAGAGTTCCCAGGAGAAAACCACTGCTGACCAAGAAGAACATAAAGGCTCGTCACATTTTTGCCAAAAAAACAACTTGATGAAAACCAAGACTTTTGGCAAAATATTCTGTGGACTGATGAAACGAAAGCTGGATTTTTTTGGAAGGTCCATATCCCATTACATCCAGCATAAAAGGTAACACACCATTTCAGAAAAAGAAAGACTCATTGCTGGTTATTGCAAACACTTGATTGCAGTTGTTGCTGCTGAGGGTGGGATGGAGGTAGCAGGGAAATTGGCCCTTTAAGTTAAGGGGGCAATTACTTTTTCACACAGTGCCATGTAAG
Source organism: Hirundichthys speculiger (assembly GCA_018398805.1). Lineage (NCBI taxonomy): Eukaryota > Metazoa > Chordata > Actinopteri > Beloniformes > Exocoetidae > Hirundichthys > Hirundichthys speculiger. The sequence goes on along the minus strand of JAGFBZ010000771.1, from coordinate 1,446,892 downwards.
GCTTGGATATTTTTTCCCTCTTAAATTACCACTTAAAAATGCGTTTCATGTTTATTTATTACGTGCTTATCTTTGTCTAACATTTAAATCTGGTTGATGATCTGAAACATTTAAGTGTGATAAACAAGTACAAAATCAGGAAGGGGGCAAATACTTTTTCAAGGCACTACATATTACCTTTGTTTGAGCAGTTTTAATTTCAAACGGTCACTTGTGTATATGCTCCCACCCGTGCCTGTATGTGTTTATGTGGTGTGTGTGTGTGTGTGTGTGTGCGTGTGCACAGCAGACGGGTAAAGTGTGACAGTTCAGTGGGGGTCCTCTTAAGGTAAGTTACTTAAAGTGCATTAATCCACCAACATCTTCTAAGTGAATGTGAACACTTGTGCCAATTCAAATTCAGTTAATCTGTCTGATCTACCTTACACTTCCTTGTAGTTTTAAAGAGCCCCTACTCTCCAAAGGTGTAATGCCAAAGCTTTAACTGAAGAGGAATACTAAGTTACTGCTCTGCATTAACTTAGTATGCACTGCATGCAAAAAAAAACAAAAAAAAAAACAAGTGACACCTACTGGTCATTCAAAGTATCTGAAAGAACATCTTAAACTCTCATGGAAAAAAAAGAGCATGAAATATATCAGCATTTATGATGATCTAAATCATTTTATGAAAATTTAATCTAAAATAGAGAAACAATGTTGGAACATGTATAAAATCCCAACCTACCAGGCCAGTTCAAACGAGCGCCAAAGTCCTGCACCAATTTCCTGAGCCACAAGGTTTTTTCTGAGAGCTGATGCCACAGCAGACCCTCTCCTGTTAAAACTGTGGTTGGGACTTGGAGCAACAGACAGGCCATCAGAGACCAGGGGCTGATTAAAGAAGCCTTCCTCCTGCTTCCGTACCACCAGATGAGCCAGCCAGTTAGCACAGGCCTGGGCGTCTGGGGTGGGCTTCTGAGGAAGATCTCTGCGCACAGAAACAAAGAGAGAAGAGGGGGGGTTTAAGACTAAGAGGTAGTAATTATGGAACTCTGGAGGGTTCATACAGACTTAATAATTTCCCCTTGTTATCCTTGAACAGGCAGTTTAAAGGTTGTTTAGACTCTGATTATACTGAGGCAAAAATATTAATAACTGAAAACAAACAAATACTGACAAGAGTCAATTAATGTGCTGTTGTTGTTTTTTTCTTTAAGAAGGGAAATTCTAGTTAGTCAGTGACTGCTACAAATCTTTAGTGCGAACTTATGAAAAAATGTATTTATTTAGTAAAAGTTTTTGGTTTACAGAGTAATGTTGATTTTTTTTATTTATTGATATATATATATTTTTTTTTTTCCCTACCGAGGTATGAGGTTGTACTGGCAACGGTTTATCTTTCCCTCACACAGCTGTCGAACAGACATGGGATGGCCAAAGTTCACATGCATATTTCCATAATCCTCCTGCAGGACTCTGCTGGCCTTCAGCAAACCCTAGAAAGAGAAAATAGGACCAGGAGTGAGAAGATCAAATTTGCTTATACAGAATCCTGTGAACAGATCAAAATTGGATTGTGATTTACTGTTATTAGATGCAAGCATAAATGCTTTACTGGTGAGCTGTTAACATCAAACAGAGAAAGTGTGTAAGGCAGCTGTGGTGACCTATGACTCGCCAATACTTGCAATTATGTGTTAATGACTAGAGCAGTTACGATCATACCGGGCATCAGGACACGCGGGGCTGGTAGATCATTTCTGGAGTTCCCATCTCCTCAGATGATTGTGGATACATTTTAAGAATATTTTAAAACACTTTTAAGACTGGGGTTAATACATCACCTGAACAAGTGGTAAAATTTGATTTAACATACGTTTTATTCAGTGTGTTTATGGGCATCAAAGTCTCTGAATGGGGGTAGAGTGGGGTGCTGCGACCAGCAACCCGTTTATACTCTATTATGGCTGGCTCCTGGCCCACTTGAGATGGGGACACTTCATATAACATACATTTTAGAAGACTTACCATTTCTCTTAAAGGAGTAGATTAACTTCAAATCAAATGCAATACAACAATGAGCATGGTGAACTATCAACATGAGTTGTGAACCTGCACATTTAGCCTCACCAGGAATGCCCTTTATCAACACCTTCACAGGTGAATGTAAGTACAAGAGTGATGTTGGCAAGCTCCTTTTTTTCTGATGAAAGGCTGACATTATGTGCTTTCAGACAACAGAAAACTTCCTAGTTCATATTCATGTTAGAGGCAGCTCCCCTTAGTTTTTGTGTCTACACTCCTTGAAGTACAACTGATTATAGTTTCTAAAAATTCTCTATGGTCTTTTTTTAGCTCCTACTTCAAAGTGACAGGTTTCCGAGCATAAGGGGAACCATCCATAGTCAAAATGATGCAGCAGTTGTTCAGCAAAGAAAGCATGCAACGATTCGTTAAAAGTAAGTGTTGCATGAGTGATACACTAAATGAGGACAATAAAAATCTAAATGAAACACACAGGAGCGCTAGTGGAGCTCAAGGTCTATGAAACTGATACATTATGGCTGTTACATTGTCTCAGCAAATCTATCCATGGTGTGAATAAAAACAGAAAAAAGGCCCATGAGGGTATTTATTCACCAGGAAACTCCCAAAATCCTGATAATCCTCAGACGGCCCTTCGAACTGTCTGGTCCTGATGTCTTTTATTATATGACTGAAGGTCAACACAGAAATCCGTCCCCTGGTTCAGTTGTGTTGCTAATGGCATTATTTCCACTTCTGCCTGGCCCATTTCACTATCACATTTGAGTTTGTTTAAGATAAGATAATTTTATTATACATAAAATACTATGTTGAATTTTATCATGAACCAGTAGGAGGAGAATACCAGCTCATTTCAGTCTAATGGTCCATTTAGTTTTTTGTTTAGTTTTTTTAAATCAGCAATGACAAAATGAAGAGCTAAGTCACTTAGTCAAAAAGAAAAAGACACTTGGATAACAGAAAGAAAAAGGAGACGTAAATGTTCTGAAAGATGATAAAACCACACGTGAATGCTGGGAGGCTGTTAGGCTTAATTAATAAGTTTAGATAAAGCACACAAAGGGAGCAGAACATACCATGGTGCTTTCTCTGGGCTTGGGGATACCCAGTAACTCATGCGCAAGCAAAGACTCCTCCAGGACTCGGTCATAGCTGATGCTGATGGGCAACAGGATAATGTCATACACCTCACCTTTAAAGAACGGCTCCAGCACCATGTGCATCATACCTGCAGGAACATACAGATACTGTAGAGCCAACGTATACGCATGTAGACGCTTAACAAGCACAAGCACTCCACTGCTACGATAAAAATGTCACTGCAACAGAAAAATTCCTTTACTGAAAATGTGAAGAAAACAAAAGAGTCAGCGATTGTGGGATTAGACAACTTCATTTATTCGCTGTGAAACTGGAGAAAGAAAATTTAAAATGCTCAAAAAATATTATCCTCTTGCGGCCACTCACCGAATTTTGGTGTGAGAGATTTAAGAGTGCGACTTCTGAAACCTTCCACATAAAACTCCAAGGGAGCAAATCCTTTCTACAGAAAAACAAAAACTGTTAGAACCCCCCCATTCCCGCATGCAGCATCTGACAGCAAAACATTAATTAAAGATAACTTGGAGAACAAAAAGCAGTTGATACAGATTTTGAAGATCTTACCCTGACAATTGTTCGGACATATTCTGATAGCACAGCCCAGTAGACTTTATTAGAGCCGATGGCACGTCGGATAAAGAAAGCTCCAGAGCGACGCAGTATCTCTCCCACAATCTTCATCCCTGCTAGAGCTTTACCGTGGAAGAGGAGAGGCAATGAGAAGAATGGAAAAAGAGAAGTGAGTGTCAGCATCTCTGTTTTAATCACTTTGATAGAGAAAAAAAAAAGAAAAATCCGATTATTCTAATTCAATTAGATACTTGCGAATTCCTGCAGCAATAACAGGGATTGGAATGTCGTAGCTGAATAGGATGTAGGAGATGACCAAGAAGTCCACATAACTTCTGTGATTGGGCATCAGGATGACAGGACTCTCCTGAGTAGCCTGCTGGAGCTACAGTCATAGAGGAGACAGAGGAATCCAGCTTTACTATCATTTTACCCACTCACCTTTAAACCAACTTTAACATGACCATTACTGAGACAAAAGGTAGATTTTTTTAGTCACAGTTACAAACTTGACTTTGCAGTTCAAAAATAATGATTGTGAACATTGATAACTTTATTGTTCTTTTTCCTTCTTTCATTGTTTTGCTGAACGATCCACTTTTACTTGAGATTCACTCTACAGACATGTGAAGTGAACCACTACAGACGTATGTGGTAAGACAACTCACACATTTCTTTATTCATGATCCAAATAGTTCACTTTCCAGTGTATGCATTGTCTGCTTCTTTAGAGGTTTTTGGAACATAAGTCTGGTTTCCTTTGAAGATACATGCATTATAACTTCACTTATCATAATAAAAAAAATTAAAACTCTGACTTCATTCTCTGTTTTGACTTCTGAATGGATCTCCTGGAGCTCATCACCGGACGTTTGCTTATCACTTCAATCTTCAATTGAGCAAACTGAAAAAACTGACAAAACACCTGCTTTAATAGAGGTCTGCACAGCTGCTAAAATCATTTCATCAAGGGCCGATGATTAGTTGCACCTGGCCTCTTTCTTAAATCCTATGCCAGCAGTTAGGGGGTACTTAAGATTGCCCACATTAAAAGAACAAACAAACAAACAAACAGACTTTGAGAGCTTTTATGACATGAAAACCAGTCTGGTAGACGTGGATTTTTATTATTGTTTTTTTAAGAAACTTTTTTTGATCTAAACTTTTAGTGACAGTAAAATAACCTACGTTCTAACAACTTCAAACAGCCTTTTAAGACCAACTAAATGTAGTAAACATATTAAATAATTAGGTTTACAGGACAGCCTGCCGTGACATTACATTTAATTTTCACTGTGTAGTTTCTGTTTGTACTATGACCCTGACAGCCACATATTAGGCAACAACACTGAAATTGTTTCTAAGTAGGCCAAACTTTCAGCAGCTTAAAGTCCTCCGGGGCCGCTTTTTCAGCACTATTTACAGCTAAATAATTCAGACGGCGTAAACCACATCATTAGTAGTATTTATCCAAGTAAGCCTTATCCCAGCCTCGGAGATATTATTTGCAGCAACCTTTACACTAATTACTTGGAGTGAGTGGTGTGGAAGGATGCAACAAGTGTCGCGCGGAAGGAGGAAGAAAAAAAATGTATTTCAATAAAGTATTAACAGAGCGTCTTACCTTACTCGACATTATTTACAACAACAAACCCGACCTTAATGGTTGACTATTCTCTCAGTTTCGGTTGTATTACTTGAGAGTTTCCCTGAGTGCACCGTGCGCACTGTGCAGCTCCTCCTGAACGGACCAATGGCGTCGCCGGGTTGTGGAAGCTCCTCCCACCGGCAGCCCTTTGCTCTGTATTAACCTCCACACTGTTGGGCTTCATACTCTGGTTACCAAAAGGAGCCTCTTACAGGAACAAAAAAAATAAAAAAAAAAGCCTTCCAGATATTGCAGAAAAGTGATTTCAGGCCAGTATCATATTTGTGATTAATAATACACTTAATGCTTAACATGTAAATCGCTTAAGCCACAATTATATATATAGAAAAAATAAACTAAGCACAAAACGTAAGGACATTTGTGTTTGATGGATTATTAATTTGTTCCAATAATGTTTCTTGGCAGTAAATCTTATGCCTTCCCTTTTAAATGGTGCCGCATTGGTAAGGATTATTCTATCCTGTTTGCTTAATGAATAGATTTAAATTGTTAAATTACCAATATGTCTTGTCTTTATCAGACTTAAACCATCCAATCCACCAAATAAGAGTAAACGGCAAAAAAAAAAGAGACAGAGAAAGGTTCTGTAGAGAAGATTTATCAAATCTGTCATGGGTACAACACATACTCAGCTGCTGCTCATCCCACATCTGCAAGTTCCTTAGAAATATGGCACCATTTAAAAGGGAAATAAAAAGGCTTTCCAATGGTATGATTTATTGTGAGGAAAGAGTGTTTGTTGTTTAACAGAGGAATAATCTACCAAACACAAATGCCCTTACGTTTTGTGCTTATTTTTAAAAGATGTTGTTGTAGACTCAAACCAGCCAAGATATATAACGTGTATTTGGAGTTTTATGATTCTGCCTTTATACACCACCTGAACTGATTGACAAGACTTTCAGCTTTCATTTAAGGGATTTCACAAAGATATGTCACTCCTTTTTCAGGTGTTCACACATGTTTGCACAAAGGGATTCATGTAAATATAACCATAAACGTCTATGCTTGAATGAGGATCTCTTGCAGTCAGTGACTTGCTGCCGTCAGGAGTCTATGAGCTTCACCAAATTCTGAGTTTGGTCCATGGAGACAGTTGCTGCTTGTCTGTGGGCCTTTCTGCCGTCAAAATTGTCTTCAGGAAATGAAAAGCAAACTCCCCTGGGTTGAAATCCCAGTGAATCGGGCAACTAGCTAGGCCATTTCCTTAAGAAAGTCCAGGGTTGCTTCAGCAGGATCTTTAGGGTCGTTATCCATCTCTACTGTGAAACGTTCTCCAGCTAGTCATCAGTTTTGTCACATTTGACTGTATGTGAGCAGAAAATATAGGCCTATACCCCTCAGAATTCATCCTGCTGGGTCACCCAGCACCAGTGGTTAGGGCAGGCGGCCCATGTACAGAGGCTGCAGTCCTCGTGCGGTTGGTCGCAGGTTCGAGTCCCGGCCCGGATGACCCTTTGTCGCGTCTTCCCCACTCTCTCTCTGCCCCCCTTCCTGTCTCTCTACACTGTATGAATAAAGGCCACTAGCGTGATTTTAAAAAAAAAATCATCATGCAACTTCATTCAGCAGTCGCGTCATTAAAAAACACCACTGAGCCTGTTCCATGGCAGCCATAAATGCCCATACCATGACACTGCCTCTTCCATGTTTGACACATGTTAAGCTGTTCCTTTCCTTCTCCATTATTTTCTTTACCCATCATTCCGCTACACGTTTATCTTAGTTTCATCTTTCCAAAGAATCTGATTCCAGAAGATGGAAGGATTTTTTTTAGATGTTTTGTAATCTTTTTCCTGTTCTTGCATGTTTCACACCTTGTGGTGAAACTCGCCATCTTTTCATTCATGAAAACATCTCTCGATTATAAATTTTGACTACTTTCTCCAGAGTATTCTTCAATTCTGTTGCTGTTGTGCAGAAAAGGATTCTGCAATCATCCATTTTAGTGATCTTTTGCAGTCTTCCAGGGATTTTTTGCTCTTTCTTTTTAAAAATGTACCAAACTGTTGATCTGGCCAAACCTAAAAATGTTGTTAACTCTCTTATAGATTTTTTTTTCCAGCCATTATTAGGCTGAAAAAACATCATAGATCTATAATTCTAAATCACTTGCAGTGAGATCTCCTTGGCTTTCATATCCATAGCTCCAAACAGCTGCCAAAATCCCAACTCAAATCTTGATTATCAACTGCAGACCTTTTCTCTGCTTCATTTGTTTTGAACTAGACATCTGCTACGGGACAGGTGGATGTTAGAGACATCCTTGTAAATTTCCAACACCTCCACAAACATGAACTCCAAAACATACTCAGCCAAGACGGATGACGCACCTTTCATGTGCCACATTCAGTTGACACATTAAAGGTCCAATAAGAGGGGGTTTTACTTGAGCTGAATGCGTGCTCCTGAAAAGGCTATGAACTCAGAACATTCAGAACATTTGTCTACTTGCATTTTCATGGATGAGAATATAGTGTGCGGAGGTCTCATCTTGGCTAAATTTTTATACAGATAAAGACAAAAAATATAACAGCACAGTCACTGTGGTACCAAAGTAATCTTTACTGAAACCACTTTAACAACAGAGTTGAGCACTTAACAGATCATGTTCACAGTTAAGGCAAAACTAAAAGAATTTCAAGTTCTTCTAGTTCTTTCATAGAAAGAATAATTGAATTGTTGCAGAAGATCACTCAAACTATTCGGTAAGCTTAGCGTTATGCCGCAATTCAGCAACTTGTATTCACAACGACACATTAGACAGAAGACCATAACAGCGGCCCTGCTTACACACTAAATATCACTTCATACTGTCCGTGGCATTATAAGAAATAAAGATCCCTTTTTAAGTGTTCCTACACAGATGAACAGTCAAACATTCCCATCAATAATGTGACCTGCTTTTCTTTTCTACGGTAGTCTGATGAGGTTTTCGGATGCTTAAGTGAAAGAATCAGACAGATGAAACTGTATTTCATACAGTATCAAGCCTGTTGTACAATTCCCATTCTCATCTCAACACATGCACACTCTGGTTTGGATTTTAAAAAACAAAAAAACAAAACAGAAATAATTCAACAATTCATCTCACAGATAATTTTAATCCTTTGAGGAAGCTAATGGCTATGGCCACTGAAAATGTTGTGCTCTTCTTTTTTATAGATTAACATTCATTTCAAACTCGGAAATAAAACGGCATATGTAAGCGGCTGCTCCTTCACTGAGCGCCGAGTAACTGTTCACTGGAAGACGTTGCTAATACTGACATGACCGGTCTCTTAGAAACACACACACACACACATGTACATTTACACCAGTCTGCATGAAGAGAGCTGCGTTTCCATGATTGATTGATTGCATGAGTGAAAAAGTAAGAGAATAAATTCACTTTGCCATAAGTCTGAGAGACTCTGGTGTACGCACAGTTGGGTCATGAGCTCTGCCGAACAGAAGCCACAGCATTTGTTCAACAGATGCAACAGCCTGGACACACAAAAAAATGGCTACCAATATAATGTCAACTCTCCCTCTAAAAATACTTGTGCTAAGCTGCCTGAATAAATTACTATGATTTTTTTCTATACATACACACATGTAGGTCTTGTTAAAGGTGCGCTTATATCCATCTTATGTCTTAAGACTACTCACAGCAGATAAGTCAACTAGGTTGACTCTGCTGTGCACAAAAAAGTGCTCAATTGTCTTTAAGTATTCACAATGACATACCCAACACATGTAACAATCAATGTTTAAACCACTGCTACATTTCAAGCCCGCCATCAGTCAGTCAGTGCTCCTACTGCCAGGAGAAGCTCAGCAGACCACAGGTAACGTGGTCAGCTGCCAGGGGTGAGCGTCTGTGGAGATGTAGTTCTCTGATGGTCCAGCCGGGGGAGCTGCTCCCTCCAGTAGGTAAAGTGGCTATAGGTATCTGAGCAGGGGAAGTCTGAAGATGAGGATCGCGCTTTGAGAGGAAACACGTGGTCCACCACCTCACCCAGACGCACATAGCTAAAGAGGTGGGAAGAGGGGAAAAAAAAAGTTTAATTCACGGTGAGTTGAGAGCATCTCATTCATCTAGTCAGACTATTATGACTTTCAAACAAAAATGATGCAAACTTACGATGAGATGTTGGTCTTGGCGTGTTCCTGCACCAGCTCTCCTTTAGGGTTTACAGTAAAAATCCTGTTTAGTGGCACTCCCACTTCTTTATAGGAATATACATCCTACAAATAAAAGACAGACAAATTGATTTAATATTTCAGACTTATGTAAGTTAAATCTTGCTGCAAGTATTTTTCACTTTGAGAACTGATTCCATAAATAGTTTAGATTTGTCATAATAAAAATCAACATCCAATCTTTATAAACAGTTTAACTAGTCGGATAGATCCGACCCACATCTAGACAGATGTACGGTCTAAAAATGATCCATAGAGCCTCCCCATCCAAGGGGTGGTTGCTTCTCAAACTGCCTCTTCACACAGTTGGTTAGCCGCTACAACTAATCAGAGCAACAAGTCTAAGGGAGAGCAGCTGTGCTTAGCAAGCATTCAGACCCCTCTAGTGACTTTTCTTCAAAAAAGTGACTCGCGACAAATCTGGTGACTTTTTCTGGTCTGATTGGAGACTTGAAGGAGACTTTGACATGAAAGCATGTATCACTACTCTTCTCAGTGAGCGGCTGCAGTAAGCCCATCCTCGTCTAAAAGCTCTCACAGGTGGCCCAGTCCTCAACACAGCTCAGTACCTGCAGCCAGAGATGTTCACCCCTCCAGTCCAGACTGGAAATAGTGCATGCGTGAAGCTGCTGATCCCTGGCGGGATGTGAATGTAAACTTTTCTTTGTCCAAACTAAATCACTGCACTAAAATAAATCGCTGCATTTGATTCACACAGCTTCAGTTACTTACTCCCCTTGTCCACTGTGAGTGTGCCTCTATGTGACATCAGCTTAACATCTAGTTGGCCAGCTCATCATGTCTCATCATGTACACTCAAAAGTACAGGGAGGAGAGGGAATCAAACCCTGAATTTAAAGGCTGATAGAAGCTGTTTATTGGAGCTGATTTAAAAGCTTCCCGCCTGTACTGAAAGGCTGATTTCTATGCCAAACTAAATTATGCTAAAAAAAAAAAATAACATGACAACTACTCTGAGGTCAAAGCCTTATAACAGTTCCAAAACATGCTTAGGGTGCTTTTTGAATCCCTTTTGACGATATTACAGCAAAAAGTAATTCAAAGAGACGGTAATGTAATGCATATGAAATTCAACAAATTTGCTAGCGGTACTTCTGGATTTCTAGAGTAGAGTTTAACATAATCCAGTGTTCAGTTGCTTCATAAACCCAAATGTTATTAGTTACATAGCATACACAATGTGAACACGTGTGCGTATACCGTCGGTCTGTTGCCAAATGCAGCGTAGAAAGGCTGCGTGTTCGGGTAGAAGAGGTTCTTGATGTCTGTGAGACACTCCACCTTGAACTTCTCTGGCTTCTTCTCAATCACCTCCCTATCAAACATGAAAACCTGATCTGTAAAAGTCTGCTTTTTTCCCTCACAATTTGTCTTATTAAAGACAATAAAACTGAGATTGTGTGTGTCTTTGGGTTTGAAGTACCTGTGCAGCGCTGAGAAGAGGCTGCTCGGGCTCAGAAGGACCGGGCCCATAGGAAGCATGGTCCCTCTCTCGTTGACCCAGTTCAGGTAACCTCTGGTCATGTCAGCCATGCCAATCGCTCGAGCTGAACAATACAGGAACTTGTAGCCATTTCTGATGGAGAAACAGAACGATGAATGTGCAGGATGGACAGCCCTCATACAAACTAATAGCGCAGTTGCTGTCAATATTTGTTCACTTTTAAAAGGTGTTTTTCAACCAATGGCCTTCAAGAACTTTAACTGCCTGGTGCTTTTTTTCAACGAGCTAACAGACTTTTGTTCTCCTGGAGTTTCTGCATTTTTCCTGAGATGTACAGCTACAATGTTGCTGAGTTAAAGTAACAGTCTCACTCCTCTCCGATACTTTGGCAAAAAGTGTGACACTGTGTCATGTTCACACAGCACCCTACAAAGAATCATGATAATTTTTATTAATGTTCCACATTTAAACAAGATGTGCGTTTGCATTGCAAATCCACCTCAAAAATTCCTCTGTGTCGTTTTGAAAGTATGCTTTGAAAGTATTAGTACCAGGATCATTCACTGAGGGCTAAGTTCGCCTCCAGACCGCATTAAAGCAGAACAAAATAACTTTATCATCATAAAATATCAGTTTCAGTTGCTTCATAGCGAAACACTTTTATTAGTTTTATGAACTGATACTGAGCCCTCAGACCCACTGTCTGCAGTAACCGACAAAGCAACTTCTTAACACCGAGGTGGTGTGTCGTGATGACAGCTGCAGATCCCTTTTCTTCAAATATCAACAATAATTGAGGCTAACTCACAGGGCTAGTTCAGTTTGCATGTTTTGCACAGCCAACATCATTAGCAGAGGTGATTAAGAAACCAAAGAAAGTAATGACAGAGGACGAGAGAAGGAGAAAATGAGAGAGTGATCAAGCAAAACCAGAGTAAATGTTTCACTTGGTAAACAGACTGTAAACACATGTTTGTTTACTTCTTCACAGAAGCTTGTAAAGGTTGGAAATGTAGCCAGCAAGGATGCTGTGGAAATCCAAGGATCTATCACTGGCTGCTGTTGCAAAAACATCTCTATGCTTGTCACACTGTCACGAAATGATACATTGATATCTGTGTAAAAGGTCTTATTTCACCTGCTCAGTCAACATATTAAGTTTTTTCTCGAGTTTTCTTTCTCCCTGCATCTATTTACCGGCATGTATAAACACATTCACACGTAGAATGTTAAAAACTACTGTGCCCATCACGCCAGCAGGGGGTATTAATAATGTAAAAATTGAAAAGTTGATCTAGATTGTGAGCTGTCGAAAGTGGAGGAGGTCAAGATAGAAACACCTTATGAGTTCCTAGAAACTTTCCTCTCATCACAAAGAGACTAAAGGCAATTATGCTACAAGACATGTGATCAAAATAACCAATGTGAAGGTTGAATCTGTCTCCTCTTGGGCTATGAAATTCGGTCTAACAGGGTTTCAAGCCAAAAACTCCGTTGGTGGGTTACTTGCAGGTGGGCAAAGATGGATACAGAAGCAAAAATAAGCTGCATATTTACAGAGCCATGCATATTAAATTAAGCAAAGAGTTCTATATTACCCATTTAAAGCCATGTAGATCCCATTTTTTAAAAAAAAATTCACATGTATGTTTGTAATAAATATATGTATTTTTTGTTGTGGAAAAGGAGATTAAGGAGTTTAAATTATTCTATTTGATATAAGAAAACAAATATTTGTTGCCTAATTGGCCTCTTTATTCTTTTAAGATCTTATACAATACAGTGGGATTTTAATGACATAATCTCCAATACTTACTGGCTGACTTTGTGGTAGAGATGTGCAATTCCCTGGTGTGTCCAGTCTTTTCCCAGTGTGGGCAGGATGTGACCCAATGTGTCTGATCTGGAGACAAACAGATGACAGAGCATGAGACTGAAACATGCGAGTTACTGTGTGTTATCAAAACCAACCACCTGCTCGCTATGTTAAATGTGAGTAAGCAGGAGGCTGAATTTTTATTCTACAATTAGAATTAAAAAAAATAATTAATTATGTAGATTCAGCACTGAATTAATGTGATGCTAGAAAACTGCTGTGAGGCAATTATCTAGAACCCTTTGACTCCACTGAGGTGCACGTCCTACAAATGATCCTGCCACAGGTGCAACATTTACGGTACATTCACTCTAGTTTCACTCCAAATTTAGCTCAAATCTGTGATATAAGTAGTTGTTAAAAAAGATATACACAACGTAGTCATACATCACACACCTGGTGATGGTTCCATCTATGTCAGAGATAATTATCTTGTCGTCCCAATTCCAGAGGTAAATGGTTCCCTGGCATCGACAGGTTCCCTGGTACTGAGTGGTCACACTAAACACGACATCATTAGGACCATCCTGCAACTGCAGGGACAGCTACAAGTGTGGGAAAAGACAAAAAGGGAGGAGAAAATGCATGACGAATAACTCAGAGGGAGAGATGGGGGGTGATGATTTGATTATTACTATAAAACTCTGAAGGACTTGCTCCCAGCTCTTCCATCAAATATTGTGTCCTTACCAGCTGCTCTGATGTGAGGCGGAGGGTTTTTTTGTAAGACACGCCTCCTGATGGGAGTCCAGGCTCTGACTGGATGATGGGAGAGCTCTGCTGGGCTGCGAGGTGGTCTTCATCACTGGATGATGTCTCTTCTTTATGTCTGGCACCAGAAAGTTTACCAGAGTGTTAAATGTAGCATTATACATATAAATTAAGCAATAAGGATTTTTATTTTATTGTATTCTATCTTTATTTGTTTTTTGTTTGTTTTTTTTTAGTAAGGAATGCTTTATTACCTGCTTTTTATTTTCCCAACCAGCTCAGTGGAGCCACAGGCTCCACACTCAGAGGTTGAATCCTAATTTAAAAAAAAGAGTTTTAGACTCAGTGACAAAGAAAATGACACAACTGTCCAAAAAAGTCCTAGTGTTGGACTGGAGCGGCTCCTCCACATCGAAAACAGAGAGCAAAAAGGTCAGAAAGCGTATAAGCAGAGAATAAGAACTTACCACCTTCGTGCTGTTGCTCCTGCCTCTCCAGGAGAACCACCACCTTCCTCCTTTCTTGGGCATCTTCTCCTTCATAACTTTCTCGACTGCAGCCTAAAGAGAAACACATACAGCCCAAACATCCACAACACAACACCATAAAAAACAAATTAAAAAAATCAAAAATTAAAAAACTAAAGTCGAACCACACCATAAATCAACAACATAGAAGTGTTCTCTCTGGCTGCGACGGAGAAAACCAAGTCACAGAGTGAGAGAAATCATTAGAGAAGTGAGAATGAAAGAGAAGGAACAACAGGGGAGATAAAAACAAAGAAAAGGGACATGAAATAAGACATGTGGTGTGTTCTCTGACATACAGAGCTGTATCTTAGGACGCCAGTCAGACAGCAGATGAGAAAATCTAAGGATGAGTAAATATAACTGAGGCAGGACCACTAATGAATTAATGGGTGGAGTAGAGGAGGAGGAAGTAATAAAAAGAGAAGAAAACACAGGGGAGGATAATTTTTAACTTTTCAGTCGATGTCTGCAACATGACATAAACCTTATCTAGAGTTGCAGTGTCAGACTTTTTTTTGTCTGAAGGCTACATGTGCTATGATTTACTGTTACAAACAGAGAAGATGTAATGCCAGTGTTAGCCAGCAGGGGGCATGCAAATCACTTTATATAATCAATCTACTGAGTCAGGAGCATCTGTTCCAGTGGGGCATCACGTTTACCTTTGGCAGAGGTTTCTGAAAGGCTTGCATAGCCAGCACAAGTGGAGCCGCAGTGCTCCAATTATAGTACCTAAGGGGGATAACAAAATATGCTTAATCAGTTCCAAAAAAAATGCTGTAAAAGACATGTAGTCAGTCATTTTTTTTTTTTTTGCAAAAGCTCTTCATTGCAATTACAGATCTGGCAAACACTACAATTTGTGCATGCATAAGTGTGCAAGTTCAACAGATCCACACAAAATAAATCAACATATCTATATAGATGTATTTTTACTCCAGCGAGTAGTGATGTCTTACTTTGAGCCTATTTTCACAACTAAGTTGGGGTCGTCAATGATGGAGGGGTTTTCTATGAATTGCTGATAGGAGATGATCTTCTCATAAAACTGCTCTATAAAGGCAAAAACACACACAGGTCAAAATCCACTCTGTATGTGAAGTGTATTTTGGAAGTCTTTTGTGTCATTTGATGGTGTACCTTTAGTGATCTCCTTGTTGTCGGTTAGTCCCCCGCACAGAGAAATGGTGATCGATGGCATGTCAGACATTGACTCATAGTAGCTGTCCACGCCGCTGTCTCCTCCAGAGCTCATCGACTGTGGTGACAGACTGCTGCTGTGAAGCCCCGGGTCAGAAATGCTCCTCATGGTTGAAGTACTGTCACTGCAGGGAAGGAAAAAAGAAATGTTCACAAGAATGACCTGGAACGTTCAAAATCACAGCACACTGCTCAGAGGTACTGTTGCGTTAAAGTTCCCTTTCGTGTCTGTCCATCTACCTCTTGGGGAAATACAGAGCTGCTACTTCTGGCTCGAGCTCTGTGATGTCATCCAGATAAATCCCATCCGAACCAAGATGGCGGCTCCTTTTGTCTGCAACGGACAAAAGTCAAAGGTGAAATAAACTCTCAACCTGATGTGATCCATGTTTGCTTTAGCAATAATAAACAATGAAAGAACTGTGCAAAACACAAAGATTTAACACTAAAAGCTCATCTAAAAACTGTGGTGCTTGTAGATTTTAAGACTTTTGCCTCTTTGGAAGTAACAAGTCTGCTCATTCTGCTATTTATGTATGTTCTTGTATCTATATCTGTTGTATCTGTACGTGCAGAGTTGCTCAGGTACATAACAACTGCTACCTTTTCTTTTGGATGGAGAGTCTGTTTTGCCAAGTGGGCGAGACACCGTCTCCTCTATGTCGGTCACCATCCGCGCTGCCATACTCGCTGCTGCAGCAACTTGTGTCTCTGAAGTTAACGCGTGAGACTCTATCCTCATGGATTGTGACCCTGCTCTGACTGTTACAACCGTTTCCTCTCTAACTACTCTCTGCTCCTGCGTCAGCAGTTGGAGAGCTGGTATTTCATTGCAGGCTCCACGCTGCTCCGACGGCCTCTCCTGAGGAATCACACGGAAGTGTGTGCTTTCTGACACAGGGATGGATACAGGACAAACAGGTGGTGCGTCGGACTTCAGTGAGAGGAAGGAAGGCTAGAAAGGCGGAGAAATAATAGGGAGAAAAAATGATATTGTGCCAGAGCTTCTAGAGTTATTTAGATAAATGCACAGTGGACATTTTTGTACCGTGGCAGCCTGAGGCAGCTCTCCCCATGCCCAGTGCATGGTGGGATTCTGACTGTCTGCATCTGATGGATTGATGATTAATTCAGAGTCACTCTTAGGAGAGGTAGGGCGAGAGTTACCATGTCTGAAAGAAGAGGAGATGATGAATGAAAGTTAATCATCTGTTTCAAGCGTTAGAGCATGAAGGTGTATATAGAGTTTGAGCTGAGCACCTATGGACTGGGCTCCACTCTCCATCTGATCGAGTGTAAACGCCATTCTGTTTAAATGAACTGCTGTTTGAACCAACTCCCTGTCTCCTCTCTCAAAACATCCCGAGATGATGATCTGCAACGCACAAAGCACAGTGACGGTTTCATTTTGTGACGGTCTTTTACTTCTCGCTCATTTTCTGGAAGAACTTTCACGGCCAGCAGAAATGCAGATCTTGTCTGAGCCTGCTTCTTCACATGACGCAAAGAACTGTCTTCTTATTAAATATGACTAACGGCACCACTGACGGATTTTTCCCAACTCAAGCCCTGGTGTGGTTTCCTCTGATTTACGGCAGATAAGATTCAGAATTTACATATACTGTATCCCTGTACTTGAAGAGATGACAAAAACATAAAGGTCTGTGGGTTACATAGTGAGCTATTTTTGAATTTGTAGTACATCAAAGTTACACTGTGGCAAGCAGATTAGAAAAACTGAACAGTGAAGGCATTTCCTGTGAAATTACTGAGCTGTTTTCCATATGCTCTTGGCCATTCTGTGAGAGAACATATACCACTGTTACACGTGAGGGCCTGTCCTGTACAGATACTGATCTGTTTGTTCATACATAAAAAAGACTTCTTTTCCACTGCAGCTGCTCTCAAACCTAAATTCAGTGATATATAGCACTTTTAATGTAGCTCTCTAACACTGACACGTCAATTCTCATCCTCTGTGCTTGTCTCCTCACATTGATCGCACTATGTTCCTCCACTATTTCCCAATAATTTCCTCTTTTAGTTTATTTGTGCTTCCTGTATTTCACTGTCTCTTACCTGTTGCTTTCCATTTCTGTCCCTTCATCAGAGCTCATGTCTATGGAGAACACATCTTCGTCCGCCGAGTAGTCTCCACTCTCCTCCCTCCTCGTGCTGTCTGCCCGACTCTTCCTCCTCCTCTTCCTCCTTTTCTTCATGATCGTGCTACTGTTCTCTCCGTTGCTCCCCATGGAGCCCAGGGTCTGCATGGGTGGCCCTGAGCCCTTCAGGGAGGAGCTCATCAGAACGGCCCCATCTGACAAGATGGGAGAGGTGGCCAAGTAGGAGGGGACAACTTCCTATTTAGACGAGGGACACAAGGGAGATGATGACTGCATAAGCACCAGAGAGTGACATCAAATACGAACTGTTTGCATTCAAAGTCAAGGTTATGTAGGAGCAATTTAGTCTGCAGCTGTTACTAGGAAGACTCACTAGCTGAAATGCATAAAATTATAACAACTTTTTCTATAAACAATATAGATAGAGCTTAAATAGTGATATGATTTCTACTAAATAATAACTGTAAGGCCAATGTTTTTGCATGACTTTAGTCTGAGGTAAACTCCTCAGTAGAAGTCTGCCAAAGAATGAAGCAACTAGTCCAATGCAGAGTCTGATCCCCAAATTGTTGGAAGCACATTTCCTTTTTATAATCCCTACTTCTAGGAAAGGACAGTGATTTCTAGGAGAGTCTGCTGCAGTCAGTGCTGCTGAGTATTAACATGTGCAGACTTATGGAAAGATAAACAGATGTTTGACCACGTGACTTGTGGGCCAACAATACTGCCTCACGTTTTTGCTCCCATGTGCCAAGAAAGAGGGTTCAGAGACACAACACTCCTCCCCTCTTTAGCTCCTGCAAGCCTGGGAATTTGACACCACTCTGGGAAAAATAAATCACCCACTTCCTTTGTTAGAGCCAGACCCCCAGCCACAGTGTTTTATCTCCTGCTTATTCCTTTCTGTTGCACATGTCTCCATGAGCTTATGACGGGGAGAAAAACAAAACAAAACTGAAAACAATCCACATTTCATCAATACAGTAACATGTGACTTTGTTCTTGGACTCTAAAGTCTTGCTCACGCCAGGTTTCCAAAATCTGAAGGAAAACTGCTTTCTGTGAAGCATTTTAAACTGAGCTGTGAGTGTCTCTCGTGAGCTTCATGAATACACGACTGGATATGAAAATAATAACGCGGGGGGATTTCTGACTCCATCTCCTGAAAGCATGGCCTCTAGACGTTTGTCTAACAGGGATGGCAAATTTACTAAACAGTTTCTAAATAAGCATATTTCTTTGCAAGATAGCTTGTCAGGTTTATCGCCAGTCTTCAGGCAGTCATATTTAAATTTACTGGAGGTAAAATACCTGGGTGAGTAAATACCTCCTTAATGACTCCCGCTCACTAATAAACAGAGGGAAGCAGTTCAAAAAAGAAGGGAAGAAATTCCAGGGTACAGTGCCAAATCTGCTTGCAGTGTGACCTAGTTGAAACTGGTATGACTACGCGTACGGAGGGAGTTTTCCCGCAGGGTGGAAATAGAGCTGTTTGCATTTGAATCTTGCTTCTGTTTAAACCTCTGAGGCCTTTCCTGTAACACACCTGAAACAGCCCATTTTACAAAACACCTCACTCACCTACTAACCTTTCAACTTTTGGATACAACAGCAAATCCATTTTGAATTATGATAATCTGACAAGCTTCAATACGATTACACACATGCAGGGATCAAAAGATCATACCAGACAAACACTATTACCCTTCCAAAACATAAGCCATCCTCCTGATCACTACCTGATCATTTTCTGTTTCTTTTACAAAGAACGCCTCTCCATTGTCCCCAAGCTTCATGTGCAGATCCACTGGTTCCCCGTTGATTTCCATGTCCACCTGGAACAGAGAGGAAAAGGACAGCTAAGAGAAGAACAAACGTTCCCCCGTCAAACTTAGATCGCCCTGTTCTCTCTTTACCACTTTCTCTCGGGACCGGAGGACGCCCATTTTGCCGAAGCGAACGTGGAAGGGCGAGCACTGCAGGGAGCCATCGGGCTGTCTCACGACAATGACGTCAATGCAGCCGGAGAGGGTGGCGGGATTGAGGCCTCGGTACAGCTCTTTGACCTGGACAAACACCTGGCCTGCCAGCTGGCCCACGTAGTTCATGGTCTGACGGGTCTGAGACAGAACAAGAGAAGACAAAGAAAGATGATCTCGCAGCCGGTCATTGCATGAGCTGTGACATTTTGCAACCAGTTAGTCAAAACTCTGATGCAGGAGAAATAGGGTTCCTTATTCTAAGTCTAAAACCACTGCTGTGTATGGTTAAGAGAAGTTAACAAGGAAGTTGGAAGCTGGTTCCTGCTCAGCACTGAAAACAACACAACTGCAGACCTGTTGTCACTTTCGCTTCCCCTAGACTCCATTCCCCTTTCTAATAAGTCTCGAAATCCTACCCAGCTGCTCTCCAGTCAGAAATCCTAGACACCAGAGCTTAAACAAAAGACCAAGTTAGCTTCTTAGTTAGTTGACCTTGACTCAGTGGGCTGCAGACGTCTACATGATTGCAGCACAAAGGAAGACAGGGACCAAACAACATAAGCACCTCTCCGTTTAGTCAAGAGAAAGAGATAAGCCCTAAGTTTACAGCAGCAGATGAATGTGGGGAGCATAGCTCTCCTGGAACATCCAGCGTAAATTAGCTGTACAATATTAAATCATTAATTGGATTTTCCACCGAGGCGTTGAGTTACGGCACTGCTTGTGACCCAGCTGACTTTTTAGAGGGAGCACTGACTGCTCGGCAGCTCCATCCAAAAATAGTCCTCCATCCTGTGTTCGAGACTGCCCAGAAAGAGGAAGAGTGGCGCAAAAACACAGTCAGCAGCTCTTGTTTTTGCAAATGTTTGTGTTTAGCTGTGGCATGCTCATCAACTTTAATGAGTTTACGAGCTGCAGTTTTGCTGGAGTCTGCCAGGACCACTCAGCAGATAATGTGCTGCAGAGCTGGACAGGATCCCCAGCAAGTCTCATGTTAAAACACAGACATAAGCCTCAGAAAGTTACATTTTCTACTAATTACTCATGTGAATAAAAGAGGAAGGGTTTAAGTAAAATATTTATATGATGCGGTGCTAATTTGATACAAAAGGACTCAAGACACATGACAGTACATGCCGGACCTGAACAACCAATCAGCTTTCCCAAATAAACGATGAAATAGAAAGAAATGAAACCCAATGGATGCAGGTAAACAGCTGAGTCATATTTATGCTCCTGGCAGTGGACTATAAAATGAAAAGGAACGAACGACGACAACTCTCAATACATTTATCATAAAAGACATGGAGATAAAACAAATTTCCCATCCATAAAATCCAACACACGGCCATAAAGATAATAAATAAGATGCGTACCTGATAAAGCTGAATATGCTGGCAGCCTTTACCAAACCCGCGGTACACGAGCGTTGCCCCGAGGATGAATGAGAGCAATAACAAAATGTCATAAAATAAATCTTCCTGCTTTCCGAACCAAATTGATATCTGACTGTGTCGTGAATACGCCCAACTTTACTTCTCCCCTTGTTTCTGTCAACAGCGACAGGCACGCGCTCTTTAAATGAAAGCAAACTCACTCTCCGTCCGTGCTGGTTTGTCTCCTCCACTTCTCAGACCATAACGTCATATGCAGCAGAAACCCGCCTTTCAGCCAATCAGCGTAGAGTCTGCGGGACATCAAAGCGCCCGCTTCCGGCTGCAACAGTAATTAACTTCCTACTCACACCTTCTCACATCGTAGTAGACATGTAACCTATGGCTCATGTTTTCTTCTCTCATTCACTACCTGGAATAAAAATGTAGGAAACCAGTGTGAAACCTGTGTAGACCTTCACATTTTATCACAGCTTTGCCCGAATATAATGTTACACCGTACAAAGCTGTCAGAAGTGAACTACGTCCAGTATCCACCAGTCTCGCTGTGACGGCGGGAAGTGAAACTACGTCAGCGTTTAAAGTCATCCAGTGACTTGTGATGCAGTGAGGTGATATTTCTGACCAATCACAGCCCTGCCTCGTGGCACAGGCGATGTTTGCTTTAAAAGCAGCAGAGCCTTCAGCGAGAATGTGTTTACAGGATGTGGCTGACTGGTGGCTTCAGCTATGCTTCAAAATACTTTGTAAACCAAATCTGTTCAGTGCCTGACATATCTGTTGTATCTTTTTTAGACATTATAAATAGATAGTCACACTGGGTCACTGGTGTCACAGTAGGTAAAAAAAAAAAAAAACACTTTTCATAAATGTAAAGTTACATTAGTGTCAAAGTTGCTCTCCTGCTCTCCATAGAAAAACATGTCCACAGACTTGACAACAAAATATCTTTTTCTTCACGGAAGGCATGTATCTAAATACTGGATGGGTCACGCTACAACGGCCTCACGTGTAACTCTTCTACAACCATGTGTGCATGTTCACAAAGTCTAATTGCTTTTCCACATTGTAAAGCAGTCTCCTCAATCTTAACCAAACAAAGTAAGATGTATATCTTGAGAAGAGTTTTTTTTATCACAACATTGAGCTCTGTGTCTTACTGCGTTTCATGACTTGTGCGATCTTGTGCACAAAATGACACACACTGATTAGATGTGGAGCAGTTACCACTGCATGTCACAGTTATGGCCATGTGAGTGTTCGACTGTGCTTTGTGGTTTTTTACTACCTGCCACATTCAGTATGTCTAGTTTCAGTACCAGTTCCCTGCCTGGGAACCTCATCACATTAAACTGCTGACCCTGATATAACCTGCAGCCTCAGCCGACATCGGCTAATTTAATAGACTGCTGTTCCTTTTTTTTTTTTTTTTTTTTTTTAGCTACATAACAATTTGTCTTAAAGTAAACTAACTTGCAGCCACCATCCACCCATCCATCATTTATACCTGCCTCTTATTCGGGGTCACATGGGTCTGCTGGAGACTATACTAGCTGTCTTCAGGTGAAAAGACAGCATCACATCCTGGACGGGTTGCAGGTCCATCTCTACATATAGATGGATAGCCACTCACACTCGCTCCTATGGGTAATGTGGAATAACCTGTTAGCTCCTAACATGTGTTTTTGGACTGTTGGAGGGAACCGGTGTACCTGGAGAAAACCCACACAAGTGCAGGGAGAACATGCAAAAAAAAATTATGATATTTTATCCTCAGAGCAAATGTGAAAGTTAAAAATGTGTCTCTGAAATGGAGATAGGTTTCTTATCATACCACAAGCAAGTGTCGCTGTGATTTAGAGTTTTGCCTCATCTTGAATGTGGTCAGGGCATCTGAACAGCAGAAATGACAAATGTGAAAGATGATGTACAACTGAAAATGTTCTGTTCTAGATACTTCACTAAACGTATCTAGGGGACATTTCTTTAAAGGAACGTTCTGGAGTTAGGGCTGTTATTCAATGGAAAGGACTGTAGACCATTGTTAAACACCAAAATGTTGTGAACTGACGCAGTTTCAAGTAAGAACAGAATTTTTGTTTGGAGCAAAATGACAATTAATACTAACACCAGGAGAAATTGACCTATTTCAGAATAAATAGCTATTTCTAAGCTAGCGACAAGAATCAAACACATCATGACACTTGAGTGATTACATCAATTGGGTGCAGCCAAACCACAGTAATTGTAACTTTTTAAATACACAAAAGTCATATCTCCTGCCACTGCCGCTTTGTCATAAGTCCATACAAGCTGACACCAAATGTCATGCTAACTCTCAACAGTTGCAAAAGGAGGAGAGTTCATTATCTCTGCTTCCTATTTTTCCATGAATATCTAAGTATTGATCCAGCTCTGTGGACGCAGAGGCCATGAACTCTCTTTTTGTGTCTATTTGACAGCCGTGCAACATCAGTAGTTGACTTGTAATGATTTATAACAAAGTGATGGCAATCAGGGGAGAGACCTGCCTGTACAAACAGACGTTTTTTTAATACACATTCAGCTCACTTACAAAGTTAAAAAAAGACTTTGGTTTATCTATATGGACCCAGTCCACACTATCACTCTAGCAGGAGGACATTTTGAGTCTCGTGAGTGGCTATTTATTTTCTTACGTTGGTATATTTACCCAAGTGCTAACCTTGTCTCACTCAAAACTGCTTTGATTCATATAGTTTTGGTCCCTAACAAAGGTTTACATTCCATGTTTACATACCATGTAACAAGACCTAGGGTTGCTATAACTCCGGAGTGCTCCTTTAAACACGAGGGTATGACACATACAATAGTATTCCAACGCAAACAGTATGTATACATGCTGACCCCAGATCAGTGTTTATGTCACTGTCACTGTCCTCCAAGGAAATATGAGTCAAGCAGCTGTCCTTTACTGACATGTTTCTAAGAACAGGTTCTGCCAGGAAGAACTTTCCACAGCTAATGTACTCAGACGAGAACAACACATTGCTGGCAATTTCATATCACAATGAATAATAACCAGGCTGACTAGTGTCACAAGAAATACACGGGACAGCTACTCAACATCAGTAAGATAGAACAAAAACACCCAAGCTTGTATTTCCTTTTATTTTCTATCATGTGCCTTCACAAATAATTAGAACAGGGCTTAGGCTGTTCTTAGGTTGTTATTTAGCACTGCAGCTGAAAAACTCCATCATGAGTGAGCTGTGAGGGTTTCTTGACAAAACACAACTCTGGATATATTGATTTGGAGCTTGTCAGCTGACAGCTTCCTATGAGCCAAAAATAGACAAGTCAACAACACTTTTTTTTTTAACAGATAAAACATTTGTTTTATCTGTTAACTCTTAACAGCTTGCTATATTTGACCAAGGCTCATCAGGCGTTACAGACTGCAAGCTTAAATTGTTCTTTTCATACACTTTGATACACAGAAACAATCCCAAGAAAGGGCACTGACTATTGTTTTATGAAACTTATTAAATCACAGACTTGGAAAAATTCCTCGCAGTCTGCGTCAGGTCATCAGTTACACGTGCAAACACTAGTCATTCTGGCGTCACTTCTGCTGACTCGGCAAGGGCATATTGTTTTAACAAATTCAGTGCATAATGTTTGGACACACTTGAATGGTACTGAAGCTGCTGATTGGCTCGTGCTATTCTGTTCCTTCTGGTCCGAGGGTCATAAGACTTGATGCAAACACTGACTGGAACTGAGATTAAAGGGAAAACTGTGCATAACTGGTGTGGTGCAATAACACTGTTGATGTATGCTTGTGAATAAAGGACACAAAAAATATGACGTATTTGTTAAAATTAACTGAAGTACATTAACTTTAAGGATCAAAAGAGGGGAGACTCATTTAAAGAACTATCATCTTTCTATGTTGTAGGACTATAATTACACTTGTGAATATTATTGAACTCCTCTAGCATACGTTGTGTTCACTCTTAGATTTTTCCTCTCACCTAATTAGCCCGAGACTTAAGCTGTCATATGTTAAAAAAAATGTGGTGTTTTCCTTTCAAATACAATATTTTCAAGCACTTAGAGGTGGTTGAAAAATGACCTGATGTGTCAGTCAGATTTTTAACCCAGCAACACCCCCTCCCCCTCCCCCTTCCCGCCGCTTGACACCCTTCCCAAGCTCCAGTTTCAGAATATCGCCTTACACGTGGAATCATCTAAACACACCCTCCCACTCACACTGTCTCCGCTCTGAGGACCAGTCATGGGACGATGAAAATTTGTCTTGAACATTTTGTTTACATTCAAGTTTGTATAAGAGAGCAGAATACACATGCTGAGGGGCAGGCCTTCTATAATCTCCTAGCAATTATGCATGCTTTTTGTGTTTCGCTTACAGAAGGAAATGAATTAACAAATCAGTTTACCCAGCTCCAGGTGGTGTCATCTGAATACTGCTGAACAGCCTCATCTAACTCCTCTTCGTCCACTGCTGATATCATGATTCCATAATGTGCTCAATCCCTTCGGCAGAAATCTGGTCTATATAGCCTCTCGGCAGATGTGGGCTATGCAGAAACTCCACAAGTCGGACCTTTTCAAGAATATGTGTGTTGACTCTCCGTGCGCAGTAAGTGTCTGACAGTCAAGTGCAAGTGCATCATGTCTTACTAAATTTACCTGAGCCCCCAGTTAGAAATCTGAGTGGGCCCTGGAGTGGTCGTCATCCGTCAGAGCCTCTGACTTCTCAAGCATTTGAGGGGATTATACTTGCTTGGGGGGTCTAACAGTCTGAGTGGATGTCCTCGGTCCTGCATGATCGCACACCAGACAGACAACAGCACATTGGCACACCATTAATGCATGCCCTACAGTCTTCTATGTGTATATTTCCTATTACTTAATAGAGACTGTGACACCTGTCACTGGTATTGACCTCCTGTTAGTGTCATCCCTGACCACTTGTTGCTCAGGGTGAAGTCCTGGTCTCACTGGAGCATACTGGTACCAAATTACTCTTCTAATAACCCCTGCAATCAATATGATACTATTATCACTAATGTGTTTGAAATGGTGACCTTTGGTATATATGTGACAAGCCAAGTGACTTGAGCACATAGACCTTGTGGCTGAACACCCTAATTCAGTTTGAGACCACATCACCCCCTAGTGTTCGCTAAAGGTAAATACACGCGGATTCTGAATCACGAGTCGCCTTCATTGCTGCGTTTTCTCAGATTTACAACAAAGTACAGTTGGTCGCATAGACTTGTTAAATTTCATTGCGTTATAGTTTATTATAATTAAAAATAACTAAAACCCACATTATCACACCTGTTAACAATTTATACTTAGAGTTTAACCAAGTTTTTTTTTAATATATATACATATGCTGTTTATATTGCTGTCATGTTGTTATAACGTATGGGTTATTTTTCCTGGAGCACCTGAACACAGCATCGTACAGCTTCCACTGTGTCCTCTTGTCGCATATTGATCCAGCTATCTGATAGTTAGCTTTTGTGTCAGTATGATGTCTTACTGGTTGTCTATTGTTTCTGGCTAACGGTACCCGGCATTTGGTGGCTTTAATGTTCCGTGCAGCTAATCTAAAAACCATCGGCAAAGCGGGAACTGGCTGGTAGGTGGTCTTTGAAATCACGGAGACGTTATCATATTGCTTACGCTGACTAAACTCTCGTGGATCAGCTGGCCGTGCTAAAGAGGCTAACAGCTAAGCTTCCTCTGAATGCATCGGGGTTTCTTTATTTATTTTCTGTCGGCGACAGTCATCAAAACTAAACTAACATTAGTGTGGCAATCGCTGTTACGCAGCAGCAGCGAAGGAGCTTTCGAGGTGTGTTTGTTTAAGTGAGCCGAGGAACTAGCAAGAAACGTTAGCCCTCGAAGCTAACTGTTTAACTCTCACAAAATATGAGAAGCTCTGTTGTTATTTCAGTAGAAGTTTTAGAACAGTATCTCAGGCTTTCATATTAAATATTAGGGAGATTTAATAACGTGAGTAATGTACTCATCATATGTGGGCTCTAACGTTCCTTGACAAAAATATACCAGAAATAATGTGACACGAATAACATATTCGGTTTAGTGTCACATTTGACTGTTTGCATACTCATATCTAGTGTTGGTTAGAATGCGCTGTGGTGTTTAAGTTTAACTCTATTTAGAGACTGCTGGTCACCAGGTTGTACAATTATCTCGTCAACAACAGTTCATAATTGAACTTTCTCAACAATCTTACAATAGCTTCCTCTATTCTTGCATACTTGGTTTTTTCCAAGCAATCCAAGCATAATACTGATTTTTTTTTTTCATAATATTTGATGCTTAAATGTTGAGGTGTGTTGCAAAGCCAGTAAAAATCTGTTCCACTATCCCCAGGCACTTTCGCCGGACGATGGACGAGCTGGTCCATGACCTGGTGTCAGCACTGGAGGAGAGCTCAGAGCAAGCTGCACGTGGTGGTTTTGGTGATGGAGGAGACCATGCACTGGCAGTGGGCTGTCTGCTGAAGAGACAGGCTCGGAAACGGAGGGGTCGGAAACGACGCTCAGACAACCCACACCCACCATGGGAGACGGGCCACCTCAGTGAGGGTTCAGAGTCCAGTGTGGAGGAACATAAGGTGAGGCCTGGGTGAATGGATGGAGGACTGGAGGGTGTGGGGTACATTAGCTCTGATGTGGCCAGCTACCTCGCAGATTTTTGAGTTTTTTAATTTGGGTGCCTTTCTTCTTCCGTTGATGCAACTTGACAGTACCAGGAGCATATGAACTTACCGTATTCTAATCTTAGCCAGATGCTTGTACATTATGTATTGTGGTGGCCGTAGTGGGCGGAGTAAATTGGGGTATGATTGTTGAACCAAAGTGCTACATATTATAGAGTGCACACACACATATATATATATATATATATATATATATATATATATATATATATATATATATATATATATATATATATATATATATATATATATATATATATATATGTGTGTGTGTAAGTATGTGTGTATGTATGTATTTATATGCTTTTGTTTTGAAAAGTCTGTTACTGGCTGCTGCGGAACCGGAAGACAATTGGCAGATAAACTAGCGAAAAATCTAAAACAGACATGAAGAGACACAGACATGTCTAAAAAAAAAAAAAAAAAAAATTTCTAGACTGCAACAAAACTTTCGCGTCATTCCTTCCATGTTACATCAGATCTGCTCCAAGTGTTCACTGTCGTGCTGTTCTCTTACTGGTTACTTGCAGTGCGGCTCCATCTAGTGGCACAGATGTGCAATGACAACAGAAAGTCCAGTCCTCGATTATGAAACAAATTCAGTCCTGTGGCCCGTTTTTTAATTTCATATTTTTTATCCAAGTCTAAATTGAAAATATAAAAAAAAAAAACAGGATTATTTTCATTTTTTGTGTAGGATAAAAAAAAATGAGAAATGTAATAAAATATCACTATTTAATTTTTTTAAATTTTTGATTGACAATTGAAAATGAAAAGAATGAATGATACACGGATTGGTAAAATTATTGAACTTTAACGTGGACATTTTCATTTTAAAGTTCTCCCAGATGGAGGATTCGACAGAAACAAGGTTATTTGTAACAACTGCAAAGTTGAACTCCCTGTTAAAAGTTTCTGCTGTTACCTCAGAAATTGCCTGTTTTAATGTTCTGATTGTGCTGAGCCACAATCATTTTGTTGGATTTTGTTTGTAGACTTTTTTTTTTTTTTTATAAAAATCAGAATCAGAATGCCTTTATTTGTCACTGAGCCAGCATCCCAACAGGATGACAGTAATGCCCTGGCAGTGGCAATAAGCTTTATTTTATTTTACATTTTTTAAGATGAGATTTATACTAAATATGTGTTACTGACAAGTGCTGATGTTAATAGTGTTAGAACAACAAATGTTATGGCACTTTAGTTCATATGGCAGCAGAACATTTAAATAAAAGTGACCTTTACACAACTTTTGAATTCATTATTTGATTTTGCGTATACAATGCGATTAATCGTGATTAATCAGGGAAATAATGCGATTAATCGTGATTAAAAATTTTAATCAATACCAGTTGAAGTTTGCTGTCCTAATTCTAACTGACACACATGAGTTGTAAGTTTCTTATTTTAGCAGTGGCATCACAGTCTGGTATTCACCACCATGACATTCATTGCAGGACTACCGTGCCAGCACTGGAGGTGTCTCTGCTGCCAGTAGCCATGCCCGCGACAACAGCGACTCGGATGAACATCTTGGCCCCAAAAGGCGAACCCCTCATGCAGCTGACATGGGACGAAGCAAGCGGCCGCTTTGGCCTGATGACCTGGCTGTCCTCGGGTCAGTAGAGGGAACGCGCAGTCTTAGGCGCAGACGTAAGGTCAAACGCATGGCTGTTGACCCACCGGCAGAACCAGAACCCCCTTCCTCCATCATGCTCGGGCCTCCCCCTGTCCCAAAAGCCAGAGTCGCCTGCAGGCCGCATAGAATGGGTGCTAATGAGGGCAGGGGTGCCATGGAGCTGTGTGGAGTAGGCCTGATGGGGTCAGGAGGTGGGAAGAACCGGATAAAGAAGAGGAAGTTGGCAATGAACAGGCTGGGAGTGGAAGCTACAGATGAAGGGGTGGTAGTTGAGAGTGAAGACCCCATTTCTTCTCCAACAGAAGGATCCAAGGAGAAAATGGAGCTGGATGAACAAAAGGGCTCAGATGAGGACATGAGTGACAGGTGGTTAGTGTTTTGACTTTTTTTTTATGATTCCGACTGAGTCCTCTGTCTCTGCCTCTGCATTGTTAAGATGAGTCTGCTTGTGAGTTTGTAGGACAGGGAGACGGGAGACAATGGTTTGTAAGGCTGAGTAACAAATAGTGTTTTAGTGTTGTTGGTTTGTCAAAGTTTGGAGTTGACAGCATTTACATTTTTTTTTTCCTTTCTTGTATTTTGTATGAAATGTCTTTAATTTATTGTATTAAAATTTGTTTTCTGCCATCTTTTTAGTGAGACCAGCAGTGTCAGTAACAGCAGTGACGGTGGTCTCTATACCAATGATGAGGGGAGGCAAGGTTTGTACTCTAAAATTCCTACAATTAGATTTAATATTGAACTGAAATGCACATACATGGGGATATAGTGAATTATATTATTCAACAGTATACAGTGCCTTGCGAAAGTATTCGGCCCCCTTGAACTTTTCAACCTTTTGCCACATTTCAGGCTTTCAAACAAAAAATATAAAATTTCAATTTTTTGTCAAGAATCAACAACAAATCGTGAAGTGGAACAAAACTTTTTGGATATTTTTAACTTTTTTAAGAATTAAAAAACTGAACTGTGGGCCGTGCAATATTATTTGGGCCCTTTACTTTCGGTGCAGCAAACTGACTCCAGAAGTTCAGAGAGGATCTCTGAATGATCCAATGATGTCCTAAAATGACTGATGATGATCAATAGAATCCACCTGTGTGTAACCAATTCTCCGTAAAGATGTACCTGCTCTGTGATAGTCTCAGGGTTCTGTTTTAAAGCTCAGAGAGCATCATGAAGACCAAGGAACACACCAGGCAGGTCCCAGATACTGTTGTGGAGAAGTTTAAAGCCGGATTAAATAAAAAAAAGATTTCTCAAGCTTTAAACATCTCAAGGAGCACTGTGCAAGCAATCATTGAAATGAAAGGAGTATCAGACCACTGCAGATCTACCAAGACCCGGCCGTCCCTCTAAAACCACAGGTGTCAGACTCCAGACCTCGAGGGCTGCTGTCCAGCATGTCTTGGGATATTTTCCTGCTTTAGCCCACCTGATTCAAATGAATCAATCACCACCACTTTGTCATCCAGGTCTGGACAGGTCTGTTAATGACCCATTCATTTGAATCCAGTGTGCTGAAGCAGGAAAACATCTAAGACTTGCAGGACAGCGGCGCTTGAGGCCTGGAGTCCGACACCCCTGCTCTATACTTTCATCTCTAACAAGGAGAAGACTGATCAGAGATGCAGCCAAGAGGCCCATGATCACTCTGGATGAACTGATCTACAGTTGAGGTGGGAGAGTCTGTCCAGAGGACAACAATCAGTCGTTCACTGCACAAATCTGGCCTTTATCGAAGAGTGGCAAAAGAAGAAAGACATTTTTTTAAGATATCCATAAAAAGTCTCAATTAAAGTTTGCCCCAAGCCACCTGGGAGACACACCCAACATGTGGAAGAAGGTGCTCTGGTCAGATGGAACCAAAGTCGAACTTTTTGGCCACAATGTTAAACAATATGTTTGGCGTAAAAGCAACACAGCTCATCACCCTGAACACACCATCCCCACTGTCAAACATGGTGGTGGCAGCATCATGGTTTGGGCCTGTTTTTCCTCAGCAGGAACAGGGAAGATGGTTAAAATTGATGGGAAGATGGATGAAGCCAAATACAGGAGCATTCTGGAAGAAAACCTGTTGGAGTCTGCAGAAGACCTGAGACTGGGACGGAGATTTATCTTTCAACAGGACAATGATCCAAAACATGAATCCACGTCTACAATGGAACAGTTCACAAATAAACGTATCCAGGTGTTAGAACGGCCAAGTCAAAGTCCAGACCTGAATCCAGTCCAGAATCTGGAAAGAGCTGAAGACTGCTGTCCACAAACGCTCTCCATCCAAACTCACTGAGCTCCAGCTGTTTTACAGGAAGAATGGACAAGAATTTCAGTCTCTGGATGTGTTCAACTGATAGAGACAACACTAACGCAAGGGGGCCGAATAATATTGCACGCCCCACTTTTCAGTTTTTTATTTGTTAAAAAAGTTTGAAATCCAATAAATTTTGTCCCACTTGTTGATTCTTGACAAAAAAAAAAAAATTTATACTTTTGTTTGAAGCTTGAAATGTGGCAAAAGGTTGAAAAGTTCAAGGGGTCCGAATACTTTCACAAGGCACTGTATTTTCTTATTTTTGTACACAGCAACTTGCTGAAGCAAACATCAGTTTATATGACTCAGTGAAGCAGAAGATGTCAAATGATTTTTCAGTTCTAACACTGAGGAGAAAATTGCTTGAGGGAGCTGCTTATTTCCCTCGTAGGCCTGCTGATAATTGTCAGGCATTTTCCTGTAACATATTCTCTGTTCCAGGTGACGACGAGCAGAGCGACTGGTTCTATGAGGGAGAACCGGGCTCTGCTTCTGCACCCGGTGGTGCTTGTGGGATAGCGGGAGTGGTTCCCTGGTGGGAGAGGGAGACGGCGTCAGAGGAGCTGGAACTTGCTGATCCCGTCTTCAATAGTATTCTCACTGGATCCTTTCCACTTCTGAGCCCTAGTGGACAGAGAGGTATGTTGCCAACACATGGCATTCATAGGAGTGGTGTCATTTTTCAAAACTTGGATATATTTTTGGGGAATGTCCTTGGAGTGTGGGTTAAGCAGGATTGTATCGAGCTTCCCTTTACAAAATGGGCACGCACATAGTTTTTAACAATGTTCTTGCAGTTTCACTCATGACCAGCAGGAGGCATATGTTACATACATATTAATGAGGGGCAAGATGGCAGTGGAGCGATTTAATGTAGTAAGGGCCACAAAATTTTCTTCTGTTTGTCTTTTTTTGTAGCACTGAATGGAATTAATACCAACTTCATGACTCTTGCATGAAGCTGCCTGTTTCTTCAGTTGTATCATTGCCGTTTAGTAGTTTCTTTGGGGATTAAATGTTACTCTCTAAGGAAACAAAATAACTTTAGAAATAATTTCCTTTCTAAAGTTATTTTGTTTCCTTAGAGAGTAACAAAATAACTTTAGAAATAATCTCTTTTCTGATAAATTCATGTTGCTTTTTGTCAGGGTTGCAGGCCAGGTTGAGTCATCTCCATGGAAACCCGCAGCGCTCTGATGTGGGGATGCAGGGAAGCTCCAGCCAGGACTTCAGTGAAAGACTTGGCAGACCAACCCAGGATGAGTGAGTTCTATTTTTCTTCTTAATTACCTCATATAACTGCTTTTTAATCAGTATCAGTGGAACTTTAACTGAACAATGCATAAAGTTTAAGATTGATATAAAAAAAAAACACAGCCTGTTGTACATTTGTTTTGCCATGTTATAAAAGCTAATCGGACTAGAATACAGTACAGATATTGTATAATCATATTAGCCAGTTTCACATTTGTTAAGCAGACTAATCAGTTAAAAGTATCAAAATGGTTTTGAAAATGTAGAATGTAAGTGAGGTAAAGTCAAGCCAAAATAAAGCCTAAAAGGCTTCTTAGGTTTCTGTATAGCAATCTGTCGTGAACCAGCAATTAACTTGCAAATAATGACAATTAATGAGAAACACTGGTCCTTTTTATTTGTTGTTTTTGGAATGCTGCTGTGATTGTAATTTAGTACTTTAAATGTTACTGTTGTGTCTCTAACAGACCTTGGTTCGGCTCGAGGCGAGACCACGGACAGGTGAGCCGTAGTCCATTTAATCTCCCATATTCCTTTTCAAGCGGCTCGAGAGCATCTCACCGAAATGAAAGTTCAGATATTGATCCACTACAAGAGCTCAGTGTGGTGGATGTTTTCTCACTTGGGTGACTTGCAAAGTGCTTCAGACATGAAGTTTTGTTCTCCCTTTCCCTCACTGCTACTTCAGTTGCACTGGGACCCACGGACGGACAGAGGCCATCGAAGGAGCTGTTCAGTAAAAACGGCAAGCAGGTGAGTGAGAACAGTTTCACTTAAAACAAACAAACAAACAAAAATCTAAAAGACTGTAATTTATGACCAGAACTCACTTTAATTTTCTTATGTGCCAGTTTTTGTCTCCGCTGCAGTATCTTCAACATTGTTCATGTTTTTTGTTCTCGAAGTGTTTGAGATCAAACCAATATTGACATATTCTTCTGTCCCTCGGCCGGGTTTTTACAGACAGACCAGTGGACATCTCGGCTCTCTGTGCACAGGGGATGTCAAGCGGAGGCGAAAGGCAGCCCCCCTTGGTTCCACGGCACCCTCAGGTATTGGATGCACACCTAGCTACACCTCAACACACCATCTGGTACTTCTTGCCAACTGGCCCTTTTATTGTATTTTTGGCTCTCACTTGTTCTCCTCCCCCTCTTACTTGAGCTCAGTGGGTCCATCGGTCTGCTTTCCTCCACGCCTTCTGTCCCATTCTTACACTGATTTAAACTCAGGAGACGGAATTAGAATACCGAGATTCACACGCAACGTTTTTAGAAGGGTTGAAGTAACACTTCCCACCGCTGGGCCAGTTGAAGCATTGTTGACATGCTCTGCTACTTTCAAGGAAGCTAACCCTGACCAGATCTGTCGCAGCTCATGGAGTGAGCAGCTTTGCTCTGCGCTGATTACAAATAAAGAGGGGATTACAAACAGTAATTGCTTGGGCTCTGTGACCAAAGGGAACTTCTTGGAAAAGAAAGGACAAAATGACCATTGTCCAAGACAGACGGCGGTGTGCTTTACCTTTCTAGGTGCATTTGTTCCATGGCAGTAAATGTGGCTAAGTCAATATGTATGCTTACGTTTGCATTTCTGCTGCACTGGTAAGGAGACAGAATTTCAAATCTGTGAAATGAGAAAAAGATGTTTTAATGTCGAAAGAAAATACCTGTTAAAAGGCCTGTAGTTTATACATGCAGGTGTATCTATTAATATTATTTTTCATCATATTGATATCAGCATAGTTTTTTTTTTAAATGTAGAAGAGACCCATCAGAAGTTGCTGTTGTATTTTTGGATTTATATATTATTGTTCGATGTTCCAAATCTGTTAGAATATCCCTCTTTTCTAATCAGTGAATACTCTTTTTAATTTTTTTTTTTAGGTGTAGTTGGGGAGAACGCGCCTCCCATCTGCGAGACGAACTTGGGGAACCGTATGCTGCAAAGCATGGGCTGGAGCCCTGGGATGGGCCTTGGCCCGGAGGGAAGGGGTATCACCGAGCCCGTCCGTGCCACTCAGAGACCCAAAGGAGCTGGTTTAGGTTTCAACTAACCACCCGGTTTCTGAATCAAACCCACGGCCAGTTGGAACAAGATGCTCCAAAAAAAAAAAAAAGAGGGACAGAAAAGAAATTCTCTTTGAAGGTGATTTTTAAATAATGTCAAGAGAAATCCAGGCCACAAGAAACGAGGTCTGGTGTACCAAGAGCGTCTGTGATGAAAGAAAGATTTTCCCATATTGGGGAAACTGTCAGAAGCCTGGAATATCCCTCAAAGACTGTCATGATAAAGTGGTTTATGGACACAGAGCTGGGGAAAAAGATTTCTTATGCTCAAGTGACAATGTTGCTTCATCACGTTACCTCAGATGCCAGTATTAGAAGTTTTTAACTCGTACTGAGAGCAGTGCCTCAGGATGCACGAGTGGTGACAACGCAGTTTGTTCGCAGTCAGCGATATTGGTTAGAGAATTAATGAGAAATAGTTTTGACCAATTTTGCACAAGAATTTTTGGAACAAAGGTTTGAGTAGACCATACCTCAAGAAGCATTTTATGTTCCTTTTTATTGTAAGGAAGTTAGGGTACTCTGCACTAACGTGAGTGGATGTATCCTGGATGTTAATCCATTTTATTATTAATTTAATGGAGAGTTTGTCATCAGAGTGTTTTTCTTTTCTTTTTTTTTTTTTTTTATTTACCACTAACACAAAATATATAACTTAAAAAAAACAAAACACAGTTTTTGCTTCATTTAGCATCACTGCGTGCATGTGCAACTGGGGCTGCTGCAGGTTTCTGATGAGGAAACCTTCCTTCTCATTGAGAAAATAAACAAAAATAACAACTCAGTTGTACTAAGCGTTCAAAATGGGTTTTTATGCCCAGTTTTCCAAAAGATGCCCCCTGCAGACTCCAGCATGTAGCAAATTTTAACCTTGGTAAGTGACTTGATTAAAATGTGCAGGGGGGGGTGTTGTTGGAATGCTGCTTTCACTTAAAGGGCTCCTCCCACCTGTAGTGAACAGGTATCTTCACCCATCCTTCTTGATTTGATGTATTTCGACTAAGGTTTAATCAGATGGTTAAAAATACCCGTGACAGAGCAGCCAAAGTTAAATCAAGTAAATATATATTTATATGCATTTATTTTTTTCCTTTCAAGATTGTTTAGGCTCTCGTTGCCTTTATTCACAGTGAAGAGAGACAGGGAGGTGAGGCAGAGAGACAAGCAGCAAAGCATTCAGGCACGGAGTCAAACCTGTGACCCTGCAGGAGGACTGTAGCCTCTCCACATGGGCTACCTGTTAAACCATTGAGCTACTCAGTGACCCAGATATTTTCTTAAAATAAATTGTGAATTCATTGCTTCTCTCTTGAATTTGATGTTAGAAATTGAAGAAAACTTGTGGCATGTTGTACTGTAACAATGTTTTCAACTAGACTTTGTAACCCCACAAGGTCACGGCCGAGTCAAAGAAATTTTAGCAAATGGCATTGAGTTATTAAATGGCATCATAATAGTATGATTTTACTCTCTTGAGGCTAATTCTACAATTTGTGTTCAAATGCTTTGAATAAAAAGCTGATTTGATTCATTTCTGTAATGCTGGAGCATTGAGGTCAGCACTCAAGACAGACAGAGGTGATCGTGTCCTCTCACTTTATTAAAATCATTCTTTGTGCCACGGTTATTTTTGCTTTGCTGTAGACAGAGTTATCCATGAAGAACTTTGAATTAAACATCAACGAAAATCCAGGAGAGGACTGTCCTTTTATCCCATTAAAACAAAAAGCAGCATATTGTTCCTGCTTATAGAGGGTGCCTCTGGTCTGACAGGGTTAAATTAAGTTGCATGTATGAATAGAAACTCAAACTTATCTTAAAGTTAGATTTTCTACCTTTTGCCCCCCCACCTCCCCAAAAAAAAACAAATAAACAAAAAAACATCCAACGACAATTCTCCCCAATGACAACCAAAAAGATTTTTTTTTTTTCAAATTTTGTGATGTTTTTTTAACTTTTTTTTTTTTTAAAGGAACATTTAAGTAACACATTACTATAGTTATTCTCCAAGTTTGTTATACCTTTACTTTGGAATTTTCTTCCTTATTTGGGCTGTCTGGTTGTCACTCTGAAAAAGGTTTTACCTCAGGACTGCACAACTTTTCTGCATCCATCTTTCCCTCTGCTCTAAATACTTAAGCTACCGATGCAGAGAAATACCCCCACAGCATAATAGTACCATCACCGTGTTTGACTGTTATGACTGTATTGGAAAATGCTCCATGGTTTCCAACATGCATGCACTTGAAAACTTAAGCTAAACAGTTCAGTGTTTGTTAAATCAGATCAGATTTTTCATGCCATTGTCCAAGTCACTCACAGTGTCTTTTTGGTAAACTTCACAGCAGACATTAAGGCGTGGTGTCTTTGGCCACTTGCACCATAAAAGTCCTGATTGGTAGACTTCTGCACATATGATTGATTGTCACATCAGAAAGAACTCTGAATCTCACTCCAAGTCAGCATTGACTTCCTGTCTAAGAGTGACCTTAAAGAATT
This sequence comes from Hirundichthys speculiger, assembly GCA_018398805.1. Classification (NCBI taxonomy): domain Eukaryota; kingdom Metazoa; phylum Chordata; class Actinopteri; order Beloniformes; family Exocoetidae; genus Hirundichthys; species Hirundichthys speculiger. The sequence goes on along the minus strand of JAGFBZ010000771.1, from coordinate 1,409,514 downwards.
AAGATGGTCACATACTTATATGCACTGTGAGCGTGTCCGGACTTAGCCTCAGCACCTTGCCCTGATCTTGATCCCTGTCACTTTAATGCATGCGAGGACAACTTTCCAATGTAGATGCGTCTGAGAGCACATGGCCAGTGCTTCTTTTGAAGAAGAGGGTTAAAATGAACAACTGCTACTACAAACATGCCCATAACACATTTGCAGCTCTATTAACACATGCTGACTCAACACTGCTGAAATTTGACGCGGGCATCGTTTCTCTTTCTCCACCATCTATTGCAAGGTTGCAACAGAAAAGCCTCTCTTGTGTCTATGGGAATACAGGAGCGCTGCATGTCTTCTACCCTTCCTTCCGTTCACTGCCTCCCTCTTCGTACACTCAGGACGTTGGTTGTGACCACCCCCCCACCCCACCCCCCCAGTGCCCCCCACCAAAATGCCCAACACAGACTCATTCTCTTAGCTGCACTTCTGTCTGACACGCTCTCTCGGGACTCCCCCGTGAGCAAGCCAGGCAGGTAAACTCAGCACTGGATCAGAGTATGATGCTGAGAGGAGAGAAAGAGGGTGAGGGCAATGTGTGTGTGTTTATGAATCTGTGTGTGCGCTGCTGCATCGCTGAGCTACAGAGACCGGAGGCGAGGAGAGCTGGAACGTTTGTCCTTGAGACTGACTGACTGACTGCAGCTGTAGACCAGAGAAGCGGCCAGCCAGTGGATGAAAGTGACAGTGAGTACTGACCAAAAGCGATAAGATGAGGCGGACAAGGAAAAGTGGATGTGGGCTTCTGGAAATTCCACCGAGTGGACCAATGTGTTTTTGCTCCTGTCTGCTTAGAAACAGTCCAGTGTGGTGTTTGAGCGGAAACAGGGTTGTGTGTGTGCGCGTTGGTGTGTGTGTGTGTTTGTATGTGCCTGCAGGTGAAGGTCTACTCTGATCCCGGGTGAACTCATCTTCCTGGTTTTTTTTCTTGGCTCACTTCAATACTTCATTTAAAGCCTTTGTGAAAGACTTTCAGTTCAGCTATTCATTTCATCCACAGCAGCTTTTGTTTTTTTTTTTTTTTTTTTGTGTGTGTGTGTGTCTTTCTTTGTATGTGCAGGATCAAGAGACATGTCAGTAAACATCAATGTACATTTGTCCAGCAGTGTCCCTCCTCTTTTCTCTCTTCCTCACTGCTTCTGTTGACAGATCAATACGTATGCATGCATAATTGGAAGTCATTTATGGCAAGCCTCCAAAGCGACTCATTATCATGTGTAATCTTGCAGAAAATTACATTTTGACTGGTGTATCCTGGCATGGCCAACAATCTGTGGACTGTGCTGAGCAGGCTAACTGGGTGAGGGGGATGACCAGAAGGTGGGGTCACTCAAAGAACACCCCTGAAGCTTTGAGGAAGGGTAGGGAAGAGAAGAAGCAGGAGAGAGGGTGTTAAATCTCGCCTTGAAATTTCCCAGAGGTTCACCTGGAAGCATCTGTGTGATCAAATGATAAAGGACAGGAGGGAGGTACAGAAAGAGGGAAAGGATGGCAACACATATGTGAAATATGGAAATAGAAGGCTATTGGCTGAGTATTGTCATTTTTTTTTATTGCCTCCAGAAGGCGAGGCGGTGTCGTGAGACAAGACTGGCTCACCTGTGGATCTGCTGACAGAATGTGTTGGGCCAAGTGAGAGGGATGGCTGAATGGATGGGACTGACGCAGCCAGAGGGTGACTGTGTAAAGCATTGACAGTTGTTTTTTTTGTTTTTTTTCTTTTCTAAATAGCTTATAAAAACATGACGGGAGCACTCTTTTTTATTTTGTGTGTGTTTTGTGTTGATCTGTTTAGTGTACACATGCTGACACTGAGCCACAGGGCAAAATTTGCCACCTGCAGAGATAAAAGTGATATGATGAGATGGACTGCATGCCGTTTTTCTGTGTTGGTGTGTGAAAGTGCTTTCTAATAGCTCCTGACATCAGCATTAGGCATGTGTGGTGCTGACTCTCACAAATCAGTGTGTGTTGGACCCACATCATGGGACGGGGCTGGGAACCAGGTGTTTTTATGTCTGGACTGGTGGTAGTAGCTTTCGTTTATGAAGACCAAGTCTTTTTCTTTTTTTTTTTTTCTTCAGTTTGTTGGATGAAGCTAATTCTAACTACTAAATTCACAGTTTAATGTTGGAGTTGGGAATGGTAGCTTGGACAATAATACAAAAAAAAAAAAAAAAAAACAATCAAAAAGTGAAACAACAAAACAGAAAACATGACAGCATTTCACCAAAAAATGTTACATGGAAAAAGGTAATAAAAATTCAAAGTCTGACATTTCACATTTCAGAAAACCGGTTTGACAAAACACAACTGATGATGAAGCTGAAAGGCCATGAGATGACTGTTTCCTTCTTGTCCTCCTCGATGTCTTTTTGGCTTTGACTGTGCCGACATTCCAGAAAAATAAAAACTGCAAGATGCAAAACAGAATTGCTGCAGAAATTCTTAACAAAACATGGCAACACTTCACATGCCGCAACAGCAAAACTCTTTCAGAACTGTTCTGTTTTTCCAACAGTGTTTGTGTTCTCCCAAACGTTGTCTGTCTTTTCTGGTTTGCTGTTATTTTGTACCAGATGCCCTACATACAAACACTAAAGGGATGAAAACTTTTTTTTTTTCCCGTCATGCTGCTTGTACAGATTTTTTTTTCTTTTTCTTTAAGGAACTGTAGTAAAATAAACATGAATGATCATCACACATTGTACTCAAGTGCATCAAAATGAATGCCTAACATTTAATGGGTTGCAACACATAACTGAAAAAAGTGTTCCTCAAGAGAACAGAAAAAGGTGAGAAGCTACAGTTTTGCTGTATATGTCAGTAATGGAACCTTTGGTGTGGTCGTGGCGTCTGCATCGCCTTACATCGTTTGAATTTTGAGACTAACAAGTTTGGTTATAACTTTTGAAAAGGCCTCAATCCTATTTTTCCTTTTCCTTACTTCTTTATTTTCTGTTTTAAGCGCTATTGTGTACAGTATCGAGCGTCCCAAGGATTTTTCAGAAATGGTCTCCTCCAAACGGACTGATACTCTATCATCTAATTAAATTTTACAACCCTCAGGCCTCGGAGCTCCATTCTATAGGATCACCTGCCACTTCCCAGAAAACTAGAGGTAGGGCCAAAAGGGTGAGTTTGGATTGGCCCTTTAAGGAGATTTTCCCGTTGCCCCGTGAGTGTTAAGGAGATAAGTCCATCATTAGAGTAAATGTACTTACACTTGCCTCCAAAAGCTATACAATATGTGCAAAAGAGACCTGCAGCCTTGTCTTGGAAGCTCATAAGGAAAACTTAAAGAAAAAAAAAGGGAGAAAGCTCAGAGCAGAATAATGAGAAGTTGAGGTCCAAACATAGACTGATAAAATAAGATGTCAAGTAGCTTCTGTGTGCTGCTATGCTCTGGACTTCCTGTTTAAAATAAAGACATCTGAAGACCACATGTAGGCACAAGATGAGATCAAAGATGCCCCCATTTTTACCCACCCAGCGTGTAATGTAGTACATGCAGGCATACAAAAGAGGGTGGCCAGCAGATGACCCGTTAATCCAATCATGCTTGTCGAGAATATGAAAGGTATTTGCCGTGGTAATCCATATTATGCTGTTAGGGTAGGCTTGGTTACACGGACTAATCACCCTGAGGCTGAAGGGCCTTACGGTGATTGGTGACGGGCACCTGCCAGGAAGCAATATGGCCGGATGACGGGAGAGAGGCACAACAGTGTGCATCTGTGTAAATTTCTTGCTCCAGTACAGTCCTTTCAATGCAATACTGTGTAGTGTAAATGTCAAAGAAATTCCTCTACTACGTGGCAATCCACTCCATTATCACCGTAGACTGCAACAGTTTTCCTCATTGCATTTAGTCTCAAATATATATGAAATGGGCTCAGGTTATTCCTAATGAAATCCTGTCTGCTCGACAGCCTTCCTGTGTGTATACGTTTCCCAGCAGTGACTCACTTCCTCCGCGGTGGGACTGTAGGGTCTCAAGATGAGTGAAAAGCATTTGAAGACCATTGACCAACTGGGAAGCACCAGTAGCAGCTCTGAGTGACATTTCTATGCTTAAGTTCCTTTAAGCTTCTCCCAGGGGGTTTCTAAGGTTTCTGTCATGGATGTGCGTGTGTGTGTGTGTGTGTGTGTGTGTGTGACCTCTGATCCCTATACAGTGTGCCGCAGATCAATGTGAAACTGATCCTGTTCCAAGTCTCCATCAGACAGTCATTTTATGTATTATTTCCCCCACCCCATCCATCAATTTAAAGACAACAAACTGCAAAGTGTATGGATGTAAGTTACTCTTATCTTTTTAAATATTAGATTATTAATTTTATTTATTTAAAAAAATTGAACCATTATCTTATTGTGTCTGTATCCTTTTGAAAGCCATACAAGTGTCAGAAAGAGGGGCGTGTTGGTGCAGCAGGACAATGGTGTTTGCACACAGTGTCAATAGTCTTTCCCACTGTCTCAGTAATTGATGGATGACCAAGGGTCAGATATAAGCTAAGCAGATTACACTCACTAGTTCTGAGGCTAATGCTAATGTGTGCGAGGTGGGGTGGGGGGTGGGGGGGGTGGAGCTGCTGAGTGACTGTCCGGTTCTGAAAGTCGATGCGACAGCTGTCCCTGGAGGCTGAGATTTGGTGGCTGTGAGTTAAGAGATGAGGAGGAAGAAGTGGACGCACACACAGTCGTGCCCGTTTCACTTGCACTTTTCCTATTCTTCAGATAGAAATGTATGCATCTGCTGTGTGGGGTCAATAGCTGGCAGCTGGGTCCTCTGTTTAAGGCAGTGTCCCTCCGGAGAGGCGATTGAGCTTCTGTCTTCGGTTCAGACTCAGCAGTGTAAAAACATTTTTGATGTTTAACTGGAGCCATTTGTGTTTGGTCTTATGTAGCTTGTTTCCAGACTGTCAGTTCTGGGTTTTTTTTTTTCCCCTCTCTTTTTCTTCAGATCATGCTGATAAACCAAAGGAAATGACCAGAAAGATTCAAAAAGGAACAAAATGACAAGCAAACTCAAAAACTGTTGCACTCACATTTCACACAGTCACTGTACTTTTAGTTGCTTTGCTTGTTTGGAGTTGACACAGTTTTACACCAAGCACCTCAGGCTTTATTTATCATTTCTCTTGAACTGTCAATGTTGCCATTGTTTTTTTTTTTTTTTTTCTTCTTTTCTTTTTTTTTTTTTGTATTGCCTACATTTTTGGCATCCAAGAGGAGCAGATATTGACCAGTACTGGATCTTTATAGTCAATGCCAAATAAAAAAAAAAGTCAGATATGATGAGCTCCTTGTTTAACCTTCCAGAAATTAATTTTACAAACCAATAAGCAACTAGCTGCAGAAACAGCTTGACTGTGCACCACCGTCTGCTCGGCTGTGATGCTTTTTTTTTCTCCAACTTTTGCAGGCAGCACTGAGGGGACTGTAAGCGATGATGTAGGAGCTACTCTGCCAGGCTAAATATTTTATAACACAATTTTTCAATTGATGTCAACCAGTTTTCTTCAATCTGTTCTAATAAAAAAAGATTTAAACTGGGGTTCATTTCAGGTAGCAAATAAGCAAATCCTAATGTTTCAGTGATGGGTCATTATCAACAGCTATTATAGGCGCACTGCTATATCTGTTCTGTTCTACAAAAGTAGATGGCAGTAGTTCCAGATTTCCTCAATGTATCATATCTCCAAATTATGTCTTTCTTTATTTTTTCACTCTTTATTTTTTGTTGCTTATTGACTTAAATAGTTTGTACATATGTAACAATTTATTTGCTATAAGCTTCTTCTTCTTCCTCCCTTCAGGGGTCGCCACAGTGAATCATCCACCTCCATCTAACTATCCTCTACATCCTCTACCCTCTACACCAACTAACTTCATGTCCTCTTTCATTACATCTATAAATCACTCACTATAAATCACTTGTCACTCCCAAAGAGAACCTCATCATTTTCACTTTTTGCTACCTCCAATCTCTGCTTCCTGTCTTTTCTTCAGTGTCACAGTCTCTAAACCTATACCACATCGCAGGTCTCACCACCGCCGCATACACGTTTCCTTTCATGAGACTCTTGTATCACACACTTGAAACTTTTCTCCACCCATTACAACCTGTTTGCACATGCTTCTTCATGCTCCCTGCTCTCGCTACAGGTCACAGTGTCGCCTGCAAACATCATAGTCCATGGAGATTCCTATCTATGCTCATCTGTCAGTCTGTCCATCACCATAGCAAACATGAAGGAGTTCAGAGCTCTTCCTTGATGCAGTCACACCTCCACCTTGACTTCACCTTGAACACCTACAGCACACCCCACCCCTGTCTTACAGCTCTCATACATGTCCTGCACCACTCTAACATACTTCTCTGCAGCACCCTGTCATCTCCTTTCTCAAGGTCTATCAAGACACAATGCAGCTCCCTCTGACCTTCTCTGTACTTCTCTATCAACATCCTTAAAGCAAATATTGCATCTGTAGTACTCTTCTTTGGCATGAAACCATACTGCTGTTCACAGACGCTCACTTCTGTCCTTAGTTTAGCTTCTACTACTCTTTCCCATAACTTCATTGTGTGACTCATCAACTGTATTCTTTTGAAGTTGCCACAACGCTGTCGTCTCCCTTATTCTTAAAAATTGGCACCAGCACACTTCTCCTTCATTCTTCAGGCGTCCTCTCACTCTCTAAGATCTTGTTGAATGTCCTTAGTCAAAAACTCTACTGCCACCTCTCCTAAGCACTTCCAATTACTCCACAGGTATATCATCAGGACCATCTATCTTTCTACTCCTCATCCTCTTCAATGCCCTCCTCATTTCAGCCTTTCAAATCTTTGCTACATCCTGGTCCACAACAGTCACCTCTTCTACTCTTCAATCTCTTTCATTCTCAATGATTAAAAAAAAGTGGAATTCCTTCTTTTTTTATATTTATTTTTTACCTGATAAAGCCTTTCACAATCTTATATAATACCGTTTCTGAAACCAGTGAGGGTAAATAATTGATAGCAATAACAGAGCATGAGTTTCAAGAAGTAGGTGGAGTTCTGTTTGGTCTGTGTTCCACTAAAATTCTTGTAGTTATATGTATTAGTTGATTTCATACTCATTTTTAAAGTAATAAACCAGAGTTAAAACAACCTTTGGTCTTTAAATTGATGGGCAGGAGTGCAAACATTTCGTTCGGGGCCAAAACAACATGAATTGAAGCAGTTTTGAATTACAACAGATTGTGTTTGCAGCATCAAAGGAAATTAATGATAGGGGCTGATGGAACTATGCCAAAATAAATTTATATTTTAATCCTCTGACTGTACTCAAATACGTCTCTGTTTGTGTACAAAAAGTCTATAAAAATCACCGTTGGCACAAGAATCTCTGTCTGGTCGCCACCTTGACATTTTTCTGAACAAATCAATGACTGGGCCAAGCAAACTCCTGTCAATAGATGAAAAAGGAGGGGACTTTGTGGCCTCTGCTTCCACTGCTACTTGTCCATTTATGACAAAGTAGACAATTATTTGAAGCAGAGGAGATGAACTCTCCTCTACTGACACTAGTTTTCTTAACATCAGAGGTCAGCATCGGTAGTATGGACTTGTGATAAGGTGGCAGCGACTGGATGAAGACGCCTGTACAAACTGTCCTTTTTATACACCTTTTGTAAACATACAAAAGTTAAAATGACCTCCCTGTCAAAAGGGAGGTCCATGCTGTCGCTTAAGTGGATAGCCAATTATGAGTATTGTCAGAAGCTTAAAATGGCAATTTATTTTGATGTAACTTCACTGCCTCCTGTCCTAACACTATTATATGCAATTTGGTACAGATATATTTTGTTCTCACTCTAAACTTCTAAATGTTGTTTTGATCTCAGACAAAACTTTACAATCCTTACCATTTAATAACAGATCTAGGGTTGTTTTAACTCCAGAAAGTTCCTTTCAGTGTTCTCTGAAAAAGGTTTCCTGGGGTGTGTGGAAACTGAACAAAAGATGCACTTAGAGGAAAAGTAAAGAAAATGAAATAATTTGGCATGAAAATAATATTTCCAGTATTTGCAGCTCTAATCCTGACTTTATCCTAATTCTCTTTGATGATAAACTATTCAGTCAGCTGCGACGGGGTTTCATGATTCTTATCAGTTTGTACGTCTTATGTCAACTGGACTGCATGTCCTAGGATACGGGAAATAAAATCTACCGTTTAATAATTGTTTATCTATTATTTGGTGACGCACAGTAAGTGATAAAGAAGGTAAAATTAAACTAATCAGGGGAGTTTTCTTTTTCAAGCGGTCCATTTGACAAAACTGACTCATCTCAAAAGCAGCCGTGTTTGAACAAATAATCCACTGATGGGAACAAGCAGATGAAAAGAAACTGAGAAGGCTAGAGCCAATTCATTTTAACATCAAAACTAAACGGTGCTTCTCTGTGGAGATAACTTTTTATGTGATAACTAAAATTGCTGAGGGTTTATGGCCACACCGCTATGTTTTTCTCTTGTTTTATGTGTATTTTATGCCTTTAAAATAAAGTTGCTTATCTTTAGAAATCCCTCCCTTTATCTTTTATGATTTTTATACACATTTCCCCTTGAGTTAATATGTCTGTTGTTATGTGGCTGCTATAATAAGATGACTGTTTCAGTTGGCTGGGAGTTTTCATGTGGTGCATAATGAGATAAAGGCCACTCCATGCAGTCTGCTGTCGGGCCTTTATCTCGCAGCAGATTAGCACAGGTGCTTTCATTCCTGTGGAGACTGGTTCAGCGGGGGTTAGCTTTAGAGTAGGAGATCATGATGATCAAGTGACGGTACTAACGGGAGAAAAAGATTTTGAAGCACGACAGTAGTGCTTGACAGATTGTGCATCCCTCTGAATGGTCAATATTGCTGTGTGAAATTACTGAAAAATCTCAGGATGTTATTTCCACACTAACGAAAAGATTCAGATTAGCAGTTTGTGTGCAGGTGGAGTCAGAGTTGGGCGTTTTTGATCAGGGGGAAGATAACGAGGTATGAGCGGGCATCCTGTTTTACTTGAAGAACGGGCATCTATCCAAGCCTGATCTTCACTGCATGTTTGTGGAAGTGTGTCAGTATATAAATTAGATTTCTGAGAAGCTCAGAAAAGCAGTTGTTGGTGCTTTTTAGACTGGAAAGGAATACAAAACTGAGAGCTTGGACTTCACAAATCCATTAGGCAGTCTGTGTACAAACAGAGGAAAATGCAAGATCACTGTTGCCCACAACAGGAGCAGTCGACCTACAAAGATCACTCCAAGAACAAAATGTGTCTTTGAGATGTTAAAATAAACTTTTCAAACAAGCTAAGTAATTAAAAGTGACTCCTTTGGTTCATATTATGCAAACAAGTAGACTATCAGTACACCAAACATCAATAATGTGTGTAACAGGGCTGCAAGAAGAGAAAGCTCTTCTCGCAGTGTCTTTCAAAGGGGGGTTTGGTTCAAATGAGAAGTGTTGTATTGTAACATAATATCCTCTTCCCATCTGCAAAACGTGGCGTTGACACCATCATGAGACTGTTCTGGATTTCAGGTTGACTTGCCATCTTTGATGCTACATTTGTCTGAACTGAATCTCAACAGGACACTGGTCATTTAGCAAGGCAACAACCTTAAACACAAATCACTCCGTCAAAGACCATTGGTGTTTTGGCATCAACATGTCAAAGTACTGAACTTAAATATGTAGAAATTTTATTAAAGGATCTGAAGCAGCCTATGTGAGGCAGTTGGCCAGTGTCCAAGCACTGAAAAAGTGGTGCTGAATCATTTTCACCAGAGAATAACTGATCTGCTTTCAGGGCGTGCTTTATCTTCAAGCAGAAATTCAGAAACATTTGAAGCACCTCTAAAGCGCTGAAATCCCTATTTTATGATTTATCATGATGCATTGTTGCCCCCACTGAAATCTCAGGGAGTTTTTGCTACCCTGGAATCCTGAAATGCATGTTTCACACCTGTGCTTTGCACCGATGAAAGACTCTCTGCTTCTGTGCCCGTGCAGATCCAAGAGGGAAACTCACTGAGTCATATATTAATTCAGATAGAACTGGAACAACGTAGTGACACAGTCCACACTGTTGTACTATGTTATATTAACATTCAGAGGGCTGCTTTCATACTGGAGCTCAGTTCAGATTTTAACAGACTGATTTGGAATTTATGATTTCAATGTCATGCATGACTGTTAGATGGTTTGAGTGATTATATGTATTTCTACATACATGTGTGTTTGTATATCATTTTTGCTGGCCTGAGCTCCAACAGGTCACATGTGTTTGTCTTTTTTGTGGATTAGTACGTTGTTACCACTGGTAAGACTACTGAGCTGCTGGGTGACTTCGGTTCTTTCAGCTCCAACAATAGCATTCTTTGGTGGACTGATTCGCCTCATCGAGATTTGATTACTGTTAATGATTAGCAGTATAACATTTCCATGCTTTTTATAATATCGTAAACCAATAAAGGTTGATCATTACTAATTGTTTTCAGAGACAGAACAGATGGGTATACTTCATCAAGCAGTCACTTTTCTTTGCTTTTTTTTTTTTTTTCTTATTTGCTGGGTTACTGATGGTGCAGAGTACAAATACTCCAATATTAGTCCAACTACATGATGCTGGTATGATACGCACATACAGAGATTGGGTTAAATTAAACATTTTTTTTAATGCTCAATCCTAATGTGTTGTTTCTGTCACTCACATCTTGTTGCACCTGTTAACCTTTTGACATGCTGGACCCTACTTAGTCTGCCTCCCTTTTTGTTTGCACGTGGGCTTTTGAGTGAAAGGCAGAAAGCATCACATTAGGCTCACAGCCAAGGCTGATTATCTCAGATAAAAGCGCTGCACTAGCAGGTAAGTCAGTTAAGGCTTAAGTAGAATTTGTGTTAATGTGTCTCAGTATGCGGCTGTCCATATGTTTGTTCATATAGCGCGGAGAGCTGTTGATGTTATTCTAGACATGGCATTCAATTCACAAAGTAGATATGAGGGCATTCTTCAAATCAGGATTTGAAGATTATTTTTGTTTGGACCAATCAGACAGCTTTTGAGAGGTTCTAAGTAGTGCTGGGCGATATGGAAAAAATCATATATCACGATATGGACTATTTTATATCACGATAATGATATATATCACGATATACCATAATAAAGTATGTTTTCAGTTATTCTCTGAAAAGTTTGACAAAAATTTAATTGCCTACTTTTCAACTTTATTTTGAAAAGACATTTAGCTGAACTGTCACAAACATACATTTTAATGCAGCAAAAACAGGTAGGTACAGAGGTACAGTAGCTTTCACATTTTTTTTAAAGTGCACGACAGTTTCTGAGAGGAAAAACACATTTTTGCACTGAAGTTCAGCTATAAAAAATAAACACAAATTATTTTTCAACTTTCTGAAATCTGTAACCTTGTAGTGCAAAGTTTGCAAACCAATATAAAGTGTCTAAAGTAAACATCAGGGTTGAAAGAACTCTGTTTAAGGCATTAACCATGAATAAAAGTGCAAACATAAAAGGCTACTTTGTAGAAGTAGATATGTTTCTATCAAATTTATTGTTGCAGGTTATTTAATCACATATTTGCTGTAATAATTGATAAAATTAGGTTAGAAACTATAGAAACGATAGAAGAGAAATGGCACGATATACACTTTTATATTGTCCCCACGATATGTATCATCATATTGCCCAGCACTAGTTCTAAGTAATGCTGTAGGGATGAGGTCCTGAATCTGGAGAGGTGGTGTGCAACCAACAACTTAGCACTAAACATCTCCAAGACAAAGGAACTCATCCTGGACTTCCGGAGAAACAGCGCTACCCCTGCCCCCCTGTACATCAACGGTGAATGTGTAGAGCGAGTGCAGTCATTCAAATTTCTGGGGGTCCACATCTCTGCTGACTTATCCTGGTCCAGCAACACGTCAGCCTTGGTTAAGAAGGCCCAGCAGCGACTACACTTCCTCAGAGTGCTCAAAAAGGAACAACTGAGCACAAGCCTGCTGGTGACCTTCTACCGCTCCACCATAGAGAGCCTGCTGACCTACGCGGTGTCAGTGTGGCACTCAAGCTGCACGGTGGCGGACAGGAAGAGACTGCAGAGGGTGACCAACACCGCACAAAAAATTATCGGTAGCCCCCTGTCTTCTTTGACGGACATCCACAGCTCCAGATGCCTGAACAGAGCAAAAAACATTCTAAAAGACAACACTCACCCCGGCTTCCATCTGTTCAACCTGCTACCCTCTGGCAGGCGGTACCGGTCCATACCAGCCAGAACAAATAGACTTAGAGACAGCTTCTTCCCTAAAGCTGTCAAAATACTCAACTCCAGTCTGCACTGACGAACTGACAAACTTCACACTGGATGTCACCTGCACCTTTTTATCATAGGCCACTTGCACTGCAATCTGTATTGTAAATAACCACTATTTATTATTGAAAGTCACATGTCACTTTACCACCATTGCCTTAAATTCACACTGTAACTGAAATCTGTATTTTTACCTGTTAATAACAAATATTTATTACTGAATGCTGCTATTTTCACATGTCACTTTATCCATACCACCAGAGCATCATTACTACAAATCTGTATTATGTATAATATTCGCAATCTCACTTATCACAAGGTTTCTGCCTACTGGTTTATTTTTCTTTATTGTGTACATACTTGTATATATAATTTCTTGTACATTTTTCATCCTGTGTGCACTCTATGGGGCAGCTCTGAATCTCATTACACTCTGTGTAATGACAATAAAGGTGTTCTATTCTATTCTATTCTATTCTATTCTATTCTATTCTATTCTATTCTAGTAATGCCCCAAATGATTGTCTATGTACCCCCTTTTATAAAAAAAAAAAAAAAGAAAAATCAGCTCTTTAATTATTCAGTAATGATGAAAAGTTAAAACTCCATGATATGTCCTAAAAAATGATCCAAAACTTTTATATATTTTTAAAAAGTTTTATGATACAATTAATTTTCACCTTGGATAACTTAAGTCCTGTATCAGTTTGTGTATTAGTTTACCTAAACTGGTTTAAAGTGATTATTACTCACTACAATGTTATTACAGTAATTAAAGCGGCTTCTCGGTGACTTTAACAACTGGGATGTTGTTTGAGTAGTCTCGAGCCACAAAACTACCCCCGAAAAAATGAATAAGAGTGATGTCGAGATGTAATTTAAATAAGTGAAGAAGTGAGTGTTTTGTATAAATCTGCTGAAAGTTTATGTCTGCAGTGGACTCTCGCGTCTGCACTCCCACGCTGAGCTTTTTCCGACTTGTAAAACCTCCTAAATACCCCAATCCTCTCTTGTCATATCCACCTGCCTCAGCGGCCCTGGCTCTGATTGGCTCTGATTGGCTCAGCCCAACAGCCAATCAGCAGTCGGCTGGACGTGGTGGGAGGGGAGGCCATTCAAAATGCGTAGCTGGGAGCTCACGCGGGCCGGCTTGTTCGCTAGGAGACCAGTGTATCTCACAGCCACCGGTCATAACAGTCCGGACTTCAAAGGCGGCCGGGGTGTTTGCGGTTAGTGAGAAGTGCGACTGGCAGGAAGGCAGACGCGGGGCGGGGGTGCGGGGGGGACCAATGAGCCGAGCTGAGAGTGGGACAGAGCCGAGGAGAGGGCGGTAGATGGAGACACAAAGTTTGTAGGCAGGATAAGGAGAAAGTGACAGCGCAGTGAGAGGTGAGGTTTATAAAAGCTGTTGTGGAGGAGGAGGCGGACAGAGACAAACGGGACATTTTTTCTTCTCCTCGGGGTACGGTGGCCGAGCTCAGATGGATTTAGTCGACCTCTACCTCCCGGAGTGCTTTAGCTACACCCCTGACACAGAGTAAGTACCCTCTAACAGCACAAATGCTTCACAGAACCTGACATTTGCTCTCTCAAACTGGAGCTACAGTTAGTGATGTTGTGATACTACCAGACAAGATCCTTCTCTGTATGGTATCACAGGCAGTTTTATTCAGAACACACAGTTTGGGTGTTTGCTGGGCTGAAGCATCCCTTCCATCACTGACATTGAAGGAAAATTAATTTTCTACAAGTATTTGCTTATCTTGCTACATCACTTAATGACAAAGGAATGCAAATCCATAAAAAACATTTATAACTGTTGGATTCCTACTGTCTGTTCTTGCTGATGTACAGTTTCATTTCATTAACAATTAATGGAATATTTATAATTAATAGAATGATCCAAAAGTCTATTTAAATGTCAAGAATCCTCCAAAGGCCACTATGTTGTTTTATAAAATGAAACTTTGTTAGAAACAATTGAAATGGAAACAGATGGAATGGTGGTAAACATGAAAAAAAAAAACAAAAAAAAAAACAAAACAGAAGATTCTCTATTTATTGTTTAAATAAATATTGACTGACTATTTGGTTAACTAGTTTTTACAGCTCTATCAGTACTTTAGGGAAGAATGAATGCATTTTCCAAAGTGTGTGGGTTTGTTCACATGGATGCTTTTGTTTGTTGATAGTCATGGACTAACTAGTCTAACTAGTCTTGGTGTGGGAGAACAGCCTGGTTGATCCAAAGCTGGTGAAAATCGTCCCAAGTGGACAAGTAAAAACAAACGTGAAAGCCTTGGAAAAGATGCGCAAAAACGATGTTTGATTGACAGCTTGGCTGTCTTTGCATTATGGGGGGAGGGAGGGGGAGTCATGTTCATTGCCATCACCATTGCGCTTTTATCAAATGTGGCATAATCAGTCTGAGAACACATCTCTTCGAGTATTTCAGGGTTGAAATGAACCTTCCCTGTGAGTGAAAGATAAAGACAATTAGGAGAAGGCGTGGATGCTCAGGTCGGCTGATTGCTTGTGACACGGTGAGGCAGATAAGGATGTGGAGAGAGGGCAATGACGGCTGCAGATGATCCCCCACGCGTGGCACGGCATCCATGCCCTGAGAGTCCGCAGGTCCGAGCTCCAGCCTTGAGCATCTCATCTCATCTCCCAGATTCATCCAAAGCCTGTCTGAGGCTCAGAACTAAAAAAAAAAAAATGCTAAAAGGTTGGTCAACACCCACTCTGAGAAGTAATATTACAGAGAGAATCTCAGTTGCATCATATTTGAAATTCTTGACGGTTTCTAGACTTATTTAATCTTTTATTTTTTCTACTTCCTTCCCTCCTTCCTTCTCATCCAGAGGGGTCATTGTCTGAATTATGACTCTGCTCGTTGGAAAGAGAGTGTTGTGCCCTCTCTTTTCTTTCAGTGTCTCCCCCCCAGGTTAATGAGCCGCAGGACTGCCCCTTCCCTTTTGTGCCTCCCCACTTCTCTTCACACTCCCTCTATTTGTCTGCCTCTCTTGTGATATCCTCCTGTCTCTCCTCTTATTCGACTCCTTTTGTCCTGCCGTTTCACGCTGCATTTTATGCTTTGTTGCCAAGGTACAATTAGACTTGTTTTGGATACTAGGACACAAAAGGTATGATAACTTTGAATACCCACAGAAACACACACACGCAGACACACACACACACTGATTTATCCATCCTGTGCACCGGCTGTCTTTTGATGGGCTTTTATGTGATCTTGTAGATTAGTTATCTGCCAGAGTGAATATCGCTTCCCATCTGATCATCAACTATAATGCCATTTCATTATGAAAGCCCCAACATCCAAGCCCTCCTCGCCCACCTCCCCCCCTGTGATACATCACAACGGGAAAGTGCATAGTATATCTCACTCTGTACCTGTCAGAGACTTGACACAGCCGTATAGACACCTGTGATGTATAGCCAATGAGGATAGCGGCGAGTCACTTTAAAAGGAAACGGGAGTCTATTCACGGTGTTGTTTTTATAGTCTTCAGAGTGGATTGAATGAGTTAGAGAGCGAGTCTGTTAATTGGAATCTTGGGTGCCAGTTTAGGAGAGACGGTGTGGAGAATGGATAGGTGAACAAATTTTGACATTAGATGTTTTTCTTAGAAATAGATAAAAGGTTTGTTCTTTTAAAGCATCTATAATTGATTGTTATAGCCAGTCGGTTATATGAGGCTTTTGGTTCTCTCTCCTACTATTCTCAGCTTTTGTTTTCAGTCACAAAGGGCTTATAAAATACAAGGATAAAACCACTGAGTGTTACTCGGTGAGCAGCAGAAATAAAGATATTTCTGTCAGAAGTTGGTGGAGATTTAAAGCACAGCTAAACGTAGAGCAATCTAGAAAAGCATCGAGTATAATCTACTGTGCCTCTGGGGACATGTGACAGTGTTTTTGGGTGTCTAGTGTGGCGAGCTGAAAGCAGATAAGGAACTTGCATACTCAAAGGTTATTTCTAGGATCTATCTATCTGGATATATTGTCTTTTTTTTTTTTTAATACTCATCCCCATTTAAGAAAGCAGCTGCTTTGATGACTGCAGTTGTTTGATTTCCCTTTTGAGTTGTTGTCTCTCTTGGTATTTTCACATGACTGTTTCTTACTGTGCATCTCTGTCCCTGTCTTTGTGGCTTTGAAGAGGGGTTGGTAGTGCGTGGCCATGGTTTACTTTGTGGGTGGTTAAAAGCAGCCAGTCTTTTTGCCTACCAAATAACTTATGATGGGGAGACTGATTTACATGGCAGGAACCAGATTTGCTCGGACCTCCACAAAGAGCAGAGTGGGAGACGTGCACAGCTGTGTGGACATCGTGAATTTGTGTGCATGTGTTTATCTGCGTGTGGTTGTCTGAGACAGAGATATGTCAGACTTTTTTTTTTTTTTTTTTTTTTTTTTTTTAAAGCTGGCGGCACAGTTCTGTGCTCTGTGCATGTATGTGTTAGGGTGTTTATGAAGACATGTGCTTGTGGAAGTGTGTGTGTGGAGGGAGCTTTAGCATGTTCCTGATCACAGGTTCCTCAAGTTTACTGTTTGCAGAGAAGTGGTAGACTATCTAAGCTTATTTTTACATCCATGCATGAAGCCCTGACGCCAGCGTGTGAACCTGTGTGTCTTTAGCATGTGTTGTTATGTGTGTGTGTGTGTGAGGGCAGATCACATGCCTGGGAACCTACTGTCCACTTCAGCTGGTTTCAGATGTTTTTTTTTCTTTTTTTTTGTTTTTTGTTTTTTTCTCCTCTCCTCAACACGGTGACAGAAAGTCTGCTGTGGTCACTTCTTCATCTAATAATAGAGCTATGATGCAAACTTTAACATGCAGGCCCACATTTCTATATAGCAATTATTATAGAAGCAATGGGAACGTCAGTATTGCATCAATAAAAAGGGCAAAGTATTTTGCTTTTGAAACAAGAGATTGGCCTTTTAATGTAATTTTTCTCTCCAGAAGCACAAGAGGAACAAATCTGGGAATTTAACGTGGAAGAAATAAATGTTGGGTTGTACAATCTACATAAAAACATATTTTGAATCCTTTTTTCTTTTTACTGAACAGCATAATTAATATAAAACTGTCCAGTGTGAACAATTTTCACTTCGAGAACTTTGATGTTTAAAAGCCGACAGCTACTGGAGCTTCTTACAACTAATGAGTTTAACTGGTACTACGCCAGAATGTGACTGAGAAGATTTATCTTTAGGAAAGAAGAAGATGATTCTGAAAGACTGTGAGAAAACGGGTAATGGTCTAATAATAGTATTTTTCTTGGCTTGGGGGATTTTATCATCTGTAATGCATCTGATTAAAAGATGAAGAAAATCCTCAGATTGCTGTAGACCGAGATGATGAAGGCTGAGGTTTTCAGGTCTTCAGGTGACTCTGCCTTTAGAATAAACAAAAACTCTTGAAACTCTTGTGACTTGATGTCATTTAAGATGGACTGAGGTGGAAAAGGATCATATTGTCTGACGAATATGTATGGGAGTTGATAAGATTTTATTGATATTGTTCTTTTCCTCACCTCATTAATCCAGTTCTTTATCGATTAGCTTTAGTTTCAATGAGAAAACAAGTATGCCCACACAAGTTTTTAGTCTCAACACAACCGCTTTATTGTCTCAAAAATTCAAAAAAGAGCACTGCCGACACGTCAGTAATGCGCGTCCACTTCAGGTATATCTAGAATGCAGCTACATGCAGCTCTGTCACTGCATTGTTGAATGTCAAAATAAATGTGTCTTATTTTATGTCTTACTTTTTGTTGCTAATTTGGTATGCATATTTCAGCAACCCACGGCGTTGGTAAAGGAATTATTAAGTCTAGAGGGGTGGAGTTTTTGCAATTATTATTGAAATTAGAAGCCGGTTTTCAATGATCATATGACAAATCAAAATTTCAAATTCTTCTACAAAACGCTAGATGCTGTGTCTTGTCTGTTTTTATTTTTTCTGAGAACAATTTTTACCATCTGAACTGCTGAGCAGTTGAAATTGTTATCAGTGAAGAAGAGAAAACCATTTAAATTTCAAAACTACAGCATATGTCATTTCCCCAATACATCACTCAGGCAGGTGATGCAAGACATTGGTAAACTTGCCAATACCAACTATCTTTTGAAAAAACCAATTCTTGATTTTTTATGTTTAATAAAAGAAAAAAAAAAACAATTATCTCACTTTGTATGAAGGGTGACCTGGAGTCGCTGTAGAAGGACCACTGGTTTGAAATGGGTTGCTTTTTGATTCAGGAACCTTAATGGTCAAAGAACTGGGACCTCAAGTTGAAGAAATTGACCAAAAAAAATCTTTCATAATTTCATTGATATTCATGGAATACTGGGTGATGCAATGTTCCATACAACAAACACCAAAAATAAAGTAGCACCTAATAGGTTTGATTTAAAATTTTAAACTTTTTCTAGCCTTTCTCACAAAAACAAAGACAGAATAACAGTTGCAACAATCCTGTAACTGTTGTAGGAATGCTTGACAGTTCCAAAGTAATAAATAACTGAGACCAGAAGAGAGGAGAGAAAAGGCTGGAAAAAAAAAACAACAAAAAACAAGAGAGAGGGGGGTGAATGGCGATTGTGAGCTTTGCTATTTGCCTAAGTTTGCTTTAGCAGCCATCTCCTTTAAAAACAAAATAGTGTAATGTACAAAAGCTTTGCATATGTGTGAGCTCTCAAACGGCCAGTCAGACGTTGCTGGGGTGAATGGTTTGATGCACAAATGAGAGGATGTAAAAATGGTGATATCATGTCTTTGTAGTAGTTTTTTTTCTTTTTGTGGTTTGAACTTTTATGTCTCGTCTTGTTTGTGAATTGAAATGAACTCCCTGAATAAACTCCATATAAAACCACTCACTTTGGTAAATAACATCACTAACAGTATGGATGACGCGAGAGGTTATCACCATTATGAATATCAGTAAAATGCATGCACACTCATCCCATATATTGAATATTCTCATTTCCCCTCTGGTCTCTCTTCTCTCCAGGCTACTGGGCAGGATGTCAGTGAGGGGCCTGGACCCCACCTGTCCCACCTCCATAAAGCGTGAGCCCTCCAGTCCTACGCCTAGCTCTCAGGGTGACGTTAGTCCAGCCCAGCCCAGCCCAGAAAGCTCTTCCTCCGACACAAACTCCAGCTACGGTCCCCTGAAAGGCCTCGGTCATGGCAACGGGCTGGATTCACCGGGCCTCCAAGGTCACACAGCGGCGTTGGCCAACAACGGAGGAACGAACAGGTTGGTATACAACTTGCGTTGTGACTTCAGTTGATGATTTGGCAGATTCTTCCTCAATTTTCTCTATTTATGTCCAGGAGGTTTGGGGAGGAAGAGGGCCAGGTGAAGTGTGAGTTCATGCTGGGCGCGGTGGCCAAACGGGTGTGTCTGGTGTGTGGTGACGTGGCCTCTGGCTACCACTACGGCGTGGCCTCCTGCGAGGCCTGCAAGGCCTTCTTTAAGAGGACCATCCAGGGTAAGAGAGAGACAAACGCACATTCGCCCACAGGAAGATGCTCAGTTTTATGGTTTATTGTGTGTGACTGATAATGCCTTCCTTCATCATATAAACCTGTTTTACAAGCGGCTTGGTGCAGATGGAGACGTACCCCAAGCGTTTGTTTAGATATAAACAAGCCCCGATCAGTTAGTTCATAGTTTCCGCCTCCTGCCTTCCAAACTGCAGAAAGACTTTAAGTAAAGATCTGTTTGCAAACAGCTGATATGTGATTAAGCTTACAGCACGTTGTGTATACAGTCAACATGCTGAAGTTTAGGTTTAGAGGAGGGAGATAGCTGCGGTGCTGATTGCAGACTGTGTGCCAGCGGCCCATAACAGATGTGTTTTAAATGGATTGTCCTGCTCCCTATCGGCTCTCGGCCCAGGTCGAAGACCTGGTAGGCTGCGTCTTGTTAAGGCCTCTGCCAGTAGGATGCATGTAAATGGGTTCAAAGGGCAAGCTTGAGCGGCTTTCTCATCAGATGAGGAGATCTGATGTCTGGCTCATCAGATACTTCCTGTTTTCGACCAAAGGTTACAGCTGAGAGTGCCTGCAACTGGCTTAATACCATCAGGCTTAACATTCACCTTAAGCCAGTTAGTTCCGGCAGACTCTGCTTATTTATGTTCATTTTCATGCCACCAGTTATGAGAGAGAAATCCTAAATTACTCAGCCTGTTTTTTTTTTTTTAATGATCTTTTGTCGTAAGCTTTAGTTTGATATTGAGTCTGAAAATTCATAAGAGAAACCTTAAATTTCAAAGTGCAGGTGTGGAGTTTACAAGGCAGGGGCGAGCTAATGAATGACTCTACAATATTGCTGGAAATATTTTATGGTTGACCAATAAGGGTGTAAATTCAGGATGGTTTAGATTTTCTTATATTTGATGTCCCTCCAATTACCTTTTTAAGATCTCTCAGATTTCTTGTTAAGTGTAATATATCCCATATTAAAACGGGAACCAGTGCGACTAACCATGAGAATCTTTGTCTCCCGAGCAATTAACAGCAACTTTTTTTCTCTCTCATCTCTCTTCCCCTCCAGGTAACATTGAATACAGCTGCCCAGCATCCAATGACTGTGAAATTACCAAGAGAAGGAGGAAATCTTGCCAGGCCTGTCGATTTGTGAAATGCTTGGCAGTGGGCATGTTGAGAGAAGGTCAGCAACACACTGAACATCTCTCTCAGACATTGGTCAAGACCTCGCTTGAGCCTTCTGTTGCGGGATTGATCAGATTGTCAAACTTGGCAGGAATTCAAATCCTACCCTTTAGACTGTTAATGTGGATGGACAGTGACGTCTAACATGAGCCTGACTGCGGTTTCTCTGCTGCGTGTTCCTGGAAGCACTAACCCAATTACCAACCACTATTCTCTTAATATCTCACCTGTGAGGGCTTGTAGTGTAGTTCTGTGAACTCCAGTGAAAACCAGATCTTCTGACAGTTAAACGTCGAGCCCCTAGCACCGCTGTGATAGGTCTGTGCATGTGTAGTAAACACGGGGCTGAACAATGCATCGCAGGGCTACCAGCTATTCGGCTGCGTCTCTTTGTTTCACCCATCGTACCTCCAAAATAGTTTCTGGACGTCTGCCAGTTTGCTGAGGTGTTTTAGCAACACTGCAGCAGCAAGTAAGATAATAGGGAGGGAGCTGTCAGCCGAAGTAAAACTGAAGAGACTTTTGTGAATAATCTTCTTCCAGCAGAGAAAGTTGGCTCCAGAAACCCAGCTCACTGCTTCGTGATTAAGCAGTAAAGTCTTGCCAATGTCTGCTTCACAGTTGGCTGAACTCATTCATAGCTTACTATTTTTTTCTCACTTAAATAAAGGTAAGATAAACGTGATAAATATGAGTACACCGAATGATAATAGTAATAATGAGTTCTGCATTCCGATTTTTCGCAAATCTACTTTTAACTCCGAAAACGATCACGTATTGCCACATATTTGAAATGGCATCATGCACATGCCACAGATAGTCGTGACAGCGGTCTCCTTCATGCTGACCGTATGCCAGCTGCCTGGTGACATATTGTTGTCCAGATTTAGAAGTGACTCAGAAAGGAAAACATTAGTGAGCTCCTACTGAACTGACCACTTGCTGCCTGCTGTGTATGGCTGAGAGAAGATAATGAAGAGGAGAGAGCAGATAAAATGTGTGATAGTGAGTAAAAGGGTTAACCATTTATCCCCCCCCCCCTTTTTTTGGATTAAACGCCATTTCGATCAGAAAGGAGGTCGTGAAGCCATTAAAGGCAAACTAAGCGTACACAGATGAGTCCAAGAGTCACTGTCTACAGTCCATGCTTTTTTGTTTTTGAAGGCCAGACTAAAGATTATGATGTTGCTTATGAAAATAGGACTGTGTCAATTGAAAAAGTCCATTCGGGGGCTGATGGTGTTTAAAGGGCCGACCCAGTTGTGATGATTCTCAGGGGGGAAAAAAAAAAAAACAAACAAAAAAAAAAAAGGAACCGGCACCCTCAAAGTGGCATAATACTTATCTTTCTTCTACATTCCACATCACAGTACTCAAGGCCTTAGTCGTGTTTTTTTTATGTTAACTGCCCTGATCTCCAGCTGCAGCTTGTGATGTTAGGAGACCAGCAGAGTCCATGTCAGGAGACAGAGGAGGTGACCCTTGTTCTAGCTTCAGTGACTAGACATTAATGTCAGATATTGCTGCCCTTTTTTTTTTCTAACTTTGGGAAGCTTTAGGAAAACATCATGGTTTGAGTTTAATAAACACAATGTTAACTACTAGATGGACATACCCTGTCTCTTTTGTGAAAAGCGTACCTTCTAGTTCATTGGTTACCATGAAGATGCTATTGACACACTACCTGTAAAAGCAGAGGACGTTGAAGAGATGCACGCACTGAAAGAAAATTAGACTAACTGTTCTTAAAAACAATTCTGACTGTTCATGTATGTATATGTGAGAGAAATGGCCGTAGCTCACTGGCTCACGAACTCACGATCACTGTCAAAGAGGAACATTAAGCTGCCAGATGTGGAGGGTTTGCAGCATCTTTTTAAAAAAAATTAATTTTGTTCACATGATGTTATAGAAACCAATAGAAATGTTGGGCAAAATTACGAAAATACGATCCCAGCTGTTGTAAATTTGAATGATCTTTTAATGCCTCCTGCTGCGTCTTCCTGCTGGAGCTGTGCGTACACGGGAATTATTGATACACCGAACTATAACATATTTATACACATGTTTGTGTGTAAGAGTGCATTTAAACACGTCAGTCAGCAATCACATTTATGCTTACATTTTTGTGTGTTTTCCTGAGTGTGTGTTTGTGTGTGTGTGTGTGCGCGCGCGCGTGCGCCCTTTTTTTCTAAATTAGCTGATTTTAATAGGGCAGGGGCATCAACAGCATCCCTGCCTTCCTCTCAGCCCCCCCCTCCCCTCTCAGCCCCCTTTGCTTTTCCTCCTCACTCGTAAATTCCTCCAGATGCCTTGTGGGATTCCTGGACCTCCGTGAAATGCGAACTGCCCCTCGTAACTCCTGTCGTAAGCACCCTCGTAACGCGCTTCATCGTGTCTCGTAATGCCCCTCTTCCCTGGAGAGGCCGCAGTAAAGCGAGACAGAGGGAGCTGTGAGGTTTAATGGGGAGAGTTGGAGCCATATTAAATACACAGCTAAAAGACATATAGACCCCAGGCAGGATTTGATTAAGCACTGTTTAGTGGCCATTTCCACAGTGGCTGTCGCTTCTTGAGGCAATAAAGACATGTTTGTTAACAAAATGCATGCAATATTGAAAAAATCCATATGAGAAAGATGAAAGTCTGATTCGGCTTTTTTGTTGTTTCAGTGCCCTACTTTATGTGTCTTGAACTTAGAAGATCAGCACCACGACTGGATAGAGGGACTGTGTACACATCCGTCTAACAACCTTCCACATCCTTTTCATTAGGCAGTCGGATGCCATTTGTTGAGAAAGTAATGGCACCGTGGTGTTTCTGCAGGCAGCCATATGTAATTTGTCACAATGTCTGACAAGTGTTAGATTGTTTATGGTGAACACACAGAGGTAGTAGAGAAGGCGATGGTGAAACGCTGCCGCAGAGCGAGCTGAACTCCATCAGTGCACTCCATGAGTGCTGTATCCATTTTTTTTGGGCCCTGTAAAGCTTCTTGCATAAAAATCCTGACACCCTCAGTAGATGGCGGAGCAATGAAAGAAACAAAAAGTTAATCTTTGTGTCTTTGTTTTGTTGTCAACCAAAGCTGCTCCTTCACCTTTAGGCTCTCAGCATATTCCACTGTGAAACATTACACTTAGCTCTGGTGTTTATGGCTTTCCTATTTGTTGACTCCAACAAACAGAAAAACAGATTGAGTCGAGGCAATTTTATTTGTGTGGCCGTTTCATACACAAAGGCAACCAAGTGCTTTCCAAACAAGTTAGGAGATAACTAAGTAAATAAGTAATTTACATTAATAAAAATGGGATAAAAGGTGCAGATTAAAATATCAGAAAAAAAATCAAGCTTTTATTTACACACACAGTTAATTCATTTTGAAGGTTTTGAGACTTTGAACTATTCGATTCCCTAAAAAATGCAATAAGAAATTGGTGCGCATGTGGTAAATTTAAAAAAGAAAAACAGGTCTTTAATCTGGTTTTAAAGATTGCTAGTTTTGGAGCAAACTTGAGCTCCATGGGAGGTTGGGTACATCTGCCTCTTGACATGATGCATGATTGTTGTGAAACTGGTTAGAGATCATCCTCAAAGCACATGTCAGGAGAGGTCAGGTGCAGGAAGCTCTCTGTGATGACAAAACACATCTTCTTTCTAAAAAAAAAAAAAAAAAATCTGGAATGATTCAAATGATTAACAATGGTGCAGGTACAAACAACCCAGGAACTTTTCTTTTATTTTTGATGAAAATACTGTTAAATCCTTTAGTCCAGAAAAAAAAGTGTTACTCTGAGCCTCCCACTTCAAACCATATAGGTGCATTTAAATTCAAGAAAAAGGACTCAAAAGTGTGCACACAGGAAGCAGTGGACCGTAATTAAACTTCGAGTGGAGGAAACAAAAGCAGGCAAGATGGTGTGCAGTGAAAGTGGCCGGAAAATAAATGAAGAATCCAATAAGTAAGAAAAGGCTAAATCTAAAAGGTGACCGAAAACACAGGGAACACTTTTAAGACTTGAAGAAAAACACATACTCTCAATATTTATTTATTTATTTTTTATACATACAATTTTGTAGTCAGCTGTGATCAGGATCTGTCTTTTTAGACTAACAGAGAGGATGCATAAGGTCTTTAGACTTCACAGTTTCACAGCCCTGAGCCCTTACATGGTTCATATTTGTCTGCCCGTTTAAATTATGCGATTTTAAATGCGGTCTGTTGTACGATAGAATCCTATCTTCTGTTTTATCTCTGCTCACGGGACATTAACTGATAAAGCAGAGATTCTGTAGGATTACACAGATTTTTATGTCATGGTAATAGCATAGCCATAAAAAGAGACAAAATAGCTTTGCAAATCAATGGCATGGAACTGATAAAATCTCACAACACGTTTGACGTTCCTGATTAAGAAACCATTGTGATATTTAATATTCTGAATTTTGATGCCTGCTCGCCGTAAATACCAGCGCAAGTCAGAATAAGAAGGACAGGCTGCCGACTCAAAGGGATGTAGTACTGCTTGGAGGTGTCAGGAGGAGAAATAATACCCTCTGTGTGTCTCTTACGGATGCCATTATAGATCTATTCAAGGCCACTATGGCTATTTACACTGTACATATCCAGTAACCCAACACCTCCTACTGAAGGCTTCCTGAGTCACGTTCACTCTCCCTGGATGGAGCTTTTCCTTCGCAGAGTGACTGACATTCAGTACGTTTCTCCTCCACAAACATCGACAGCCTCTCCTCATGTAACCGTCCACTTTGTGCACATACACATAGTCTTAAATCCCCATCGTCATGGCGACAAGGTTGCCCCAGCGCTTGTTAAGATGAGCAGTTGTCACTGGCTGCTCTAAAGCTGTTGGGTGTCGTGTTACAGGATGTGTGCTGCCATGCCAGCATTAGACTTGTCCTGTGCAGTCTCCTTGGGATTGACAATACATGTGGGCTGATGACTGGACAACATCCTGATGGCTCACTGGGTTTAACCTAGAAATGTTTTCTGATGATTGACTCGTTTGGTCAATGTCAGACACTCTATACTACCTCACATTGACATTACCAAACTGACTCCAGATCAGATATATTTACCTGACTAAGATCCTTCAGTCTGCAAGAAGACATTTCTTTATGAATGGATCCCAAATACTCCTGTTTCTGCTAACTTTTCAATTAGCTTATTAAAAAAAAAAAATCAACCGAATACATATATTCTAATTTTACCTTTTAATTTTAACAACTTTGATTTCATTCTGCAAATCATTGACTCATGCAAGGAGTTTGTTTTTCATCCCTGTGTGATTGATAGAGTGAGGATGCTGAAAGCGTCATTAA
Source organism: Hirundichthys speculiger (assembly GCA_018398805.1). Taxonomy (NCBI): domain Eukaryota; kingdom Metazoa; phylum Chordata; class Actinopteri; order Beloniformes; family Exocoetidae; genus Hirundichthys; species Hirundichthys speculiger. The sequence goes on along the minus strand of JAGFBZ010000771.1, from coordinate 1,383,033 downwards.
TATCATGTGACTGTGTTTGCGCAGGTGTGCGTCTGGACCGGGTTCGAGGTGGCAGACAAAAGTACAAAAGAAGAATAGATGCGGAGAACAGCTCGTACCTGCAACCACAGAGCACCTCGCCACAGAAGAAATCATGTAAGCGTTCAGATAAATGTGTTGTGGTCTCTCTTTTTAATTGACGTCTTCACGTTGAAGCACAAGATTCATGTTGTCCATGTTATGATCCGAGTGTCAGGAGTCATGTTCTTTGTGATGCTGTCTAGAATAACATTTGATGTTTTTTTGTTCTGTACTTCTTGTTATCAATGACTTTGCACTGATAATCTCATCAATCAAATGTGATATTAACATGTGAAGCTGTGAATGACAGTGGTAAACGATTGTGAGGTAGTATAGAGCCTCTACGATACAGCTGAATGGACTGCAAGTGTGAACTTGGTGCCTTTGTTGTTAGATTAAATGCCTTTTGAGGCTCTTTCAGCAACTTTATCCCTTTTTTCCACCAAAAAAACAAAAACAAAGAAGCGCTAAAGATCAGAGATGCATCAGACAAGCTTTAACTACTTTCTGTAGAAGAAATAAGCCCTTTGTTTTTCTCAGGGACCTTTTTGAATGCAAATACAACCAACATCACAGAGCAACCGCTCTTAAAAGGTTGGCTGGGAGATACTGGAACAGCCAGTAAGAGTCGATGAGATTTTAAAAAGGTATTTTTAAAAATCACAATCCACTTTTTTCACTTCCAAAGCACACAAATGTACAATGCATTTTCACTGAAAAAAAAAAAAAACAGAACAACAGAATTTGTTGTTTTAGACCTACTCCCCCAAGTGATTAATGCATTTTTTGGAAGGTGGAAGTGGTTTGAAGAACTGAAGGTTGACACGCTTGGTTCTAAGTTTCCTTCGTGTTTTCCTTGGGACTCTGCAGGCACACAGATTATTTCATTCATGGCACCTTTTGGGTTGGTTGCACTGGAGCTGCCCGTGCGTGCATGTGACCAGCGTAAAGTAGACTGCATTAGTGTGGATAACCAGCAGTTCTCCTGCCAAGAGTCTGTCATCAAAACAAGGCTCGTTGCTGGTCCTTTTCTCCTTGCAGCTGGTACACTCAGCCATGTATGGTTACAGGTTTTGAGGTTTGAGGGACCCTGCAGACCCTTTCAGACTTGTGCGGATGAAATTTATGTTACGCAGGCCTCGCACACCAAAACCACAAATTGCCTTTTAATGAGCTGTGTCTTGGTTTGTATTTCACCCTTGTCATTTTCTGTCAAACACATACACACACACACAAAAATGAACAAATAAACATGGAAATGAGCGAGAACAGGAGCAAAACAAAGAGTTGGCTCCAAATAGAAGCAAATGTCATAAATATGCTAACGAGGCCATAAAGTCATTAAATGATCTTTAGCAACTTTTAGAGAAAGCTTTAGCCATTTTGCAGTAAAAGTACTTAACAACACTGACTACAACCAATCAGCCCAACAAAGTGTAATGTAATGTGTTCGCTGTGAATTCAGACCTTTTTTTTTTTTTTCAGAAGAGTTTCACTGGCAGCAGTGGCCAGTAGAATAAATATCACATTTGAGGATGTCCCAGTTAGCCATAACATTAAAACCACCTGTCTGATATTGTAAAAGTCTCAGCGATAACAGCTTTAGCACACATGCGGCCCTCTGAGGGTCTCTGGCAGGACAATGGGAGCAGATCCTTTGGGTCCTATGGCTTAAAGGGTGAGGGTCTGTGTAGATCAAGTTCGTTTTCAGTGCATCTTGTTGATGCATGATCAGATTGACATCTGCAGAATTTGGAATCGAGGTCAATGTATATTGGCGGTTTGTTGTGTTCCTCCAGGCAGGCAGTGTTTGCAGTGTGGCGGAGTACATTGTGCTGGGGGAGGCCATTGCTGTGGGGGACAGCATTTGTGATCATGGTTAGGGGTGGTGGTAGTTTTGTATACTTTTTTTTTTTTTTCTTAATGTGCCTGTGCTCTGAATTTTTGCATTTTTTTTTTAATTTCAAACAAAAGAAAACTTCATTATCATTTAAATAAAAATTGTAAGAATAATAAGCTTTTTTTTTAAAAGTCTCTGCAGGTGGTGTGATAGAGAACAAGGTGGTATCTCTGCTGCTGGTCGCCGAGCCAGAGGGCATCTTCGCCATGCCGGATCCCACGGTACCCGAGAGTGACATCAAGGCTCTGACCACGCTGTGTGACCTGGCTGACAGAGAGCTGGTGGTCAACATTGGCTGGGCCAAACACATCCCCGGTACGATTCAGGCTTGAATCTCCCCGGTCCCACTCACTCAGGCGTTCCCTCACACAACCTCTCTACACACACATTAGGTCTACTAAGTCTGTAATCAGATCAGATGAGGGATTGTTCAGACTTGTGTTTGCCAAGACAGTCGCTGGCAGCTCACAGGAGGGAGGGAATGTTGGCTTCACTGTGGGTTATCCGTCAGTCATCCTCTGTGTGTGTGTGTGCGCTCTAAATTGCGTGCCAAGCCCTTGCTGGCCAAAGTGTGTTCCCACAGGAACCACATGACCAGTGGCCACATGGAAGTTTTAATTTGTTTCCAGGGTCGCAGCCTTCTCCCCGCACAGTGTAAATTACGGAAATCCTCCTGGCCCTTGGAACACACTGAGCTTGTCCTCTGACACAAGAATAGCAGATAAAAGGGTGGAAAGCGGAAGGGAAGTAAGTTCTGACAGCTTAGTGTCATTAAGATGCTGGTGTTCAGCCATCGTGTGCAGCAGAAGCTTGCAGCGTGAATACTTAGCTTTTAAGATATTCCCCCTAAAATCAGAAAAGACAAACAGATTCTTCCAAGAACAGTCCAAACTCTTTGGGAGAGTGTTTGGGAAATTCACATTTTAAATTCTTTCAGAGTTAAAGTTTCTTTAAGAGTAAGACAATTAGGGTAATACCAACACTTCTCTATAAATGTGTGTATGGCATCATACATGGTATGTTGGGGGCGTGGGGGGGGGGGTCCTTTATTATTGATCAATCTTTTTTAAATGCAAGTGTGTTAAAAAAAAGGAAAAATTAGCTTTAGTTCAAAGTTCTAAAATCTGCAAAGAACTCAAACATGTCTCCACAGTCTAAAGAACAACAAAAAAAAGACAAATTCTGATTCTTAAAGAGCAATTTTGCTTATATAAAAAAGATGATTAACCGTCAAAACATCTGCCTGTGCAATTTCTATTGACTGAACCAGTCACTAAAAAATTGTCTGAACCCAAATGACATTATTTTCTCTGGTATTGGACATCCATATATGTGCTAGTGTATCAAGTTCAATTTGTAAATGTATTTCAAAATAACTAAATGCTCTTTTTCATGGAAAGTTGAAACAATCTAGCATTATAAGTTTGTGGAATACAGTTGTTTCTTTTTTTTCTCAGCATAAAACTGATTTAAAGGTGGAGTAGGTGTTGTTTGAAAAACGGTTCCAGCAATCCAACTCAAGTGAGATTTTGAAAATATACACTCCCTCCCTCCTCCCAAAGGCTCCGCCTCCTCCTCTTCAGCTCACCCCTCGAAACCACGCCTTCACATGATTCACGACTGCATGAACCATAGGGAGGGAGGGAGCGAGGGGTGATATTTGATGGACGTATTATGCAGCCAATCAAAATAGTGATGATCACTTTTTTGATTGGTCAGAGTTTTTCTCTGATTATACCTTCTAGACTGGACCAAAATGTTTAGTTTTTTTTGCAAACATTTTATTTCAGTGGGTGCAATGGAAATGTGAAAAGGTTTTCAGGCAATATTGTAAAAAGTGTTGCAAAAAAACAACACCCACCCCACCTTTAAGGAGGAAAAAAGATCAGTAATTCATCTTTTAACTCACCTTCAGTGGTGACGGCTACACTGGAGACAACAGCTCCCTGAGGTTCTCTTCCATCTGCTGTTCTTATCTTTTTTTTTCCATCTCGCTGCTTTATCAGCCATGTTATCCACATCCAAAACATCACTAGAGAAGCACCTGGATTTCTTTCTGTTGATGTCTTGTCTCTAACGTGGTTGCAAAACAAACGAAACACAGAGCGTGTGCACGTGTTATCTTTGCCTTTTTTTTTAACTCTGTTTCTTTCAACAAAGTGATATGAGGCAACCATTTAATGTGAGCTGGTTTCCCTTATCAGCATATTCAATGGTTCCTCCTCCCACAGCCCTTTTCACCCCCCTCCGGCCCGCTACTGTCGCCCTCTTTTTCTCAGATTTTTGGCTTTTACTGTCAGTGCGCAAGACAGATGGAGTCCGACGGATGGGTGTATATTTGCAGCCCTTTGCCAGTGAAGGATTTTGCTGCGGGAGCGGAGCAGCGGTGAGAGGCAGCAGATACCCACCTGAGGGGAGATGGAGAGGAGGAGAAAGGGGACAGAGAGCCATCTTTTCATGCACATGTCAAACACATTTTATTCAAGCTTCTGATATGTCACCAAAAATACCAAACATGCATCAAAATGCATCAGGCGCTTTTTTTGGGCATTAAAAAAAAAGGTCTTGTTGACTTGGGGGAGAGAGGGAAATAAATCACATCACGAGGAGCAAGGAAAAACTTGGAAAGAGGCGTCTTACACAACAGTTAATGATCGCATGTCATGATACTGGTGACAAATATGATGTTTGTGAAAGGCTTTTCATTAGGTTTCATTGAATTTATAATATATATAGCTTATATTTGGATGTTTGAAGTGACTACTCCCTCAAAAGGTCCACCATAACACAACCCTGTCACTTTGTTTGTGGCCACCTCAGTCTGAAAATGTCATTCTCAGGCATGCAAATCTTCAGATTTGCTGGTACTGTGACATCACAGTCTCTGATCTGAGTAGAGTTATTCAGCCTCCCCATCTTTATCTTCACCTAGCTTCACATCCTGCTAAATTTTCTGTCCTTCAGGAGCAGACTGAGGCATCAGGAAGTGGTGGCGATTCTGAAAAGTTAATAAGTCCCCTTTAAATACCTTGATGATTTTCAAGTGCATACAGTTCAGGAAGCATGCATTTTATTTCACCCAAACCAGTTCTGTTAGTGGAAGCTGGAGCAGTTGGCAGCGGTCAATCTAAAACTAGGAAAAGGAGCAAGCAGCCTAACCTAGTCTTAGTCACATCCATTAATAAGCAGGCTCTTATCTGCCAAACCAATGTGAAGAACCAGGAGCGATGAAGGGCTTCCTGCTCTGTCTCCTCCAGTAACCAACATCTAAATAAAATTAAAAAAAATAGCACTTGAACACTCAGGAAAGAAGACATTCAAGTGGCAACTAGGCTGCACAATTTTTAACTGCACAAACGAGCAGAAAACAATTTAGCTGTGCACAAGAGGACATAACTTTGCAGCGCAGAATGGAGCAGGGATCGATACAAAATTCAATAAGATAATAAATTCAAACAAAAGCAATATTAGTATAAAAGCAGCTTATTATTGGTTCGATTTTCTGGCATTTTATTTTCCTATTAGAACTGTTAAAAAACACTTCATATAATAATTTCATCATCAATGAAAATGAGTGTGTTGTGTATTGGCTTTACTTTTGGCCTCTTATTGTTTAACATTCAATGCATAAGTGTCATTCATCTCACTACAAGATAGTTTCTTCTTTAATCAAGTGAAATATAAAATTATACAGTAGAACTTTTTAAAGCAATTAGAAGTTTTTGAGCCAAGCTAACTGCAGCTGATGGTAGGCTTTCAATCATAAATACACGAACAGAAAAGAACAGAAAAGAAATTGGCCAGAATTGCTGCAAAAAAAATAAAAAATAGCCCAGTCACCTGAATAAAACTATTGTGTACAGCACGTTTAATGTCAAAGTTTCTGATCCTGGTCTCGCTCCCAACTCTTCACACTGCCACTCTGGAAAGCTTCTGATCCTGAAAGGCTATATTTTCAGTTCACCAAATTTGACAAAAGATGTTTTGCTGCAGGACAAAAATGCATATTATATGCAACAGGAGCAGCAGGGGAATATAACATAAGCTGAACCAGCATCCTGTAGGATACGTTTTACTCTTTCTATTTCTATGAGATGATTGCACTGCCATCTAAACGGCCTGTTCTTCCAGTGGCTGGGAACTCTTGGTTGACATCACTGATCACCCTTTTCAGTTTAAATCAAAAAAGACAAAGACAAAAACAGAATGACAGAGGCAAACAGAGGGAAGAAAAATGTGGTCGGTGAAGATAAAAGGAGCAATCATGAGATTGGTCTAAATCAGATGATAGAAGACAAAGAGAAAAGAGTGGACAATGGCATTGTTTAAGTAACAGGCTGAGGTGGTAAAGGAGACTGAGACAGCTAAACAGTGACAGGAAACAAATGAAAAAGGTAGTTAGAAGAGACATGTACACAGAGAAAATGGGTATTTAAAAAAAGAGACTGGCCTTTCCTGGCAGCGTAATGGCCATGTCACATCAGCTCTGGATGAGTGGCAGGACACACAGCGCCTATCGCTGGGAGAAGCAGGGTCCTGGGCATAGAGTCCCAGGCCATTTGAGTTCTTTGCCCAGGGGGAGGTGAGTATGATGGGGCTACTGTCCTGGCTGCACCCCCTCCTCCACGTCGGCTCGTATCAGGCAGATTGACAGTGATGTGGTTCGAAGTCTGAGGGCCAGACTGGCAGATGAGCTGGCTAAAGACCAACTGCCCTCTTTGTTTTTTCTTTCTTTTTTTTTTTTAAGCTGTAATTCAAGTTGGCTGTCGAGTATATGCATGTTTAAGACCACTGTGGGGTGACTGCTCGCTGACATATGAACTTTAGCCACGTTTTCATAAAAATGTCAAGCAAATGTGGAGAGAGCTTTTGAAATGTTGCTTAAAGGAAAATGGCACATTTTCATTATCTTGTGAGAAGTGAATAAACAGGGTTGCGTAGTGCCATCAGTGGCATGATAGGCAGGGTTGCCACTGACTTTAATAAACAGAGATAATTTAGAAATTAACTGAAACGGACAGGAAACCCTGGATGAGAAGAAATCTGGAGAGCTCTTAGGGAGCCCATGTCTGTTCTGTAAAGGCAGAAATAGATCATTTATGTTAGTTGATTCACTAAAACTTTTTACAGCTCCCCAACTCATTTTTTTTTTTTTTTTTAAGAAAAGGGGAAAACCTCATCTTTGGCAGGCGTAAAATCTAAAATCTTGTTTTTTTTTAATTACAAAACTGAGGAAATTGAATATTTAAATAAAATTCTGGTGCGCTTAGAAAACACTGAAAGAAACATCTCCTGTAAATACAATCCTCCACCTTGTTGCACTCTGTCATCTTTGCTTGGTTCATCTTTGCTTGGTTCATCTTTATTGGACGTTTAGCTCGTATTTGTCCATAAAATCTATTGGTAAATTGCTTGAGATTTCATCAAACACGGGCTCACGCAGGCCTCCTGATCGATGCCCCTGCACCGGAACACTGATCCCTATCAACCAATGAAATTTTAAACTGACACCGCATCCAATCAATCATGGGGCGATAGTGGGGACATGGATGCCACCGGCATCGTCCCGGTGATTGTAGAGAGCAGTGGATCCTGATAACAATCACTGACGGTGTCAAAAAAATACAAACTCCTCCCCCTGCTCTGTAAAATCATCCGTTTAATTACAGTAAACGTGTGTGTGAGGGTGTGTATGCAGGTGGCAGTTAGTGGGTTTAATCATACTCATGCGGGTTGTAATTGTCAATCAGGGTAGGTGTGTCTTACAGAGAATAATTAAATGTACCAGCAATCTATTTCTTTTGTCCTTTGTCGTGCCCTTTGCTGTGTGGCTGTCAGAAGTAAAATCATTCTGCCAAAGGCTTGTTTTGAATTAACAGTGACATTAATATAATTGGATAAGCCACCCCAAAACCTCGTGAACAACCGTTATTTCTGCCAGACTTGGACGAACATATTTGCAACTAGAATGCCTAAGAAAATGCAAATTAAAGTTGAAGCTTTTTGGAATTGTGGAAAGCCAGAATTGAAATATGGTTGCAGGCTGAGCGAACTTGATAAGAAGAAATTATGAAGGATTGTCCTTTTTCAGAGGATTTGCGACAGACTGATTGGTGGTCAGAATCAGAATTACTGACTTTTCACCCCACATTTGACCCAAGCTGCAGTAACACTCTATTCAGTAACAATCCTTGAGGTTGAAATCAAAGGTCCGTGACATGATTTGGTCAACGTTCCACAGAAATGGAGCAGACACCTGTTTACACCTGTTTTTGGAGCAACTGGTTTTGCCTGGTGGAGTGAGCCACCTATTTAAAAATCTTTCCTACAGCTTTGAGCTACCATTTTGAAATGTAAATTTGGTTACAGATGAGGCGTTGAATCAGATCATTCTCAGATGAGGGATGGTGTGCTCCACATACCTACATTAATGCACACAGGAAACCAAGCTCACACTCGCATGTGCCAAATTGACGATAAAAAAAAAAAACATTTGACTGGCAAATGTATTCACATTTCTACATTTTCCTCATTTGCAGTTTGGCAACAGTCATGTTTTGCTTATGTTTAGTTTTCTATAGTGTAGAACCACTATTTTTCTGACGGAATATTTAATGACAAATGGTAAAGTGAAGTACTACTGAACTCTGAACTACAGAACTACTGATGAGAACTTACTGTTGAGAGGAAAACAACAAGAGAGAAGAGTTTCAAGCTTGCATTTAAAAGGTGCAGCATGACCTAAAACTGGGACATTCTACTCTTAGCTCAAATCTGAAGAGTGTCAGAAGTGTTTTTTTTTTTAAATAATATAACCTAATACCCCCCAACCTATCCTAATGCATCCATTCTGAATATCTTATTTTTGTGATGAAAATCATCCATTATTGTGTTTGCGTCTAAACCCCCCTAAGCTCGACTAGTCTGGCCAGCCATACACATGTGAAGCCACCAGATTTGACTGCATTACTGACGATGCTAATTCTCTGGCATTCCTGCGCCGCTGCACACCATTTTGGATGTTTTTTTGTTTGTGGCTGTTGCTCTGCCTACATCACATGCTTCGTTTCTCTGACCGGTTGTCGTCTTCCAGAGCCACTTTCTTCTGTATCCATTGATACTTTCCATTAGAAATCAAAGTCAAAGAGGAAAATAATTTGGATGGCTGGCCAGACTAAACATATAAAACATATAAGCTATAAATATGATAATATGTTATTATATATTTTGTATATATATTCTACAAGTGTTTACATGCATGTGTAGATGGAGTGGATATGCATATTTAGACTTTACTTTAATGTTGTTTTTTTTTTTTTGTTAGTAGTTATGGTCATATTTATTCTTAAACACTTTGGAGTCGGAGCAGCTGTATCAAGAAGCAGTTTCCCCACAGGGATCAATAAAGTATTTCTGATTCTTATAAAAAAAAAAAAAAAAAAAAAATCTAAAAATGTGACTTACTTTGATGGCTTCCTGTGCTCTTCTCTCTAGGCTTCCCCTCACTCTCTCTGGCAGACCAGATGAGTCTTCTGCAGAGCGCCTGGATGGAGATTTTGATCCTTCGAGTGGTGTTTCGCTCTCTGGCCCTGGATGACAAGCTGGTGTACGCGGAGGACTACATTATGGACGAGGAGCAGTCGAAGCTGGCTGGGCTGCTCGACCTCAACAACGCCATCCTGCAGCTGGTGAAGAAATACAAAAGCATGGGACTGGAGAAGGAGGAGTTTGTGGTCCTCAAAGCCATTGCGCTTGTTAACTCAGGTAATCAGCTTTGTGTTGCTGGGATTTGGCACATTTTTTTTCCCTTGTTTAAATATCGCACCTTAGATTTTCAATTTGACCTCTCTCCTCAGACTCCATGCAAATAGAGGACTCGGAAGCAGTTCAGAGACTCCAGGACGTCCTTCACGGGGCTCTGCAGGACTATGAGGGCGCGCACCACCCAGAAGACCCTCGCCGCGCAGGCAAGATGATCATGACCCTCCCTCTCCTCCGTCAGACAGCCGCCCGTGCCGTCCAGCACTTCTGCAGCATTAAACAGGACGGCCGTGTGCCTATGCACAAGCTATTCCTTGAACTGCTGGAGGCCAAAGCCTGATCAGAACACAAACAGCCATTAGCCTCGTCCTGACCACTGACGTTGGGACGAGAGGAAGCGAAGAATGATGGGTAACGGTGGAGTTTGACTTTTTGAATTTGTCCATTTCAGCTTGCATTTAACAATAAAGTCTGGACTTTGCAATTGATGGGAATAAAGGAGGCTGGAAACCATTTGAGTCGAAGCCCTTCTACTTCCTATGAAAATTTGAACTGGAGTGGGAGTAAAAGCAAATTAGCATAGGACGTCACTTACATAAGTGTGCTGACTTGCTTTAAAGGATGAAGGCAAAAGGACGGACGGCGTAAAAGCAGAAATGCCTTCAACAGATATTTACAGTAACATGCCAAATAGTTCCTTTTCTCTTTTTTTTTTTCGTTTGTTCAGAAGACCACCTGATACTTGAAGATCCTCGTGGATGATTATTGTCCATCTTGAAAGCCTGTAAAATCTGCATTTTAGTGCATTCAGAGAACCTTTATGATTTGGTGTTATTTGTGCTTTTTGTATAGAAGAGGTAAATGTTTCCTCAGAGATATACGGTTCGTCTTGCTACAAAGACTGCAGATTGATTTTATTGAAAAATACCAGCAAATGTCCACAGTTATATCGTGTGGCTTACGACGTTCACATCTGCTTCTGTGCTCCGTTGTGTGTCGCAAAATGTCTGTCTGCCCACTACATCGATACGCACGTGATTTAAAGGGAAGCGAGGAGGTGATCACTTCCCCTCTTGGTTTTAGCAGAGAATTTCAGGGAAAGAGTACTTAATGTCATGATGCAACAGCTAAGCAATATTTATTTAAGAGTGGCTCTGTTCTGTTGTTAGTCTGTTTTACTTATTAATAACCAATTGCAGTGGCTATTTTTTTTTTTAAAAGATTTTTAACTGATATCAATGTAAGATATTTCATTTTTTTTTTTTTTTTTTTTTTACTAGCTTCTCTGCTACAGCACTGATACCTACACCATGTACTGATACTAAAGACAACATAAGAAGTGGAGACTGTACTAAAGGACTATGATGTTGTAAAGCTGTGTAGAAGACTTTTATGGCTTTATATAAAAAGTCTGCCATACTGTATACTCTGGATTAGGAAGGTGCTTGATGTCTTTTCTATGGTAGATGTGTAGGATTAAAATTTGTGCACTATTTTTCCTTTTAGCCATAAAGTGTGGGGAACCTGGTGATGGCGCTCTGCTCATTTGTTAGCGTGTGTTGTTTGAAGAGTCTTGAAATTTGTCTTTTGCCATGAATGAAGGGATTAAATTTGGAAGGAATTTCAGTCATAAAACGTCCAAGTCTTGCCCCTTATTTAACTTAAGGTACTGTGACTCTATAATATGCATATTTTTTGTGACAAGATGATCAGATGTGTCGGCAATATGACAGTTTAAACATTTGTCATGTAAGATTTCCTGTATGTGCATCATGTCTTATGCCAGCAGAGATGTTTAAAGACGGTGGGCTAGGCTTTTTCCTGGATGAACTGTGCCGTGCTGTTTCATTCTCAGGTTGATTTTTGGGCAATAAAGACGATTCCCTAAATGCAAAGCTCATGTCATCTGAGTGTCGTCTTCCTCAGTAAAGCGAAGACTGGTCTGGAGCGAGTTCATTAAAAGCCGGTAAGTAGGTGCAAGTCTCCTCAGCACAGTCCGACAGTGGACTGTTATTTCCATGTAAGGCCCATTATGGCACATCTAGGCCATTGGAGCCCAGTTGGATGGAGATTTATAATTAACAGCCATAATGTAATGAAGTCTTAACAGTGGCCCCAGAGAGTGCTGGTCATCAGCTGCCTGCTGAGGCTCATACAAGCAGAGGCATCCAACTCATCGCTTCGTCATGCAGTGATGCTGAGAGAAAGGAGCTCCATCTCGAATATACATGCCCTATTTATAGTAATAATACTTCACTAGCGCTTTATTGTTATCCCTTCCATTTACGAGCTGTTGAGAAGCACTTGATGTATTGTTTGTAATGTATGTGCAGGAAGGCTTAAGGGAGTTTTGTGACTGTTTAATCAATGAATTTGTCATGTAAATCCTCTGTAATGGCTGTATAATCAGTTTATGAATAACATTTGAAATCTCTTAACTTGGCGCCCACGTAGACGTCTTCAGAGGCTTTTAGCAGCACTTTGTGGCCTTTGGTTGCTGATGATGTTTGTTCAGTTGTTTTGGAGATAATTCACTCTTAATAAATAAAATGTGGAGAAACCTTTAAAAAAAAACAAATAACAGAAGCATATTTTGTATTTGAAACTTATGAGATGCTCAGTTGCAGTAGCTGATGCCACTGAATGCTTTATTTATATACATATATATATGTATATATAAAAAGATTTTGTGGCTTTATTGGCCTTTTTTTTTAGTGCTGTGACAGGAAATAAGGAGCCGCAAATGGCTACAGGCTGGGAGTTGAAAAAGGATTGTGGCCACCGTACATGAGCCGCCTGCTAAACCTAGTGAGATATCCAGTGGTGTAATATTGACAGAAACAATATATCTTGGAGCTGAAATCTCACAATAATATTTTTAACAAAATCTATTTGGAAAGAACCGCTGATGATCAATACTCTGAAGCGACGAGAAGAGAGTCAGCTGAACCTGAAAGGATAAAGATGGATGAATCAATAGACAAATCAAAATGCAAGGAGAAACCCATTTGTCCTGTGTCCCTCCTTATATGTCAGCAGAAATGGGAAAAAAAAAATTCTCCTTATTCATCTTTGGTTAAAAGTCGTTGAGTGCACCGAGGGATTTGGAACGAGCAGGAGAATGTTCACCATGTCAGCCGTCGGTAAGTGAGTTAGTGATCTTGAGTGATATATATCCCCGTATGTCGCTCTCCTTAAATGAGTTAGTATGTGTCTAGTGGCTGTGTTGTTCAGGCACCCTCGTGATGGATGAGGCCCAGAGGAGATGGGCTGTAAAAAAGGCTGATTCTGGCACTCAGGGATGAGATCACTTCCTCAATAAAAAAGTATTTTCTCGAATCATCACGGCAAGGTATGAATGCTGATTAGGGTATTAAATGGAGGAGAGCTCTTCTGGTAAAAAAAAAAAAAAAAAAAAAAAATCAAATGAGATGTGCCTTGATGTAGGAGAGGGCTTTGATACAGAGCAGTTACATCTGATACTGGAAGAGCAGTGGCTAAAGGTTTGAAGTCTGTCAAATAATCACGTTTTCAGTGTTGTCATTGCACTGCAATGTTGCCTTTAAAGCCACTCTATGTAGTAATACCACATCTGACACATGGTGGTGTAGAGATCTGTGTTAACAAAGAGCCACTGATGATGCTGATAATGACAGAGGAGGGTTCTGATAAACAAAAAAATATAATTAAATTTAAAGAGACTTGTCCCTTTTTCAAAAGCTGACATTTTCAATTTTTCTTATAAAATCTTTGTTTGGGTCAAAACGCTACAGGATTACAGTACAAAAGGTGCTTTTTCAACCACATGTTCTCAGCTCTGTTCACAGTGGCTGGTTTAAGGTGGACCAAGCATCTCAGCTCCACTCGACCTTCATTTTCTGCTGGCTGGGCCTCTTTTTAACGTCACTCTGTAGCAAAAACCACTTATGACAACATGGGTGATATAGACCTGTTGTACTGAGAAAAGAGCCGCTGATAATACTGAGCTAATTTGTCCCACAAGAGGTGCACTTTGCGTCTTATGCCAAGACCTGATGCATGAACGTCCTTGAAGACTTGCTGCCCCCATGTGGTCAAAGGTGGTATTGCTAAATAAATTGGCTTTAAGTCACTAAATCAGTTCATGAATATTAATAAAAGTATTACAGATTTACAGAAATGCAGCAAATGTGCCTTTATATAGAGGTGATGATGGGAAAGCTGGTTAAATCTGATGTCTGTGATCACAGGTCTGTGATGTCACAGAGTCCTGCGAATCTGAATGGCGCAATGAATCACATAATTTCATACTTAGGTGGCCCTAAACAGAGACAAGATTGTATTCATCACTGCGTTTTTAAATTGGTAGCCACTTCAGAGTTCAATTTCTGTTTTCAATGCATAAATAATTATTTTCTTAATATGTCCCCTTTAAGACACAGCTAATAAAACGTAATTAAAAACAGCCTTACCTCGAATAGAATTTTTCACCCATTTTTCACAGTTCTGAAATAAAACACCCACTTACTACGTATAAAAAAAAAAAAATAAAGGACTTCAGTGCAGGACTGGACTAGTGAACTGATAAGGGGCATTGCAGCTCTGCTTGCATATAAATCTCTTTCTCTGCATCTTTTTGACAAGAGGATCCGGCTGCAGGACTGTGGAGAAAGTGGAGGAAACACGTGACCTTCCGTCCCAGGTGGATGGGGTTAAGGTGATGTTTCAGGGAAAGGTCACATACTTCCAGTCTACAGAGGAGCTCGATCTCCTCATTCACTCAGTCAACTGGACGATGCCTTCTCAACGTTGCAGTCAGCAGCTGCTGTTTAGCGCCATCGTGTGGTCGTACAGCGTATCGGAAACGGTGTCTTTCTCAAACACATTCACTGCCCTTAGTTATGATATCTCATTGATTCCTTGTGCAATGAAAACACAAACAGATTTTGGAAGGAATATATATAAAATTAAAATGGTCAGATTTTTTTTTTCAGCCTCATCACGACTTAAGCCCTTAACTATTTTTTGGACTGAATTGTCACTGAGAAGTTCTGCCAAAATTTGCTGCACAAAAGCGTTTGATGCTCATGATGGTTTGAGCCTGACATTCAAAGGATACATTTATGAAAAATAAAGCAGGATCTGGACATCTACAATGACTCAGACTGCTTCATCTGCACGTTTGCTGCAGTCTCTTAATTCTGCGACATCCTTTTTAACTGTTGCGAAGTCAGTATTCAATTAGAAAAAGGAATAAGTGTTATAAGAAAAATTCATTGATTATAGGTCCCATTAAGAGTATATTTTTTATTTTGATATTTCAATATATGAATATATGAAAGGACACACACACCTGCATACAAACAGTGTGTTGGAGTGTGAGTAGGGTGATATACGACAACGACGGCCCTTCAGGTAAACTGAAACCTGACCCCCTGCTGTTACCATGGCACCGTGGAGAAAAAGCAAAGGTTGATGGGAGTTTTAGTAGCACAGGTGACCACGCATGCAGTTTAGCTCTGAGACAAGATGCTCAGTGTGTCTCCTTCGCCCTCTCGAGAAACACTTGGCTGCAGGCTGGAATGATGGTAATCAAACTCTTCTTGTCTTCATTTTCTTTTCTTTCTTTAACATCTCGGCTCTTCTGCGTGATGTTGAGGAGAGCCGGCCAGCCTTTAAAAGTATTAGATGTAAAATATTGATGGGACGACAGGTGTGGCCCTAAATGCTCTGCAGGTCTTTGGCCTCCTGATTCATGTGTCACCCAGCAAGGGGCTGCCAGAAGGCCCCCCCTCACACAGGCCAAAACACGGACCCCAGCACTGGTGAGTACCCTCTGTTAGCCTCCAACTAATTATCTCAGTGCCAGTTTGTAGCAAATTTGTCCTGAACATAGAGTATTTGGAACAACTGTATAAATATTCTGTTTCTACAGCACCTTCATGCTTTCAGGAGCCCGTTAACATACTGGAATATCCATCAATTTATAGGCATGAACCTTGAAAAATAAAAGGACAAAAGGAATTGAGCCTGAGCGTCTTGTGGCATTTCTGACCCCCAGAAAGTAGGCCGTGCGAACAAGTATGTCTCCAGTTACAATGTTATCTCCTCCGCAGTGCACATGTGATCATCTTTCATTCTCACAGTGCTGATTTGTGACGTGAATCTATCAAATGTGAGTCCTTGAAAGTCTGAGTGGACACGTCTCTACTGAAGAAGATTCCCTCTTGTCCCCGCTCACTTACACATTCTTTAAAACATCCTGCATCTCACAAAGGGATTAAAAACTCATCTGGTGGTATTGATATGACTTGATATCATCCAAGCAGATGTGATATAACATACAAAACTGGTTCATTTACACTCAGATATAACTAATTCTGTTTGCTGTCAGGTGACAAGTCTCGCACAGAAATTGGTTGAGAATTGTATTTTTGATTAAATATGTGATAACATTTCTGACCAGATGAAAAAGAGACATCAAACAGCACCTTAAAAACTGGAAACCAGAAGTCTGGAGCTGAACTGTTGACACACATGGCTTTTAAACCAGCAGGGTCCTTTAGATCAGATTGTAAAAGACCCCAAAAAACCCTCTTAAAACAAAGTAGTTTCCATCTGAAAGAAACACACAGAAATGCAATGAGTTCTTTTTGAACTCTTGTTTGCCTCTATAGTCACATTTAGAATAGAATTCTTTGTGTGTCTTTTTTTATTTTTAGTCATTTTAGAACTACTTGGTTTCATTTTACAGTATTTTTTTTTTTGTTTTTGTGTCTTTGTCACTTTGAAATGATTACTCAACCCATTAATCATTTAGTTGCTAAAAACTTCAGCCCCTGACAGGGGCCTCTTTACTCCCTGGGCCCTGTAACCTGTGGCGGTCGATGACGTGGTGTTTTCATGACTATTAAACCCTAAAAAATCAATACCAGGCTGCTTTTGTCACAGCGCCTGTGTGTTTGTGGCAATGTCCTTAGATTCACCGAGCCCCACTCCTCCAGGAGGAGGAGGAGCAGGAGGTGATCGGTCAGAGGGAGGCCCCGGAGAGCAGCAGGTTGTCCAGGAGTTGTGGTTCATTGCTGTGATGGCGGGCATCGCCCTGCTGCTGCTGGCGGTCGCGTTAGCTGTCGCGCTTCACAAGGTGAGACACGTTTGTGCCGCAGTGTGTCAACATGAAAAACTGCTCTTTGGTGACAGAGCAGTGACAGAGCGCCAGCTCTCATGTGGCGCCCGGATAAATCTGCTCGCACTGCGCCATGGTGAAGTGTGACGTCACACGCTGAGGAAAATTTCAACCACCAGATAGCAGCAAAAACAAGAATCTGCGCCTCTGATGTGCTGTGAGTGAAAAACAGATGTGTAACTGAGTTCTTTTCTAACATGTCACACTAGGCACTGAGCAAACCCCCCCTCAGCAGGGAGAGGCCTCCCTGGTGGCCCTCCCCATGCAGAAGAGGAGCCCCATGGCTGTCTACCCAGCCAGCAACTCTGTCTTGGTGAGGGCAGCTTTACCCTTCATTCCTCTCATCGGCACTAACAATGTAGAAAGTAGGCCAATCCTCACAGCAGCAAGGCAACTTTTTGTCACAGAAAACCTTGAACATAAACAACAGCTCTGCTCTACTTAAGTGCTCCAGAAACAGGAGTCTGGCTTGCACAGTATTTACTAAACCCCACACGTTTCATACTTTATCTTGTAAGCTTCATTCATTTTGTTCATATCCATTGATGCATTTAAGGCAAGCAATCCATTCCAGAAAAAGTTGGGATAGAAGAGATTTATCACGTTGCAAGCACTTTGTAGCATGAATGTCAGAGTGTGCAACTGCAATGGGCCATTGTTGTTACATTTCATATTTTAAGTCTTTGCATATTATTTTTTTCATTGGGAACCGGATCAGGACAGCACACCAGTCCAATACATACATGCACACCTTCCTGAGCCATGCCTTTGCCACATGTGGTCCATTAATCTGAGGCTTCTTTTTTGCGCAGTAAAGTTGAATGTAACTTTAACAATTGTTTGACAAACTTTTACAATTACTAGCAACAATCGCCCACCCACACAGGTTCATACTGCACTCTCTTAGTCTATAAAGATCTAGATTTATTTACTGTTACAATCACATCGGAGGACACATCAGGGACACCCAACCAACATTTCTATGTCGGGGCCATCTGGGATATAAATTAGACTGTGCATGATGAGGTTGACCCACAACCTGCCTCATACCAACAATATAGTTGCTGGAATGAGGCAGCTGGTGAGTTTTTTTTTTTTTTGTTTTTTGTTTTTGTTTTGAATGTGTTGGAGGTCTTAAAATGCAAAAATGGTTAATATGGTCCACTACCTTTATACTGGAAATAACTGCAGTTGCCACCACACCCTCTTGTAAAACTCTCAACCTCATCTCGTTTTAGTTTGACACTGTGCCTGACACAACAGGCTTCTCCAACAGCGTGACCCTGAAAGGCTTCACCATGAAGATCGAGGCAAGAACCTGGTGTCCTCATTAATGCAAGCAAACTTTTTTTGTTGTTGTTGTTGTTCCTGTGTATTAATAATGTGTAGTCTTGTCTGTCCAGGAAGTGCTGGAGGCTAAATGTGAGCCTGCTGATGAGGTCCCTCCTCATGAGGAACAGGGCATCCTCAGTGTGAACTCCCTAAGACGCAGCGTCAGCCAGGTGATGGATGGGAAGTCACTCACAGGAGACGATGAAGTGTGGGACCCCAACATTTCAGGCCATGACAGCGGGATGGTGAGAGACCCCTGAAAATGTGTGCAGTTTAAAAACAACAACAGAAACAAAATATAATCTTGTTTTCAGTGTGGCTACAGTTACATTTCCTAATGAACTCTTGTACAGCAGCATGCCAACATACTAAATGGTGAACTGCAGCTACAGTCTCTATTTAACAGGCTTTGTTTCTCCTCCATAGTTCATGGATGATGAAGAATTTGTTGACACCATCAAAGGCTTCAGCACCATCAGGAAAGAGCACACCATGTTCACTGACACCAACCTGTGACCTGACAGGAGACAGGTTGCTGGGTGCCTTCAGGTGTTGCTGCTGCTGGGTAAGAACAACAGGCGACAATAAAGGAGGAAGAGCCCAACATGACAATGCAAGATGAAATCACTGGAAATAACAGTGACGGGTGTGAGATGGAAGAGGAAAACGTTAAGTTCCTGTCATTTAAAGACAACTGAACAAGAATCATCTCTGCTGACAAGAAGGGAGGAAAACAGCTGCTTTTGGGGAGCGGTTTGGGGAATATAAGAATGTTATTAGCACAAAAAACAAAACGGGACACGTCGACAAAAAGATGAAAGAAACTAAACACAGAGTTTAACTGACTTTTTTTCACCCATATTTTCCATCTATAGAAAACATCTGGTATTTTTGTGTCCATTCCATAGACTGTATCAAAATAACTGGACAAACCCCCTGTGACCTAACACTTATGTTTTCCTAAAGAGTGAGAGAGTAATCTATGATGCTAAATAATAGTGCTTTACATTTATTCTGATCATTTATCATATCTAAAACAGCATCTGGAACAAATGTTGGTAGAACTGGAAGTAGCGCTGGTGTTGCCACGCGAGGAGTGACTGCAGGTCCCAGCAGACCTCCACTAATTCTCATTTCAGCTCAAGCAATACTCATTTTGAATGTTATAGAGCAGTGGTCCTGTTAGCTTAAAAAGGTATCACAATTATCCAGGGAAAAAGTCTCAACTGGAAGACTCAAATTTGCTATTTCTGTGGCTTTATATGATTTTAGCTGATGTGGTAAATAATAATTCACCTCCCGTACAGATGTTACAGATAAGAACTCTTTTTGAAACAGGCTGTAAATATGTTTACTTCTAGAGCAAATGTGTTCCTTTTAGCATGGCAGTCAGTGGAGATGGAGTCACTCCTGGAGCCAGCCACTAGTGGTCATTCAGGGAACTGCAGTCACTAACTCCATCACTGAATTCAACCCAGAAGATTTGATGAAGGTCCTTGGCCTATTCTCTCTATCATCACTGGAAAACTTGTCTTGCACATCTAGGAAATCTAAAATCCTGTTGTGAGTTTGCACTTTTTATTCTGTTATATCAGTGAGGTGTGTCGAGTCTGAAATGTTGCAAAGCTTTTAACTGATCACTACAGTTCGGCATCAAAATGAGCGCACATGAATGTCCACTCCTTGGTAGTTTGGCAGCTGTCTTGCATGTTTTCCTGCTTGTCCTTGATTCTTCTCATTATAGAAAACAGACTCCAAACTGTTTGGAAATGGCCTTATAAACCATCAAAGTTTGATGGGCGGTAACTTCTCTAAGATCATTGCTGATATCGCTCCTCCTTAGCATTGTGTTAACACAAACATGAGTGCTCCAGACCAAACTAGCAAAACTTCTGCTTTTATAGAGGTGCTCACACCTGCTGATGATCAATTAATCAAGTGCAGTTGATTAGGAATACATGACTGCTGTACCTCTTAACTCCTGTGGAGTCAGTAAAGATGTACTTCGTTTTCCCACACAAATTCTGCATTTTGGTTTTATTTCTTATTCAGAAAACGATAACATGTTGTAATATGTCTTCTGCTGCTGTTGTTCATCTAAGGTGCATTTGCTTCATTTTGTTATGCAACCAGTTAAGAACACATAAAACCGTGAATCCAGACGGCATCATTTCTTTAACACATAACTTCATGTAATCGAGGAACAAACAGCTAAATTATCAATTCTATTTTCTTTTGGTCCAAAAAAAAACCCCAAAAAAAGGTGATGGGGATGATTTTCCTGTGTACAAATTAAATAGTCTTTGGAAATAATGAAAAAATAAAAATACTGTTTTTCAGCTGCTGAAAGAAATAATGGAGCTGCATGGATCTAATAACTAAAATAAAAAAAAAATTGTGGTCACATGTAACGGCACACATCTTCATATATATATTTTTTTATTTGAAATGAGTTGCAATGCAATGTGGGCACAAAACACTTGTACCTTTACCATCAAGAACCTGGTTACAAAACAAACATTTACATAATAAATTAATACACTGCAGTACCACATGAGACAGTAAACATAAACCCCAAACTTGGGAATTGTATTGCATTAAGAACAAAATGAGTTTATCAAAGACTTTCTGGTATTTACAAAGGCAGCCTCTTGTTTTTTTTTTTTTTGTTTTTTTTTTCTTTGTTCATATACAAATATATATCTCTGAACTGGAATATAGTGATATGTTTGCAGAGAGGGCCGGATCACGTTCTGGCCTGAGATCCTTCGGTGAGCGTGGAGTCATTTCCCATTTCATCTTTGAAATAAAATAATAAAAATAACAAATATTGTCATGGATGTACATAACTGGTTTTCACACCATTTTCAAGCATTTGATTTATCAGATTTCGATAAAAGAAAAAAAATATGAGGCTTTCATATGAATTTAAAGAGTTTAAATCTTAAATGCTCAGATACTTTACATGTTTCTGCATTTTACTGCCAACATGCATGTGTCCCTTTAGTGTAATATTAATGTCTGTAAACAGATCAGTAATCATCAGAAATGTGTTTGCAGCATTAAAGTGCATGCAGCCTATGCTGGGTTGCAAATGTTTTCATAGCTGGCAGCAGTAGAAAGAAGTTAGATATAAATATACCACTACAAGCTTTTGTTTTCTTTTAAAAAAATAATAAATGCACCTCTTACGTTTTCTGTGCAAGTTTCCTCAACATTCACTGCATTTTTTCACAGTCCTTTCCTCCAGGCAATTATCAGGAGAGCATTAACTTTCACTTTGTTACTAGAAAAGAGTCAAGAGTCCCTCCTTTTCTGACATATTAATAAGCAGACGCTACTGCAGCCTCTGCTGATGCCGTCACCTGAGCCCATTCAGCTGTCAGCTACACCTAAAAAGCATCATCTACCACGCTGAGGATTAATAATCATGTTTCATTAATGCATGATAAAAACCATTATTTGAAATGCTACCCACATTAACTGAGTGGCTACCTTGCTTGATGACATTATTAACAGATAAAAGCGCAGCGACTGTAGCTGCTGCGAGCTGAAGACAAACTAAGTTTGAAATGTCGGTACCGACCAGAAGAAGATGCTTACGTACCAACAGACGATTGTACCTGAGAGCTAGACTAGACCTGATCAAGAGTGGTGGCACCTGTAGCAGCTATTGATCTGAACGTTAGCATATCGAATTGTTCCTGACATGCATGGCGGACTCGCCTGGTGTTTTCAAATAGGGGCACTCCAATGATTTACTACGGCGCTTACTTTAAAACAGACGTTTCACTTCCTGAATCAATTCAGTCCCAGATTTATGCTTCTATGTCAAACCAACGATGCATGTCCATTATGGGGGGAAAACCCTAGAGCTTAGGATGGCATCTAATGAGGGATAATGCATTAGAAATCCACAGGAAAAGGCCCATCTCTAAATTCAGGAATTAGAAAAAATAGAGAAGTAAAATGCTTAATTATTTTAAGTGGATTTTTTTTCCTTTCATTTTTTTTTAGACCCTACCGCAAATTCTAACCTTAACAAAATAATGCTCTATAAAAAAGTGCTCCATGGTAGGGCATTTTGTTTTTTAGAAAGTGGAGAAAACTGCCATCCACTTCAACTACACTTTTATGCAACTCAAAAACATTTAAATATTTCTGATCTACTTCTGAATATTGGCATCATATTTCCACTCACTGATCATCCACCAAAACACTTTGAAAAGCTCTGCTTCTTGATTCTGAGATATCCCAGCTTCCCACTCTTGCAAAGCATTCAAACATTCATGATGAGGTGATGCATTTCTGAAGCCCAGGGGGAGGAACTCTTAATCCATCACAGGAACATCCGTATGTTATTTAATCAGCTTTGATTAAGACCCTTCAGAGCCACAAAAGACAGAACTGAAGCTTTGCTGGCTAATTTGAGCTCACTGCGGTGCATGAACTGATGGTCATGTGAAATCAGTGAAGTGCCCCTTTAAATGTGGTTTAAATCTTCACGCTCACTCCGGTGGGAATTGTTTTTGTCGCCCTTTGCTAAAGTTCTAACACAGATGAGATGTCCACTGCCCATGTGTCCCACTACGACATGACCAGATCACTGACAGAGTAAAGTGCTACCGTCACATCCTTACAATTTTAAAGTCAAAGTTAACAGACAGATAAATCCGTAAGCTTATGGTCAAGTACACATTAATCAAACCTAATACGCTAAACTACACTAGCCAGCTAACAATACAACTAGATGCAAAAAATGAAACACGAGGTATCTGATGACTCATGAAAGGATACACTGAGTGGAAGTTGTTTGGGGGGGTGGTGTCAATGGACAGCATTTACAGAATGATTACTAATTCCCTAATATTGCTCAAAAACCTCGAATCCAAAAATATGACATACATATTTGTTCATCCAGCCATCACTTTCTGAAGTCACATGACTTTTGTCCCTTTATCTAAATGTAAAAACTGTGCAATTTCTCTCATTCATATAGAAAATATGTCATTTCAGCTTGAAGCTGATATTCAGCACTAATCCAACATACAAAAACAGAGGAATCTACTATTTTCTATTTTTAAATTAAATTTTCTCTTTGATTCCACGCCAGCAGACTTTTCACTTAAAATGCCATGTGCAATCAATGTTTCATTATGTCACAAAAAAGAAAAGAAAGAAAAAAAAGAAAAGCAAGACAGCAGTAATGCTCGATAACTACAGCTTTCCTGGCACGTTGACTCTCACAGATCCAGGATTTGTTTTTCCTGTCAGGAAACTACATGGATGCAAATGTATTTAAATTACAAGACAAACCAGACTGTTTCTCCCTCACTGAGGCCTGATTATGGTGACCACAGAGTTCCCTCCTCCTTCATACTCAAGAGCCCCTGTGAAATCAGGAAGTGAGGCGTTTAAACTAACACTGATTACTGGCATCCATAGACAAGTCATCATGCAGTCAGAATATTCAGGGATGTAGCACTCAAGCGTTAAAAAACAAAAATAAAATTAAGAGATCACAAACGAAAAGAACTGTACAGACCAAAGGTCATATATAGAGTTAAAAACTTCAACAAACTGTGGGGGAAAGAAGAAAGGTTTGGACATCTATTCATGATCTGGGTTTTTCCACATGACCAGAAGCTTTCGCCCCCCCCGCGCTGCTCCGCTGGATGACTCTGGGAACACAAGTTGCTCCTTCCACTTTTATGTGGGACAAAGAACTGTGAAGAAAGAAACAACAGCTGGGGATGAACGCCATTCGGTGCTCATGCGGTGCATGAAAAATAAGAGTTGTGAACTATGGAAGAGCAGATACAACAGGGGTAAAGGTGTGGTGAGTGAAGAGGAAACGGAAACGGAAAGAAACATGTAAACAACTACACAGGTAAAGGCAAATCACACAGAGTGGGTGCAACAGGCACTAGAGGGAAGAGTGAGTGAGGGGAGGCTGCTGCATCTGGTGAACGTAACGCTACGCAGACAAAGAGGAAGAGGGGGGGCGTTAGCAAAGGCTGAAGGTGAATGATCTGTGTTAACCTCACAAACCTCCGGTTCCACTGCTCTCATACCAGAGCTACCCAAAGGACAGTGCAGCACAGGTGAAAGACAAGGAAGGTACAGGTCAACAGTGACAAGAAAGCCATTCTTTTACTCTTCTAAATATGTGCCACTACCATCAGCCTGCCTGTAAACAAACATATGAACTTTATGCTTCCTGTTTCCAGCAACACAGAGGAAGGTTGTCTGAATGGGGTCAGATTCTCTCAAAAATAAAAAAGTCCACTTCTTTTTAGATTTTACAAGTCTCACTTTTTCTTCCTTCTATTAAATGTTCACAAAACCACAAAGGTTACTGCAGAGCATCTGTTGCTAAAAGTTATAATCAAAATAATAATTAAAGGACTTTTATACCAAAGCGCAGAATTCTCAGTTAAAGAAAATGTACATCTTCTTTCGGTCTTATACAAAAACAGACTGCTACAGATTGTGTGTTTTTTTTTTATACTTGTCTGTGTGTGTATGTATGTATGTATGTATGTATAGTCATGGAAAAAATTATTAGACCACCATTTTTTCATCACTTTCTTGTTCATTTTAATACCTGGTACCACTAAACGTCATCATGTGACTAAAACAGACAGAAAAGAAAACACTGAATGCATAAAAGCAGTGTTTTTGGCAGTACAACGCCATAGCTATTGATGTAAAAACTTAAGTGATTTAGGTTATAATCAAGAAAACCATGGAAAATGTTAAGATATCAGCTCTTAAATAAAACTCTTATGAGCAATCTTTGTGGTTATCGTTATGTTTGTCCAAACAAATGTACCTTTAGTTGTACCAGGCATTAAAATGATCAAGACACTGAAGAAAACAAGAGTGGTCTAATACTTTTTTCCATGACTGTATATATACATTAGCTGAACATTTAGTAATAACTGCTTAGATACTAATTCTGCGTCAGGTGCAGAGTGTAAAAATTTCAACCTCCCTTAATGAGAAAACAGCATTAGTTTGTAAAACAAAAATATAAAAGTTCATCTCAGAGGTTTATTTAATAAAAAGGATATTTGTTTATTTATTTTCCTCAAGAAAAGCCATGACGTGAGCTGGGCGGTTTTAGGGAGTTAAACATTAAATGAACCTGAAGCAACAGTCTGGAAGTGTTTACCTTTGAGAATGTAGTCGGTAAGGAGGGCAGGCACCTTCTCACTGTCGTCTCTCATGGCATGGAGGACTGGCATGGAGAGAGAAGTCTTTTAATTGTGGAAAGATGAATGGATACTTTGGCAGAAAATAGGGCAGACACCATGTAAATTTTGTCATTATGTGTTTCAACATTAGTTTGCGTCACTGCTTCACTGGTGTTGTTGAGACACTCACTCGCTGTGAGGATCTGAAGGTCTTCTACAGAAGGGGAACCCGCTTTCTTTTCATAAGGAATTACTGTCGTCAGGTACTAAGAGAAGAAAAAAAAAACACACCAGATACAAAGACAGAGTTACATAAAGGAACGCTGGCACCGTTTCATTTCTACTTTTTATGCAGTCTTGGAAGAAACAAAACACGTCAACATTGTGACAGGGTTATAAAACATGCTGTCTGTCAGTATCACAGAAATCATATGAACTTTTGGTTATGAATGGATTTGTTTGCAGTTGCTGGCTGGTTGTTTTCTGAGTAAACGCTTATTGATGTGAAGTAAGAAATCAGCAATAACAAAACAGTGTCATCTTGATTCAAGACAAATGAAAAGTAAGTGTAAGAGACAGTGCATGCTGCAAAATCAAGATGACGAGAGATTGAGCAATGCTTTGCTGAAAACAAGTTACTGAATAAAAAAAGAAGAGAGAGAAAGTGATACCAGAAATCAGCCAAAGAATAAGACGAACCAAAAAATAACACTAAAAGACAGTGATGGAAGAAAAAAAACAAACAAACATGCCAGTGGAAACGAGAAGAAAAAGAAAGCAGCCCAGAAAATGTATCTGCAGTGGAGAGAAAGAGCAGGGGCACCTGTTTGTCCCCTCCTGTGTAGCCAAAAGTTTGACGAAGGCCAGTTTGAATGACACTGGAAAGTCCCTCCAGAGTGAGGAGCTACAAGGAGCAAGAAGGAAGGAAAAATAGGATTGAGGAGAGATTAAATGGTTTCTATGTCAAAGGAAGGAAGGAAATAAAGGCCCTGGAAAACCCTTAGTGAAAGTACGACTACTGTGCAAACTGTCATCAATCAGGTTATGCAATTTTTTTTTCATAACTTGGAAATGTGTATTTCAAACAAGTGCATCTGTATTTTCGTCCACACCTGCTTCCACACAGTGACTCACCGTGCCCGGTATGTGCGTGCTGGTTGTCCTCTGGCCATTGGGCCCCGTTGTGATTGAAGTTTTGATTTTCTTCTTCTTTCGCAGCAGCTCACGGTGCTCCTTCTGTCTGTTCTGCACATCAATCAGCAGCGATATGAAGCTGTTCTTCACCTGCACGTAAACAAATATTCCTTATAGATTTGCAGGATTTTAGAATCACATATTTCTTTAGTACAGAGAATACTTTTAAAGAAGTCTGTTTTTAGATTCTGTCAAGACTGCTCTCGCAGAATCATGACAGTGACCCAAATGACAGCTGACCTCTCGCTTCCCGACATCGCCGCAAGCACTGATGTCTTTTGTGTTTGTTTCAAAGTATCTGAACATGTCAATGCTTGTTTATACCAAAAGAATTTCTGCAAGGTCTTCTAAATCCACTTTTAAAATCAACTAAATGCTGTGAAGACTTTGCAGTTTAGAGTTCGTACCTCCTTTTCGTAGTCCAGTTCATCCCGCAGTGCCAGAGCCTGGATCAGCTCTTCACTGTAACGACGAATGGCCGTCTCCACTTCCTCCAGAGTCGCAGACAGCTCTGAAACTGAAAGCTGACGCAGCCCTGCCAATGATATATAAGGAATATTTAATGTGATGCCCTGTTTGTTGTGCTTGTGAGGAAGCTCTGCTGGGCTGATTCACAATGAATCGCACCCTTAAAGTTTCCTAGAATCTCAGTCCGTTTCAGTAACATATAACTTCTAATGCCAGTATTTGCTAAAAGGTCACAGACATAGATGGTCTCCTTTTAAGAAACAAAAGCGCTTTATCCATTCAGTGACTGTAAAAAGCAGGCACCTTAAATCCAAAGCACATCATCCTACACAGGTGAAGTCAGGCGGACTAAAGGAGATGAAAGCCTTTGGCAACATCTAGTGTATCTTATCTTTATCACCCTGACGCTAATGTGATTCTATCCTATAATGCTTAATAGGAACTACCCAATTAAAATATGCCAATATCTCTAAAACAAAAACACCCATAGTTTACTGGGCAAAAGTAAACGTTCTACACCAGTCCACCCCAAAACTGCATACAAGCCAATTATATCCTTGTAGTTACATAACATTTGGGTCAACACATTCACTGTCTGTTCTTTTTTGATTCACATTACATAAGAATGTGAATGCATGTGTGCATGTGTGTACCCAATAATGATTCAACAATAAATGTGAAAGAGCACAGAAGCACATTAAAACACTGTGGAAACATACATAGAAAGAGTCGTGCTGTTAATGTCACGTGCGCAGCGTAACTCACGTTCTTCATAGCTTGTGTTGGAGCCAGAGCGTTTCAAACTGTGGAGGTCCTGAGACAGCATGGATAAGTCAGACTGGGAGGGACTCTCATCATCATCAGGGTCTGGAGACTCCTGCATCATCTCCTCTATCTCCTCTATCACCTACAGAAACATCACAAAAAAAAAAAAAAAAAAAAACAACAACAAACATGACCAACCAGGTTAAAGGAGACATGTTAAAGCCCTTCTTTCAGAAGTTGAAATAATTTCCTGTGGTCTAATGAAGTGTCATTGTCATGCTTCTTGTCAAACATACAAGAGATAAAGTACATAACAACCAGTTTTAAGGGGTGGAGTCAGCCACTTGTCTTCACCTCCCTCTTCCAAGAGGTGTGCCTCTTTAGAGATGTGTCATATAGCTTGATGTAACCCACTTCCTTAAACATTTGCAGCTATGCATTTCATATTTAAATGAAAAACTGAATCACTTATTTTCAGACTATGGAAGCCAAAAAAGTGACAGGGTTGTGATATGTCCGAATGTATGAACTGGTTGTTTATCCAGACACCTAAAATATGGCCCTGTGCAGAGAAAATTTCATTTTTTTCATTACATCTCCCTTCTGTTTCAAGTTCATCTTTCTGTATTTGTTTTCTTTCCCATCTGACCTGCATGCCTACATTTCAAGTGTAGAAAGTACACGGATAAATACATAAAGAAAAAAAACAAAACAAAAAACCCTTAATTATCAGGCCAATGGTGGGTTTGTTGCTTTAGGTATGTGCTGTATGCAAGGTATGTTAGGCTATGCAAAAGTCAAAGACTACCTCACAGCTAAACATACGACTGATGTAAAGTCCGCAAATAAGAACCGGTCTTGTTCTTTGCATTTGCAAACTCTGTTTGCTTTGTCATTCATAAACACTGATGGACGTTTCACGTCTGCCGCCTATGAATCCCGCCTCACAGCAGGTATGAATCCAGCAGGTGTTGGGTCGAAAATGGGTGTGTGAGAGTGGGTCACCTGATCAGCTGTTAAGAGGGGCTCGTCATTGATGGAGGACAC
Source organism: Hirundichthys speculiger (assembly GCA_018398805.1). Classification (NCBI taxonomy): domain Eukaryota; kingdom Metazoa; phylum Chordata; class Actinopteri; order Beloniformes; family Exocoetidae; genus Hirundichthys; species Hirundichthys speculiger. The sequence goes on along the minus strand of JAGFBZ010000771.1, from coordinate 1,354,142 downwards.
GATGATTGAGTGCATATCCAACTGTTCCCTCAGCTCATCGTCATCATCGGACAGATCCAAAGACTGGTTATCCAACTTTTGTCCCACAGGAAAGAAGGCAAACCCAGAGATTCAGAGACAGCAAACAGGAGAATAAACAGCATGAAGGCAGAAGTTCTGTTCTGTTTAAAGTAAGTAGGTTTTTTTTTTTAAATACTAGATGGGAAATCAAATATATATTCATTTTTCATGTTTTGACAAAATATAAAAAGTTTTAAACCTTTTCTCTCAGTTTTTCAGTGTTTGAGATTAGAAAGCTAAATTGCTTAAATTGCATCTTGGATCCTCATCACTGGGGAACCTTCCAGAAACATTGCAGATTTGTACAAATGCAGTCATGTGATCAAAACTACATACCTCCTGCTTTGTAAGCTTGAGGGAAGGCAGGTGTAAGGAGCGAGTGTAAGAAGTATTCCAGTCAACGGGCATCACATTCCCAAAGTTACTTGTTAGAGCATTCCACACCCTGAAAGAAAAAGTGTGAGAAAATACAGAATAAACCAGATGCAAAAGAGAGAAGGATTAAAAGCAACCTTCAGCTGCAGATTAAAAAAGAAAAAAACATGTCCTTCTCTTTCCACAGTGACACAGCATGAGATGGTGAACAGGAAACAGCATTGCCAAGTCCCCCGAACAGTCCACCATGTTCCTGCTGCGACACCACACGCACTGAACACTGACGAATCAAACAACCTCTTGATCACACACACCATTTTACCCAAAGGTCTGTGATGAGACATATTTGATGCTGTCGCTCCGTGAGATTTAAAGGTCAGAAAACTGTCAGTCAATCATCTGTAACAGATTTCCGTAGGCTGTGTATATCCGATCATTAGAGCCGTTCACAAGTCTGTTGAGAATACTGGTTTAGAAGCAGTGCTGCCATCATGCCAACGGACTGACATTTTTCAGCATGCAAACTGGGAACATGTGTGAGCCAAACAGAAACAAAATTTACCGTGAAATCTATCATTAAAACTTTTTTTTTGAGAATGTGCGTAAAAATGTGCTGATTTTCTGTGCTGCTCTACAGGAATTATGTGTTTTTAAAGGACACACACACACACACGAGAAAAAAGAAATCAAGGCTATATAACACAAGTCAGTTTTTGTACTCTTGGCTCTGAGTGTGCGAGCGGTGACAGGATAGATGCTGTGAACCCATGTGTCACACTGGCTCTGAATTATCAAACCCTCCCTATCTCTCACTCACACACACACACACACACATGCACTACTGTTTATATAACGTGCCTTATTCTCCCCGAAGTGCTCATGCACTGCATGTTGAGGAGCTGGGCTGTTCTAAATAGGGCAAAGGCTGGCAGGAAACATTTCTTGTGCCCCGAGCACCGACAGCGTCTCGAGCACGTGGGCAGCTGCCAAAACACACCATTAGTTTCAGATTCACTGAGTCCATTTAAAAACGGGCCTCGTAGCAGTGAGCCAATTAATTTGCTTTACTTCAATACTGTACCAATTTGTCTGGCTTACTTGCTTGCAAACAGCGATGCAGATGTCTATTTATCTTTTATACACACCAGTAATCCATGCATGACTTGATCCTGACAGAATAACAATTTGCTTCTTCTCATTCTAACTGAAGTCCACAAACACTTCATCCTTGTCATCTTGTAGTTTGTCTTGACTATGGTCTTGCTTGATGACTTATTAAGAGGCTGGGCACATCCTGCAAAAGTGCAGTGATCCAGAAAAGACTCTTACTGAGCCTGGCACTGCTCTTTGGGCTTCACCAGGCTGCTGTCCAATCATTTCAATTCCTCCTTCCTCTGTTTTGTCTCAGCAGCCCTTACTGACTGACAATTGTGACGCAGCCTCCCTACATGTTTATCCAATAACAGTACCACTGTTGATAGCTCATACAAAAAGAGCCTGTTACAGTAACTGTTGAAGTGAGTTTGCTTGTTCATGAATTAAATGAATCAAGTTGCAAATAGTTTCTATTCAGTTCCGATATATACCTCCTGATAAACGATAGTGATTCCAAAATCAAAAGGGGGCTTACTGATCTTGTTATTATTTTTTATTTGTTTACAAATTGAATTTTTGGAAGAAAAGTGCAATAGCTGCAGGAAAAAATATACATTATTCAACTCAAATTAAAAGCAACAATGCGTCATCTGAACAAATTAAGTAGGAATATTGCACAAAAACATAAAAAGGTCTTTATCTGAAACTGAACTTTTTTTTTAATATATATCCAATCAGTGAATTATGTCACTATCTGTCCCTGGTACTGATGAGTCCCATCTCTAGTTGCAGGCCTAAAAAGATTAATTTTGTTTTCTTCTTTCCACATTTCAAACTACTTCTCAAATTATCCAAGGCTGTCCTGGCAGAGTTTAATGAATTGTTATTATGACAAGTTTATTGAGACTAAGATTATATATGCTGGTAAAGTCAATTATACTCAGATGGGCCAATGTTGCTAAATAAAGACCCTAATAACTATCAAATAATTAAGAATAATTAACAGTAATTATTAATGAAAGGCAGCCTTGTCAGGTTATCAAAACAATGTTTTGATAACCTTGCATGTATCTTAATCTCTGTGTCACCCTGGACAATGTTTTGATAACCTATTTGTGACTGATACTACTCTTTGCTTAAAACACAAGCACTGCAGACAAAGTACATTATGGATCTTCTGAGACAAACAGAGAAGTAGAAGACAAAACTCGCAAAACTCTGGTCTTACAACATGAAGCTACATGTTCAATATTCAAGCTGGAGAATCTGCATCTTGCTGATTCATACTGTAAGAGAATTGATGTGACCGGCTGGCTGCTGTGCACTAATCTTATATTGTCATATGAATATTCAGCAGCTCTGACGGAAAGAACAAAGGCACATATGGTGTTAAAAGCAGTCCTGGCAGTCCAACCTCCTTGTTTATATATCCTCCTCATCCTGTTCAGTCTCACAGAGCCTAATGACCCAGCTGTCAGTAGGTGAGAGGTGCAGACGTTAAAACAACTTTGGACGTGTCTCCAGCCCATCACAGGGTTACACAGAGACTGAGATACATGCATGATTTTCCTTGATATGTACAAGGAAACGTTAAAAGAATTACCAACATGGACGCATTCAACATTCTGCAATACATCAAGCATTAAATATAATACTGCTAACGTGGCATTACTCCTCCCCTTACACACACAAGACTAATTTCTTCAGACTATAAAGTCAAATGTTTTTCTTAAATTGCTTTATTTTTTTCATATGTAATACTACAAATGTTGGCGAATAACATAGTTATAAATTAGAGCTGGGTTATATTTTTGTTGTCAAATAGCAGAATGTCTTTATGAGCGGTTAACATCCATCCAGTCAAACTTTGCTCTACACTGATTGAAGCTAACGCGGCTATGATTCCCTCAATAGGAGCTTAGCTTGTCGGGCTAAACTGGCTAGCTAGCCCGAGATTAAAAGTCGCATTGAATAAAACTCTCATAAAATTCGCACTCACTCGTCATCTTTTAAGAAGTTATCCTCTGTGATGGGTTTAATAGGCGCTATGTTTTCCGTCGTAGTGTTGTAGTTTCGGAAGCAAACTGTCAGCTTTTCGTCGAAGTCGTGGACGAGGTCCTCCATCGACTTGAAGCTGCAGATCTCCCCGGAGAAACTGTTGTCCAAGTCGGAGAAATCGTCTAGGACCGACGGTTCGGCCACATTCGAGTTCAGCTGGTCCAGCTGTTCGTCCGATTCCGAGGACGGCTTGAATTCGTTAAAGTCCTGCCAGTCCTCGTCAAAGTGGGCTAACGGCGCCGCCATGACTGCCGTAGAAGCTCGGGTGGCAGCCAGTGAACTGCCCTCCGCGGAGCTCCGCTTTCGGCTTTGAGAAACGACGAGACGATCGGTAAAAGGAGTGGGGGCGGAGATTTATGACGTTCCCATTTAAGCCCCTCCTCTTTTAGATTAAGCAAAACAGCTTTCCATTCATCCCACTTCATCTTAGACTTGTAAAGATTCACTATATATATATTATTATATATATATATATATAATATATATATATATATATATAGAATATATATATATATATATATATATATATCTTATAAGTCTAAATAAGTATATACTGTTATATATATATAGATATATATATATATATATATATATATATATATATATATATATATATATATATATATATATATATATATATATATATTTATTTATTTTGGATTTATTTTGGATTTTTTTTAACCAGAATATTTCAAAATCTCAAACTCTCGAAATTCTTCTTTACATCACAGAGGTTTTCACTGTAGATGCTTAAAAATCAAAGACAACCTGTGTGCAATGAACCCTTAAAGCGGAAATGTTATGATTTTTTTTGTTCTAAACTTGACAAAATTTCCAAAGTCTAAATTAAATGTCTGTGACATGTCTTTAGTCAGGATACAACAAAGATACAGTACCAAAACTCCCTTTCCAATTGTGTCTTTTATTGCTGTGTTTATGGCAGCAGCCACAAGGAGGCGGAGTCATTCGTTTGACTTGACTCCACCCCTTTATTATGCAGGGTGTGCCTCTTTTGAAACAGTGGTGCGCAAACTGTGGTATGCGTACCACTGATGGTACGCAAGCACTCTCTGGTGGTACGCAGGGTAACAATAAATAACCACAATAAGGAATAAACATCTCTCCTGTGTGTTTAAAGCTAATTGAGAAGGCATATATGGCTATATTTTAAAATTGGTCATCATGGTGGTACTCAGAGAGCTGAACAGTTTCTCAGGTGGTACACAGCATTGAAAGTTTGAAAACCACTGGTTAAAAAGATTTGTGGTATCCACTTCCTACATGCAGGAAATGCAGCACGATGTAAAGTTGGATAGAGATAAAGAAGGGAAAGCTGGATAATTGTAGTTTAATTTGATTCTTCGATAGCACAGTATCCTGCAAGTCTGATTGGCTCACTGACTCAGAGACTTAAGGCTGATGTATGATGTAGCCATAGCTACGCTGTAGGTGTAAATCATACGCTGTAACCTTTGCTGGACCCTGATGTTAATCTCTCTACAAATGTAGCTACATGTCATGTTGATTCTGACTGCAAGACCTGATTGATTCACTTGTTAGTTTTCTTCTCCATTGTCTTTGTATTCCCCATCGCTACTTCTTTGTGGTCTTCAAGTCAGGTAGAATGATAGCTTGCTGCAATATCTGTAAAAATGACTGATGCTCAACATTTATCAGCTCCATTTCATTGAAAATATAGTATATTTACCCCATTGTTTTGTCTAAACTACATAATGAACTAAAGGAAACTCACAGCTCAGCACTGAGAGCTACAGCGCTGCAGAATAACGACCCGTATTGCCATTTAGCAGTTGGTGGTGTAATTACAGAGTAACGTAAACAATAATGCACAAGTATAAATGCCAAAGATGGCATAGGGACCGTGTATAGCCTATGTGTGTGGTTACCACACAAAAGTATAAATGTGTTTTGAATTGTTTTTGAATATTAGAATAAATTATTGACCACCCAATTCGCCTCATCTACTTGATAAATCTGTGAAACTAAGCTTTAGTCTTATTCTTTTCTTTTAAAATGGTGTTCATTGATACGTTTGAGCCAACTCTCCTCCGATATATATATTTTTTTTTATGTAGAGAAATGACCAAATCTTAAACATTATCCCCATAGGGATATTATTAACCACGTTGCAGCCAATTTTACAAATTTAAAATTTTTATTCAATCTATAATTGACAAACTAAGATTTTTACTTTGGTGTCATTTTAAAATAATGTGAAATAGTGTACTATCTAACCACTGTTTCGTAACAGCATAAATTTGTATTTTATAATTTTTTTTTTCAGATGAGAATTGAAGATGTCTGTGACAATTTGAGCATCGATATCTCATTCAATTTACACAACTATGAGAACGAGGAAGCTCAGATTTGACAAATGAGAAACTGCTGCCGCCACTGCAAGGCCAGTGGATGAGAACAGGGGTATAATAATATTCACTTCTTTAATTTTGTAAGTAAATGTTCATTAATAGGATTTAAAGGAAAATAAAATGAATATTATTTTACAAAATTTCACCCTTTGGGCATTTGTGCACATGTATGCATCATTTAAACAAAGTATTTCAGAACATCTGTAATACAAGACACACAAAAAAATAGTTTTACTGTAAATAAACAGTATGAGTTAACTTATGGTGACATATATAAATTAAATATTTAACCTGTTTACCAGTCTCTTTACTTACCAATGTTTGCTATAATTATGATTCACAAGTGCAATACTTCTTACATATTATCAAATTTAAGAATAATGTCTTTTTTTGCCATGTCTCCTCAATTTTTTCTTATTCTTAAAAAAAATTCACAACTATTTTTGACAGCAAGATAACAGCAAGTTGCACAATTTGATGCAGCACATTGTTTAAGGAACCAAATTATCATATCAATCTTATTTCTCTTTTAATTTATGTCTATAGTTGGGCCTTTTATTACATATAGCCACTTCTCACTACAAAGCTTAGCTTTTATCTGTCAAAAAGCCAAACAGTGAAGAGCCAGTTATGCAGATAAGTCTTTATCTTCAGTAATTCAAACATCAACTCCATCACTTCCTACAATTGTAAAACTGAACAATGCATGACCTCAGAAAATACACATCTCTCACTCGAATGCCCCCAAAATCGCAAACTTTGTATCAAATTTGCCAACAACAGGACTTACTTAAAATATTTAGACTTTATTGGCAATTGTTCTTTCGTCTCCTCCCGCATGGTCTGACCTTTGACACGTACTATCAAGACATTTAGAAATAACTCACTAAATACAAAGAAACACTTCATCAAAATTCAGCCCAGCATTTTCCATTGTAGACCTTGACTCATGCTTTGCCAAGTCAGTGATTCAGGGTCAATGGGATCTGCACGTTTACGGTTGGGTATCTGATGGGTTTCCAAAGGTTTGGCCTGCAGTCTCCTGCCCCTTCAAACTCCCATGGGCCTTTTTTTTTTTCAAAACCCTGAATGCTTTATTGAAAATATGCATACATAACACTTTTTTTTTTTCCTACACAACAATACAAAACAGTACAATCACTTTGTAAATAAGACATTGAACGCAAACCCAAACATCATCCCTCCCCACCCCAGGGCAAGGAACTCAGAGATGCTACAGTAAGCAGTTAGCAATCTCCACCCAGCCGCTAACCACCAGCACCACCACCTCAGGGAAATAAGACATAGTTAAATCAGAAACAACTCCCTTGGTACACTCTGATAGAAGAACAGAGAAGACACCAGGTTGCATACAGACATAGCATTTTCCACCAACAGGTGAGTGAGACTGGGTTTTACTGAAATGTTTTTCTTGGGTTTGTAGTGTGAATGATTTCCCTCAAGTTTTTCTGAAATGGTGTATGGCATGAAAGGAGTCCATTCTGTGGTCCAGTTGAGAAAGTTTTTCATAGTGTGAATAGACTATGAGATATACAGTTATAACCTACATAAAACACCACTGTGTGCTTCAAGTGTTTTGGCTTTAATAGGGGTCAGAAATGTAGAAACTGCCAATCTATGATGACACACCGAACGGGAGATATTAGCTAATTACAGACATGCAATAAAGTAAAATTTTAACATGAAGCAAACTCTTTAAAGGCGAGGGGTGGATTGTTAAAACCTGATTTGATTGTATGTAACACACTTCCTAAGAGTCTTCCTACTTCTACTGGCATGGGTGTTACTGTGCATATTCATTTGATAGTAGTGGTAGACAAAATATAACTAAAAATACAAACAAAACAAAACATATTTATAAATGTAAAAGAAAGCTAGGAAGGGTTATAATGGTTACAAAAAAGGAGGACTCCAAATGTCTGGTTATATTTTAATATGATCATACAGGGATAGAGATCAACCAAAAATGATATAATGTCAACAAAAATTTAAGTAACAAAAAAGTTCAATAAAAACAGACAGAAAAGCACTGTTTTTAAACATTTTACTGTAAATCAGTCTGTAGCAAATTGTCATTACATACCCTGTAAAAGGGAGGAAGAAAGCTTTGAATGACGCAATGACCACTGAATAACTTGGCTGGAGAGCAAAAGGGGAGTTAATGCTGAATTCTCTCTAAGCTCCAAGAGTGGTGCCCTTGAGATGAAGCTCTTATGCCTGAAGATGCAAGGCTGAGTTTCATTATGTCAAGAAGGTCAGTCAGTCCCTTTGGGTGCATAGAGGCATAGTAGGGGCTCAATTCCTTTAGCAATCTCCTGTTAGGGTTTAAGTCTTTGCCCATGCGACCTTTTAAGCCGTAAGAATGGCAAATGTGGCAACCATAAAGTTATAAACTTTATGGATTTATGCCGCTGTTGTATGTGCGCAAGAGAACAGAAAGACCACTCAAAGTGCAGTGAGGATGTCATACATGCTGAGGGTTCGTGTGCAACAGTATGAACAGGAAGGCAGTTTGTGGATGTGTTGTTTTTTTCTCAGGATTGCATCATCATTCCCCAGCTGTGAGCTCAGTGTGGTTCGGGTTATTGGTGCTGCTCCTTTATGGGACCATAGTAACAACTTGACCCATAATTACAATCATTAACTTCTCTCATGAAATGACTCTTTGCTAATAACACAACACTTTCCAGCTTTAGTTGTCGTTTTAGACACCTTCAGCCAAATTGCATTTTATTTTAAATTTCCTTTTCTTTCCCCAACAAATCTGATGTCAATAACTCAGTGCCATATGAATGCCGCATGGTTAATGACAAAAAAAAAAAAAAAAAAAACTAAACCAATCTAATGTAAAAATTAAAGCCCCAGTTTAAAAAAAATAAACAAAAAATAAAATAAAAACAAAAAGAAAGAAGAAAAAAACAACTTTTACAAAATGGCTGTCAAGTATTTTATTTTATTCCAATGATGGATGTCCCTATGGGGCTTTGAATAACTCAATTATTTTAAAATCCTCTTTACATTTTGACCATAGTAACGGGAGAGTGGCGCGGGGAGGGGGGGGGTCTTCTGCTGGTGCAAAATAAACACACATACAAAAACACGCGCCAGTTAAATCTGCACCTAATATCAGCTCTCTCACTACTATGTGCATGCATATTTGCAACCATTCACTCTAAACCACACTCACAAACACACATACACACGTAAACACACACAGGGGAAGGACAGCAGTCATCTGTGTGCAACTTAAGATGCACTTGAACACACATGAAAGCATCTCTTCAGAAAGGGGTCACAGACTATGTCTAGATGGTGGAAAGCATACCTCACTGACAATATATGACCCCCTCACAGTTGATATGTGGCCTGTGAATCTCTCTGTCCTCCTCTTAGGAAGATGTAATGGAGTTGTGCGGCAGCTAGCTCAACAGAGTTTGCTGGTGGGGGGGGGGGGGGGGTGGGGGCTGTCAGTTGGAAATATAACAGATACTGTCCTTGTTAGAAGTTAAATTAAAGAATAAAAAGTTTTTTTTCTTTCCTAATGTTGAGAAACAGAAAGTGGAATCTTCACACTAAAGCTTTCCATGGGCACTTCTTGAGCTAAGATTCACCTCTTAAATGAGAATAAACTCTAGAACTATCATAAAAAAAATTTCACACATTTAGCTTAGCCTTTTTTTTGTTGTTGTTGTTGTTCTTTCTCAGCTGGTCGGTCAGTGTTTTGCCTTGAATTTTTGGCCTTTTTCCAAATCATCAAAAATGAAGAATATAGCCAGAAATGGGGGGCAGGAGAATATAAGTACAAAAGAGTTGCTAAATTCCTCTATGCACCATCCTCCCCCAACAACACCCCACCCATGTCTATGGAGACATTAGACAGGTAATGTGAGAGACAAACAAGCAGACAGATGTAGTCCAAAGAGGAGATGGCTGGTCTGCACTGTCTGTCTGTCTGGAGGCATCACAGGAACTGATGTGCTCCAAGCTCAAGGTGGAAGTGGGTTTCCTGGGAAACTTGTTAGGACCTCGCATGGCTCGAGACCACGCAGCAAGGAGGAGGAGGAGGAAGGGACAGTTTGAACCGAAGACCAGTCAGTATGGCGCGCCGGAAGAGGATCCCACTGGGCACTGGCTGGTTTTCCAGGCCTCTGGGTTGGGATCGGATTTTTGGATGAGGACTTCAATTTCCAGGACGTCCGTCATCATGTCCATCATTTTGTCGAAACCAGTCAGGAAACAGATTACTCTCACTTTTGTTTGCTCTTTTGTGTTGGTGACATTTGTTGGTTTCTTCACTTGCTTTCTGATGGTGTTCAATTTTAAATTTCTTTTTACTGTGGGTTGCTTCAATTGTTGTCACAGAGAGACATCTGCTTTTTAAGTGACCATCAACTGTCCATGTTACTGCAGTTTTCTGAAGAGGAAAACAAAATATTTGATTAGTGAGTCAAAGCTTGACTGATATCATATATAAAAAAACAAAAAAACAAAAAAAGAGTTAAACCAGTAAACCTAAATGCATATATTAATAAAAATGTGATATCACTGTGGATGTGAAGAGAGCAATTACCATTGAGCCCATCTGCCTCTTGTGAGTCGAGAAAAGGTGCAGGACCCCAGATACGCACTGTGCCATCATCTGAGGCAGATGCCATGAGGCCTGGGATAGCTGGGTTCCAACTCACACAGTTTACTGTGCGTGTATGGCCTGTGAGCTCAGCGATAGGAAGTTCACCACGTCTATGCCAGATGTACACTTTGTGGTCTGAGAGAAATGGGTAAAGAAACCAACAAAACATGTGACAGAAAATGTATTTTAGAATTTGACAAAAAAATATGATTCAAAACCTCAAGATCAGGCTCGTTACAGCAAAAGTGTGACAGGGAGTGTCCTATATAACAAGGACACACTGATTATGAATTATACTGAGATCCTACACATTTCATAATTCCATACATTTCCTGACTCTTTTTTTTGTTTGAAAATATGAATATAAACATTACTTGTCAATCACAAAGAAAAATAATTACTTTCTACAACACTGAGACTGTACCTTCACTGCCACTGGCAATGAAGTCTTCATTGTGTCCCCCAAAGCAGGAGTGGATGGTATAGAAGCCCTGGGTCACACCTTGGTACTTCCTCACCAGCACCCGGTCTTGAAGATCCCACAGGTGCACTCCCTACCAAAAAGGTTATAGCATAATAGTCCATAACTACTTTAAGTATCCTTTATGCTGTTTCTCATAATACAAGTTTTAGAAACAAATAGACATTTTTGCTGACAGCGATAGAGGTCAAAGACTTACCTGAGTTGCTACATTTAACAAAGCTAATCTACCATTCTTTGAAACAGTAAAAGACATGATAGGATGGTCCTCCTGAACTCTGTAAAGGACACAAAAAAGAGAAGTAACCACTCAGCTACTGATATATTATGTAACAAAATCCTGTGACTGATGGCAAAACTGTCAATTTTAGGTGGATAATACACTGCCTGTCCAAAAAAAAAAAAAAAAAAAAAAAAAAAAAAAAAAAGGCACCACTTGGATTTAACGGAGCCAATAGGTAAGAGCCTGCCATTGGGTAATTACTGCATGGATGATTGTGTTTCAGTTTAATCTGTTTCAGAAGGGTCAAATTATTGGCTTATATCAAGCAAATACAAAATCTACTAAAATTGTTTAAGAACTATCTAAGTCATTATTAAAAATCTACTAAAATTGTTTAAGAACTATCCAAGTCATTATTAAAAACTGGAAGGACAGTGGAAAAGCCATCATCTTCGAAGAAAAAACTTGGTCGGAAAGAAATCCTGAATGCTCGTGATTGGTGATCACTTAAATGTTTGGTGAAATCAAATCTAAGAAAACAACAGTAGAACTCAGGGCTGTTTAATAGTGAAAGTAAGAGCATTTCCACACGCACAATGCAAAGGGAACTCAAGGGATTGGGACTGAACAGCTGTGTAGCCTTAAGAAAACCACTAATCAGTGAGGCTAACTGGAAAATAAAAGGCTTCAATTTGCTAGGGAACAAAAAGATTGTATTCTGGAGCAATGGAAGAAGGTCATGTGGTCTGATGAGTCCAGATTGACCCTGTTCCAGAGTGATGGGTGCATCAGGGTATGAAGAGAGGCAGATGAAGTGATGCTACCCATCATGCCTAGTTCCTACTGTACCAGCCTGTGGGGGCAGTGTTCTGATCTGGGGTTGCTGCAGTTGGTCAGGTCCAGGTTCAGCAACAGTATGAGCTCAAACAATGAGGTCAGCTGACTACCTGAATATACTGAATGGCCAGGTTATTCCACATTTTTTCTTCCCTGATGGCATGGGCATATTCCAAGATGACCATACCAGGATTCACCAGGGTCAAACTGTGAAAGACTGGTTCAGGGAGCATGAGACAAAATTTTCCAGACATGGATTGGCCACCACAGAGTCCAGACCTGAACCCCATTGAGACTCTTTGGGATGTGCTGGAGAAGACTTTGCACTCCCATCATCAATACAAGATCTTGGCGAAAAATGAATGCAACTCTGGACAAATAAATGTGATACTGCAGAAGCTTATTGAAACAATGCCATGACGAATGCGTGCCATAATCAAGGCAGTCCAAATATTAGTGTGGCTTTTTCTTTTTGGACAGGCAGTGCATAGAGTTCTATAATATCAAAGTACTAACAACAGGTGTGTGTGTACAGTTGTTTACAAACCAAAGTGATAGTGTTTAACATTCATCAATATCTAAATTCTCATTTTAGTTTACCTGATAAGTGCTATAAAGCTATAAAATGTAATCAAAAGTGGCTGAGGGTTATAACTATTTAAACTAATATATTCATTTTAAAGAAGAATACAGCACATGTCACTATTTGTGTATCTAATCTCAATATCCAATATAACAGAGGCTAGGAGCCTGTGACACATACATGTTTCTGTCTGTGAGGTCCTCAAAGTTGTATCCTCGGATACGCTGGTGGGTGTCCGAGGCCAACACTGTTCTACCATCGCTCAGGCACCACAGGCACTGCACTCTCACACCCTCCCAAGAGTCTAACAAGTTACCATCCAGGTCCTGAAAATACAGACAGCAAACCACACAACATGTAATTCTGAAATAAAATTGATGACAAAGTTTAAGAATAGTGGAGCCATCTATTTTTCCACCCATTAATGTCCGCTTATCTGGATTGGGATAAGTTAAAAGAGACCCAGACTTCTCTCTCCCAGACCACCTCCTCCAGCTCTTCCGCGAGCACACCAAGGCATCCCCAGGCCAGCTGGGAGATGTCATCTCTCCAACATATCCTGGGTCTTCCTTGTGGACAGAACAATCTCAATTGGCTCCTCTCAGTATGGAGGAGAAGCGACTCTACTTCAAGTCTCTCCTGGATGACTGAACGTCTTAGCCCATCTCTAAGGGAGAGGAAGGAGGGAGGGAAGGGAGGAAACTAATTTCAGCTGCTTGTATCTGCAGTCTCATTCGTTTGGTCACCACCAACAATTTGTAGGTGGGGGTAGGAACAAAGATCGCCTGGTAGACAGAGTCTTGCCTTTTGGCTCAGCGCTCTCTTCCCCACAACAGACAGGTACAGAATCCACAGCACTGCAGACGCTGCACCGATCCACCCGTTGATCTCCTGCTCCATTCTTCCCTCATTCATGAAGAAGACCCCAAGATACTTAAATTCCTCCACTTGGGGCAGCAACTACCTAACCCAGGGAAGGCAATCCACCTTTTCTGTCTCAGTACCATTTGATTTGAATGTCCCTGATTATCATTCGCTTCACACTTGGCTGGGAACCATTTCAGTGAGAGCTGAAGATTCCCGCCTGATGATGCCAACATATCAGGAGATAACATCCTGACACCACCAAACCAGAACCCCTCCTCTTTTTGACTGTGGCTAGAAATTCTGTCCGTATGAAATTATGAACAGAATCAGGGACAAAGTCCCACTGGAAACAAATCCAACTGACTACAGGAAATGAGGACCAAACTCATGCTCTGTTTGGTAGTAACGAACCCGATACCCCATACTCCCTTGAACACCCCCCACAGGACATCCCAAGCGACACAAAAAGAGGAACCACAACCCAGGCTAAAACCCACATGCACTGTCTCTGGGTTGATTGACATGTCAACCAAGACAGCCCCACAACATCCAAAGCCTTGAGGAACTCAGGGCGGATTTCATCTAACCATGGAGCCCTGCCGGCTCCCTGCTGGAGCTTTTTGACTACCTCACCAACCTCAGCTCTGGTAACGGGCAAGCCCACCTCAGAATCCAGTCAGCTTCCTCTGTGAAATGTTGGTGGAACTGAGAAGATCCTCCAAGTATTCTTTCCACTGCCTGACAACATCTCCAATCATGGTCAAGAGCATCCCACTCTTAACTACACAGTGCTGGTGAAGCACTGCCTTCTCTACCTGAACCACCACATGGTTTGCCGTAATAACATGGTAATTATTATTAAGATAAGCACACCAGCACAACAGAATACTAGAAATCAGTACTGGTTAAATATGAACTGATCATAGTTCCTCAGTGAAAAAAACAAAACACTGTCATAGAAGAGAGCTACTTCTTCTACTAACTGTGTAAAAAATAAATAAATAAATAAAATATATGATTCACTTACACACTGATAAAACTGCCCCCTCTGTCCTCCAGTTACAAAGCGCTTGCCGTCAGGGTTCCAGGCCACACTGGTCAGACTGTCTTCATGGGACTGGGACATTTTGGTCCGCAGCTCCCCCGTCTGGTAAGCAAGGGGATTGACAGGCGGTACAAAAAACATATGAGGCAAGGACAATGGGGGATGGGAGAGAGTAAGAAGACACATCAAATAACAGTGGGGGAGGGATGAGTAATAGGAAAAGAGAGGGGAGGGGATGGGAAGGGTGAAGAGAAGAGGTCACTGAGTGCACACAGCTCACAACTAAGTACCTAAAGCTCTTCTAAGATTTTGACTGTGGAACGGTTAGCATGGTCAAATAACAGCAAAAATTGAAAAAGAAAGAAAGAAAAAGATGATTATTTTGTTTGTTCAACTACAATCAAACGGTATTGGGTCTCTTAAAGTTTGACTTAGATACTTGGATAATATGACTGGGATTCAAAAGTACTCCTGTGTGTACATGTTCACTTGGACGAAAACCAGCCAAGGCGCTCCACAGTCCCTGGCCCAGGCTTTGACTTAGAAGTAACAGTAGAAGACGATATATAGAAGAAGAAGCTGGCAACAGAGAATCATGAATCCCATTTGTACAAAATGGTAAAACATAAAAAAAAGCAACTTCTTTTGGTTATTTCTCCTTTACTGGTCACCTTAGCAGATTGATTATATGTCAGATGCTCTTCCTAACACAATCGTCCTCATTAATTTGGGCTTGGAACTGGTACTATGAGTGGCTGAGATAATGTGAGGTTCAGCGTCCTGCCCCAGGCCACTTCAGCACGTGTACAGTAAAACATACAGCACCTACAAAACAGACTTTGCTACCAACTAAACTACAACTAAATTAGTTGTACGTTGTCTAGGTTTTTGATAAGTCAGTTGGAAAAAGCCTCACACAATTTGCAAGGAAGAATATTGTTTCCCATGGTAGCGAATTGTACATATCTAGTCAAGTTGAAACCATAGCTTGACTTAGGCTGGGCTGCAGCACCCCAGCGCTCCTGAGTGAGTGCAGGGTCTCCAGTTACAGTGAATATATGTTGTCAGTTCATTGCGGCAGCAAAAATAGCCTTATAAGTATTAAAGAAAGTATACCTAACCTTATATGTCAAAACATCCAAAGCACATTGGAATTGCCACACAAGGAAGCTACATAACAATATGTCAAGCATGGCGACATATATGAAACAATATCACCCCATTGTGCCACTGATGGGATAAAAGCCAAAGAAACTTACTTAAATGTACTGATGATAGGATTTTTTAAAAAATGTGGTATATGATTTTATTAAAGAAATGCCACAGGTTTTATCAACTAGGCCTAATTGGAAGCAATGCAGGTATCATCCCTGTATTTGTTTTAATACACTTTAAGTTGTCTATTACTGATTTTTTTTTCTTGAATGAGTGTTTTCATTTAAGAGAAGACGTGAAAAAAAGATGTGAAAATCTTAAAAGTTTAGGCAGGTATCACCCTTTATGCATCTTTTGGACACTTAAACTGGAATTGCATTGTTATATAAGATTATTCAAATATTTGGCCGTTTTAGGGCTGGGTATTGAAAAACTGATACCTTTCTGGTATCGATAGAATTGCTTCAATACCATTGAGCATTAAAAAAAAACAAAAAAACGCTGTCCTTCGATACCTTCCAGACACCACCACTGCTGTCTGGTTTAACTGCAGTGTAGGGCCACCCGAGCCGCAACAGTCACACCATTCCAATCATCCAATCCTGCAGTGATGAAGTGCCGCCAGTTTCAAATAACACTCTGGAAACGCTACCAGTAGCTCCAGTTCAGTCTGTCGTGGAGACATTGATCTGTGAGAATTGTCATCACTTGTCCCACGTGGTCCCGCCATCACTTTTGAGTTTTTAACAGTATCCCTCTTCATCATGGTGGTGGTTTTACTTCAATTGAAAGGGAATTTTTGCTTCATTGGACTGCTGTCATCATCTTCGTTGAGGTATAACTTCCAGATATCTGACTTGGTACCGACTGACTGTCTGGTTCTGTGAAGAGCTGCTGTGTAAATATTGTAAAGAACTACTGACAAGGATATAGATGCTGAAGATGCTAATGCATTTGTTTTGACTGTGGAGGTCAGATGTAAAGCCTGGACTGGAAAACTGAATTCTTATTTTCTGGGGTAAAGGGAACTTTCATAAACTGAACTTGGAAAAATAAGGACTGGAGTAACACATGGAAAGATTTAACATCTGTCCACTGATTGCTGGTTCACTAGTTTTGGTTCTTTCCCGTAAAAACAGTTAATAAGTGAATGATTATGTCTAATAGATCTTAAAACTAAATGAAAGCAAACTACGCTGCATAACCTAACTTCTGAAACTACTCCCAAGTAATTTTAAGTTTTCTACCATTCAGCCATATTCTTAGCAATATGACTTCAAAACAATGTCATGATTAATTGAACATTTTACCCTGATTACTAAAAATGAGTGATTATTTTAATTTTGTTTATTTTCTCCCCCTTATATATCACTGACAAGATTTTAGTTGCAAAAACATCCCAGTTGCAACTATTATAAACGAACATATATTTGTGATTTTTAAAATGTACAAGGGGAAATGAACACAAATTAACCATTTTATAGTCATTTACTGAATATTTCAAACAACTGAAATAATGGACATGGGCAAGACTATGCTGTTAAGTTCTGAACGACTGTTTTGATGATTTTTATTATTTTTTTTACTGATAGCCCGGCCATACTACCAGTAATGTTGAAAATAACTTTCTGTATGCTGAAATTTACTTTAAAGAGTATTGTAGGTAGATAGGTATTGGTTTTCGTCATTGAAAATTTTTAAATGATACTTCAGCCCTGGACCTGTTGAATGTTGTTTCTTCGCTTTTACTGTTTTTATTGGGGAAAAAGTTAAATATCTGTTGTTGTTTTTTTAACTTAACTGAATTGAAAAGAAATATGATCTGTGGCTCAAAAACTGTGATATGATCCGTTACACACCTAGTACGCACAGGCAATGTGTGTCATGTTCACAACAATGAACCATAAATCAACTGAGAAGTAACACATGAGAGAAATCGGAGCTACTTTACAAAATATTGTCAAAATGCCAGGTGAACTCACTTGGGACTAATATTTGTTTTTTGCCTTGATTAAAAAAAAAAAAAAAAAAAAAAAAAAAGGTTTAACACATTTTTCCTGTTCATTCATGTACAGATACTATAAACTCAGATAATCCACGGAAACAAGAAACATAAAATTAACAGCCGGTGCTTCAGACACCTTTCTAGTATCAATATTACCTGAACATTCCAAAGCCAGAGGTCGGAGCAGTCGTCAGGTCCACAGGCGATCAGGTAGGTGTCATCAGGACTCCAGGCTAAGTAGGACACTCCATATGCGTGCCCCTCTAGGGTTCGCAACAGCTTCAGCTGGTGGCTCTCCTACAGAATCATATGACAAGGATGGGGGGAAAAAAATACTGAATTTCTAAGACACTTTGAGGATCAAGTCCTATTTTGTGAAATTAGAACTTCAAATAATCAAACATACATCAGGTGGCAAGATGTTCTACATTTAAAA
This sequence comes from Hirundichthys speculiger, assembly GCA_018398805.1. NCBI lineage: Eukaryota > Metazoa > Chordata > Actinopteri > Beloniformes > Exocoetidae > Hirundichthys > Hirundichthys speculiger. The sequence continues at coordinate 1,335,881 of JAGFBZ010000771.1, read as the reverse complement.
TAAATGCAAGAAAATTCCAAACTTAAAAGGTATTATCAGTCAAAAAAAAAAAAATCATTATTTTCTCATTCAATATCTGGCAGGTATGAAAATAGTACACGTATTACATACTCTGTAAAAGATTTAAATATCTCCTGTTTAACTTTGCTAAGAGTTGGAAAGGCTTTAAATCTGTAGCATATATGCTTTTATCAAAACATTATTTTATCAACAGCACTTGTTAAAATTTCTTTTCTTTTTTTTTCTTTTATTCCTCACATCAGCAAAGAGAGCTAGTGTTCTGGCTGAGTCACACAGATTTAAGCTTATATGAATTTAAATAAGATACACATTGTTCTAGAGGTCTTCACAGGTCCACTTTCATGGATCCGAACCTGAATGGACCTGTGGAAAATTCGACCCGAAACCGACCCGACCTGAGCTATTATCACAAGACCGGGTTCCTGAATCTGAATGGATCCTGGAACTGACCTGACCCGAGTCTTTAGTTTCCAACGACTAACCGAACCAAGATACCCAAAGAGAACTGAGATAATACAGCCCATAGTTGCTCATGTTAAAAGTTGTCTAGCATTGAATAAAATTTGACATTTCGCAGCCTACTGGATTTAAGTGGATGGGGGGGGGGCCTTAGTGACAGCTGCCACCACCAATATCTTTACCTCTCTCGGGTAAACGCGGACCCAGCCTGTCAAAGAGCACTGACCGGATCTGAGACTAACTGTACCAATTCTGATCCGAACCCAGAGTCACGTCTTGTATATAGACCCGACACCTGATTTGGTTCGGGTCGGAACCTCGGTGTTTTCGGGATTGTTCCGTAGACCTCTACATTGATCAGTGACAAATTAAGTTTGTTAAAGAAAGATTATGAGTAAAAAAAAAAAAAATGGACATACTTGATGAAGAATATAGAAAAGATGTAACCACAACATTCATGCGGAGTAGTATTAGCTATGTAATAATTCATAAACAACTGACACAGAAGCACACACACACACACACTCACACACACACACACACACTCACCAGGTCAACTTGCCAAATTATGACAGTAGTGTCTTTGGAGCCTGTGGCTAGTTTGGTGCCATCGTTTGAGAATTTGCAGAACCATACTTCATTACAATGCTCTGTCAGAATCTGCTGGGTGTAACAGGGGAATTGTTTCCTGTGACAAGGAAAAAGATCAAAACTTAAAATTAGTCAGTAGTCAGCATACAGTAGTCATCTCAGTGCTTCTGTAGTATATTATGTGAGTGTACATGTTGCAATAATACAGATATACACATAAACTTATATTCCTGAATCAACAAAATAAGAAAGGAAAATAAGTAAAATATCAAAATATAATAGACGTTAAAGTTTCAACCCTAGTTTGGAGCTGAAACCTTGGCGAGAAAAGTTGCAGTTCCTCAACTGACCACCAGATGCTGGATTCCAAAACAGAGTAAACCCCCACTGACCTCCATGTTAAAATGCCCAACTTTGAAGAAGACATAAACATACTTACAGCCTGGAACAAAAAGTGGCTTGGGTCTCTATAGTTGGACTGCACACCCATGACAATTGTACGAGGGGTGATTTTTTTTTTTTTTTTTGTACCACATCAGGTAAAATTATATAAACTAAAAAATCTTTGGCGGCTGACCAATTGAATAGCCTGATGTCATTTGAATGACAGCTAGCCCTTGCCTATGCCAGTGGCTAGCCACAGGCACAAGAAAAAACTGAGTATAGCCATATTTTGGGTTGGTCTGGCAGGTTCCAAAGACAAAGTTTGGCTGAGTTCAGCTGTACTATCCACGTGTCAGCTAAACACCGGTTATTTCTGATGTCTGATAATGCCACCGAAGCAAAAATTGAGAGAGGAGGTCGTTTTGTAGACGTCCTCCAGCAAGTCTGCAGCTCCTCCAGTATGGCTCGGCTGAAGGAGCCAGAGCCACATTGGATCCTTTCAGGACCTGTCCAAGTGGAAGTCTGCTGGGACTTGCAGTCAATCACCCCGTGACTTGCAGGCTGACAGTGGTAGGCTTGCCCAGGTGCAACACTTCTAACCTGGTGAGGGTTGACTGATTGACTGACGGGTTCTAGCAGAGCTCTGCTAGTTCTTATTTCAGCTCTGGCACTACTCGTTTTGTTAGCGACACTTGAAATGATTTAATCTCAATTAATATAAAGTAATATTAATTATTATTCTGGGTTAGCATAGGCTAAGTCAGCCAAGCAAAAAAAAAAAAAAAAAAAAAAAAAAAGGTTCCCAGAGGGTTCATCCCTGCTATACAAAGTCTATGGGTATCATAGAAGGTAAACAACTCCTTCATGCAGTGACACAAAGCAGGGCATTGTAAACATCTCCCTCAAAATTTTACTTTTTACTTTTTTTTTTTTTTTTTACGACAACAAGAGGTCAAGCTAAGCATAAGCATGAGTTGCTCCATTTTGATAATTTGGCACAATGTCAGTAGTCTTACAAAAACTCCGGCACAGCATTCTAGAAGTGCCTAGTTGTGCATTACCAACCTGCTGCAGACATGATCAAGGAGAAGGGAGACTGAGTCCAAGTTATTATCCAGCTTGGTGTTGTGATAAAGGCAGCGGTCCCTCTGCAGCTCCACTGCTTGCCTCAGCAGGGTGTGCAGTCGCCGAGGGGGCAGCATAACAGAAGGTGGCAGGTATGCTGGGGAAACAAGTACATAATAAACCCATGCACATGAAAAATACACATAATAATACTGAACTTAAGCAATGCATGCTAGCTCTACAGGGTAATGGAAATGTCTCTCTCACTCTGCAATTTATCCAGCAGCCGGCAGCGTGAGGCTGTGCCCTTGCCCTCCCATTCTGCCTTGGCCCTAAGATCTTCGGCGTGGCTGCACATTAAGTACCTACAAGAAGACACGAGGACTCAGTTTAAGCAAAACAACCCTATATTATGAGTAATATTGTAATATCATCCACAGGTTTTCTTTGAGGAACAAGTTGAGACAAATGCTAGAGTCAAGGATACCCTTTGACACAAATAACATGAGCTTGATTCATTATTTTCTCATTTTAACCGACTACTTGTTAAGCCAATTAGGCTCATGTTTTTTTTTTGTGGGAATAAATTCTAATTCATATAAGACCAATGATCCTTATTTCATGAGATTCAGAGTCAATTCACAAATGAGAAAAGTCTATTTTTCAACATATTTTCCCATTAGACAATGACAACTTTCTGCACATCTCTGGGTTTCCTTACTGAAGATGATGTTTTATGCAGTTGAAAATGCTCTAGTTGCCAGATATTGTTCAGAAACTGTTGGTTTATGAGTCCATTGATGAAGAAAAGATCTATGAGTTAGTTTGCACAGTCAATGATCAAATGTGAAGCAGCGAGAACTTTATCAGGAAATAAATGCTCCGCCTGTTTACAGGCAAGGACAAGGTGCATTTCGGATTCTGCAATGTTCTGGGGAGCAGGCAGCCAGACACGACTCATTAGATATGCAGGGCATGATAACTGACAGCCAAGTATTTTGGAAACAACACAGGTCCCAGTTAATATTATCTGCCATCACCCGGAGAGAAAAGATGTTCAACAAATTAAACCTGAGCTCAAGAATCAGAATTGAAATTGTGCAAAACATAAAAGAGCCATGTCATAGGTATTATAGAGAGATACTAAATATGACATGCCACTATTTGAGTCAGAAGTACATGACAGAAGTTTACTTGTGGAACAGATGGAAATTGCAGTAATGACTTCCATAAATTGGGATGACATGTGTCATGGCTCATCTGTGATCAAAAAGCTACATGGATTTTGTGCATTACTAGGTAGAATGAATGAGCTGATAATGCAAAAATAAAAAATATACCCGCTGAGTACGTGGATGCGATCTGTATTATACTTGAGGGGCGTCAGCTCTCCCCGGAGCACCTGCAAAGCCTCCAGGACTTTGCCATCTTCCAGATACTCTAGGTACTTTTGTTGCAACAGGAGGAACTTCATTCGCTGAGTGGAAGAAAGAACACAGAAAGACAAAATACTCTGTGAAAACTCAAAGAGCATCATAAGATGAAGTAAACTATTGATGAATAAGCTTTAATTACTGCTTTGACATTGATTAAATTTCTATTAATGATCAAATAATAGCTCCTGGTTTACCAGAGGGTTTTCAACAAAATCCTAAAAAAAAGTTACCATACAATATTTATGGCATTGCTTATGATAATAAGTCAAAAATGATGGCAGAATTTGCAACGATGCTTGTTATCATACACGGGTCTACCAATCACTTCTCATCAGCAGTGATATATGGGGTATGAAGTGTCTTTGCTATGTCAGGTATGCAGCACAGCCCTGAGAATTGATGCTAACACAGTTATAATTGCAACGCATGAATTCAACAACATCCACCCACATATCTCTACAAATAAAGTGTGCAGAAAGACAGCCGTCTCCAGTTACTTCAGCTATATGCGATTTCATTTGACTGTGGTTATACTTGTGTCTATGGCATAAGTAAACTCCCAACCAGAACTGCTGCTGAGTTGACAGCGATAACACAAAAGTCCGCTCAAGGTCTGAAATAGATCATCTCATAAGAGCGACAGATTAATATAAACAGGTAGATATTTTTTTCTATAACCCAACTGGTACTATGTTAAGACACAGAGCAGGAGACACTTCACTGGTACCCCAGGAAGCATTTTTGGAGCTCATTTCTTCTGATAATGATGATGAAAGCTAGTACTTTTTTTGGGGGCTATGATGGGCTCCATTTCCAAACTAACACTGTAAAGAACAAACACTAAAGAATACAATAGGTGTAATTTTATTAACTCCCAAAAATTGTACCGTATACATTTTAAAAATAACCCTTCTGAACTGAACAACTTCAGTCAATCTAAACAAACAATTGAAGAGCAAAACCAGAAAATATAAAAAAAAAAAAAAAAGAGAGAGAGAGAGCGAGACCTGTACTGCTGTTCCCAACATTTCATCCAGAACATTTTAGCTTTCACTATGCCACAACAGGGAACTGCTTTATAACGGTACCATTCTGGAACCTCCAGCTGTGCCTGCAAACTGGTTGTCATTGAGCCCAGTCCAGGTTTGGGCAAAGGGAGCTTACCACAATGGCGTTGGGAGAATGCATCAGTGCTCTCAGCTCATTGAGATCATTCTCAGCCTGGACCAAAACAAAGGGATCATGATGGAGGGGAGACACAGAGAGAGAAAAATGGTTAGCGCTGCAGTTTTCATCCATGTAAAGGGGAAAAAAAAAAAAAAAAAAAGATAGCAACGTTGATGGAATATGTTATTGTTACCGTAAATGAGACTTTTACAATGTAGCTGATGCTCACAGTGCTTGATCATGATTAGCAAAAGAAACAATCAAAAATCAAAACAGAAGTCAAACTAGGGGCAGGTTTTCTAAAGAACTAACCCATCACCCAAATTAAGAAGTTTCCTTCCATTTTGGTCAAGGGAGTCATTAATTTTATATCCTTCAGTCTGGCTAAAACACAGTTCCCACTATGCAATTTTAAACCACATTTTTGTGTCGCAACAACATTTTGAGGTTACTGGTATGTGCTCCAGATTGGAAGCAAATCAGGGAGCGATTGGTGGTCAAACTCACTGTGTTTGAGTGCATCAAAGATGGATGCCATTTCCTTTTGGGACATGCTAGATATTTTTGAGGAGTTGGTGAGCCAACGAGGGCACAAGGCACAAGTATGGGTAAACAAATGGAAATTTGGAAGAACACAACAAACAAACATCCCTCTTTAATATTGTCTGCATGGAACATCATGAGACACTGAAGAAATAGAAAATATTGGCAGAAGTTAATGGTTCTATTCAACAACCGGTGAGCAAAACAGGTTTATTCAGCTGGACCTACTTGTACTATGGTATAACGTTTACATGACAGCTGTAACTGCCTGATAAAGACCAGTCAAGGAGGTTGAGGGTTGAGTCTAGCAAAAAAAAAAAAAAACATAGAAAAGAAAAGAAAAGAAAAAAAACTTTCAGAATGTGACTCCCTGTCCCTAATCACTTGTGTGATGTGAACCCACTACACATTCAAACTCCAGATCATAAGACAACCATGCTGTGCAGTATGTAGCCTTATGCAATGATGAACCAACCGCTCTAAAACTGAACTTTTGTTAATCATTCCAGAAGATTTATTTGTAAAAAGGTCTGGATTTTAATTAGGCTCAGCTCAAAACTCTTGTACCGAGACCTATTGTGGACTTAGAACGGGGTGACACAACAAAGAATGTCAATGTAAAAACCACTTATGTTTTTTTTTTTTAATTACATGAACACCTTTGAATGAGTTAATATAAGCCTTAAAGGTCTCAGATTCCACATTAGTGAGTCTACTGTGGCCATCGCAGCGTAATGCTATAATGATCTGGCACAATGAATGTTCTGATAAACATTATTCAAACCCAATTTAAAACTTTTAATATGATATCATTATAAAACTGAGAGCTTTTGTGTTTTCTATAAAGCTACGTGGGTTAATGTTACAAAATCTAAATTCATAAGCAGGAAAAAAAACTGATGAAGTCAAATAAAGTGACTCAGTGGTCCTTGTCAGGAATAATTGTAGGTTTTGTCTAATATGTAAAACACAAAATTTGAAACTTGTGCTGTCTTCAACAAATTTTAAAATTAGGTGAGTTTGATCTGCAAGGATAAACTGTAGGTATAATGGTCACTTAATCTCATAAATACATACTAGGCTCAACAGATTAAAAGGGAATCTGATGTCTGACAAAAAGTTTTCCATTATGTTAAATCAAACCAACCTTTTCCCATTCCCCCTCCATAACATGGTTGCGGAACTTGGTAGCTGAAGGGTGTTCCAGTCTGCAGCCTGATTCCTGCATCAGCAGGTCCACTGTCTGACTGCAAACACACAGACAGGGTTGGAACAGAGGCAAAGTTATGTTGATATAGACATGATACATACGGAAAAAAAAGAAATGGACACTTTACGATTGAGCACAAAGGGAGCATTTTAGCTGTCAGCACTCAGTCTGTCGTCAGAACTGTGAGCTCAATAAGCAGGATGTTGAAAAGTAAGTAGGAGATTATATCAAGTGACATTTCAGGGCAGATTATTTAAATCATTTCAGACACTTTACAATACAGTGACATATTGTTAGGGTTGGCAAATAGGTGACTGGACGGTCTGTGAAATCAATACAGTGGTACCTCTACTTACTAATATCTCTACATATGAAATTTTCAGGTTACGAAACGCCTCAACGGGAAAATATTTCCTCTTGTTACGAAAGAAATTTCAGGTTACGAAAGGCAAAAATACAGTACGCGCTACTACTCGCAGCTCCCAGAGTTTACCGAACGTAAACATACTTGTCGGCTCTGTAACTCGGTTTGAAAGCGGTGCGTCCGAGCTGCTCTGCAATTGGCTATTGCTCAGCATCTTCCTGGCATCGCATTGGCTAGGAGGGCCCCTTGTCTGTATGAGCGTAACCCAGCAACCAAGATAAAGGAAAAATTTTTACCTCCAAGGAGGTTATGTTTTTGCCGGCGTTAATCTGTCTGTCTGTGTTCAAGATAACTCAAAACATTATGGATGGATTTTGATGATTTTCAGGAGTTGTCGGAACTGTGAAAAGGAAGAACTGATTTCATTTTGGGTGTGAGCCAGAAGAAATCCTGGATTCTGGATCACTTTCAAATTTTTAATAATTGTTGCACTTGGTGGAGGTCTGCGCTCTCCGAGTGCTTTTCTGGTTCCAACATGTATTTCTTACAGATTTTTATGTCATTTCATGTATTATTTATAATTTATTAAAAATGATGTTCGAATTTTGGGGGGCTTGGAAAGGATTAAGGCAGTTACATGGAAAACGTGTCTCTACTTACGAAAATTTCAGGTTACAAAACTACTTCCAGAACCAATTAATTTCATAAGTAGAGGTACGACTATATAAGCACATGAAGAGGGACGATATCAATATCAGCAACTGACAATGGGGATACAGAAAGAAACCAACCAGGATTAGTTGTGTCACCATTAGAACATTATTAGTGGAGAGTAGGAGGAGGTTCATTAACACGGGTCGAACTTTCACTGCAGTTGCCATCACCCTCTCAGCCTGTCAACCATGAACCATAACCATCTGTCCAAACACAATCTCTCTGCTAAACACACTCCACCACCATTAATGTGCTTGCTGTGTGTGCGTGTGAGATAATGAAAAGAAGGCTGCAATGGAGGGGGGTAGTGGTGGGGCACCTTCAGCATCATGACATCATTCTCAGGTATCAATGAAGTGGCGCAGCAGCTCTATATTAAGCCTCTCATCCTTTTCCAACAGCTTGCATTTTTTTCCAGCTGAAACGCAGGGGCTCTGATTCATACCAACCAATGTCATGTAGCACCCCCCCCCCCAAAAAAAAACAACAACAACAACAAAAAAAACACCCTTTATCTTTGCCTTGTAACGGATGATTTACTCTCTCAGCTGAACACCAGACATCAACGGATCCTTAGTAATACAACAGCGACTACCTCAGCCACTAAAAAAAAAAAAAAAAAGATGAGTGCACAAATATACATCTTGAAAACTCCACCATGCTATAATTAGATTCAAGCACGGCGTTTCCATCTAAAACAGCTGGTAGAGAGCGCATTCCTCAGTCGCCATGAAGCCCACTGATTCTGCTCAATTCAGTAACAAATGTCACGTACGGTGCTGAATGATGCCTTCAAATAAATGCATGCCCTGATAAAAGACCGTCACAGGGACTGACTGTTGACATACTGTTCAAACAAAGTGACACAAAAAAATGACGCCATCAATCCAAGAGAAAAGTAATAATGTGCATTAGTGAATAACTTGACGAATAGCTGCTCTAAATGACGCTTAAAGAAGTGCAAAGAGGACATCCGAATGCCAGCATAGACGGCACATTTCTCATAAACATCCTAGTTATTACGCAGTTTTTAAAGAATTACAGTATTATTCATGTTTCTTTTATGATAACATGTATTTTTGCAGGTTAAACCGAAACCAAAGAAAAGCACACATCGACAGGACGATAACCGACGTCGACAAACCATACGTTATCCTTATATTTTCTCCGCAATTTTTTTTTTTGGTTTGTTTTTGCGCAACAGCCTTTGAACCGCAAAAAAAACGTACACTACAAACTCGATAATCCTGTTTGCGTACTCGATTAAGAGCGCTAAAGCAAGGTTACCCATCCCCGTGACACCGACCTTATATCATTGCAAACCGTAACAAGTTAATGAACCTTGTTTTGTAGGAATAAACGCTACTAACGTTAGATGATGTAATGGCTCTATCCAGTGTGAAATTTTTTTTTTTTGGACCTTATGGCGTTGCTGTCATCATTCTGTGGTGAATTTGTGAAACACCAAAACGTTAGGCTGAATTGTAAATGTGTATAAAGGTTTAATGTCTGGACACAACACATCAGCGCAGGCTAGTGCAGTTAGCCATGAAGCTAACTGTTATTGTGCAAGATGGACCCCTTCTTTCTACCAACTGCCGAGCTGACAGGCTAACTTACCGCCCCATCCCCCCATGTTTGTGTCTGTCAAACGCTCTAATAACACTTTTGCTTGCAGCAGTTACCCAATTTCACTCCACAGGCTGGCGATATAGATTGCACTTAATATATTCAGCTTCGACATTACATGTCTACGGAGGTTTTTCCTCGACTGACACAGTGGATAAACTTACTTCAACCCCAGTCCGTGGAGATGTTGCCCTATTAATCGTATGACATCTTCCTCCGCCTGCGATAGTCGTTTCTTCTTTTTAAGCGAACCAACCTCCGAGCTCGAAGCCGTAGAGGCAGTCGAAATCCCTAAACAGGCCCCGACCGAGGAGCCGTTACTGGTGCCGACACCGTTGCCGTTGTCTGTGCTTGATAGAAGCCCGTTGGAGTGGGTCCCTCCACCCGAAGATGACTCCCCGTTTTGTGCGCTGTTTAAGCAGGAGAGCTCCAATGGTTCTTGTTCCTGTCCTGCCCCGTTTGACTGCATGGTGCTGCTGAGGCTGTTGACAACACTTCGGTTAATGTGGATGGCTGATGTGGTTTGAGAGTGTGTAGCAAGTCCTGGGACAACTCCGGAGAGGCCTGTTAGAACTGCTGAAGCCCCGGGCTCTCCTGCTCCCTCCGCCGCCGAGGCTCGGTGCTTCTTCCGCGGGGGCGGCGACGCTCCGCCGGTGTCCGAGTCGGAGGAGGAGGAAGCGGAGGCCAGAGTTTCCTCACCGAGAGCGGCCGTGGTTAGAAGCCGGCGGAGCTCTGGGTGGGAAATGAAAGTTAAACTTCCAGATTGGAGGCCTCGTTGTCGGGCTGGAAGTGTGCTGACAGTTAGTCCGTTTTGTTGATGTTTCTCTCAAAACAGCTGCAACTCTAATGGAGTCCTGACGCCCTGACGTAACCGGAAATTCCTACACTAGCAGGCTTCCGGGTAGAATTATAATCAATGGGTGGTGCATGGGAACCTCTTTAGCATAATAACTATCTGACAACAATAATAACTTTAATTAAAATGAATTTGAATGATTCCAGAGACTTGACTATTGATGTATCTAAATTTGAAATAATTATCATGGGTAGACCTCCTGCATGAATTCAAATACAGCTTCCACACAGTTAATTAATATGGCAACCTCTTTCAAAATTAAATTATAAACATTGCATAAAATGTAAATAAGAAGGGCATCCAAAATCTTTAAATTTATCAATTTAATTGAAAGATAGTATATAAAATGTTAAAAATGAGATATTGTATAGGTTTTTGAAAAGTGTGTTTTCATTTTGAATCGAGCCTGCATGTTTAAAAAAGCAAGGATAGGAGTAACAAAAGTTAAGTAAGTTAAAAAAAAAGAGAGAATAAAATCCAGTAGAACTCCTCATACCTACTTAAACAAATTAAACTAATTAGATGTAATATGGCTAATGCACAAGTGGGTGCAGCAACATCGAAAAGAGGCTGAGTCTTTCAGAAGAAAAAATGGGAAGGGGTTTGTATTGTTACATCAAGCAAGTATGGAGAAAACAAGCTCCATGCAAAGGAGCCCAGTATGAACTAGGGATGGTAATTGAAAGATTTTATCGATACCAGGTTACAGTTCAACTGTACTTCAACTACTAACAACTGTGAGTGATTCTCATCTTTGACAAGAACTGTTTTTTTCAGCCAAATGCTTACAGTGTGTTATTAAATGAAAGATTTGATTTGAACACATTAAACAATAAAACACATTATCGTGTGGAAGAAACAAAAAGGTTGGTCCCAGTAGTTTATACATTTTCTTTTACAGTCAAAAGTGGACATGACAGTATGGGGGGTAAGTATTTTATTCCAAAAGATATGCCTCCTTACAAACTTTCTTCAAAGACCTTCTTCAGAATCACCTGTCACTTATCAGTCTCTCATGAAATGTTTAAAAATCTGCTTAATCTGTCAGCATTGTTATTAACACAGTCCAATGTGTCAATAAATTCTACAAAAAAAAAATAAAAAATACAGCATACATTTTGTTTTGTAATAGAATAAAGAAAAACTCACATGAAGCTGCCAGAGTGTAAGGATACAATGATGTCATTCATGTTCTGAGTTCACTGTGGTGCACTATGAGTCAACATGCTACTGCCGGCAATGGGAAAGTGTTTAATCAGCTTGTTCTAGTGGTTGTTCTTGTATTTGTTTTTATTTGGTTTGTTTTTTGTTAAAGTTATACTTTTCATTTAGAAAAATAAGAAAAAATAATCTTATTTTTTGTATTCAGATCATAGTTATTACATTATTTTTGCCAATTAGTCCACACCCAATTTTAGTTAAACCTTACAGAAATACCGCCTGACCTAAGCCAATCAAGTACTGGTTTCTGTCATTTGTGAGTAAATTAATCAACAGCTGATTAGATAAACTCAGAGCAAAGGGCTAGGGAAACGTCCTTTGTTTTAAAAATTTGATCAGTTACAGATCACAGTGAATTATCAGTGAGGCCAGATTTCAAAAACTGAAGTCTTACTGCTGTGCCATGCATAGCACCATTCATTTACTAGAATGCTAAGATTTAGCTTTTAATTCCAGAACTGCATTCAAGAAGTCTTTCAGGCAATTACAGCTGCTAAAACATTTCAAACATGGGAAAATAATCATGGCAAAAACATAGTGCAAAAGAGTTTTATTAACAGAGTATAAATGCAATGTAACCGGACGACAATTTCTTTTATACAAACTAAAGATCAAGTGAAACAACAAAGTCAAGTACTTTATACATTTGTTCAAAGCCTGTAATTCACATATACTGGCATGTGAAAAATAAGTACAAATGGAAATTTTCAGGATTTGAAGACAGCAAGTGTCATGGACTTCCAAAATCTTTTTTTTTTTTCCTAAAGGTTTATAGCTCTTTAGATCTTGGTCTGATGACACTTCAACAGCACATGGAACACATTCTATGTGGATGTTCTCATCATTTGCACTTCTGGAACACCTAATGGCAATGACACAGATTTAAAAGTGTAATCAATGTGGAAGTTTACTTTTTTTCTCATTTAATACAACCTCAAATTAGAACATGTTGAGGTGAGAAGAAAAAAAAAAAGAGCAGTGAGTTTACTTTGACTTGGATTTATTTGCAGAGTATGAACTCAGGGCAATTCATGTTTTTTTTTTTTTTCTCACCAACTTAATGTCACTACATCCATTTTTGCTTTTCAGGCCTGCAATATGTTCCAAAAAGTTGGTTTTGTGTAAAAAGTAAGTGGAAAATAGATTTAATGGATAATGATGAAATTGGTGCTAAAGCGTCATCCATGAAAGGCTGTGTCTTTAAGGAGAACAGGGCAGAGGATCTTCACGTCATTAACAAATGTGTGGACAATCACTGAAATGTTTACATTAATATGTTCCTCAAAGAAGGATTGGATGAGATATGGATGTATATCTATCTAGCTATCTATTCTAGTGCCTAACAACATCAAAACAATTCAAAGAATCACACTGAAATCTGGAGGAATTCCAGTGCACGAAGAGCACGGGTGCAAGGTGAAGCTGCACAACAGTGATTAAGATCTCTCTTTCGTTGAGCAATAGCAATATAACCAGTGATGAGTAAGTGGTTACTTCAGGAAACCTTTGTCAAGCATTGCATTGCGGAGCTACATTTACAAATGCTGCTCAACACGTTATTGTACTAAAAAGAAGCCTTATGTCAGAGGTGGCCAGAGTCGGGCCTCGAGGGCCGGTGTCCTGCAGGTTTTAGATGTTTCCCTCCTTCTACACACCCTGATACAAGTGACTGTGTCATTAACAGACATGTGCTGACCTTGATGACAAGATGATGATGGTCATTAATTAGGATCAGGTGTGTTAAAGCAGGGAAACATCTAAAACCTGCAGGACACCAGCCCTCGAGGACCGACTTTGGCCACCCCTGCCTCATGTTAATTTTTTGCAGAAGGCAGCGTCAAGTTGTCTGGACTATGAGGTAACTGGGAAGGCCCATCACACAGTGGGAATGTGCATTGTGGGTTGTATTAGTATTACAGCTCTTTCTTTGGAATCAGCTGGTGCTGCAAAGTCTGTTTCTAAAAGGCTAAAAGGACAACGGAGACAGATAACTGCAACAAGTCTGTGATGGTATGGGCTTGTATCAGTGCCTTTGGCAAAGGTCATTCACACTTGATGGCAGCATTTATGCAGAACACTAAGATTATAGATCACAATAATGTCTTTTCCAGAGATTTCCAAGCATATGTCAACAAGACAATGCAAAACCACAGTCTGCACCGCTTGCAAAGAAAGTGCTGACAAAGAAGAGGGTATGGTACTGGACTGGACTGGCTGAACTTCATTCCTGATCTGTCCTCAATAAAGAATGTCTGGAGAACTCTTACATGAATAATGCGTCCATGCTGACTCTGTACTGTTGCACATATTTTGACGCGTTTGCAGGAGACAAAATGACAAATGAAGCTCTTTGGTGCTTGGTATCCTCAATCCCAGAATGCCTTTTAAGTATTGCAAGAATGAGGAGCAACATTGTAAACTAGGGGGAATGCTTTACTGTTCCAACTGTTTCCTGTTAGAATGGAACTTTTTTGGCCATCAAAAAAAAAAAAAGAAGAAATAATTTGGGTTCATGCTGAGTTTGGGTTAATTTCTGAACTGGAGTAGCAAATCTGTGTTTTGATTCAAAAGGATAAATAAACTAAAAATCATTATAGCACATGAAGAGTCAATAACCATGTCTATTCATCCATGGTCTAAAGCCAAAGGAACATTTTGTCCTCTTGAATTGAAATAAAATTCATTAAAGCCAATTTGATATGACATCATGACTGATTTTTCTCTTAGCACCCCCCCAACTTTGACTTCTTCTCAGTGTCCCTGGAAATAAGAAAAAGACTGTCTTTTTGCTGCAGTATATGACTTTTATTTAATGGCACGCTTTCAAAAGAAAAAAAATTCTGGTGTGCGTCGTCAAACATGTTAATTAAAGCAGACAATGGAAATTCAATGGAATTTACATGTAAAAAAAAATCTATGAATAAAGATAAACGATTTAATGCAGAGTTCTATAAGACATTCCTGAATTATATACAACTTTACAAAATAAGTTTCTCTTCTTAAACATTACTTTAGAGCTGAAATCTACTTGATAGATGTATTGCAGTATTTTGATGTGTTTGTATTGTTCCATAAGCTACAAAGTCTGTAAAAAATGTTGTGGAAATTAACTGCATATGAGAGGAATGGAGCATAATTGTGGTCTATCTGTGCGTTTTTCACCTTTTATGAAAAGAAAATCATCAGGAAAGGTCTTCCACTTGGTGTGGAAGAGTAGTGGTCACTGGACCTCCACTGAAACTAGGCTTGTTTTTCCCTTTCATGAAAAAGGTAAGCAGCTCCCCTTTCCCTTTGACGTATATAGGTCCTCTGCGGATAAAGCGGAAGCCATAATTCTTCAGGATGTCGTAGCAGTCCTCTACAACCTGCGGGTAAAATGTAACGAGACACTTAAAGAACATGGATGAACAGAAGTAAAACAGTCATATATGTCCTATTTGTGTGTGTGTGTGGACGTTCTACCTGGATGTTTCCCATCACTCCAGTTGACTCCATCCTGCTGGCCACATTGACTGTGTTCCCCCAGATGTCGTAGTGAGGTTTACGAGCTCCAATAACTCCAGCAAGAACAGCTCCTTTGTTCATACCTGACGGGATCAATAAGATGTGAGCACAGGCACAAAGATACAGGCGGAGGGGCACACACTTGCAGGCGCTGACTGACCTATGCGCAGCATGAAGTTGTTGAAGGACTGTTTGTTGAGGTTATCAAGGGTGACTTTCATAGCCAAGGCAAAGTCTGCCAAGTCAGCGAGGTGTTGCCAGTGTTCAATCAACGACGGGTCTTCTGGCTGTGGAAAACCAGTATGCAGATTTTACAGTGCTGTCATAATTTCATCACAAGATGTGGTGATTTGATACATCGGGACAGCAGATGATTCCAGGATCCCACCTTGCGGTTGCTGTAGACATTAGTGTTACTGTCTGGTGTGAGTCCCTGAGGCAGCCATGTATGTACTTCCTATCGTCTTGATCTTCGTGATACACCGGAACTCATCCCTGTCTAATAACTAGTGGGAGAAGTGGACATTGATTACTCTTAAAAGTCAGCGGATCATTCATGTCATGATGTTGCATGAGAGTTGTGCTGTTCAGTTCTCAATATAAAAAACCAAAACTGGAGAGGCCAGAACCCACGCTGTCAAAGTCTGAGATGATCTCATTGAGGATCCTGAGACATTCAATGCCTCCATTGTTGATGCTCTCTTCGGTGTAGAAATCAGAAAAGTTGGGGATAGAAGCAAACATCACTCCTGTTTCATCATAAGACTGGCTGTACAGCTCCTGCAAATGACAAATTGATTATAGCTTATGGCGATCTCACAGAACAGGTTTTTCTTTGACTGCGGTGAACTGGCGACCTGTCCAGGGTGTACCCCTGCCTATCGCCCGAAGAGAGCTGGGATAGACTCCTGCAGATCCCTGTGACCCTGCATAGAACTAAGCAGGCATAGATGATGGATGGATGGATGGATGGAGAGCAAACTGTTCAATGTAATTCTAGCTACGCAGCAAACCACAAGATGGCGCTATTGTGCAATAAATTGCTCCGTGATCAAATGCAGGCATTATTTGTTGACCCTCTGTGGTCTTCAGGTACCAAATCAAAAAAAAAAAAAAAAAACACCAAGTGAAAGCTGTTCCTCCTAGTTTGACTGTCTTATCAATAATCATTTTTTCTATTTTCTTGTGCAGGACTCACTGCCTCCACCAACCTGCATGGCCAAATAATACTGAATCCGGTACAGACCTCATATTTACCTCATCTCTCTTTTTAGTGCCCAGGAAGTGTTTGGCCACGTGCTCCGGCAGCATGTTGGTGACCAGGGCTTCATTCCAGCGCCTCATTTCAAACACCCTCTCCTTCTGGTCATGCACGCCAATCTTCCACAACAGCTTCCTGGACTGTTGCTCCAGCTACACAGACACGTTGATAGAATTATGCTTGAAAAAAGCGGTAAAATGTCTTAAGTAAAAATATGAAGCATTCTCCTGCTTAGAAGCTGGTTTTCATGACCTGGGTAAAATAAATGTCACGCTGTAGAACTACACTGTAACTCACATGGCGAGCAAAGAAGTAAAAGGCGATCATCATGACAATAATCATCACGGTCATGAGGTACTTGGACGGCACCATGGATGTCCTGGAGTCACCAGCAAGAAAAACAGCATTAGAGATAATGCACGTGAAGCTATATAAGACCCTTCTCATATCAAAAATGGAATCATTAGTAACTCCAAAACAGCTAGTTTCAGTTTTCTGCCTTACTCATTTCTCACCTGTGGGAGGCATACTGGATGTAGTCGTACAGATCATATATGTCCCGCCAGCTGTAGATGTTAACAGCTCCAGTTGCTGTGACGACCAGCACCATGAGGCCCAGTTTAATCAGGTGGCTGACCTGCACTAACATGGTGGTTGCAATAAGTGACATCACAGCCATAAAGCTGTAATATTTTGGATTCTCTGCGCAGCCTCGGTCATCGAGGGACTCCAGCGTGGTGCCGAAGGTGCTGTTGAAGAGCCGGAGTGATGGCGGCACGCAGCTTAACTGCAACATCAAACGTGGAGCAGGGAAAACAGGATAAAGAGCCGAAAACATATATATTCACATGGGAAATTCATTTAGTCTGGTAGAGAAATGCAATATCTGCCGGCATCTGTCGTACACTTCCCGCTAGCCGCTAGCCCGCAAATTGTGGTCTAGAAACCTCCACTAACCGCTAATGCAATCTCCTGCTCGCTAAAGCCGCTACCAATTATGCCGACTCCTTCACTCACTTTATAGGTGTGGCAATGGGCGTGCCTTTTGCCCTTTCCGCAAATTCGGTATCTTGCGATAGTGGGTTTAGGGTTGCAGGTAGTGGGTGGTCAGACCACCCGCTAACCACATGTTGGCGTGTATAAGACCGCGTCCAAATGGCATCAATGTGTGTCCACCTGGTCACATGTTGACATTCACAAACGGCTCTACCTCTCGAATAAACTCGTTGTATAAAAAGCGTGGTTTGGCCGCAGTTGAACCCCTGAGAAAATAGCAGAGATTGTCTTAAACGGCTTGCTCACCAGTTAAACAAAAGACGACCAGAGCGAGTTTACTGGGAGAGCACCAACTATCTGGGACTTTCAGGTTGCCGATAGGAATTGTAAATTGTAAATTGTCTGTGTAAAATTATTTGTATGTATATATCAGTGCAGAGGAGGAGGAAGAAGGAAGGAAGAGGAGGAAGCTCTACAGCAGAGTCCCAGACGAGCTGCGCAACAAGAGCTGCTCCGATCGGGATGAAAAGATGCTCCGTAGCGGCTTGCGGGTAGCACAACCTGCTCTTAAAGGCAATGGCTACTGATGCACTGATTGGTTTAACAGGTGGAACGCCCTAACCACTCCTATGCATATGTGGGTAGCGCAGGTGGGATAGCGGATTTAGCAAGGTGGAAGATTGCATTCTTTGTGGGGAAACGCCCCTTCCGCTACCCGCTATCCCTTAATAGCGGCTTTAGGAGATCTGGTGGAAGATCGGGCCCTCAGTGTTTAACTTCGCTACTGATCATTATTTTACTATTTTAGATATATTTTAAACCATCTGCTTTGAAATAAAATCTTATTTCAATCGCAGGCATATAACTAGTAAGTTATATGCCTGCATGGATAAGAAGGATGTGGCCTCGATGTGCCAGTGTAGAGGCATTTAGAACAAAACATCTAAGACTCCAGATGACTCCAGTTCTGGTAGTGTCAATTTCTCTCATGAAATTTTACCTTCATTGTTATTTAACCCACATTTAACCAGGAAAATAAAACACATCAGTACATCTATAATTTACACAAAGCATTGCACATGCAGTATATCCACGTCAGAGGACAGTTTACAGAAACAATAACATCATCATACCAATGAAGAATATGAGGACATAAAAAAATTAAAGGAATGAGTTATCACAGGTCAAACAGCTGTAATACAATAATAACTGACTGATGGGGAGTTATAAACTCCTTATCAGTAGTGCCTTGAAGTTCAGTTCATTTTATTAATGTTCATTTTATTAATGTTTTGCATTGAGATGCTC
This sequence comes from Hirundichthys speculiger, assembly GCA_018398805.1. Lineage (NCBI taxonomy): Eukaryota > Metazoa > Chordata > Actinopteri > Beloniformes > Exocoetidae > Hirundichthys > Hirundichthys speculiger. The sequence goes on along the minus strand of JAGFBZ010000771.1, from coordinate 1,317,152 downwards.
TTTATGGTCAGTTTCAATGTTAAGTAGAACGTGTGCAGTGATATGTCTTATCCTAATGAGTTTGTTTTTAATGAGAAATGGTGAGACAATCACCTGTCCCCCTGTCTTTATATTGTCTTGTCTTTTCTCTCCTGGTTGCTGATCTGTCCGTTTGGTCTTGACATGTTCTGTGTCTTCTTGTTTCCTCCTAGTTGCCTTCTCGTCACCTTCTAGTCTCATCTGGTTTTCTATCTTGGATACCTTGTTTGTTGGTTTAGTTTTGGTTTATGTTTCGAAGCTTCCTGCTCTGGCAGCGCTTTTGGTTTGATTATTAAGGACCTTTGTTGGATTGTTCCAGCTTCCTTCGTCTCCTGCAGTTGGGTCCTCCGTACCCCTCAAAACATAACACTTAGTTCTGTTTAGTTTCAGGGTTAGTTTTCGTTTCCTGTCTCCCTTTTGCTCCTGTTTTGTGTTGAACTTGTTTGCTTGACTTTGTGTTTTATTTTAAAAAGTGATGTTCCTTGTGAGCGCGCTCTACTTTAACTTCCTTTGTTGGTTTTATCTGTTATGACCGTCAACACCTATGTTTCTTGAGCCTTTAAGTGTCTGACAGTGTCCATAGGTATGCTTTTTTTCTGTGGTCTTTATCTGACGATTTCCTGTCACTTTATGTCTTTTCATTTCTGGATACTTTGCTATAGAAATGTAAGACTTCATTATTTTGTTACGTCCCCGTCCCCTGAATTTGTAACAGATTGTTCCTGTAAACATGGGCAAGTTCATTCTCTCATGATTTATTTGTTCTGGAAAATTTCATCGTATTGTCAAAACTGTTCATTAGACATGTCTTTTGATCAAAACGGGTCCAGTATTTCCTTCAGACACTGTGAGGTGAAAGAACTTTTGTACAGGTTTTTGTCCCCTGTTGGAATTAACAGATTTGGGACCAGCTGTTGGTTTCCTGAGGGGTTTATGACTTGCCAAAACCCTCCAGACTGAAAACAAACAAAGAAAAAAAAAAACAGGAAATGGATTCCTGAACATTCTCTGAAAATCAAAGGTTGTGTCAATATTGAACTCAGGGCCAAAAAATGAAAGTTTGAAAGCTTAAATGACAGCATCTGATGAGAAATCCCAGTTCAGAATAGTCGCTACAACGATTGCTACATTCGTTTTTCCTATACAGCCTTTATATATATATATATATATAAAATACACATTTCTTTTAAACTTTTCTGGGTTTAAAGCGTGACTGCCGCCTTGACATGACAGCCGAAACAGTGAAGTGAACTCTCACTTTAGTCTCCTCTATTCGCTTCAGACTTCAAAGGCAGGAGTGCGTGTAACAGGTTGTGACAAATGAGCCAGCAGGCAGCCACACAGACGACTAATAGACCCCACTGGGAGCATGTAGTCAGACACTTAAAAGGAAGCGATAGTTTGATGAGCAGAAAGTGGAAACACACTAATGGAAAGATGCACACACAGGCGCACACTATGGTTTGGTAGACTGGCCGCTAAAGTCCTGACTTTCCAGGACGCTGACTACTTGTACTTCACTATTTTGACCAAAAATTACATAACGTGGCAAAAGTTATTCTTATTTTTTTTTCCATTTTGCTCACTGCTGCCTATGCACACACAGACACACAGACACGCACACACAGACACAGTTTCCTGCAGTCGTACCATGTCAGCGATCACAGCCATGGTGAGAACAAATATGGCTGCCATGGCCCATGTGTTTCGTTGCCCACCGGGTGCGATCGATCCACATGGAGAAAGAAACTAACCTTTTGGAGAACATCTGTGACAATCAAACGACAAGCTCAAGTAAGCGACAAAGAATCTTGAATTTTTCTTACCTTCAGCAGAATTTTCAGGTCAGATACAAAGCTCTTTGAGAAGGGAAAATGACATTTACCCTGGGGAAGATGGCTGCCATGGAGCAAACTGTGAGGATCAGTAGCAACACCTGTCCTACTGCGAGAGTCACGTAATTCACAACCAACCTGGAGCAACAACACATTCACTGCATAGTTTGTGACATATAATCTTGCCTTGACAGCAAAATAGAAACAAAAAACCAACTCACAGATGGCCGAGGGAGTTATAAATGCTTTTCAAATACTGCAGGAGAATTCAGTGATAAATATGAACTCACAGTGGGTCTATGAACACCTCCATCACCGTGATGAAAAAGAGCACTATGACGCAAGCAGCAGAAGGCCGCTCCGCTCCGCTTCTCTTTCTCTGAGGAGTAGTGCTCCTCCAACTTTCCATCCATGAAACGCAGTGATACGAGGTGGATTTGATGATCTTTCATTCTGTTAATAACAGCAAGATCATCTATTTCAGCCGCATCCCTAAAACTATGAGCATTTATTTGGGTTTTTCACCATTGCCCTAAGAACATGTCTTCTTTTACTGACTTTAGCACCGCTGATGCGCACCAACTCTGAAAACAGGAACTTATTTCTCTTATCTTACATTTGCTGAGACTCTCGGTCCAGCAGCTCCTGCTGAAGTCGTCTGTTGATCGTTTTTTCTTCAGCCAGCTTGTTCCTCTAAGGTTGTCAACAATAAGAGAGACGACACATGGATGAGATGACTAGCTGTCCTAATAATGTTACATATGAAGAACGCCTGTGCATTTTTACAGGCATTCTCGCGCGCGTCTGCGTGTGTTTTCTGAGCAGCAGCAGTTTCTAGGATCAAAGCATTGACAGGCAATTTAAACATTTATTGTAACTGACCTCTGGTTTGGAGTTAGTCAGCATGGACTGGTGTGAGGCTGAGCTCCCATTGGTCGCTGTGGTGTTGATCAGCCCGTTTGAATCTCTGTTGGTCACAGTGCTTGGGGTCTGAGGGAATAAAAGTTATTCTCTCAATCAAACACAAAATGTTTCCCCTGTTTCAATGTTTTAATGTCGTAGAGTTGCTCTGAAAGACTTTTCTTTAAAGGCGCAAACCACTCACGTGTCCATTGAGCCCACTTGCTGCCTTTTTAGGCACCAGAACCAAGTAAGTGTCGATGCTCCTCTCCAGCAGGTACTCGCACCGCTCTCCACCATTTCCCGGCTCCACTTCAAACTCTCCATGCAGGCTGTCCTTGGTACTCTGGGAGATATGCACTCTCCTGTGCAGCACACAAATCAGCACACAAATAAAACACACGCAAGACTGCAACAGACAGTTAGGCCGCGGCGTTGTTCTCCTACCCTGGAATCCCTCCAGATTCCATCTTGTTGGCCACAGTGACATCTGTGGACCAAACATCGAACTGCCAGCGCTTCTGTCCGAGAACTCCTCCGAGCACGGTGCCCGTGTGAACGCCCACACGCATGTCCACATCCGTTTTTGTCTTTTCCCGCACATACCTGGACAAAGAGCAAAAGCAGAGTTTTTTTTTCTCTCCATTTTTATTTCACTTTTACAATCAAACAATCCTGATATTATCCCACACTCTTATTAACAACAATAAAATTACTGTAAGCTGATTTTTTTCTTTAATATTTCTTCTTATTTTGAGCGACTCCTGCTCTTCTAAACTCTCCTTTTGCAAAACGAAATGTTCTGCATAATCTTTTAAAATTCTGTCTTTATGTGATTCTCTGTCTTCTTCTGCCAAAGTTATTCAAATAAATTCAATTTGTCAGGAACACCAGTTCAACACACACTTGATGTTAATTTACCATGCTTCCTTAAGAGTTTTTATTTTTTTTATTTATTTGAATATGAAAAGCAGAGTGACTACTTACGAGATGGCCTCCACCATTGCTAGTCCCATCATTATTGAGCAAACAGCGTGGTCCTCTCTGAACTCAGGGACACCACAGATACAATAGTAACAGTCCCCAAGAATTTTAATCCTCAGTTGGTGATGTTGCTGTAAAACAAGGTAACTGCTCAGAGTTCACTCATCAGTCATGGTTTGACAGAAGCTGGGACCCTGTAGCAAGTATGAAAACACTCATTCATTCATTTGTGAAAGATTTTAAGTCTTTATTCAATTGAAAATGGCACAAAGTCAACAAATCAAATGCTCACTCTTGGATAATTTAGTGCAGTGATTCCCAAAGTGTGGGCCGCAGCCCCCTGGTGGGCCAATGAGGTACTGCAGGTGGGCCGTGAGAGGTCATTAAAAAAAAAAAAATGTTTTAAATCCTCGATTTTTAAAAATATGTTTTTTAATAACTGTAAAACATTTATTACTTGATTTAAAAAATATTTAGAAATAATAAAAAAAAACAATTGAGTGTTATTCTACTGTAATCTTAACATGACAAGTGACAAGTGTCACCTTATTTGTTGACCCCTGACATTAATATTGGAATGTAACTTTTAGTGTTGTATGTTGATCAAAGTGGTGTTTAAAGGTTTGCATGGGCCGCAGAGATTTTTCACATTTCAAATTGGGCCTTGGTATTCTGAAGTTTGGGAATGGCTGGTTTAGTGGTTTATGAAAGTTGTAGCTGATGCCTGCAGAATGTTGAGTTTTAATATTCTTTTTTCTAATATTTTAATCATGTCATATGTGATACATCATGATATATCTGTCTTTGCTGTTTTACGGCAAGACATGTTATTATGTAAGAGATTCTATGAGATTTCTTACCTAGAACACTTTTCATCACATTCAGTAAATATCTGCGCAGCGTCCCCAAGCTGTCCATCTGGTAAGTACCCCATAAACCAAACAACAAAAACAGCATTCATATACAGCGCTGGCTCCATAAACTGGACACAAACAGAGCAGAGGCAGCCTTCTCCGCAACAAACATTGCTCCAGCCAATCACCAGAAGCCAGACGGTTCATGCTCATACTCATGACGGAGTGAGGGAGGGAGCTCTCCTTGTTTTGATGACGTTTTGCTTCAAAGATCAACATTATCCAGAAATCACTTACCATGCCTTTAAATTGTCAAACGATGTGCCCACAGAGCTTCTCAGAACGATGCACCCTTCAGCACCTCTGCATCTGAAACACTCAGTCTCTCTGAGACGCTCTTTTTAAATCCAGTCATTTTACTGTCATGTTAACTTAGGGGTTTTGTTGCTGTTGTTGTTGTTGTTGCTGTGTGAATTGAACATCAATAATTATTTTTGTAACCAGCCAACGATGCATCACTGAGGTTCGAGGGCTACGTACCTACTCAGAGAACTGATGTTGCAAAAGTAGGTAATGTAGTAAATGACGTTTGTGCATTGATCTCCATCTACTGCCAGCATCCTCGTACCAGCCAACAGCTGGACATTCCCACCACGAGAAATAACACTGGTTATACAGTTGGACGGTGACCGCAAGGTGTGTTTGTGCCTTCTGTATTTATGTCGATGAATATGATTAAAATGAATTGCTCCTGATATTTCTCAATGTTGATATTTGATTCATTGTCTCTGTGAATGACATAATTGTAAATGATTTAATCTTATTTGCTTTTATGTTTACGGGTTTTGGAATTTACAGGTTTGTAAGTTTCGCTTCCGAGATTTTATGCAAAAATCATGAATCATTTCTCACTGTAATAATCACCGTGTGCATGAAAAGAAAATGCTCACAGACTGGCAGAAGAAAAGGCTCATTGTTGATACTCACAGCTGCCAGTTTATCGAAACGGGCAAACAGCTCATTAAGCAGCTTTACGAGCTCTTGGGCGCTGCAGGCTGAAGACAGCTGGGTGAAGCCCACAATGTCCGCAAAGAGGATGCTGCAAAAAAAACGCATTTAACTTCACATTTAACAAGCTGTTAAGACTCTCTTGAAGTGACGACTGTCACAACTCCTTGAGATTTTGAAAGCAACGGGAAATAAAAAATAGAGATTATTCTGTGACCATCACCTGACATTTTCATGGCGGTACATGTACATGGTGTTAAACTGCTTCTGCTGCTGGACTTCTTTCTGATTGGCCTGATTCTTCATCCCCTGCAGCATCTCATCAGCGATATGTTTGGGCAGGATGGACAGCAATAATTCCTCCTACGCAGATAATCAGAGGAAGGTGTGTCATGTTGAATTACAATAAAGAGGAAGACATGTACTACTCCTGTGCTTAATTAACACACACGCACAGCTAGTAATTATGCATGCGTGCGTGTGCAGAGCATGTCAAATTAGATCCATTAGATTCCCTCAAGAGGTCTTGTCAGCTGGTGGGTTGCGTTCAAACGTGCTGGTTCTTTCACTCATCTCATCAAGTCCCCTGTTGATAAGACAGTTTGGGACTTCTTTAGTTACTCTGTGCCATTTGTTTCTCTTTATCTTTTTCTTCCATGCCCCTCTCAACAAATCCTTTACGTTTTACCATTTCCTCCATCCTTCTTTAAACAGTGTTTAAAATCATATGCTTTCCTTTGTAAACTACAACAAAATCAAGCTCGGTTGAAAGTTACTTGTAATAACTGATTATGATTAGCTTTGAAATGAAGGAAACCAGTATTTTCTAAATCAGTCACAATTTTTTTATTGTTCCCTTAGTGACTGTGATTGGAAATTGGTGCAACTTGAGGTTGTTTAAAGCTTTGTGGTACCCATTTCGGGAGTACAGCAAATGCAGCATGATGCGATGCTGAATGTAGGTAAAGATGGAGAGGCAGGATCATTCTTTTCTGATCTGGGTCTGTAAGATCAAAGGCCCCTAAAAAATCAGACCCCGTCAGTGAATAAACCTCCCAAAGTGAGTTAGAAGCGAGTAAATGCAGCATAACCTGTAAAACAACACACACCAAACAAAACCGGAAATGCAATATATAACATGTGCTTTAATACATGCTTTCTTCTTGGTTGTCCAAAAGTAGTGATTAATTTATTTTTCTCAGGTCCCCAATGGAGGCGGTGTTGGTGAAAACAACTGTCTCTCTAATCAACCTATTAGGCCGGAGCAGAGGAAAACACAGTGTAATTAGGCAGCATGGAGTGTTCTTCCTCTTGGAACGATCTGTATGTTTGTGTAGGTAAGCTCATGTGTATTTATAAAGCAAAGACCTGGGTTTGAGAAACTAAGTGGGCTGAAAACAACGGTTTAGTCTTTGGAAACAATAAGCAAGTCTTCAAGATGTTAATGCTCCAATTTTAACCTAAAATAATTTTTTTAAAGTCAGGTTAAGAGTATGATTAGTTAAGCTTTGAGTATTTATTTAGGGAGAATTTGAAGACTTGGAAAATAATAAAATTCCTATTACTGTCCTCCAGAGTTATGGTCATGTCTGTGTTTGTTAGCGTGTGTGTGTGTGTGTGTGTGTGTGTGTGTGAGTCCTCTCTCTTACCTGCTGGGTGCTCTGTTCCTCCAGAGTCAGTTTGACTTGCAGCGACTGACGAGCTTCTAGAAATGCTGTCCTGTACTTTCTGTCTGCCATGTAGAATGACATCACACCCACCGTGGCTGCACACAGGTACACCATCACATTGGCAAGGAGCTGATGAAAGGAGAAAATGTTATCTGTCTTCCTTTGGGAGTACACCTTTGAACATTTATCTGTAATGCTCAGTTCAGACAGTGGATTGGTTGCCAATGCTGGAAAGGTTTTGGTCTTGTCTGCTTTGAATGAATGATGGATTTGAAATGGATTAAATCCCCAGCCAGCACATGGGCCCATCTGCATTAAACGTGGGCTACTTGGATACAGAGTGAGCTTAAAATGGGTCCCATATGGTTTCAGAGTGTGGAACACAAATGGAAAGCCTATGTGGGTCAAATATTTGGGGGTTCATTAGGGAGACGTGTGGACTAAATGGGCATGGGCTAAAAAAAACAAACAAAAAAAAAAAAGATCAGAATCAGGTGTTCCAATCACTTCCATGGCCTCAGGTGTATAAAATTAAGCACCTAGACATGCAGACTGTTTCTACAAACATTAGTGAAAGAATGGGTCGCTCTCAGGAACTCAGTGGATTCCAGCCTGGAACTGTGATAGGATGACACCTGTGAAACAAATCCAGTCGTGAAATTTCCTCACTGCTAAATATTCCACAGTCAATTGTCAGATGGATTATAAGGAAATGGAAGTGTTTGGGAATGACAGCAACTCAGCCATGAAGTGGTAGGACACGTAAACCGATGGAGCGGGTCAGTGGATGCTGAAGAACATAGTGTGAAGAGGTCACCAACTTTCTGCAGAGTCAATCACTACAGACCTCCAAACTTCATGTGGCCTTCAGATTAGCTCAACAACAGAGCAGAGAGCTTCATGAATGGGTTTCCATGGTGGAGCAGCTGCATCCAAGCCAGACATCACCAAGTGCAATGCAAAGCGTCAGATCCAGTGGTGTAAAGCAGCCACCACTGGACTCTAGAGCAGTGGAGGAACGTTCTCTGGAGAGATGAATGACACTTCTCCATCTGGTAATCTGATGGAAGATTCTGGGTTTGTTGGTTGCCAGGAGAACGGTACTGGTCTGACTGCATTGATCCAAGTGTAAAGTTTGGTGGGGGGGGGATTATGGTGTGGGGTTGTTTTTCAGGAGCTGGGCTTGACCCCTTAGTTCCAGTGAAAGGAACTCTGAATGCTTCAGCAGACCAAGACATTTTGGACAATTCCATGCTCCCAACTTTGTGGGAACAGTTTGGAGCTGGACCCTTCCTCTTCCAACATGACTGTGCACCAGTGCACAAAGCAAGGTCCATAGAGACATGGATGAAAGAGTCTGGTGTGGATGAACTTGACTGGCCTGCACAGAGTCCTGACCTCAACCCAATAGAAGACCTCCAAACTTAGAGCAGAGACTGAGAGCCAGACCTTCTGGTCCAACATCAGTGTTTGACCTCACAAATGTTCTTCTGGAAGAATGGACAAAAATCCCCATAAACACATTCCTAAAGCTTGTAGACAGCCTTCCCAGAAGAGTTGAAGCTGATCTAGCTGCAAATTCCCATTAGAAATGGGATGTCATTAAAGCTCATATGTGAGTCAAGGCAGGTGAGCAAATATGTTTGGCAATATAGTGTAGATATAACCCAATATTAGACCAGTTGAGCCCCACTTAAAAACCAGGTAGAGCCCACTCAGAGTCCATATGGGGAAACACAGGCAGGGTCCCCAGGGAACCTCACATGTGGGACCCATTTTGCAGCCAGCTCATATGGGGTTACATATAAATGTTGGCTGTGGATGGCAAGCTCATGTTACGTCATTTGATGTAGTTTGTACCACAGAAATTTGATAATTAAAACAGGAATTATTAAGATGGCTCTGAGTTACAAAACACAATATTGATAGACAAAGAATGACAGCAAAAACTAAATTAAAAAAAAAACACCTCTGAAAGTTGTAGAAGTTGTAGCTCAGTTGTAGAAAACTCTAATTTCTTTAAGGAAAGATACTCTGACTTTTCCACTTTTCTACGCAACAAATTAGGGGAAGCAATGCCACTGCATTCAAAATTGTCTGTGATCTAGTCGACAAGTGGTCTTGCAGCTTTGTGTTACCAACTTGTGAGGTAGAGAAAATGCAGCATGACGTGAAGGTGTCTGCGTATAGATGAAGATGGGAAAGATGGATAATTCTATTCTGATCCGGGTCTGTGATGTCACACTGTTCACTGAAAATCTGAACCGCTCAGTGAATAAAGAATTTTCAGACCCAATCTTCCCCAAATGAAGGGACAGGGTTGGTACTGACTTCAAACACTCAAATAAAATAGGAAAAACAGGTTTTGTTCATAATGCGTCCAATTTAAAGCAAAATACTCCAATGTTCTGGTTTCTTTCTATTGGTTTGTTCAGTGTCATTGTTTTCTGTGTTCTGGGATTTTCTGAGTTTTTTTTTTTCTGTTTTTATTCAGTTTCATTTCATGAAATGTTTCATCTCTGTTGTTATCTTTTGTGAAATATTATGTTTTGTAGGATGTCGTTTTGGTGTTAAAGTTTGGTTTTGCACTACATGAGACCAAAGTATATCACAGTGTGATGGTATTAAACACAACTTGTAATGGATGAAAATGCACAAACCTTATTTAAAGGTGATAAGAGTTCATTTGAAGTGATCAGTCAAAACTTGCTACTTGATTGTGGATGTGAATAAACTATATTTACTCAATCTGGGAAGCTACTCTGTTTCTCTACACTGAGCCTACCAACCTCTTTGCCATGTCTTAAAAAGAAATATGCCTAATTTGAGATCTGAACCTGCAGGAGTGTATTTTGAATAAATGCAAATTTGTATTCTGAGTCTGATTAGATGCAAGTGTTCTGATGCAAAAATGAAAAACAGAGAAGAAAACATAATATGGAGTATATTAGGACTCCACCCAGTTCAACCTGAACAGTTTTTACCTGTCTCACCAGCATGGGCCCCTGCAGATTGTCCTCAAACCTTTGAGCCACAGTCACCCCCAGAACCAGGGTGTGTATCCCGCAGGAGAGGGCAGTGAGCAGCACGAGGGGCACCAGGTTCAGCGGCAAAGTCAGAAAACTGGAGAAAATGAAGAAAGCCTGCCAGCCAACAGAGTCACTGGCTCCGGAGAAGCGCTCGTAGTTTAGTCCCATGTAACACAAAACATGGACGGTGATCATCAGCCACAGGACGTACGGCACCGCTCCACGTGACACAGGTGATGCGGGGAGTCTGTGGAACCAGCACAGCAGGTACAGCGCGACGTCCGCAGCCAATCCCACGGCTGCGACCACCACCATCGCCAGCTTGTCCCGGGTGTACACGACCGCGCACATGATGACGACGAAGGCGTTGAAAAGAGCCGCGAACACCACCAGCACCAGCAGGTTCTCCTCTCTCTGCCGCCTGAAGTAGCTCTGGTAAAGCCTCTCCAAGGACTCGGGCGTAAAGGTGAGGCGCACGGCGCGCGGGAGCCAGCGGCGGTACCCGGACTGGACAAGGGCCACCTCACGGCTCCGGCTCGGGTCATGACCCGGATCACTGGAAACCTGCACGGAATACTCCACGGAGCACTCTGCAGACTGCTCCAGAGACATGGCGATGATCCACGGTGACCGGTCCCGTTAAAGTAATAAATATCCCCAGAGCGCGCAGGATGTCAGAATCCACGGAAAAGCTGTGGTGTGGCCCGTCATTGTTGCACACTTGCATTACACAGTCAAACACTTGTGATGAAGCAAAACCATTTAATTCAAGAAAAAGCGTTTAAGTTCAAATATCCTTACTAAATGCATCATTTCAACATGAAAAGTTCCTTTTTATGCATAGTTTTCAAAAATACCTTAAAAGTCACTCTTTTTCCCAGGAAGAAACACAGTGGAATAAAAGGAAAACTTCCTCTTGCAAGCTGAAGTCCTCTTATAAACTTGAGTCCCATCCATTTGAGGGTAATATGGCTGCATACTGATAACTAAAAAGCTACATTTCTTTTAATTGTTGGAAGCTCATCTGGTATTAGTCTCTACTTTTGTCTCCTCCCACCCGCCCACCCCCTCTCCTTTGTAAACAACATCCTCTGTTACTGTCGTTAAGATGAAACCAAAGTAATAGCCAGCTTGGGAAATGTGACAGTGGAGCACTGACAAAACAAAAAAAAAAAAAAAAAAAAGGAAAGCTATTAAAAGAAAAAAAATACTTAAGATAACTGGCCTTTGACATATTCTCAGGGTTTTTACTTTAAGCAGTTACTGTCACAGAGACTATAAATCCAAGGTTTCTCACCTTTTTTTTATTTTAATCATTGGTAGACATAGCAAATGTCAAGTTGAAACATCACACAATAAACAAATCTAAGTTAACGTTTAGTTGTAGGAGTGAAATGCATGATTGTCCAGCAGGAGAGGTTGATGTAATGTCAGTTATAGCTCAGTCTCCGTGTTCATTTGTTGTTGTTGGAGGTTTTCCCATCATGCCACTCAGAGCACTTCCCAGAACCAGCAAAATAGCCACCAGAACTCCTACACTCCCCAGTGTCCCCAGAGCTGCGGTGCCTAACGCTGCGGCCCCAAGTGCCCCGGCTCCGATGGGTGCTGCCGCTGCGGTGACTGTCTCCATGCCGATGCCTTTAATTAGCTCTGTCTCCGTGATGCGGCCCCCCTGCAGATGCACCGGAGTGTGGAATGGGCTCTTTGGTGCACCCAGAACAAATGCCCCGACTGCAACGAGTGTCACCGTTATAAGTTCTGATGTTGACAGTACAGTTGCTCTAAGTGCTACACCTCTGAGTGCGACAAATACACCGAAGCTGACGGAACCTAAAACCGCCAAAGCTGTATTTCTAGACTCGAATGTGTGTTTTGCCGCAACACTTGCAGCACCGAGTGACACTCCTGCAGCTGCAGCTGCCCCTAATGTGGCTCCCGTGGTACCTCTGGCCCCCAGAGAGCTGCTCCACTGCAGAACGGCTCTCAAAGACACTGATGTTATTAGAGCAGCTCCCACGGCGATCTTTCCCAGCTGCCTCTGGCCCCACCCCGACCATGGCCACGGTTCCCAGGCCAGCTCCTAGCAGCCCCGCAGACAGGAATACCACCCAGACAACCGACTGCAGTACCAGAACCACCTCTGTTTCTGATCCTTCTCCTGCTTCACCTGCGCCTAAACCAACGAAAAAACCTAGAATCCCCACAAAAACAGAGTAGAAAAATATCCTCTCCAACAGTTTGCATCTTGTTTTAGGTTGAGGTTTTTGAGCCAACCTCCTCGTGAGGGTCATTCGAAGGCCAAAGAGGACCGATACGGTCAGTCCCGCACAGAATAATCCAAGTATAGCACCCATCCGTCCGTATACAACACTGAGGTACAGGGTGGTGAAAATAATTAACAGAGCCATGGTCATGTCGTTGATGTTCGAGTATGAGTAGACGATAATGACCAGAGCGCCTTGACTTGCAACATAGATCCACGGTGGAAGGATGCCCACTAAGACTCCAGTAATGACAGCACCCATGACAACAGAGGCGCCTGTCGTGGCCTCCACCAACCACGGGAGCCTCACTCCTGCTTTATTCAACAGTTTCATCACCATGGCACTGAGGAGGAAACCCGTTCCGAGAGACAGGAGCGCTGAGGTGAACACAAGGCATGCTGTCACTACGGCGACACCTGTGGAACCTGCACGTCCAGCAGCTAGAGTTGCGGCTTTCAGAAGGACTGCATCTTCAGTCAAAAGGGGGGTCAACTGCAAAGGACACGGCTTCTCCGAACACAAAACCAGCTGCTGCGCTTCCAAGGATCGTCTTCCCCACATATAAGGGACCTGAAGACACAAAGTGAAGTATTTTGAGCTGTTTATCCCTCCTTAGAAGTAAATGCAATTAGTTAACTGCTGTGCTGCTTTCAACTTCACCGTGCTAGGAAAACTGCAAATCCTAGCTTTAGAAAACAGGATTGTATGCATGTTATTATGCTTAACTTGGTTCCACAGTTTGATAAGCAAATCTAAAGACTACTCAAACAAATAAAAATACACTTGGATCTCAGTACATTCCTTTTAATTTATAAAAAAAAAGTCTTGATTTATCTCCATTTTCACCTAAATTATTTATTGAACTTTGATTGCTTAATTGTAATTTCTACAATCACAATAAAAAACACTTTTATATCAAACAATGAATTATGGTCTTCAGAGTCCTAAAATATGTTTCTATTCATCCTTTACATTTTGTATATTTGTGTGACAGCTATAGTTAATTCCCTGAAAAAAAAAGTGATTATTTGCTATACGTCTTACTATACTTACTATCCTCTTTTCCAACTTCTTAAAAAAGTGCTTGAAATGAAAAGCATCTTCACCAGCATCAGACAGTGAGTTTCTGATAATATGTGCAGATAATAATCCAATAACAATCATGGCTATACACTAAAAAGGATTTGTTGTTGATATTTATTCTGACATACTGCAATTGAATGCAACTCAACTATGAATTATACTCAACTATGCAACTCAACTATGAATTATTTTTACATTTTGAGTGTTTCTACTCATAACAGGCCACTTTTGAACCATGGCACAGCTAGTTTCATATTTCTGGTGGATTTAGGTACTTTCTCAATTTGTCATGTTCACCGTCTAGTTTCGTCTTGTTGTAAAGCGCTCCTGTCACTTTAAGAAGAGAGAGGAAACGTCTGAACTTCTCCACGCTGAAACCTAAAACCCGGAAGACTGTCTAGAGCATGAAATAACAACAAGCATTTCAACAGACCGTCTCAGAACTATAAAACCTCTGTCAGTACAGCTGAAGCCCCACAAAAATACTCTGGTGTCCTGTTCCAGTGTCTAATTAATGATAGCTGTGTAATCTGACTGCATCGTTCATCCCATTTTCAAATGAAAATTTATGCTCAAAACATCATAGAAGCTGTAAGGATATCTGTTATGCTATTACAACTCTTGTTTTTCTTTGCCTGTCGCAGTTTTTTGCAGTTTATGACCATGTTATTATCTTACCCATACTAGCTTCTGCCATGTTTCCCTGTGTACCGAACGTTAGGATCAGAAACTCCTCCCTTCCTGACTGACGTCACTTTAATGAGCCTATCAGGGAGCAATTGACAACTTCAATATTACTTGTCAATGTGATACTGTTTTTTTTAACATCAGTTTTACATTTTACCATAGTTTTATATTTTTTTGATTTAAACAAGTTTTATTCTACACAGAATAGATGAGTTTTATTGTTGTGTTTATTTGTTCCTATGCAAATGTATGCATAATGACAAAAACAACAAACAACAATAATAATGATAATAATAATGAATAACAAGTGTTTTGTGTTGATTCAAAGTAATGGGTGACATTGTTTACGGTTGTGGAGTTACTGGGGTCTGTTTTTAGAAACCAGGTTACGTAGAAAGTCAGAGTATCTTGGAACCTGAACTCAAGGAAACTCAGGGGTACTCAGACTTTTTCCTTTCACAAAGCGAGGTTACCTAACCCCTAGCAAGAGGGTTCAGTTGAGCCAGTTTCAGAAACAGAGGTAACTCAGAGTCAGAGTCTGTTACCGTGGTAAATAGAGTCTGCTCATCACCTTCTTGTACCCAGCATCCGTGTTAGATTTCCAGTCCAGACTGTTGCCAATCACCACTCCCAGGTATTTGTAGTCCTCCACCTCCTCTACCACCTCCCCTCTGATCTGTAGTGGCTGTGAAGGCGTCTTGTAATTCATTAGCTATTATTTATTTGTAAATGTCAGCTTTCTTAATAACAACAGGGATGCTGGAACAGCATAGACCAGGTCCTGTTAGAAAGTGAAAGGCAGAGCTGTGAGAAAAGCTGCCTGGTTGATGGTTTTTCCATTGCCATGGTGAATCAAGGTCTCAGAGCTCCCTTGAGGATGGCTTCTTAACCTTCCAGTAACTTAAGGTCAACATAGTTAGAGTTGATTGAACCATCTGTGAACATCTGTTTTGAAACGCAAAACTCAGAGTTTCTTAACTTAGAATTTGTTGACTCTGAGTCAACTGAGTCTGACTCCGAGTTTGTTGAACCCCCTCTCCTGAAACTGGTCCCTGTGCTCATGGATGCTTCCCCATAGCTAAATATAAATATGCCCTCTTAAATCATTAAAGCAGCTAAATAACAATGCACAAAACAGTTAAAACAACAATAGCAATGTTCTGTCATTGTAAGTTGATGTTAAAATTAACTATTAGGCCTACAGGGACAAAATCACGTTTCACTCCAACTACAGCTTTGTTAAAAGGTGACAACCAGTAGCATTATTATGACGTTGCAGACACTCTTGTTTTTGTGGCAGTGCCATCTAGTGATTGGGTGATGGTTTGGCAATGATTGAAAGATCCAAAAATGCAACCAAGGCAGTATTTTGAATATTCCACTGAAAAACTAAATTCAGTGCAAATAATTATAATTCTACTATGATGAAAATTCCACCACTATACTGATGATGTGAACATAGGAGCAAAACCCCAAAAACAAAAAAACAAAAAACAAACAAACAAAACAAAACAAGAAAATAATAAACTTTTGGCAGCAGCTGCAATTCAGTTAAAAGTTCAATGACTTGTCACAGCCCAGTTTAAAAGGCTGTAGCAAAGAAAAGATAAGAGAGAGATGGACACACTCAATGTGGGATGATTCTGCCTCTCAGGATCCATTTCAGCCCATAGAACAACACACATGCTCACTATTAGTTCAATCTGATTTATTCTGTTCAGATGGTGCTACTTTCACAGTAGCCACGTTTCTGGTTTCCAAACCAATTTGGTCTCAACATGCTTCTCCTAAAGCAGAGGCCTCAAACTCCACTCTTCAAGGGCCACTGTCCTGCATGTCTGAGATGTTTCCCTGCTTCAGCACATCTGACTCAAATTAATGGATCATTATCAGACCTGTGCCTATTTGGATAACTAGCTGATGGTGATCTATTCATTTGAGTCATTCATTTGGTCTGAAGCAGGGAAACATCTAAGACATGCAGGGCAGTGGTCCTTAAGTACTGGAGTTTGAGACCCCTCTCCTAAAGAGAGAGACATGATAAGCAAATCCACAGGAGCTGTACCAGTCAGTCAGTCAGTCTTTTTTTGGTGCTGTTCCCTGGACCACGGCTCCACATCTCCCCCTGCAGCTGAGTAGAAACCACACTCAGTTTTTTAGGTTGAAAGAAAAATATTTTATCAAAAGTATTTTTAGTAACCAAGATAAATCCAAAGTCTGACTTAAAAGAGAGAAAGAGAAACAAAGAGAGAGAGAGAGAGAAACCTGAAGATATGAAAAAAAAAAACCATGAACAATTAACAGTAAGGGGTCGTACCAGGCAGCTGTCGTCTGTGCAGCATTCTGTCCATCTTTTTACTTCCAGATAGGAAGCTCCCGTTTAAAACTGTTCTATGTATCTTGAAAAAAAAGAGACATTCTAACAAGTTGAACTTTTAAGATCACCCCACAGACAAAAATTAGGTATAAATCATATTTTTGTCCTAAATTAGGGTTAACATGGGTGCATTAAAATCACAACATATGGGCTGTACAATACAGTACATAACAATCTAACATACTAAGGTGAATCTAGGTAAAACTTACAGGTAGCTTCAATAGAAAATATATATTTTTTGTTACTATAATTTCAAATACTACTACTTGTAATAGATGCCATTTTAAATAAAAAAAATATGTTTCCCTGTGAGGCGACGTGCAGTCAAAGTATAAAGTTGCAGAAGAAATGTAAGCAAGTGAAATTGTAAGTAAAATTTACCAGCTTAAAGGTGCTTAATTATATCCCATCATGGACCCATGATGCTGGGGTGCCGAAAAGGGGGGGTAAAGGATACGGATTATAGGGGCCCATGATTGAGGGGGGCCCAGAGAGGCCCTTAATGATGATCAAAAATAGCATCAACAAATTTCGCCGCTGTGTTGAGGGGCCTGGTAAAGATTCTTTTCATGGGGCCCAAAATCCCTAGCGGCGCCCCTGCCATGATGGACCCATCATTTGACCCACTGATCATTCTTTAGTTTAATGATGGTTGCTGACATTAACTGTCATTAAGTTAACTGTGGTTGTTTTTCTGTCATCATCTGTTGCCAGAAGGTTGTGCAGCTTCATACTCCTCACAAGTACTGAAAACGTTATTATTGTAGGTCTACATTTATTATAGGTTATTAATGTAAATGCAGGACTTTTTTTTGAATAGATCTCAATAGAAGTGTTTTGCTCATCCACGAATAAAGCCATAAACGTTGTAATAACAGAAAAGGAAAAAAAAAAAAAGAAAGAAAGTCACAGAAACCTTTAGAAATATGTCATTTTCCTCTCTTTTGTCAGTTTTTTTTGTGGAGGGCCTGTGTTTGGAAAGTAAAAATAGAACAAAGAAAGCAACGAAACAAAATAAACGAGAAAAAAAAAGAAGCCCTCCTCCAGGTTCCCGCTGCGTGGTCAGCTGACAGCTTCGGTGCGTCACGTGACCTCCATTTCCTTTTTCACTGGAGCAGCAGCTCTGTTTGGATTATTTCCTGATATTTGGTCCGACAGTTATACTCTGTGACATAAATACAATTCACCGGGCAGAGTGAAGATTAGAACACGAACGTGGACTTGAGGAGTCAGAAACTTTTCCTCCTTCAGCTTCCTTCCTTTTTCTAGTCTGAGAGCCGCCGTTTGCAGTTCAGTAAGTCAATGTTTTTCACGGCAATTGAGTGTTGTTTTATATAAGATACGTTTTATTTGTTTAATTTTTTGAAGACAAAATGCGGTTACTGTGATGAAATTATTTTTAAATAATACAAAAACCCATAGTTGGATGACAGGTGTCTAGATAAGCAGTACTGTCTCCCAGTTCCACCGTTTATATGTATTTTGCTGCAAGAAGTTTTACTTCTGTTTAAGAAGGAGGATCTCTGAGTTAGTCAGGTGACAGTTTAAAACAACATAATGGGAGATGTCACCTGCGGTTGCTGTGTCAGCCTGCAGGTCAGTCACACCCAGTCAGGTGAGACTCAGAAAGTTAAAGGTCCAGAACATCAACTATAAAACAAAAGTTATGATGTGGCTGAACTGTTGTGTAGGCTGTTATATTCATTAAGCAGAAAACCCAACATTTTCACCTCCAATCTCTGATGTTCGACATATCTCATTGATTTTTCCTTGCAGGTATGCATTTGGCAGTACTTGTTATTACATCTGTGCTCTCTGTGACCACTTTTGCACTCGACAATGGACTGATGAGGACCCCTCCCATGGGCTGGTTGGCATGGGAACGATACCGCTGTGACATTGACTGTGAAAATGATCCCAAGAACTGCATCAGGCAAGCAAGCATTATAAAGTGATCACACGCTGTGATCGTACTTGAAAGCTTCCAAATAAGAAGTTGCTACATAAAAACAAGAATTGTCAAATGTGGATTGTGTTCGTGGAGATAATGGTAATTCTGTGCGTGAAGACTCAAAACTAGAAGAAGAAGAAGCTCTGATTGTTGTGAAACCCTCCTGTTTCTCTGCTAGTGAGAATCTGTTCATCGACATGGCGGATAGACTCTCAGAGGACGGCTGGAGGGAACTTGGCTACGTCTACGTGAACATAGATGACTGCTGGTCGTCCAAGGAGAGGGACCAGCAGGGACGGCTGCAGCCTGACCCCAAAGGTACAGCATGTAGTGTGTGTGTGCATGCGCACATATAACATGTAGTTTTGGGTCATCAATGCAATCTGCAGCTTTGTATGTCAGTAAATCTTTTACCGAAGGAGGGACTACCATAAAGTCATATGTAGAACAAAACACATTTGTCAATTATTTCTCTGTAGTTATCTTAGGTGCTCTCTCAGCACAATGATAACCTTTGAGTTTACCTTTGTTTTATTACTTTTTAAATCATGTCATAAGTATTTCACAGTAATTAAAAACATATTTAAAAAAGATCAAGGATTTAAAACATATTTTTTTTAATTTTAATGACCTCTCACGGCCCCAGCTGCAGTACCACGACGGCCCACCAGGGGGCCGCGGCCCACAATTTGGTGAATCACCGCTTTAAAAAGTCTAATTTCTTTGCGGTTTGTGTATGATGCTGTTGTTTGAATCTCCATTTATATCCTAGAAAACCTTTTCATAATACAACTATCACATCTTCTCTCTGTATATTTTTAATGTTCAATTAGGTTCCCAGGAGGAATCAAACGGCTGGCACGCTACATGCATGACAGGGGTCTGAAACTGGGCATCTACGGGGACATGGGCACATACACCTGTGGCAACTATCCCGGCACCACATTAGACAAGATCGAAACAGACGCTCAGACGTTCGCAGACTGGGAAGTGGATATGCTTAAGTTTGACGGCTGTTACTCTAATGCCGTAGAGCAAGGAGCAGGGTAAGACATTGTAAGCTGACATCATGTTGTGGCTTCTGTGCCACCAGCAGATTTGATCTAGTTCCATTCTTATCACTGTCTTTGGAAGGTTATCCTCTCATGTCAAAGGCTTTAAATGCCACGGGCCGCCCCATTGCCTACTCCTGCAGCTGGCCTGCCTACCAAGGTGGTCTGCCACCAAAGGTATCTTCAATATGTTTAATTGTTCTCCTGAAGATTTAGCACAGACATGTTTGGTGTCATTGAAATGATTTATCTGCGAGGACTGTGTTTCAGTACTTGGAGTCCAGCTTATTTTTTTCACTGTCTCTTTGTGTGAAACCGATGTGTTCAGGTAAATTATACTCAACTTGGTAAAATCTGCAACCTGTGGCGTAACTATGGCGACATCCAGGACTCTTGGGACAGTGTGCTGAACATCGTCAACTGGTTTTTTGACAACCAGGATGTCCTGGGACCTGCAGCCGGACCTGGAAAGTGGAACGACCCCGATATGGTTTGTTGTACTGACGTAGTCAGTTCTGCAAAATTCAGATACAGTGGTACCTCTACTTACGAAATTGATTGGTTCTGGAAGTAGTTTCGTAACCTGAAAATTTCGTAAGTAGAGATGTGTTTTCCATGTAAATGCCCAAATCCGTTCCAAGCCCCCCAAAATTCGAACATACATTTTTTATAAATTATAAATAATACATGAAATGACATAAAAACCTGTTAGAGATACATGTTAGAACTAGAAAAGCACTCGGAGAGCGCAGACCTCCGCCAAGCGCAACAATTATCGAAAATTTGAAAGTGAGCCAGAATCCAGGATTTCTTCCGGATCACACCCAAAATGAAATTAGTTCTTCCTTTTCACATTTCTGACAACTCCTGAAAATTTCATCGTAACTTTTTGAGTTATCTTGAACACAGACAGACAGACAGACAGATTAACGCAGGCAAAAACATAACCTCCATGGCGGAGGTAAAAGAGCAAATTGGCTGATGATTAAATAGAATAAAGTTAACAGATTAAAACATCATTCAGGTATTTACTGATGGTGATTAAATCAGAGTTCATAGGACTACTGCCACCCATTTTGATGCATAAAATACAAGACTTAAATTCTTAACAAAATTATTATTTTTTTAAGAATCTTAATTACATAGTTGAATAAAAAAAAGTGCAGTTTTATTCTCCTTAATTGTGTAATTTTGCCCTCAACAGCTCATCGTTGGTGACTTCGGGCTCAGCATTGATCAGTCTCGGTCTCAGATGGCCCTGTGGGCGATCATGGCGGCTCCTCTCTTCATGTCCAATGACCTGCGGACCATCAGCGGCGGGGCCCGGAGCATTCTGCAGAACAAGATGGCCTATCAGCATAAACCAGGACGTATTGGGCATTCAGGGAAGACGTCTTTTGAAGGTGAAGCACCTCTATGTAGATCTTGTAGCTGCTTTCAAGTGATTTATTAAAAAAAAAAAAGAGAGAGAGAGAGAGAAATTGACCTGTTTTTCTTTTCATGCTGTCACGTCATTTTTCACACGCTCTGATTAGCCTTCTCTCTGCCAGGAGAACACCGGCATTGAGGTGTTTTGGCGCCCCCTGTCAAACAATGCCAGCGCTTTAGTATTTTTCAGCCGCCGTAACGACATGCCCTACCGCTACAAGACCTCCCTTCGCCAGCTCAATTACACCACAGGCAGCTACAAGGTATGTCCGTTTGTGAATGTTTTGTGTCTTGCTTTGAAAAAGTCCCAATCAAGATTTTCCAAAAACTGCATTGAGTCACCTCTGGTTTCTGTCTGCTCTTCCGTAGATCTTTGACGTCTTCACTGAGACGACCACCGTGCTGAAAGACTCCACTGACTTTGTTGTGTCAGTAAACCCCACTGGTGTGGTCATGTGGTACATCTCTGCTCCGGCCAAGCGAAACTTCCGCCAATTCTACAGTGGTGGCAAACTCCATAGATTTGCCTTTGATGCTGAGGAAAATGCAGTTCCTCACATCTTCCTCTGAACCTTATAATCTTTTAATCACTTGGTTGTTTCTGTGCCAGTGGCAGTGTCTTCAGGAGGTTTGATGCACATGATCAGAACATGATGCACTTCGGTCAAATGACTTTCTTTTCTACCTCTGAACGATGATAGATCAGCAACTGTTTTCCTTTCTGAAATGACTCTCATTCTCCTTTTTTAACACAAGAATTTTTTTTTTTACAAAGCATGAGAGATGATGAATGATTTAAATATTTCAGGTGAGATGAGAAAAATGATCTTAAATCAGCACTATGAATCGTGGGTGCCCACTGCTTTACTGAAACAATATGCAAGGCCTTTACCACTAAATCCATTGATCTTTTTTTAGTTCAATATAATATGCTGTTTCAGTCTGTGATGCAGATTTGAACGCTGCTCTGGATTTTTCAATAAGATTTGCTTGATAGAATTAAATATTTTGTAAAAAAGTGACTGACTTTTGTTTTTTCAACCTTCAGGGATTGCTCAAAGGGATAATTGTATCTAAAAACTTGACTTAAATAAATGTGTCAATCTTCCTTACTAACTTACTACATGATGCTTAGAGTAAAAGGTTACCTATATTACACTCACTTCTGTCATCTAAGTGTGAGTAATAACATGCAAATAACAATAATAACATGACATTTAAGTCATGCAAATATTTTATTTCATTCTAAAACGTCAGTGTCAAATTGATTATAACCTGTTAGAAACTCTGCAAGTCCTCTGTTAGCTGGTACATGACTCTCCCTGGTGCTTTTATCCATCAAAATGGGATATAAACAATATAGGTGGAAAATGTCGATGTTTAAAATGCAATACCTTCTAACTTTTAAAAAAAATGACATTTTATTATGAGACAAAAATTCAGAGGCTTTTCAGTACATTACACTCTTCTGGAATGAAGTGAGGCTTCATATTGCACCAGATTAATTAAAAAAAATTCTGTAGCTTGGGTCACTGTCTATGTTTATTTCTGATTTAAATAGCTCTAAAAGAACTGTTGTGGATCTATTATTGTCTGTGTTCCATTTTTATTTATTTTAGACAAGATCAACCAATTTGAAATAATTTTTTTTTGTTAAATAAGAAAATAAAATGCCATGAATAAGTTTGCATTTAATTTAACCAACTGGGAACTTATTCCATTTATTTACCCTGAGCTGATAAAGTCAATCTTATAAAGAGGACAAATTATGAATTTCTTTATTCTTAGCTCTGCTTGAGCACATTTATTTGATTGTTTTATGTCTCTTCTAAATTAATGGCGCAGACTGAGTCTCACAAGCCTGTCATTTCGTTTGAGGTGGTCTAAAATTTTTCATTCATCAGGCAGTTCAGATTTGCAGCTTACTGACATCACAGTCAGAGTAGAAAATAAATTACTTTACTTTTAGAAAGTTTGCATTTGCTGTAAAAGATTAGCTGCAGCATTGATTTGCAACCCCACAGAAGAGGGGGGCTCCAATGGACTTGAGAGTCTTAACTTTATTCCCTTAAACTGGCTGCTATGACATGTTGCCTGAAACATCACATATCATAATTAATACTGGAGATGCTTTTGTTGGCGCACCTAAATAAGCAAACAAGCACCTTCCACTGCACTTTACTTATCATCCTGCGGTTGAAGCTGAAGACGCCGACATACACCTGCTTTAACAAAAAGTCAATCACTCTTTCCATCATTGGAGAGAAAGGGGAGGTGGTGGAGTGCAAATACCTCAGTGTTCACCAGGGACAACTAATTTTTTTTTACTCGCATAATAAAAGTGTTTTTGAAAATTATCCTGAATAATTTAAAACCACTCCATGTAGCAACACCACCTCTGACCACATGGGGGCATAGATATCTGCCGTGTTACACTGCAGATGGGTGTGCACAGTTTGTGTCTTATACCAGGGACTCCCACATGTACATTCTTATGATATTGTGATCAGCTATATAGCCTGGCTTTAATAAAAAAGAAAAAAGGATCATCTTGATTTAGAATCATATGAATCATGTTGCTCATGTTTTATAAAGCTGATTATATACATTATACTCTGCAAATACAAGTTTCACTCAAAAAAACCTGGCAACAAAAGCTCCTTGCAAGAATCCTGTTGCGTCTGCCTTAGAGACAGCTGAGGCATGTAGTGTTCTCACAACACATGACTTCATGTGGAAGTAGCATCGAAGGAACGTTTTCTTACAGGTTTCACTTCTTAAATTTATTTTGTTGACGTAAGTAACCTACACTGACCCTCTCTCAAGACAGTTTCAGTTCCAGTTCTGCTGTTATTATCTTTTTGCTGTGTTTTGCAGTTCTTGCAGTCAAAATACTTATTATGTTCCTTTTTAGCTTTTATGTACTGAAAGCATTTTCTCTGTGCATTAATTTCTTAGAAAAATTATAAACTGACCCACTGATGGTCAGACTGATTCATGGATATGAGCTATGTTTAAATTATGTCTTTTTTAATGTGGAACCTATGCTTTCACCTTAAAATCTAAGTTCTTTTTTAAACTGGTATAATTAGAAATATAACAGATTTTTTGTAAGAAGTTTTGCTAATGGAGAGAAGAATCAGTGATTTAGCCATCACACAACACAGGGAGACACTGACTGGTGCTCAGTATGAAACTTTCACTTGCATGATTGCAGATGTTTCTTTATTTAAAGAATAGGATTTGTGCTTGAAGCCAAGGGGAGGTCCACTGAGGACAGATGAAATCTGATTTGGACCCTAAAGAGCCCCTGTCCTGTCACTCATCTGTCCTTTGTCCAAGATTGACAATCAGATTATAAGTGGATGCAGTTCCATGCCAAAACAGTTAGGGGCGCTAATGCCTCAAATAAGAATGTTCATAGTCAGAAAAGCTTACAGAAGAAGAAGAAGAAGAAGAAGGAAGGAGGAGGTGGTGGTCTTTACTGGTAATTCTGTGAAAGGAAGGACTGGATACTTGCTTATATTTGACTAAAATTACATAGAAAAGTTATTAATAGTTTGATGGTACATCATAAATCCCCATGTTGGTTGCAATTAATGTGCGAAAACAACATTTACTCACTGCTGTCACTCAGTTCAAGTCTATCAAACATTAAATTAACAAGCAGCTGCCAGCAGTAAGTTAACCATTTTCACTGTCGCTAATCTCATGCTATTCTACGTATGTGCTTCTTGTGCTGCCTGTTTTTCAAAGTATTTTTTTCTATGCACACTAAAATGTAAAAATGATGAGTTTTTCCAAGTTTTTTTTTTAATGTCTAAGGACCTGTTATTTCTCATGTGCAGACTTGACAATGACTTGATGTTTGTCAGTATCACAAAGCCTGCCATGAAGCAGTTCTTTTCATTTTGTATTAGATTGTCCATCATTAAATCAGTGCATCAGTGTAGGTTGATGGATCATTACACTTGTACTATACACTATATTTCTGTCTAACACCTTAGCATTTGAGTTGCTCTTTGCATGTTTATATTAATTGAGCCAGTAGAGGTCAGCACCGCTCTTTAGTCTGTACATGGGCCTCCAGTCCTATCCATTACCAAAGAAATCCACCTGCTCAATAGGACAAGGACAATCAGGCCATTCAGCTTGGCCCTTCGTGTATCTCTTTTGGTTTAGTCTCCTCTGACGTCACCCGCTCCCATTTTACAGATATATTACAATGTATAAATTCTTTTTATGCTGGGTTTTGTCCTTGAGGTGTCTATCATCTCAACTTTTCATTGTGTTCATTGTATCTTCGTTTCCACTCCTCCATTTGTTCCTCTTTCTGCTCCCACTTTTCTCATTCTGCTCTATGCAGTGCTTATCACCTCTGACCTTGGCCTTCAAGCCCAGAGTTTGCTTACACTCCTAAGACACTGGAGTAGTCACGTGAGTGCACTGCACACACCGACATGCATGCTAATGCAAGTGTGTAGCCACGAGTTAACGTGCTTTTATTGATGTTGCGCCCGCGCATGTCTCTTCTAGGTCATTTCAGGCCGGAATGGCTCTGCGTGCATGTGGGAAACAAGATCTTTGCCTTCTTTTCTTCTCCATTCAGTCGGCTCAGATATCCCTTGGCTGGCTGGACGCAGCATATCCCTGCCTGTCCAGGTCTGTGGCGTTTGGCAACATGACGTGGGAGAGAAGTGAGGGAGTTATGACCGAGATAATGAGAGAACAGTGCAAGAAGGATTTGGGAAGAAAAAAGGGAGGAGGGAGGGCGCAAAAGTCTGTTTGAAGGTGCAAATGAGCAGAGAGAGGGGGGGATTGGGAGAGATGAGTGAAAGCGAGGGAGCGGGTAAGGGAGGGGCAGTGAGATGAGGAGAGCGTTCCTGCCGATGCTCACGTAGGCCCACAGCTGCAGAGAGACACAGTTGCCACTCTCGTCTTTGTGCCGCACTAACACCCCTAACTCAGTTTTGCTTGCCCCCCCCCCCCCCCCCCCCCCCCCTTCTTCAGTCATCCTTTTCGGTTTTGTCACGCTGCTAGTCACACTCCCTGCCTCGCGCCTCTGAAAACCAACACACATAAAGGGGGATTGACAACTATTGGCTGGACTGGGTTGAATAGGATGCAGACAGGACTTCCCATTTAGATCAGAATGTATGCAGAGTTTCTAAAGGAAGTCACATACTCAGAACCTTGACACGCAGCAGCAGCAAAAGAAATCAGAGTGGGCTGTGCTCTCACTGTCTAAAATTAGCATTTATGTTTCTGCATTGTCACGAAAACTGCTTATTTTCTGCGGAGACAGTCTGTGCGGACAATTGCACACATGCAGAGTGAGACAGACATTGTCTCTATGCACTTCACCTTGTCCTGGTGACATCATCATCGTGTGATGCACCAGTCTGACTGGCTGGTGGTTCCACTCCAGTATCTCAGCCAGGAAAAGTATTATTCATTGTAACCTCATCCCTCTCCATCATTTTTACTGTGATGATCCTTTTTGAGTCAGAACCTTCATTGCATACATCTACAGTAAAATATGCTCATATTGCTCATAAAGAAAACACCAGATACAGGGGTATAACTGGAATGCTTAAACGAAGAAAAGCTGTGATCTCAAAACATACTGTCATTTATGTTGCACATGTATGTATTATTACTGCCTTTTACAAATACAGGATCTGTATTTATATTTGGAAAAATGGGCACAGGGTAAATAAATATAACAATATTTTTAACTGGTCACCAGTTTCCTTACCCATAATACTCATGCATATCCCTGCTTCCACATGAAGTAAGAGGTTGCAGCCAGGTGTTTCAAATGAAATGTGTTTGGTTCATTGATCATCAGCAGGAGTGAACAGCTACAGTATATGTAGGAGGACATATACTGTAGGAAAAATATCAGCAATGACCTTAGTGGAGCAATTGTTGTTGCTCATCAGTCTAGGAAGAGTTATACTGCCTTTCCCAAACAGTTTGGAGTCATTTTAAGTGAGAAATATTATTCACAAGTGGGAAACTGTTCAAGTCAGTTGCCAGTTTTGCTAGGAGTGGATGTTCCCGCAAATTCACTGCTCAAGGGCAACGTCACAGGCAAGAATGGAGACAAATATTGATACTTTGTGTTTATTTTGCAGTGACAGGATCCTGGGTTTCTTGAACTTGAACTTTCTTATGTAACAGAATCAAATGTAAGGCCATCTAAAGCTTGACCAAAAATTGGGTCATGCAACAGGATCCCGAGGGTTCCAGCAAATCTACTAAAGAATTTCTAGAAATCTTTTTAAAATATATATATATATATTTTACATAGATTTATGTCTTATTTATGTTGTCATGGATAATATATATTCATGATGTAAGGTAATATTTGTTTATTACACTGTGTAATAAACATCAATAACTAATAACAGTGTTATTTATTTAACAAAACACCCTTATTGCTTCCATAGGAATTAAGAGGATAAGCGACCACCAGGTGCTGCTCCAGCCGGGTGCTGAAACTGGGTCATGCAACAAGACAGTGATCCTAAGCACGGAAGCAAATCGACAGCAAAAGAAAAGAACAAAGGTGTTGCAATGACCCAAAGTCCATACTTTAACCTGATTGAAACCCTGTGGCAGGACCAGAAGAGAGTTGTGTACAAACAAATGCCCACAAAACTCAATGAACTGAAACAACACTGTAAAGAGGTGCTTGCCAAATTCCATAATGTTGTGAGACACTGATAACATCATAAAATGATTTATTGAAGTTGTTGCCAAAGATCTTTTGACAATGTATTGAACAGTGGGATTGATTTAGATTTCCAGACACTGTTTCTTTTATTTTAAGGTTTTACTTGTACTGATATGTAAAACCTTCCTACTGGAGGAGGGTGTACTTTCTTTTTACATAAGAATTGGCTACTAATGAGCTAGCTTCTAAACTAAATAGCACCAGATCAATAATACAAATATAGCTGTAAGCAGGAGTGACTGGAAATCAGACAGATTGCAAGCATTTGTTGACCTCAATGAGCATGTGAAAACATATGACATGCATAAATTTCTTCACAGTTGGCAAGCAGAACTTGGCCAGCTGGGAATTATAAACCAGATCTTGGTTCCGCCAAAGACGGTGACCTACTGACTGCACCTCTGGAGAGATTTTCCATGCACTTTTTCACACGTTAGAGTACTGACACCACATGTGCAACAAGCTCAAAAGGGTCACGGTACTTTAAATGGGACATATTACTCCCTTTATCAAAGGTTTACACATTTTTATTGAGGTTTTCAATGAAATGTGTGTGACATGTTTAGGTATGACCCACAGACAAAACAAAAGTGACCTTCACAAAAAGATGTTTACAGCTCTGTTCATGGCAGTGGGTTTTCAAAGGGGATGAATGAGCCACCACCCTTTCTTCTTTTCCTTTCAGCTTTTCCCATTCAGGGGTCCACACAGTAAATCATCCACCTCCATCTGACTCTATCCACCGCATCCTCTTCTCTCACACCAACTAACTTCATGTCATCTTTCACTACATCCATAAATCTTCTCTTTGGTCTTTCTCTAAGCTTCCTGCCTGGCAGTTCCAACCCATTTTGCTCCTCATTCACACACATATTCTGTCTTACTACAGCTAATTTTCATTATGCTCCTTTACCTCCATCATCCTTCCATCTCTCTATCCTTTCCTCCATCTTCTCCCTGCTCTCACAACAAATCACAGTGTCGTCTGCAAACATCATAGTCCATAGAGATTCCTATCATCCTCATCTGTCAGTCTGTCCATTACCATAGCAAACATGAAGGGGTTTAGAGCTTTTCCTTGATGCAGTCCCACCTCCACCTTGACTTCACCTTGAACACCTACAGCACACCTCACCCCTGTCTTACAGCTCTCATACATGTCCTGCACCACTCTAACATACTTCTCTGCTACTTCAGACTTCCTCATATAATACCATAACTCCTCTATCAGCACCCTGTCATCTGCTTTCTCAAGGTCTATCAAGACACAATGCAGCTCCCTCTGACCTTCTCTGAACTTCTCTATCAACATCCTCAGAGCAAATATTGCATCTGTAGTACTCTTCTTTGGCATGAAACCATACTGCTGTTCACAATGCTCACTTCTGTCCTTAGTCTAGCTTCTACTACTCTTTCCCATAACATCATTGTGTGGCTCATCAACTGTATTCCTTTTGAAGTTGCCACAACTCTGCACGTCTCCCTTATTCTTAAAAATCGGCACCAGCACATTTTTCCTCCATTCCTCAGGCATCCTCTCACTCCCTAGAATCTTGCTGAATGTCCATGTCAAAAACTGTACTGTCACCTCTCCTACACACTTCCATACCTCCACACGTATATCATCAGGACCAACTGTCTTTCCACTCCTTGTCCTCTTCAATGCCCTTCTCACTTCAGTCTTACTCACATTTTTCACCTCCTGGTCCACAATAGTTCACCTCTTTTACTCTTTGTTCTCTTTCACTTTTCTCATTCATCAACTCTTCAAAGAACCTTTTTCCATCTTCCTGTCACACTCCTAGCATCTGTCAATACATTTCCATCTCTATCCTTAATCACCCTAGCCTGTTGCATGTCCTTCCCATCTCTATCTCTCTACCTCGCCAACCTGCACAAGTCCAGTCTCTCCCTCCTTACTGTCCAATGCAGCATACAAATCATCATAAGCTCTTTGTTTGGTCTTTGCCACCTCTACCTTCACCTTAAACTGCATCTCCCTGTTTACTGTCTTCAGTCCGCTCAGTGTCCCACTTCTTCTTAGCTAACCTCTTCCTCTGTACATATTTCCTTCACTTTCTCATTCCATCACCAAGTCTCCTTGCCAGCCTATGTTGTCTGGCTACACTCTCACCTACCATTACTTTGCAGTCACTGATCTCCTTCATTGGTAACATCATCTACACAGAATGTAGTCCACCTCTGTGCTCATACTGCCACTCTTATAAGTCACCCATATGTTCTTTCCTCTTCTGGAAGAATGTCTACACTACAGCCATTTCCATCCTTTTTGCAAAGTCTACCACCATCTGACCTTCTGCATTCCTATTTTAAATACCAAACCTGCCCATCACTTCCTCATCACCTCTGCTGCCTTCTCCAACATGTCAACATTGAAGTCTGAACCAATCACTACTCTTTCATCTCTGATACTCTGCATCACTGCATCATCCACCTCACACCAGAATTTCTCCTTCTCTTCTTACTCACCTGTGCATAACCACTTACTACATTGACTCACTCCTTTGTTCTCTATCTTCAGACTCATCACTGTATCTGACACTCTTTTCACCTCCAGAACATCCCTCACAAACTCTACCTTCAATGTAACTCCTACTCCATTCCTCTTTCCATCTACAGCATGATAAAACAGTTTGAACTCTGCTCCTAAGCTTCTAGCCTTGCTATCTTTCCACCTGGTCTCTTGAACACACAGAATATCTTCCTCTGCATCATGTCTACCAACTCTCTAGCTTTTCCTGTCATAATCCCAACATTCAATGTCCCTACCCTCTGCCTGAGTCTCTTGCTTTTCCTCTTTTCTCTCCTCCTGTGGACATGCCTTTCCTTCTCTCCTTCCACCAACAGTAGCCCAATTTCCATAGGCGCCCTGTAGGTCAACAGCTCTGATGGCGATTGGGTTTGAAGGTCTTCTGATTCACATGGTTAGTTTGGCATAAGGTTTTGACACCCTGAGGCTGCATTAATGAGCCACTACCCTTTATTTCTTAATAAATCCTTCTTCATTTTTTTGATAA
Source organism: Hirundichthys speculiger (assembly GCA_018398805.1). Taxonomy (NCBI): domain Eukaryota; kingdom Metazoa; phylum Chordata; class Actinopteri; order Beloniformes; family Exocoetidae; genus Hirundichthys; species Hirundichthys speculiger. The sequence continues at coordinate 1,286,232 of JAGFBZ010000771.1, read as the reverse complement.
CTTAAAGGAACATTCCAGAGTTAAAACAATCCTGGGTCTATTGTCAAATGATACCGTATTGGCCCGAATATAGAACGACTGTGATTATAAGATGACCCCTATTTTTCAAATATCATTTTGGGAAAATAAAAATATGTTAAAGACAGAAGGTTATTCATCAAACAACTTCTTGTTGTACAATCATTGTAGAAAAACTCACACAGAGATAAGATTTTGCTGTATTGTTAAACATTTTAATGATTTCATCTCTTTTAGGAAGTATGGTACCATACTTAAGGTAGGGAACGTGTCAGATTTTCATGGTTTTGATGATCAAGGAATAGTACTATTTGATAAACTGCGGTTTATTATGTTAAAATAAACATCAGATCTGCTCCATGTGATGCTCCATTCTTACTGATTACTTTGGTGCGGCTCCATCTAGTGGCGCAGATGTGTAACGGCAACATAAAAGTCAAGACCTCGATTATAAGACGAGCCCCGTTTTTGAGAATGTGATTTCTAGAGTAAAATTATCGTCCTATATTCGGGCCAATACGGTAAGTAGTCCAAACTTTTGTTAGGGACCAAAACATCGTGAACTGAAGCAGTTTTAACGTTGCTCCTTATTTCTGTTAACTTCTGTGCAGTCATGAGATATGTCTTTTAATCCATTAATTTGTATGGGAACCTCCGTTATGTCTGATGTTGTTACGAAACTTTTCCTTCCTGTGTTTTTGCAGTTTGTGATTTGCCTTGCATGCATTGAAAGATTTCAGTTTGTGCGGTGGATTTCTGAGAGAATGCATATGCTGTGCTAATATCCAGGGCTAGCTAACACAGTGCAAATAACCAGCACGGTTTCAAAAAAACCAAAACTTTTTTCAGTAGCTTTATTATGTCATGGGGAATTAGAGAGGCTTCAAATGTCAACTGTTAATTAGGAACTAGAGGATACATTTCTTTCCCATGGCTGCAACGAGTTGGCGTTTGCGATGCTAGCATTAGCATCAAGCCCACCCTTCCATAAAGAACTGCAATTCCTTGTGGTAAACACCCAGGGGCGTGATTTGTATTTCAATCAGATTGATGGAACACATTTGGAAATGAGGTGTTAGAATGAAATATGTGTAAGCAGCAAAATGGCAGTTAATGTTAACTCTTGGAGCAGAAGACTTACCGTATTTTCCGGACTATAAGCCGCTACTTTTGTCCCACGCTTTAAACCAGGGGCTATTCAATTAAAAGCCACAGAGGTCCGGTTACAAATAATAATATAAATTTAAAGAGTAAATTTTATATGCTACTCTACATTCATTTTGTGAGCATCAATACCTATTATTAATGGACAAACTGATTAATCCAGGTGTTTCTGACCATTGTGGCTCCTCGGACACACCTGGATTTATGAGTTTGTCCAGTCGGTTTGTTAGTTCCCCAGCGGATTTCAGGGTTCTGAGCGGACCCGCCGCAGAGATAAGGTTTTAATCACTGATGCGGACCGGACGTACCGTGGAAGCCAGCAGGTCCGCAATCCGGACTCCAAAGCGGATCTGGCACTGAGTGCAAGTGGACCCCGATACGGGTCCATTTCGTGGGTCCGTTCCGGATGTCTTTGCTGTGTGGGGTGGTTTCAGTACACAGGAGGAGGAAAAATAAAGCAACTTGGTTTTAGTGTACAGGAGGAAAATGAATAAAACCATCAATACTGTCGTGTTACAGGCACTGTTCAGAAACAATCAGTTCAGGTATATGAATAAACACTCTTATGGTACAAAATCTTTCGATGTAAATATCTTATTTCTCAGCCTGGATACCGGCGGCTTATAGTCTGGTGCGGCTTATATGTGACAAAATTTATATTTCGTTAATATTTTAATGGGTGCGGCTTATATTCAGGTGCGCTTTATAGTCCAGAAAATACAGTAATTCAAAAATAAAATGTCATTTTAAGCCTCTGGCAAAATAAAAAATGTCTTTCCACTTGAGTGATAGTGTAGATTGGATCAAACAAACTGAGATAATTTTAACTTTGTCAGTGTGTAAAAAGTGTTTGTAGAGACATCTCCATCCAGTCGCTGTCATCTTGTTATAAGTCCATACGAGCCTCCTACCAGTCTAATGATAGAAACAGGATTGCTTCAACTGTAGAATTTGAAATGAACTATTCAGCTGCTTCTGATCAGATGATGGCAAGAGAAGGAATGTTAAAAATGTATGTAATTTTATAACCTTTGTGTCTATTGTCATATATTTTGCCCAAGTTTGATCACTGAACTTTCGGTGACAGGGTAACTGCTGTGCACATTGCTAAGTACAGATAGAGATTGGATGTAACTGCTGACTCACCAGAGCACCATTTGAAACTTGTGACAGCAGGCATCCAGAGAATGTGGATGCTTGGTGGTGGTGTTTGACAGAAGGGCTTTGAACATGTTCATAAAAACTCAGAAGGACCTCAGAGGTACTTAAAAAAAAAACTGAGAATATATCACAGTGAGACAAGAATTTGTCAGCAGTGACTTGATGTGCTGGAAATTTTTCAGCTTTTTGGCCTTTTCTCTTTTATCAATTACTTTTTTTTTCAAATTATTTTCAAGTTTAAAATGCCAAATGTGTTTTAGAAAGTGTAATAAGCTTTTCCTCTGAAAAAAACGGTCTTTGTGACCCTGGTTTGTATGACTGAATTTAGTATGACTTCATGCAGCCAGAAACTAGAAAAGTTTACAGAACTCAGACTTATACTCAGGCAGCAGCATCATTCACCCTTACTTATCAAATTACTGCTTATGTTCTCCTCCAATATTGCATACTTAATACATAATAGATCAATGTTTTATTGATTTTAAAAAAATAAGTCTCTTCTCAATATTGGCAAAATTAGTTGTGACTGTGTCAAGAATATACTGCATTATTTATGAAAAAGCAGCTCTTCCATTGAAGTACGTGATCCCAAAAGTGTAGGCCATCATACCTTCTTCTTTTTCACCACCACTGACTGTAGAAGTTAGGTAATGCTTAGCTTAAATGAATCATTAATTTCCTGTCTGTGAAGCATCCTTCCAGTCCAAAAGAGACACCACATTTTAACTTTAAACAAACATGGAAAATCTACTAGGTATTACTTCACAGGAACTTCTCTGTTGCAGCCTCATTCATGCGTCCTTTGGTGCAGCTTTGACGTATTTTCCCTCCTACTTTTACTTGCTCATGCGTCTGGCGATGACCAGACACCACCTCCTCCGGCCACATCAGTTACTTTAGACACTCTTATCCTCTTTTGGACTCTGTGACCCGTGTAGAGCTGGACAGTGTGCTTGCTGAAGACACACTGTTTGATCTAGCCCCTACTTTAATCCAAAAGAACTGAGGCATTTAATTGATGTTGGTTTGGACTCCAGATACCCGGCAGAGATTGTTCTGTCCTGTTCTATATTAATGGCTGCTACGGCAGGGCATGTTCAGCCGGCTGTTTGGAGATGGTGTTATTTCAGCTGGAGAGAGAACGTGGGCATATCTGCCAGTGTAACTGCAGGATTTATACAGCACTGGCTATATGCATAATCTGTTTGTGTATGCTATTAGTAAGGGAACACATTTGCTGATTCATCCATGTCTCATTGGCTTTTACACTTCCTGTTTCTACCAAATGCGGTGTGCAACATGTCTGTGGATATAATTTTATGAATGGATGAATGTCTGGATTTGACCACCAGTGGCTGCTGTCGACTCAATAGAAAACAGAGGCGCCTGGTAACTGTTTCCATGACGCTGCTGTGTACGAGGCAGAGAGCACGTTGCGGAGGCGCTGGGTTCGCGTGGCACCTGGCCAGTATGTCAGCTGCCTTCCTACTGGCAGCCTGTGTGGGTCAAAGTCAGAGACGCCGGCCAATGCTGTGCTCTCTCTTACACACTCACACACTCACACTGTGTCATGATCTCATTCTTTCCCTCTACCTCTGTTCCTCTATTTGTTTCCTTTTTGTTTTTTATTTTGCTTTTCACGTTGCACACCTTTGCATGCATGGTGGAGTTTTCATCTTCTCTCCCTTTTATGCATTTTCTCACAGCTCCTTTGCTGTATCACCCATATCCTGGACCACACAGGGAACTCTGCATAGATTCAACCTCCTGCAGAAATAGTTTACGTGTGTGGTCATTTCATTCCCTAACTGTATCCTCTGTCTGAGGTTTCCTCTTCAGGTCCCAATGTCTTTCTAGGCAGCAGAACAAAACCCCATCTTTAGTTTCTCTGGCTGCAGCAGAGCACAGCCGACACAGCAGCAGGAATTGGCTCGAGCTGGCCTCAAGGAGAATGGTTGGAGAGAACTGGAAAGAGCAGGTGGAGTTCTCTGGCAACTGTGTTTTGCGGCTATGTGTGTGTGCGCATGCGGTGAGGGTAAGATTATAATAGGCTTGTCAGATCTCCAACAGAAACTTGATAAGAATTTGCACAGCAGCAATTTGTTGGGTAACGGGAAGCCTTTTGAGCTGCTTCTGATAAAGAATCTATTTCGGGGCAAAGCCCTAGAAGAAAAACAACATGATGATGTAGAAACTTTGACAAGATTAGTTTGCAAAATGGAGACCTGTCGGGGGAGGCCAATAAAAATAGAGACATGATCGGTCAACAATGCATGTCATAACCTTTCATTTGGCCCGTGAGTATCCCTGTGCATGATTTTCTGTCCTATTTATGTCTATCAGCATTTGGGCTTTCTCTTTTTTATGCACCTGGACTCTTGGGCGTATTGGCTTTCACGATTGTCATCTCTGCTCTTTCAGCATGTCAGGCGGTTTGTTACCAAGACCCCCTCTGCCTGCTGTCAATTTGTCAGTGGTTTGCACTGTAGCACTGTGATTAACTGTGCCTACCAGACAAAAGGTAGAACGTATTTACAAATATGATTTAATTTAAGCCAATTAAATGTGCAGAACTTGATATCTGCACCTCCCAGCAGTGTAAAGGTTGATTTATGCGTCTGCGTCACAATTACGCAGAGTTGGAATAAAATTCCAGCTACGCCATAGTTATTGTTTGCTTGCTTTGTAATCACACAGTCAAACACTCGGTGGCAGTGCTGGTTCTTTTGTGCAGCGCTGTCGCTTACAAGAGGAATGTAGCTGCAGACTGTGGAGAAAGTGAAGCTCCACTCTAGACTGGAAATGCATGACCTCCACTCTCGAGTGGTCAAGGTTAGGGCCAACATATCAGGGCAAGGCTGCTCCGTAGAGTGGAGGTCATGTGCTTCCGGTCTAGAGTGGAGCTCCACTTCCCCATCGTCTGCAGCCAGACCCTTCTTCTAGCTTTCAGTGAGGCTTTTCTTTAGGTACCTCACATGGAGAGGATCTTGTGTGCTTGGACTGGCCCGGCTGGATAGTGCCTGCTGGGCTGGAGGGGAAATCCAGTGCGCCAGTGGAAGGTCTGTTGCATGACGGTGGCCCAACGTACAGCAGCAATTGTGATTCACCCTGAAGTACTGGTTGCGGTCAGCAGTTGTTGCTGAGCATCATTTTGAGGCAAACATCACAGCTCTACGCCTCGCTGGTGGGCTGCTTCAGCTCTGGTGTGGATTTGGGGCGGTTATAGCCAACATCACAACACAAACCACATAAACCACCACACATTCATTTACATATGCCAACAACATGCTACACAAGCACCACATGCATCATCATACTACACACACCTCATCCATCACTGTCTTATGCCTTTGTTTGTCTTTTCATGCCATCACCGTTGGTGATTTTAGTCCTCTCTCAATACAGTGCAATACAATACAAATATTTACTGTCTCTACAGCATATATTTGAATGACTGTGGTTCTCTCATACAGTTGTCCTTAAGGATTACATATTTTTATATATGGCATTCACTTTCAAAAAGTTTGTCCTCCATGTTTTGCCCTCTTTGTCAAATGTTGAAATTTACCATAATAAACTATACTTGAATGAGCATATAAGCCACTCTGCATCTCTAAATTTTAGGGCTGGGCAAGTTAACGTGTTATTATCGTGTTAACTCATTAATTTATTAACGGCGACATTTATTTTATCGTGCGTTAACTTATGTTGGTCACATGCTTTTGTTTTGAAAAGTCTGTTACTGGCTGCTGCGGAACTGGAAAATAATTGGCGGAAAAACATGCAGAAAAGCTAAAACAGACATGGAGAACGGTAAAAATCTGTGTACTTTACAATTCGGGTAGCAACTCAGGTAGCAACATTAACAATTCTGTTTGAAAACAAAAATTCTAGACTGCAACAAAACTTTCGCGTCATTTCCTCCATGTTCCATCAGATCTGCTCCATGTGTTCACTGTCCTGCTGTTCTCTTACTGGTTATTTCAGAGCAGCTCCATCTAGTGGCGCAGATGTGTAATGACAACAGAAAGTCCAGTCCTCGATTATAAAACAAATTCAGTTCTGTGGCCTGTTTTTTCATTTCGAATTTTCGATCCAAGTCTGAAATTGAAATATAAAAAAACAGGCATTTTTTCCGTTTTTTTGTGTTTTAAATTTAAAAACGAAAAACTTAATAAAATATCACTTTTTATTTTATTTTTTTTACTTTTGATTGACAATTGAAAATGGAAAGAATGAATGATACACAGATTGGTAAAGTTACTGAACTTTAACATGGACATTTTCATTTCAAAATTCTCCCAGACGGAAGATTTGACAGAAACAAGGTTATTTGTAACAACTGACAAGTTGAACTCCCCGTTAAAAGTTTCTGCTGTTACCTCAGAAATTGTCTCTTTTAATGTTCTGATTGTGCTGAGCCACAATCATTTTGTTGGGTTTTGTTTGTAGACTTTTTAAAATTTTCATAAAAACAGTATAACGTTAATGTCCTGGCAGTGACCATAAGCTTTATTTTATTTTACAGTTTTTAAGATGAGATTTACACTAAATATGTGTTACTTGACAAGTGCTGATGTTAAAAGTGTTTGAACAACAAATGTTATGACACTTTAGTTCATATGGCAGCAGAACATTTCAATAAAAGTGCATTTTTACACTACTTTTGAATTCATTATTTGATTTTTCATATACAATGCGATTAATCGTGATTAATCAGGGAAATAATGCGATTAATTGCGATTAAAAATTTGAATCGTTGCCCAGCCCTACTAAATATATTAACAAAACTCCCAAAACATTTCAGTGCTTTAAAACCTATAATCTGATGAATGTATAGTAAAATATTTCCAGAGTTTATTTATTGGGATTATGCAGTGAATGTACAATAACAATGATAAGGTTTACATATTAGAAAACAATAACACATCTTGTCCTTATCACTTAAAATTAGTTAAATACAACCCCAGATGACCAGATCATGACATATTACAGGACGTCATTATTTATTTAACAAACACCAGTCATAAGAAAATATGACCCCCTGTATAAAAGCATGCATTTTAGCAGTTTTCTTGTCTAGAGGATTTGGATGGGTGTTAACCCAATACCATGAAAGAAAGAAATTAGCCACAATCTCAGAGAAGCACTTTTAGCTGCCCATCAGCCTGGGAAGGATTGTAAGGATAATTTCATCATTCTATGGTGAAAAGGATTATTTACAAGTGGAATACATGCAAGCCACTTGCATATTTTCCCAGGACTTAACATCCAAGAAAGTTCACTACAGGGTCAGAATGTGCAGTACCCAGATATACTGCAAAAAACCCAAGGGCTGGGCCGTCCAGTGGCGCAGTGGTTAGGGCAGGCGGCCCATATACGGAGGCTCCAGTCCTCGATTGAGCGGTCGCCAGCTCGACGCCAGCTCGACGCCAGCTCGACGCCAGCTCGACTCCAGCTCGACTCCCTGGCCCATGCAACCCATTGCTACATGTTCTCCCCATTCTCTCTCTGCCCCCTTTTCTGTCTATCTTCACTGCCAGTGGGGGCCACTGGTGCCAAAAAAGCTTTAAGAAAAAAAAAAAACTACCTACTTCTCAGACTTTTAAAAGTTAAAATTCGTGACAGTACAATCAAAAGACTTTTCGAAATGTGGCTTGTTTAAAGTATGCCAGGATAAAGTTTTTTCTCTCTTCAGTAGAACATGCCAGCCCTACTTTTGGAATAATGGAATAATGGTTAACCGAAGAAATAATGCCCTTTGGTCAGACAAGACCAAAGTGAAGATGCTTAGCTATAATGCCCAGCTTCACAACGCAGAATATCAGCACACACCTCATATCAACAATCAGCCATGGCAGTAGATGGATGATGATTTGGGCTTGTTCTGCAGCCACAAGACTTAAGCATCTCGAGTCACTGAGTTGACCATGAAGCTTCCTGGATACTATTTTATCTAGAGTCAAATGTGTGGCCATCTGTCTGACAGCAGGATAACAAAACAGCAAAATATACTGTATATCAGTGCTCCCTGTTTGGGGTTGCCACAGTGGAGTGATTCGCATGACAAGTTTGGCACAAGTTTACACCAGATGCCCTTCCTGTTGAACTGGGATTCAAACTCGGGACCTCCCACATGGTAGGCGACAGCGCTACCACTAAGTCCCTGGGGAGGCTGAAATATATACTGTACATCACTATAACTGAAGTCCAGACCTCAACACAATTGAATGCTCTAGCAGAACCTTAAGAGAGCTATCTAGAGACATATACCCAAAAATATAAACGAACTGAAGCACTGATGTAAAAACGACTGGATCAAAACTTTCACACAATAATATCAGAGACCTATAATGTCATGCACAAAACAACATCCTCCGTTATTGCTGCTAAACATGGTTCTAGAACGGGGGTCACGCAACAGCGGACTCCGGTCCGGATCCAGAACGGGAGATGGTTCTGTCCGGACCCATGACCCATGCAAAAAATAAGTAGTGTCATTTTCTCAGAGCGGTTTTGAACGACTGTGGATATTTACTACTGTTAATACAGCAGTCTAGCTGGTAGTCAGAGACGTAGCCTGGAAACGCATGTTTGTTGTTGGCAACGGAGCCACACATGGCCAAAGTCCCTCTCTGATGTCGCATCAACTAGAATACAGTGGCCACATGCAAAGTCTCCGTGCAAATCAAGATTAGATCCCCAGAATTCATTGCACCCCCAAACCAAACCACACCTACATTATTCCCTGCAAACCCAAAATCAGTCACACAAGCACACATTTAAACACTGACGTTAGCAACAGCGCAGGATGAAAGCAGAGTAGATACCACGGAGACATCATGGCTTGCTGGAAAAAGAGAAAGGTAGACACTGAAAAATGTTTTTTTTAAAGACAAATGGACAGCAAAATGTATGTTTATACTCCCGGTCAGCAGTTCTAAGCCTGTCGGCCTCATAAGCTCTGAGACTGTGGCACTGATTCAAAGTGTGAAGCGCCACTATGAGACAAGACACAGCACTGTTTGTTTTTTTTTTTGCACTTTTTAGTTAATGTTTTCTGAATGTACATGAGTTTAACTTTTTCACTGAAAGCAGCCTTTAATTCAAGAAGAAAGGACAGTTCAGGGAAAAATTTTTTCAGGGTTTAATTTTTTACTCAAAGAGGCCTTCAAGTCTTCAGGGATGGACACTATTATTGATTTTATTCTGAGGTTTCACTTTTGGTTGATTTGAAATAAAAGCCTTAAACTTATTTAAATGCATGGGACTGCTTTTATTTATGATAAAAGATATGGAATATGTTGGAATATTTCCTGCATTTGAAGTTAAAATAAAAATTTAGTTACTTTTTCAAAATGCGGGACTTTGGCTCGGACCTTCTACTTAGGCAAAATTTAATAACCGGACCTCTGTGACTTTTAATTGAATACTCCTAATATAGAAGCTACTTAATATAGGGTGATAAGTCTCATACACTGCTCAAGCATTTTTTCTTAGTTTCTGTTAAATAAATAATGATACAATGCTATATATGATATCTTTCTGTTCTTCTAAAGTTATATTTGTGTAATTTTAACACCTGGTGCAGATCAGATGATTTTCATTTCTGTGCCTTATAAATGAAAGAGGGCATGCTTTTTCTCTTGCATGACTGTACTCTTTAATTACTTCAAGATCAGAGCGTTTCATAAGTTACCTAAAATATTTCCTGTTGGCTTATAATGACTTATTCACCATGACTTATTAACAAAGCATCACAGAGATCATGGTGATCATCAACCCAGCCATGTGCTCATGAAGGTGGATTTACTAATCCTTTATACCTTTATACCTAGCTTCACAATTTACTGCAGATTTTGCCATAATTTATTCCCAGAAAATAAGAAGTTTGTACTTTACAAGGAGGAATTCCAGGTGTTTTGAAACACTGCCAAGGGGAGAAAGTGTGTGAAGAAGAGATTCTTGATTTAGGTATTTGGAGTATGTGAAGAAGATCTTATCGGGACTTATTCATTGCCAAGCCACATGACTCTTACTAAACTGGATGAAGTCTAAATCTAAAATCTCTAACTAGAAAGGGTCATGCAACCGCTGCTGCACCCATTGCACACTCTGCAAAGTTTTTTAAAGTTCTCCATTGTTCTTTTTTTTTTTTGGCTTAGTTTTAAAGGATGCTCAATAACGTCTGCCTCTGAGATGTCATTTCACCAGTGTTGTCCTTGAGTGCAGTGGAATATATCATTACCGAAGGGCAAGGATGCTGTGACGCACAGCATGTTTATATTCACATGCCTTTATTTCAGAATAATTGCAGTTTACAGATATTTCAGGAGTTGACAGTAGACACTTATGATCTCAGTTAGGTACAGTTACGCCCTGATGTATTTGGACAATGACAGTTGAGAATGAGTCTTTTAAGATGTTGCCTTTATGTGATCAAAGTGCAGATTTTCATGTTTAATTTAAGAGGTTTAACAAAAATGTGACATGTTCCATTTAAGAATTAAAGTCTTTTAAAACAAAGTACCTCAATTTGTAGGGGCTCAAGAGTATTTGGACAAACAAGTGACATAAATGTAGATTCATTTGGATGGAAATCCTCTGGAGCCAGTGACTGCCTGAAGTACTGGAGCCCATGGAGATCACAGTTTCCCCTCTGGAGATGCTTTGAAACGCCTTCATTGCATCTACTTTCAGGTTCTGCTTGTTTATGGGCCTTTCTTTCTTCAGTTTTGTCTTTAATAATTGAAAAGCATCTCTTGGGTTGAGATCGGGCAACTGACTTGGCCATCAGAGAATATTCCATTTCTTTGCTCTGTATGTTTATGATGATTACCCAACTGCATGATGATTATCCATTCTGTGAATCGCCACTGTGTGGCATTTGGTGTGTGCTTTCTCAAAGCGTTACAGCATCCCACAGTCTAAAGACAGGGCCTTTCCTTTACGTCATGTTCCACACCCAGAACCAAGTCCCTAAAGTCTCTGGTCCCTGACTGCTTTATTCAGTCGGCACTGAATCAAACATGGTGCTGAAGAAAAGGCTTCTACTTGGTTTCAACCTGGTTGTCGCCGTGTTTGTTGATTTCAGTTTCCCCTTGCAGAAAGCGTCTGTGATGTTATTGCAGCTGGAAGAGGCAGCTTCAGTGGGAGGGAAACACCATCCGGCTTCAGCGAGAGGGAGACCCGGGCCGGGCTAACCCTTCAGCTGGTGGGTGCTCCTCAAGGCAGTCAAGCAGCAGGGTGTGCTGAGTAGCTAGTGCACCCAAGTCCAGCGATGAAGTTGGAAATCCGTCCTGTACAGCTGGACAGAGTAGAAAACAGAAACTAATACATTTAAATATAAGTCTGGAATTGTAGAGTGGAAGGCACCCGAACATAAATGGCTCACTGAGGAAAATGAAGCATTTTGTTTACAGTGCTTTGAGGCATAGAAAATGACACTACAAAATTATCTATACAGGTAATTGCACACTTGCATACACACTTGCTAACTGTGATTTCTCCAGATGATTGCCTCTGTTCATGTTTAGCAAATAATTTTTAATCCTAACTGCCCTAAAGGCAGGTAAAAGTTTGGTCTGATTTAATGGCCAAGAACTCTCCTTTTGTTTATGCACAGCTCTGTTAAGGTTCTGATACAGTATTTCAGTTGTGGTAAGGTATGGATTTTTTCTTTTTCAACCATTCTGATGTTAATTTGGAGTGCTGACCTGTGGTTCAGCACCTCAGGAGTGGGTCTGTCAGTCAGCGCTGCTGACTCTCGCAGGCAATTCCAGCAATCAGATAATCAGTTGGCTGAGAATGAAGAAGAAGCTAAAGGTTCTGAGGTATCCCGTTGAGTACAAATCAGTCTGAATGTTAGCTAGGGTTCTTTTACTGGCATTAAAAGGTCTGTCTGAATGGTTTCACTGGAGGGTACTCTCATATTTTCCTTTTTTTGTCTTATTTTTTGTTAATGAAATAATGGCATGGTGAAAAATGTTATGGTATTTCTCTGAGATTGTACTTGCCTCATACTAAGATCCGCTAAGATCAGCTGACACACAAGCTCACACATGCACACAACAAGGGTGTATGTGTGAGAATTAGAGAGAAATTTTCATTAGGAATTATGCAAACAGCTTTTTGGACTGTTGGCTGTAGAGGAGGGAATTTTTTTACAGTACAAAACAGATTTCATAGCAGTTTGATCGATATTGCTGATTTTTAGTATCAGTTTTGCATCACTCAGTCACACAGACTGGGTCTTTTCAACATGGACAATGTCACACAGCTGTGGACCGTGCTGTGAAACAGATGTTCTGCACTAAAGAAAATGTATTGACAGAGTTAAAAAAAAAAACATCTGGTGTAAAGATGGTGGAATATAAATACATCTATCACAGTTTGCTGAAAGCGCAATGTAATTTGGGGTTTGAGTCTCGTTACATTTGCTCCTATATGGCTGTCATTGAGAGGAAATATTAGCCTAGCATCCCATCCGAGTCTCTCCCTTGATTCTTCAAACAAAAAATGCAGGTAAGACACTTATTACTCATAAGAAAAAATAAATAAACTCAAGATCTCATACCATTACAGCTAGAAATATTCATTTAGGTCTGACTTTGATGAATACACTGACACCTTGCCCTCATAGAAATACACCTCCACTGTGTCAACCTCTCACGATATTTGACTCAGTCAGCTGGTCAGACTGTCAGGCCGTGCCATTTGAACTGCTGACTTGAAAAAGATCATACAGCACATGTTGAAAAAGATCAACATGTGGATTATTCGCCAGCTGTTAAGACTGTGCAGCCCCGAAGAGCCGCGCACCCCACCCACCGTCTTTAAATCCATGTCATTTGGCTCACTGTTGACTCGAAGAGATCACACAGGACATGTGGGGCTGACCTTCAGCCTGGCGCCCCCGCCTGCTGCGTGTATCTCAGCAGGCATAATGCGTCTAAACATTAACTCTGGAGACTCGGCTGAGTTTAGTCTAATGGGGCTGACATGAATGTGTGTGCAGTGTGTACTTTTGCCTTCTATCGGAGCATGTGCTCGTATTCACCTGTTGTGCAAGACTTTATGAAGCAAAGTCGTAGACGGGATGCCAAATATTTGAATTTTGAATGGCAACAGATGAAAGCGAAGAGACGTCTCCAGAAGATATACATTAAAATTCTGAATGTGGTGGAGATACTGAGGTAGAGAGATGCTGCTGCCTTAATCTCCATCCTAATCACTTTCTCTTCACCCCGAGTTTAGGGTGCAGAAAGCACCTGTCGGGCCAGGAGTCCTTCTGGGGCTACATCTGTGCAGCCCCACCTGCATTGTGGTGCCACGATGAGGCCTCGATGCCACCTGCAGCAAGAGGCCTTTTGCAGCAGCCAGCGCGGCTCACAGCCTTGGAGCAGACATCCTAGCAGCTGTTCTTTCACTCCATTGTGAACACAGTTGAGGCTTTGTATGTAGTGAATAAAGGAACTACTTGTCAAAGTGGTGACGCAGAAGTCCCCCTCTCTGTGTCACAGTGTCAGGGAAATTTTGGGTCAACTCACAGTTATGTGTGAAAGTTGTCACGTACGACAGTAGCAACGACTCATAGCAGGGCTATATCAGCCAGGTACGCAATCAAGTTTTCTTTATCTCCAGCTGCTCATTCTTCTTCTTCAATAGCTGCTTGCTTCAAGAAGCGAAAGCACACTGATAAATAATTTGCAAGATTGTAATACGTTATCTTTTCCGTTGCACTCTGGTATGTCGTTCAGTTATTTCCACATCGTGCCCGAAACCTAATTTCAGAATTAAACATATTTGAATTTTAACCCCAAAGGGAGTTCATATTGCTGTGGCTGTTTGCAAATCATTTATTACAAGTGAACAACAAAAACATAAAAATAAATCAGTGAACAAATGGAAAATGAAAATGAGGGAAGCAAAAAGAAGACTGAAATTTCTCCTTCCCACCAACATATGTTGATCCTAAATATTGATCCATCCATTTATATAATTTCTATACCAGCCTCAGTCCTGGAGGTTATTCCAGCTGTCACTTGGGGAAAGGTGACCTACAACCAGGACAGGCTGCCAGTCTATTGCAAGTGATATCTACATCATGATTGTCCCAATTTGTTAAGTTCAGCCACTAAAGCTACTTTTGAGGCCTTATAAATTTACCCCATGGCCACTGGAGGGCGGTAGGGTATCAACAGAGCAAATGTGGGGGCCATAACTTCAAGGAGCTCAGGTGATGCCCCCCCTCCCCCCTCCCCATAAGACCTCACAGAGCCACATGTCCTCTGACTGTATGAGCCGCACCTCCATGAATGACTGGCATTTAGAGTGACATCAGTTATAGCTGTGACCTTGTGTGCAATGCCCTGGCTGCACTGCTGAATCAAAGTGCAAACGCAGTCCTTTCCATTAAAGTGCAGTGCTCTTCTAAGATCATTTATCCCCATTTTCTTTATACTTAGCTGAAACATGGGGGATTTAACAGCGCATTCTAGTAGGTACGCTGAATGTTTCCTGGAAAGTTAGCGCTCTCCTGTAATTTGGCTCTTCTGGTCAGAGGGTACATTAGGTCAAATACGCAACAACAAAAAGGAAGAGTGGCAGAAGACAGAAATGAAAGGCTGTGATTTAGAGAACCAGAGGATATCTCGTGCAGAGCGTTGCATTTACTCTAAGAGTCCATAAATCACCTGTGGTTTACCCTCTGACCACGTTGCAACACATGGAAACCCCTTCCAGGTCCAATGGTTGCAGATCAGTTCCACTGCAACAGCTTTTTTTTTTTTCTGAATGAAAATCTCTGATAAGCCTTAATCTCTCACCTTGACATTTCATGCCATCCAACATCCCAATCTCACCCCCTCGGGCACTTTTAAGTCCTGAAAAGCAGCCATTGTTTATTTTAGAGTAGGACAAAAAGAAAAAAAAAATCGCCTGATCTCCTGCCATTCAGTGAACAAAATGGAAATTTAGGACATGGGAAATGGACTTTGTGAATGCAATAAAAAGCAATGGAAGCTTTTGAAAATGTGTGACTTTGATGACTGTAATTTGCTGGGGCAAGAATGGAAATACTGTTTTGGGAGGAATTATTGTGGTTGTGTGTTGGAATACTAACAACAGGGTTCTGAGAGAAAATATGATCGATTCTGTTTTTATCTGATGCTGCGTTTCTTGCTAATGCAGTTTGCTTGCTTGTACGTGCGCATACACAGAGATACAAGTGTGAGCGTGGTATATTTACATCCACGTGTCTAGCTTAAAACCATTTAGCCACATGGAGGAGAATCTTTGTTTTCAACACCTATGGAAAATATGACTGCGTAAAGTCACAAGACTTGCTTTGCAATTAGACTCTGTCAAATATTTGACTTTGTCATTACAACCACCTGTCTCTGATGACTCCTAACACACGCAGATGCACACGTACACACAAACACTCATCCTTGTTTTCCTATCCTTTTGAGGACTGGGCATTGGCATAATCCATTCCCTAATCATAACTATAATTGAGTGCCTAACACCATAATGCTACCCAGTTTCTACTCTGAAATTGAGTTTATTCCCTCAAACAGCCCTTTTCAGCAGTCACCCACCCCACAAGCTGAGTGGGCGACTGTTTTGAGGCCACTCAAATATAGCAACATCCCCTAGCCCCTTCTATAAATGCCTTGAAGACTTCGCATGTTTGGTTTTGATTTATTGACAGCATTTTAGGATGTTTAAAAAATACACAACATCAGACGTCCTCCAAGATAGAATACTAAGATCCTTTATACAAACAGCCTGGTTTGGTTAGAAATAAAGAGAAGTATTCAATGATGGGATCCCATATAAAAAACTGAAACAAACAAACGAAATGGTTTCAGTAACGCTATTAAGAACAAAACAAAGGCATGAAAGACAACTGTGGAGCAGTACTGGGATGCAAACATTAACCCAACATTTGAAGATATCACACTGGAGAAGAAAATAATTCATAAATGAACAATGACATTTGTGTAACATTTTCTCTCCAAACAAACAGATTTAATAAGTGTTTATTAAAGCACCAAAAAGCCAATATTTACAGTATATGTAGGGCCGATTTTGAGACATAAACTGGCAAAAAAAAAAAAAAACATTGGTCCCCATGTGGGATTGTCCACTGGTTCCACATAGGCCGCATGCAATCTGCCCACTTGGGCTGCTGACCCAAACAGGACCCAGATAAGACCCTGATTTGGATCCATGTACCTAAACATAACCATTGTGCTCCTCTGTATCGCTTTAAAATTTGAGTAAAGCAGAAAAAAAGACTGACCACTATGTCACAAATAATGAAAACGAGCTAAATAATGAAAAAAACAGAACAGACTTCTCTTCTCTGGGATGATGGGGCGTGCCTGGTGCATGCTTTCCTCCCCCTTTTTTTATTTTACTGAAAAGAAACTAACATTGCAGATATTGAATATTTTGTCATCTTCCATCTGCAGAGAAATTAACAACATTGTTATATTGTGCAGCTTACAGTCACAGGACGGGCATGTCCTGATGAGAATACTTGGCACGACACGAGGAAGTCAGTGGAGCAGGAGATAGTCAATAAAGTGTTGCAGCAGTGCATTCGTAATCCCATCCATCTTCAGGAATAGTTTGTAAAACTACCAGGTGAAAAATGATACAGGTGTGATACTTATCTTTTTCATCACCGTGACTCTGCACTTAACAATCAAATGAGCGTCTGCTGACCGCAGTTACTCCAGTAACTGTAACGCTGGTTCTTTAAGTACGTGCAGCTTTCTAAACACTGTGGCATTGTGTTGACTCTTCAAAAAAATCCGTTCACAATGTGTTGCTCAGTAAGCATGTGCCCATACAGTCCTGCAACAACCTCGGTAAACGGTTGTTAGCGTGACTGTTCAGTCCGGCTAGCATAAATCTGATTCTCTGATTTTCTGCCAACTTTCAATTTCATTCTTCACAAAATAGATTCAGGAACTCTTCTTCTCATTATTCTTCTGTAAAAAGAGGGTTAATCTTTCGTGAGTCTTAAAATTAGGTGCATCCTCAGATAAACAACAACAAATGAATGTGATACAATGCCGTTATTTATCTAACAAAGACTGCAGAAGCAGTGCGTGAAAAACTGATTTGGCAGCAACAACTCGAAGGAATTGTAATGACATTAACAGTTTCTTACATCACTGTGGATGACATTTGGCTCAGTCTCCTTAACGGTGTTACTTCAGTTCATTAATGTTACTTCAGTTCATTTATGTTTACAGCTATTGGCTTCTGCACAACTCTCTTAAAGACCTGCCAGAGCTTGTCAATCAGGCTGAGGTCTAGACTTCGACTGGGACATTGCGACACCTTGATTCTTTTCTATTGTTGTAGATTTGCTCGTGTGCTTGGGATCATTGTCCTGTTGAATGACCCAATTTCAGTACCTGGCTGTAGCAGCGCCTGACTGCTTACCCTCTTAATTCCAGTAGAAGCAATAAGGGTGTGCTCACATTTGACCAATTCAGCTTTCAGGCTGAATTCTGTTAAATAAATAATGACAAAGTGTAGCATGTCAAATGTTCGTTCACTGTATTTAAGACCTGGTAAGGACCAAAACAGTTTTTTTTTAAATTTTTTTTTTCCTCATCAGGCCACTTTTACAACGCTGTCCAAAATTTCCTTATTCGGTCACTCTGTAGTTTTCTCCTCTGTAATTACTTGAGTCTTTTCATAGTTTAGTTACATCACACAGTTTTGCTTCATATTACATCCAGTCTATATGATTCTAATTTTTAGTCTTGATACTACCTGTTTTTTTTTTTCTTTTCCTGTTTGTAGGGGCATTTACATTACACGCTCCATACAACTCGAATTGCCCCTGCTGGGGAGCAATTCAAGTTTTTCTGAATTTGAATGAAGTAATTTCTGCGCTGATGTCTGTTGTAACTCTGTGAGGGGGCTTCACTGTTGTTGATGTGTGACATGGTGACATAAGGTGATGCACAGTTGTTGAAAGTTAACCAACTACAGGAGCATCATGGTCTGACTCAGCTGTGGTTTTGTTCTGTCTTCAGCCTAACTTCAGGTCCTGCTGGAAGTTCTCCAGAAACTGAGTATTTCTGAGCGCTGCCTACCTGGGCTGGAATCGTGAAATTCCAAGTTTGCCCAAAGTTTTCAAGATCAAGTGAGAATTGCATGGGCATCCACTTATTTAAATATGTTTTTCTTTCCCTGCCTTGTCCTTGGTGTCAAATAAATATGCTCTTTGATTTTTCAAAATAACAACAAATGTTGTGACACTTTAGTTCATATGGCAGCAGAACATTTCTATAAAAGAGCATTTTACACTATTTTTGAATTAATTATTTGACATGGCGTATACAATGCGATTAATCGTGATTAATCAGGGAAATAATGCGATTAATCGCAATTAAAAATTTTAATCGTTGCTCAGCCCTAATAAACAGATGTGGGCAGCAACACTGAGGTGGTCAGAGGATCACACTGCTGGTCAGCATGTTAGTTGATATCCCAGAGACATCTATACACAGGTGGAGGTGAACAATGGTTCCTATTTAATGGCTATTTTGCAGTTGCCTAAAAAAAAGAAAAAAAAAGGCAAAGCTAAAAAGTTGAGGGAAAAAAAGAAGCACAGGTAAGTTGCCTATGTCCACTAATTTGCCTACAAAAAAAAAATCTCTGCTGACAGTTTCCTTATTTTCTCTTCATTCAAGACATCTTTATATGTAATCTCTGGCTATAGAATAAATCATTTTATTTTGTTCTAAAAGCCAAATTATATCCTATGCCTTAACCTAAAATCATGTCTCACCTCTTACATTTTGATAATTTGCTCTCTGGATTAGTTATTAAACTATAAAAGGCAAATCAACTCCTTTCCATTATGCTTGAACCATTCTTCTTCAGGAGGTATTCTTCTTACCGTTTCAAGAGCGGTAATGCCTGATGAGGATGACCGCTGAAACTTTACAGCCTGAGCCAACTCCATTACTGAGAACCTGGTGGGTATTTTCGACAGCAGCTCTCACCACAGCAGAATGTAGATAAACACATACCATTTAAGTTCCCTGTCACAATCCTAAAGTCAACAAACCTTCCCTGGTAACACTGCCCTGCCGGTTTACAATGCTAAGTCACAATTATGTACCTCTAATTGCTGGGTTACCTCCATGTATGTATGTGCGTCAGCATGTGTGTATGAGTTAACATGTCCGTGTTTCTGCTACGCCTTTCTTGCCGGTCTGTGCAAGAGAGTTTTGGGATGCGGTTGGAGGGTTGAAGGAATCCCTGAAATGCGTTGCTGCATGGTTTTCCTCAATGTTTAAAATGTATTTTAATCAGCGGTGCCTAAAAAAAGCACGTGTGCGGTTGCATTTACTTTAAAAAAGAAATGGAGACATCGTTTGAGTGGGAGTCGAAAGCGAATACAAGATGGGGAAATACAAGTTATAAAAGAGATGGACAAGAACTAAAGAGTTTCTACAGCGACTGTAGTCGCTCTCCAAGAGTTCTCCCACTCCATTTCACTTCCACAGCTAAAGAGTTATATTTGGCGTGTGTTGCTCTGCTGTCTTTCGCCATCCCTTGCTTCACCAAAGGATGGTGAAAGATATAAGAGTTTTGTCCTAATTATTGTTTCAAGAGTCTCCACACATTCTCCACTGGGTGCACGTCAGGACTGCTGGCAGACCGGCCTGGTACCAGTACCATCGTCTTCTGCAGCCATGTTTTTGTAATGTGTACAGATTGTGGTTTTGCATTGTTTGCTAGAAAATGAATGGACTCGCCCGGGAAAGATGCCATCTTAAAGACAGCATTTGCAGCTCTAAAATCACAATGTCATATTTTTGAATCAATAATTGAAAGACTGTCAGCAGTAAAATAAAAGTCAAAGTAAATGTAGGAATTATGGTGCTATTTTTCTCTGTAAAGATATAGTGAAGTAATGGTGTCATTACCAAAGAGGAATATCACTCTCCCTTTTTATGTGTTGTAATCTGAGCTTTTTCGGTCTGTGGTGTGGCAGCTGTTCAAGCCTGCACATACAGTCTGGAGGTTTCGGCTGCAGGCGGCCCACCAGACTGTCACGCTGCCATTCGGGGGGGTGGGGGGTGGGGGGGTGCTTTCTAGTACATGGTGAACAATGTTCAATCTTCTATTGGAGCTCAAACCGTAATCGTCCAACAAATTGTGAAGTTTTTGGACTGTAAGTCCGAAAATAATTCAAGAAGAGGAGATAATCGAAGTAAGAAAAGGTAAGGATGATGTTTGGCAGAAAAATAAATGGAGGAGCTGCAATTAATTTTAAGATTGTGGAGAAGAGCCTGACTGGCTCCGAGAGCGCAGGCAAAAATTCAATTCAATTCAGTTGAATTCTATGAAACTTTATCAATCCCTCAAGGGAAACTATATGTTGAAACTTAAGTTTCTCCAGAGCGTAATTATAGATGGTTATAGCTGTGGGCTGGAAGGATTTCTTTGCGGTCTCTGTCATAGCATATTTGAAGGAGCCTCCGACTGAAGACACTCTATGATTGAATCATGGTGTCGTGAAGACGATGCTCAAGGTTGTTCAATATGTTTTTCATTTAATGAAGTATCCTTCTTCGCACAATCATTTCGAGAGGCTCCAGAACAGTCCCCAGAACAGAACACAGTGCTCCCCGACCCCCAGGAATGGGCCGCCAGTCACAACAGAAATAATCTCCAGTCACTTTACACAGAAGGTAAAGTTCAGTACAGTTCAGTTACGGACAGTCCATTTCAGTCTAATTCTATTCCAGTTCAATCCACTTCATTGTAATCCAGCCAGTCCAGTTCATTCTAATAGCTTCCAGATCAAAAGTTCATCTGAAGGCTCCACAGATTGCAGTTGGGCGCAATCCCCCATCCTATGAAAAAGCCCAAGGTGACAGACGAGAGGAAAAAAAAGCATAATTAATGAGTTTAAAAAACCTCCAGCAGACCCAGGCTCAGGGAGGGCGGCCATCTGTCTTGACCGGTTGGGGACTGAGATGAAAAGAAAGAGAGAGCAGAAATCACAGCGAGATTAGTCCAGGGATGTCTGCCTATGAGACACACAAGAGAACAACTCCAATGATCATGTCCCTGTTCAAAGGAGTAAAAAAGGTGTACAGAGAACTGAGTGAGCCGTGACCCATTGAAGGTTCTCCCAGCACTCTCGGCCTATCGGAGCCTAATCTTAAAGGTAGAGAGGATGTCGGCATCCTGGACACAAGCTGGGAGCTGGTTTCCCAGGACAGGGGCCAGATAACTGAAGGCTATGCCTCCCATTCTACATTTGGAAACTCTAAGGAACCACAAGCAAGCCTGCAGTTTGAGAGCAAAGTGCTCTATCTGGATGACATGGAACTACAAGTTATTTAAGTTAAAACCTTTTTATACATCCATCCATCCATTATCTATACCCGTTTCATCCTCTGCAGGATCACGGGGGCTCATCCTTTTTATGGCAAATAAATCTAAAGATATTCCCAAAAACACAATGGTGTCTGATAGGATTTGAGAAAAAGGCTTGCACTTATAGCATCGCCACCTCCCTCTGCTTCTGAAGACGGAGCGTGGCTCTGTGTATATGAAAGGAGAAAAAAGCCTGACAGCCATGAGATGTGGATGTATGAGATGAGAAAAGAGCAGGCAAAATAAAGAAAAAGCAACTATTGGTGCCATTATACATAATCACTGTTGGTTGGTGCTGTGGATTTGACGTGTGACTGGATTGTCTGGAAATAAATTCCTTCGAGTAAACGTGGATTCATATCACTTCAGCAATTTTACCATTAAAGATGATGTTATGACCAAAAACAAATCAGGAGAGAACAATAATAGAGAACAAGACAGAACTGTGACAGAGAGCAAAGGAAGGATGGTTAAATCCGGTTACTTCTCAAAAAACGGCACAAAAGTCAGCGATGACAGAACAAAAGAACGATCACGGAAGCAGATGAAAAGAGGATCCCTTAAGGGAAGGAAGGGTGATGGATATAAAACGTGGCTGTGACTCATCAAAAAAAATTTTTACTGGGTCATTGTGATTTAAAAAAATGAGGAAAAAGGAAAGAGCTATGATGATAAATTATTTTTCATGTTCCTGCTCTTACATCCTTGTTCTTCTTAACCATTTAATGTATTTATATTCCATGTTATTCCATGTTTTACTGATATTCTGTGGCTCATGGAGCCACGAAAATAAAAGAAAATAAAAATTCCTCCTTTTCTTTTCATATGTGTAAATGAAACATATGTGCATCTAGAAGTGTGCTTATTACACTGACAAAAATGCTCTCAATGGGGTACACTGAAACACTTAAATTATAGACATCCATGTATGTAGAACACACAGACGCTGCCGGTGGTTTGAAGTTGAAGTTTCTGCCAAGAAACGTCTGGCTCTCTGTTTGCCATTTTCTTCTGAAAGCTGAGATGTAACATTGACACTATCGCTGTGCAGAAGCGCTGGAACCAAAAAGCCAAAAAAGACACCAAACCAGTTAGAAATGTCTAATACTGCAGACGAACCAGTTAGGAGTTGTAACTTTGCACAGCTTCCTTCTCAGGTTGTCAGAAGCTGCACAAAAGTGCTGTGCTGTGCATCCAAGTTTTCTGCGTGATGCGATTTAAGACCTGCAGGCTGCGACCTGCGTCTCAGCCCACCATGGCCCTCCAGAAAGCGCCTGGCTTGTAGTTGTGTGGTCGGTGTGTGTTAAGCTGGCAGTTGGGAGCACATGCCATTCCTAAGAACTCTGCGGGACCGGAGGATCTGGTGACAGCAGCTCTTGGCTTACAGAAAGTCAATGCTAAAATGAGGTACACTTTGTAGGGGGTGCTGGAGGAATGGGAGGTCTGAGTCGGAGGGGAGAGGGACGGATAGTGGGTTGAGGAAAGAGAGGAGTGTAATGTCGGGGGGTGTGACGAACTCAATGAGCTCAAATTTATTGGTCATTAGCTCCTTCCTCCCACTGGTTATCTCCTTTCTCGCATGCTCAAAGCGCTCATATTAACCCACTGACTTTCATGTGGCCTCCAACATTTTTTTTTTTTAATATGGTATTTGTAGACACAAAGAGACATCCCATTAAAACTTAACTAGCTGCTAATATTCACAGCACCTGATGTGCATATTCAAGCTCATTTCTTTTTGCTGGTAGCATAAGTGAGATTTATTATATTGTATTTCCTTTAATACTTCTAAATGGAGAGCATCTGACTTCAAAAAATTCTACTCTCTTTCATTCTTCTGCTTGGTATCTGAGGCCAAGCTTTATTCCTTTTAAACTTTTCCCTGAATTTGATAAATATTTAATTTAGTCTTGGACGTGTGTGGGTGTATGCCTGTGTGCCCTCTTATCTGTCTGTCCTTGAGCTGGAGCCTAGCAGACAAACCAAGGTAAGCCTGTAAACAGGCACCATAGACACATGACATTTCAAAGCTGAGTGGAGATCATTCACTGGACCAACCAGCCACATCTAATAGGTTTTCCCTGCCAGGGGCAACTGTGACTCTGTGACGAGGGTTTCATGGCTAGCTGAGGAAGTCAAGCTTATACTAGCATTTGCAAGCTTTACTGAGATCAACAAGAAGAGTGTGTGCCTCATAAGTGGGAGCTGGTACAAGTTTGGTGTAAACTTAGAATCCATGGAAGGTGTGAGTCAGGCTGGACTAGATCTTGCCAGGGTGTTCTCCAAGGACTCCTACCCTGGTGAGGAGTCCTCTAATAGTAGATGGAGCTCTGGTGGCAATTTGAAGAGCACTGCTACATATTATAGGAAATTAGAAGGGGTGCAAAACTGGATCAAATGGAAAGGCTGGAAGACAGATAAGAATCTATTTCAGTGGGAGAAAGGCTTAGGGTGCATTTACATCAGGCAATCTGTACAATGCCCTAACATGACTTACCTGTGAAGCCCGGCTTTAAATCGTGGTCTCTGGCACCATTGGAAGAGGTGTACTGCGCCTGGGCATGGTAGGGTTACACATGTACATAATGTATGCAGATAGATGACAGATAGATGTGACAGTCATGATGATCTCAACAACACAGAGACTTAATCCAGAAATTCAAAAAAGGAGCGCTGTATCTGACAAGAAAAGCAAAACAAAAAAACAAACACCAAAAAAAATGAGGTGAGAGATTAGAGGTGATGATGTATGTACAAGGAGAAATGGTGCTCAAGTATGAACGTGACTGGAGCAATATGAATGTGGGTCAGCGGGGGGGACTGAGAGGGAGGGTCACTTGTGTCTGGAGACGCCGACCTGGCTAGTGTGAGAACACCCGTATTCCCATTTTCTTTTTATCCATGCCATCCAGTGGAAGTGTTAGATCTCAAATTAGTTTTCAGCATTGTTTTATTAAGTCATTGGTTTAGAAAAAGTAAAATAAAACAAAAGGCTGATCGTACAAACATTAATTTTGAGGTTTCTTTAGGTATATCCACAGATGACAAGCAATTTACCATCTGACCTTTTGTTTATTAAAACACTTGAAATTAATAGTTCAGATTATAACAACCACTTGGCCAAAGATTCAGTAATGAATTGTTGTGTATCTATTGTGGATTTCCATCAGCATCTTACTCCATGTCATGTCCTCCCCATGGCCCCGTGGATACCCCGGCTTCCTACCAGACTCCAAAAACATGCATGTTATGTTGATTGGTGACTCTAAATTGTCTGTAGGGGTGAGTGTGAGCGTGCGTGGCTGTTTGTCATGTTTGTCTCTGTGTGGTCCTGTGATGGACTGGTGACCAGTCCCAGGGTGTGCCCTGTCTCTTGGTTGATGACAGCTGGGATAGACCCCCCATGGTCATGAACAAGATGAAGCAGGTCGAGAAAATTGATGGATGGCTCAGGTTGTCTTTTATTTTCCTCAGTGTTAGATAAGAGACGTTCTGATATCATGGATCGTTCTGATGGAAAAGGGGAGCCATTCCTGGTTAAATTAATATAAAATATAATATAAATAAAATGAACTGCTAAGCAAAACTACACTGATTGAACTGGCAAATTTCAGTCAGCCAATTTTATTTTGTCGTATTTGTATTTTACACCAGTTTATGAGTATGTTGTGGTATTAGAATTGACAAATATCAACCTCTTTGCACATTTGTTTATCAGCGATATCAAAAAGAAAAAAATGCAAACCTACATGTTTGCTTCTCTTTCCCTAATTGAGCATCTTTCACATGACTCTACTCACTTTACAAATACTCTCAATTAAAACACTGTCCCAAGTTTCAGTTCCACCATCCCCCGACTTGGAAATTTTTGGATCTAGAACAATGCCACCCTTCTTCCTCCATTGTTCGACAGAGGAGTCTTAATTATTATGGCTGCTGGTTTTGAATATTTCTCAAGGGAGGACAATAGTTGCTTATTTGTGCCATACATAATACTTAGAGGCTGGATAGACCAGGTCATGACAGGTCAGTCTCACGTTCAAAAGTGAAGTAGGCTTGAAACAAAAATATTTGTGTTTGTGCAGATGGGCACAAGTTCTTCCCTGAACTATTTTGAATATGTGGTGGGACGAATCCCTCAGTAAGTTTAAAAAAAGGACATTTTATAATGTTTTTTCTTTTTATGATGTTCTATTTTTATAAAAGTATTTATGTTTTGGTAGTCATGTAGTGGTGTAGAATGGCTGAAAAATAACCTTGTCAAAGGCCAGACCTCAACCCAATTGAAATGTTATGGGTGGACCTCAAGAGAACCGTGCATGAGTAAATGCCCAAAAACGACAATGAACCGAAGCGATGTTATTATGAAGAATGAGTCACACATGAAGCAACTACTTCAACTTATTTCTGCTTTATTTAAGTTATTGAATCATCTGGGTTTGTTGTCTTGCCCATATTTGTTTTTTTCTTTTCTGTTTTCATTTTTTTTTTTTTTTTTTTTTACATCACTTTTGTTAATTAATAAAACAGTAAAAAAAAAAAAGAAGTTGGGCTGTTGTTCAGTTCAGGTTGTATCATTTTTAAAAGGGGTAAACCAACTTTTAGCAGTTGACTGCGTGACGTTACTTTGCTAACGAGGAGCTTTGTGGTTCTTGCAGGTGTCGTGAATTAAAAAATAAAATGAAATGAATAATTTAATCCATGCAACAGTTTCTAGCGTGAAACAGTTCAGTTCAGTTCAATTTCATCTGCTCTGCTTGTATCGCGGCGGTTCACAACAAATTCATCTCAAAGCACTTTACTCAGAAAGCACTCAAAGATTACAAAGTTAAATGTAAACCAATTAAATTCAAATTATATTCCAGTTCAGTCCAGTTCATTATAATTCATGCATAATCCAACAAGGTCCAAAATTCAAAGTTCATGCAATGCCAGATTATAAAAAGCAACCTAGCTACGCAAAAGCTTGCATTGAATCTTTATGTTGTTGCAGTCCCCACTCATGGACCCAAAATTTGTTACACCTTTTTTATGTCATACCAAACAGTAGTGTTCTGAAATGTAACCGTGCTCACAGAAACCACTGGCTTCAGTCAGCAGTTTATATCAGGTTTCTTTTTTTAAACTGCAACAAACTGAGCCTGTCTCTCCAGTAAATGAATGCACAGCCTTTACTGTTCACCCGCATCATTTGAATGTATCCATTATACAGGGTCCTGAGTGAAAATCACTCATATGATTCTTTCCCCTAAGAATGACACAGCCCGATTCTCTGTGTTTTCGTAATGAGTCAGAAATAATCCGAAATATCAGTGTCCCGCTCGATATTGAAAAGCGTGTAATAGCTGCTGAGGAGTTAATGAGTGGAGCAGGGGTGTGGTTTTGGACATGGCCTTTCAGTTAACCGTTGAAACAGATGTAGTCTGTTAATGTGACGCAACACTTTGCTCTGTGATGAAGCCAAACAGATGGACATGTGATACAGCTGCCTTGTGATACATGGTTTCCTCTTTGGGTCCTGTCTGTCATGCAGCTGTTCCCGAGATGTGCTCTACATGTTTGCTTTGAGAAGTAGCTATGTACATTGTGATGCGTTAGAGGGGCCCTCTGACGCAGCAGTGAGCTTGACAAGCTAGCGCAGGGCTCTGACTCATACATTTCCTGACTGGATTTGGCAGTAGCAATCAATATATGTACTTTAAAATCCTCAAAAATCGTATAGTAAGAAGATTATATGTAATCTGCTTAGGGATTTGGATATTAGCTGAAAGTAATGTATAGGCAATATACTGTATGAGCACAGCTTAAGATATTATGTGAGTTCAGTTAAAAAAAAAGGAGAAAATCTTTCATGAAATTCTTTTGAAAATGTTTACATTTCGCATTTATTTTTCTGTGCTGTAAGCACATCTAGTCAGGTGCTAAGCAAAAATACAAGTCAAGAGCTGTGACGTGACAGGTTGTGTCAAGGCTGTGCAATAAAAACTGAAGCTGTTGCA
Source organism: Hirundichthys speculiger (assembly GCA_018398805.1). Lineage (NCBI taxonomy): Eukaryota > Metazoa > Chordata > Actinopteri > Beloniformes > Exocoetidae > Hirundichthys > Hirundichthys speculiger. The sequence continues at coordinate 1,258,456 of JAGFBZ010000771.1, read as the reverse complement.
ACACCAATGCAATAAATAGCCTGTAAACCCATTTTTAAAGCCTTACATGTCCATTTTAACACATGTATATGTACCATGAGTTGACTGCAAACGGCCACCAACAAAGTTTACTATACACACACATGCACATGGGCTTCACATTACCGACTATTGGGGTCAGGCTAAACATAGACCGGATATATTTGAACATTAATGAGAAAACAGTTTCTTCTCAGACAATGTGATAACTTTTATTGCACATGTCACCATTTCCTTTTTTTTCCCCTTCACATATGCAATTTATAAGACTGGCAGGCCTCAGCGACGTAGAAATACTCACATGTTAATGATTTAAGTGGTCAAAAATAGGCCGATTTTACCAAGAACATGCTGGGAATGTCTTAAGCTCACCTTTAAGCGGCCCCTCAAACTGCTAATCTCCCTGAAATATCTGCTTCTCTAGGATACTGCGTTTCTGGGCAACATGTTACCAGCAATTAGCCACGGCTAATTAACGGCACGACCAGCCAGCATGTTCAATAAAGCAGTGAGGCGTGGCTCAGTCTCAGAGCTTTCAGATGTCAGACAAGTCCGTTGTTGTCTTTTAAAAAGGAGACAGTGTACTTGATGTCCGAGCGTATGGCCAGATTACCGCTCTGAAGCCAGAGAGGGCCTTTATTAGCCATATAACACTACAAATGCCTTTGTGTTAATGGGTACAGGAAATAAATGGAGGGTTTTAGTTTTCTGTAGCCTGTACATCACCATAGGCTGGTATAAACCGAAATGGTCAAACTTTCTGTGCCGTCACCCAGAAGTTTTTGAAGAGTGGTTTTGGAGCCATTTTTTTAGGCCAATTGAGAACGCCATGTTGGCAGAAATTCACCCCGCTGACCAAACTGCGGTTAAACCAATAATGAGCTAAATGGCCAGAACAAACAAGCCAACCACTCAGATGGAACATGCCCAATTTGAGTCAGTGACCACAAGCTACCTATTTTAGTTTAGCTTAGCTCATGTCAACATTAGTTCGGACTGAATCTGTCCTTGTTTCACACATTGCTTCATCTCAAATGGGGACTGTTGGACCCTGAAATGAGGACTGTTGGAACCCTAGCTGAGCACCACCAGAAATAATGAAGTGGTGACCAGCTAGACGCGGCGCCGCAGACTCATCTTCTGGCCGCAGGACATCTGGGGCGACGGCAGTCGCACCAGGCTGATTTCGGCTGCCGCCTGGGCCTTCGACCAATGGCCGCAAGCTCTTCTGGCTTTTCCTCTGTACCCTTTAAAGGCCAACCCACAGTTGGGTGCACCGGTATGTTTGCACAATTAACAACACTCAAAACCACATTGTTTTCAAAATAAGAATGATGATGCTCCTTTAGCCTTTTATTCATAGCTCCGATGTCGAATTCACCAAAAAAGCTCACTGACGACACCCAGCTGTTAACTATAATGGACTACAATCCAGCTGTCACTAAAAACAGACAAACAGACAAAATGACCCTAATTATGCATTAATGAGTGAATTTTATATAATTTTTACCTGATGACATCCATGAAAATTTATCAACCATGTATTTGTCATGGATGTGAAATCTAGCTATTGAGAGCTAGACTGTAAATAACGTTTAATTCTGCTTCTAAAAGTTGGACGATTTAACATGGAGGTCTAGAGTGATTGATTTCATTAATGAGCCCCTAATGGCCGGTCAAGAAACTGCACTTTTTCGTATCTCTGAAATCAAGACAGTTTAGCAAACCCGATGTAACTCCATGTAGATAACATGCCACATAAGACATCAAATTCATACAGAAGGTAGTTTTCTTTGCTTCTGAAGTTATCTTAATAACTGGAACGTCTCATATTTTCCTTCCATTTTTGTCTACAGCTCAGTGATGTGGGCCCAAGTAACCTTCACGGGTCATCATACACACTGTTTAAGGGCCCTCAGACCGCCAGCAGTCAGGAGCAAGTGACCTTTTGGACAATTCTCTGTAGGTTTGCATCCATGATGCACGGCTGTAAAATTTCTGTCTCTTTGTGCCTCGGGAAAACCTCAGCATTTATCTTAGGGTGTGGATAAGGTCATGGGGATGACTAAAATGCAGGACTTTCCCCCATAAAACAAATTTATACCTCCCGTCCATTTCTCAGATCATCTTTACACCTTGTTTTGTTTTTATTTTTGCTGCTGCGTGGTAACATTTCTAGACTCAGCTCAGTTTACCGTTGCTGTTGACCTTTAGTTTTCGTTACTATTTGCTAGAATTTGAGCAACTAAACTGCTTAGTTAGGTTTAGAAAAAGATTATAGTCTTTGTTCAAATACACCCTTTCACAAAGTTAAATACATGTTAGAAAGTCTCATTTTCTTTTTTTTTCTTTTTTTTTTTAGGTTGCCTGCATGACACCTAAAGAATACGCCCCAGAGAAATCATAGGCATCTTACAATTTCACAGCCTTTATTGGAAAACTACTATGTTTTGCTCATTTAAGGAAACTATAGCAATTACAGATTTTCATATAAGACGGGGTTTACTATTTGACTCTATAACTTACAAGAAAGTATATATTGAGCCTCTTATCTCCCTCTCTTTTTTTGTGCAGTTCATTTTGATCAAATTGACCAAGTTATACGGTCTCCACAGTTGCTCCCTATGCCCTGTGACAACTAAGTCCTGGGTTTTAAATCACAGTGAAATCCAGTGAGAGCACTGCGAGGCATAGTATTTTAGTTTATTATGGGAAAAGTCAAGGAGCCTGTGCGCAGCCTGTTTATTGTGCTGGGCAGCTGATGCCAGTGAAATGTTCCGGTCAAAGTTTGTTGTGGTCAATCAGAGGAGGAAAATTGTCCAGTGTCTGCCCTGAGGGAGTGAGAAGACGAATGAGTCACTGAGGAGAAAAAGGCTTAAAAGGGGGTTAAGGTTGACAGAGATGAAGCATCAACTTTTACTGACCAACTGCTGCTGAAACGCAGCTCCTGAGACGTGGCAGGATTAAGACGGCGCTGTCAAACACAGCAGAATATCTGGAAAATGTAACAGGTTTAACGATAGCGGGCCGAAGCACAGAAACACCACATAGTTCTTTTGCAGAGCACCTTGTCACGGGGTTGACATGAGGGTCAAACGTTATGTGGAGGGAAGAGATATGACGTTTACCGTGTGTGTGGGAAGGAGAGTAAAATGTTTATATTATACAGGACTCTGCAGTAAAGCACTGGGAGTTTATTTATATAGGCTTGTTACTTGCATTTTCATACTCAAAACAAGAGGTAATAAATTGCCATTTATATTAGAATGACCTACATATTACGTACAACTGAGAACATATGCTAAAAACACGCTGCCAACTCTTCTCTTGCACAAAGTCCGGGATTTCGTAGAACCATAGTCAAGTGTATGATTAACCAATTATACCAAACAGGTGCTAATGACCATCAATTTCACATGTAAGGTTGAAACACAGTCATTACCTGAAACAGAAACAGCTGTGTGGGAGAACTCTGCTACCAAGGTGAGGTTGTGCCAGACAGCTTCACGTGACGTCGTGGCAAAACTGAGCACATCTACCGTCCAGAGGAGTCTGGCCAGAAGTAGTCTTTGTGGGAGAGTTGCAGTCCAGAAAAACTATACCTCCAATATGGAAACAAGGCCAAGCAATTCAATAGGAACTGGACCGGAGAAAAAAGGCAGTAGGTGCTCTGGAGTGTTGAGTCAAAATTTGAAATATTTGGCTGCAGAAGAAGGCAGTTTTATTGCCGAAGCGCTGGAACGCCGAACAATAATGAATGTCTGCAGGCAACAGTGAAATATGGCAGAGGTTCCTTTTAAATGTTGGGCTGCATTTCTATAAATGGAGTTGGAGATTTGGAGATTTGGTCAGGATTAATGAGGTCCTCACTGTGGAGAAATGCAGGCTGATGCTTACGTGTCACGTGATGCCAACAGGGAAGCAACTGACTGGCCCCCAAATTAATTCTTCTGCAGGACAATTTCAAAACATACAGTCAAGGTCTTTAGGAACAAAGAGACCTGTAAGTGATGGTAGGGAGTCTGGGATTGTATGAAGACACAGAAGGATCTGAGATGGTCCTAATTTACAGAAGATTCTGGGGTTGGTTATCCAACGTGTTTGGAACAATGAACCTGTTCCTTTGAAAACGTTATGCAGATGTACCTTCAAGAACTGATGCTGTTTTGATCACTTTCATATATTTACTTTTTAGATTTTTAAATTAATTTTTGCACCAATGCTTTATATTACTAAACCATCTAGACAATCTACAAACAAAAACACTATGAAAACTATAAAGTGTCATTACATTGCACTGGTTTGTGCAATAAAAAGTTTAGTGATAACACATTGCGATTGACAGGACGCAAGTGACCAGAAGATGGTTGTTGACTTTTATATAAAGGCGTTCCGGTAAATGGGCTTTGAAGGTAGTTTACGATATAACAACCAAACACTGAGGAAGGCAGATAAGAGGTGAAACAATAACTCGCAGGCACGGACATGCACAAGGATTCAGTCAAAAGGCCTTTTGGATTTTGGGATTACAACAGTCAAGTTTCACTGTGAGAACATTTTTTTTGTCCACCTTCCACAAAACCCCCTCATTTGCCAGCATCTCTTACCCTTTAATCACTGATTTTCTTTTTGGGTGAATGAAAGAGTAAATTAGTGTTGTTCCTAATCGTAATCTCAAAATTTCATGCTTTTCGAGTTGGCTTCCTTGCCTGTATTCCGGGTGATTTGTGGCTGATCGAGAGTTGGATCGCGCTGCCAGTGTTTAACACTGAGCCCTTGTGGATACTCTAACAAGGCTGTGCCTGTCTAATTCAAAATCACAATGCAAATCCAGCTCCTTTCTGCCTGATCTGCAGTAATTCCCCCAGCTCACATCACTTCCGCGCTCACAGATCTCGCGCATATGTTCCAGAAACATTTTAAAGAACAATGCCATCAAGTAACTTGGAGGAAATTGTCTGTCAGCTAGTTTGAGCTTGGAAAAACATAAAACCCCTCTGGCCTACAGAGTTGCTGTTAAGCAAGAGATTCCTTCTTTGTTGTTTTCTGATCCAGCATTCGACCCCCCCATGAGAAGGGGGCAAAGATGAAAAAAAAAAAAAAAAAAGGAAAACATTTTCGTAAGGAGATTGATAAAATAAACTGAGTCTGCTCTGGTTTCTTTTATATGCTTTTCTGTCGGCAGGGGTGGAGAACGGGGGGCTTTCCACATGTTAAATTAGCTGTAGAATTGGATGATAATTCCACCCATAAATCCATCCATCCTCCAGCCAGCTGAGAGATGTAATCCTCTTCAGTGGGCTCTGAGGCCTCCTCCTGGTGAAACATGTTCAAAGTACCAAAATTCCTCCACTTGAGGCAGCAACTCGGGCCTCAACCCAGGTTGAGAACGAACTAACAAAGCGCAGGCCTGGAAGAGTCTAACAGCTACCAGAGACGGGTCTGACTGACAGTAATGATCTGAGTTCTCATAACAATTGAATAAGAACTAAGTGACGGGTATCGAGGCACAATACTTCCTTCTCCTGGAGCAACTTCTACAGGACACTATGATGATTGGAGGCCTTTTCCAAGTCTGATAAATGATGTAGACTTTGCAATGGTGTCTGACAAATGTGATCCTTGCGGCCATGCAACTTCAGATGGAACAACAATCTGTGGCTAGATAAGATCCGTTGATCAATGACCTTCAAATTAAGAGATAAGGAGATATTTGAACCTTGGAAAAAGCTATTTTCAGCTTTTTTTGATCAGATGCTCAGCTAAGTGACCCCCCAAGCTTTATATCAAAGGGACAGAAAGGACACAAAGACCTGAGGTAAGAAAACAGGTGGATTGAAATGGCAAATACAACTGACATCCACCCAATCAATAAAGCGTTTCCATCCAAACCGTTCAATAAATGCAAGCACATGCACACAAATGCAAGCACGCTCGCGGATATTCCTGGTGAGTGGTAATGCTGCGGTAATTAGAGTAAGCTGAAATGCACCCATGTGAGGGTTGAATGGGTGCAGTGAAGCCAGGTTGACGAAACCCACGTCTGACCAATCTGGCCAGAAGAATGTTTGCATCACAAATATGATAGAATGATGCCAAATACAAGAAATATAAAAGTGTATGCTTTACACATACCACATTAAGTCTTAAAGCCTTTTTTTTCTGTATGGGGAGTTTTATGAGGAGTCATGGCATCTTAATTTGTATTACAGTCTTTTTCTTTTATGTGCAAACCCTCATGCAGATGAATGAATCGTCGTTCTATGCGTTCAGAACCCGGAGACCTCCCAAAGTGTCTCTTTTCCTTCTCACATACTCCCCTTCAAGCCATATTTATCCTCTTTTTCTTGTCCCCCTTCACCTCAATTAGTCTCTTTTGCACTCTGCTCCACTGATCCCTCTTTAAACTGATTTTAGTCTCATTCCCTTTCCCCTCCCTTCCTTTCTTGTTCACTGCCTCATGACTCATGAAGGATATTTTTCAGCGTCACAATCCGTCATAAAACGTGGGTAAATATAGATCAGAAATCCTAAAGACGTTGTACGTGTGAGTGAGCACATAATACAGACACACCTCAGGGAGGGGTTTTTGCCGAGTAGCGATTTTCCTCATTTGGATCAGCAGCACGGGGTGATCTACCTGCTTGGAAGCACGTTGCTTGAGCTGGCAGGACTTTAATCCCACCTGTCACTATTATTCTGCGTTTCTCATTTGCTTTTTATTGCTGTAAATCTGATCTCATCCAGTTCCTCTGCTGACCTCAAGTCTTTATTGCATTACTCATTTAGAGCGAGACAGTATCAGCTGAGTGCATGTCTAGGTTTGGACACTGAATGAGAAATGATACCCTTGAAGTGTGCATTGTGACTTGTGTCGCATAATCACATCAGTACGTGCACAGACACAACACGACCAAGGTCACGAGAATTAGCAAAAACAATAATGAATAAAATAACAAATTAACATCAGCAGTGACAAGAGTCTTAAAGGAAGTCCAGCTGGAGGACAGTGTGAAGTGTAAGTTCACATTTCCTGAAGTCTCGTCTGCTCAGGTTCGTGAGGACAACTATTGAGATGGAAGTGTGGATAGAGAGGAAGGTGGCTAACATTCTGGACTTACCTGGCAGAGATGAACTGAGGTTGTGTGGATAAATTCTCCACATTTTCTGATTGTATTAAGAGGTTCCAATCTGAACCTTTCTCTCTTTTACAGTACACCAATGGGGTTTATTGTTTCTGCCTAAGCTGTGTACCCATTAATTCTGTATTTGTTTCTGCTGGAGGTTTCCTCCTGTTAATAGGGAGGTCTTCCTCTCCTCTGGCTCCTCCTGCATGCTCAGGATGGGGGGGTTGCACTTAAGTAAAGATTCGATGCAAGATCTGTTTTCTATGAATTGGCATTAAATGGATTTAAAGATTTGACCTCAAGTGACATGAATAGGATTATAAATGGATTAAAGGGTACATGTTATGAAAACAAAAATGCCCGATGACATATGTTTGGGTATCTGAAGTGACTGCCAACTTAAAAACTTTAAGATAACAAACTTTGATGCCATCTATGTGTGAAAATATATAAGATTCAAATTTGCAGGATACTATAACATCACAGATACAATTGATAGAATTGTCAAGCTGTCTGGTCTTTATTTCTGTGTAATTTTTCATCTTGCTGCATTTGCTGTACCTCTAAAAGGGGTAATTGAAAGCTACAGTATCAATTTCGAAAGAATCACACCCTGCAGACAAAGGTGTTGAGATATTAACCCCACAACCTGAATCTCGCTGCTGTGGACTGAGGTGTCAAGACTTTCTAGACATACAGAGAGCCACCAGGACACTATACCTTAAAAGAAGATTTAGGGAATTGATTTATATCAAGTTTTTTAATGACCTAAAATCATGGATAGTTTGATTTATGTTGTATATATTTATCATGTGAATTTGTTATACAAATTAGACATGTTTAAGTCATAGACTGTATATCGGAAGTGCATGAAGCTACTGTCAACCAATCGTTTTTGGACTCCTATTTTACAGTTGAGACACTTGACCATTGCCATCTTGGGCATTTTTGGTGCTTGAAGTAAAGGTACAGCTTTAGATTGATACTTTTGACGTGACTGGACTGAAATGAAAGGTTTTGAAGCCTGAACTGCTCACAAAAAGACCATCAACACTGATCAGAAGATGTGAAAATAGCAGCCATATTGTGCTGTGGGAAAAACGACCGAAAAATCTCACACCTTTTAAATGTGCGTTCAACTCTATGCAGCCCTACTTTATGTAATGCATGATAATCTCGAAGCAATGCATGCTGGTTGGAAATCCAGACTAGCTTTCGCAGGTGCTGTAAAATGTCACCATGTCACATGACATTGCAAACCTCCCAGACGCAAAGTGTTTGCATTCAGCACAGGTCAGGTGCTGCAGCTACTCTCCTCTGGTTGCACCAGCTGGGAACCATCTCTGCGAGGATGAAACTGCCCTGATTGGCTCACGGCTTCACTGGCGCACACACACACGTTTTTATTCTCAGATCTTAGGGTCCTTTATTTTCTGTTATTTCTGCCAAAGACAATGCAGTGAATCTTAAATCCCTGCGCACCATTCATGCACGCCATTCATTCTCAAAAGGAAAGCTGTGAGAATGGCTGAGTTCAACAAAGAAGCCGTGACTTAAGGGAACTTTTTTTTTGTAATCTGTTTGAATTACTTTCCTTTCACCTTCTTGGCAATATGATATGACAGTATTCTGGGAAGAAATAAAACAGAAAGTGTTCTCTTTGCTCTAACTGGTATTCCCCCTAGATCGGCCACCGTTATGAGCTCACTTGTGTTAGTAAACTATGTGGTCGACTTGGCAGGAGTCTTTTTCACACTTAGAGTTTTACACTGAGCGCAATTATTGCCTGCCATAAAAGTCAGCTGCAAGCAGCCACCAGCAGCCAAAGGGGGTCCTCAAATTCACTTTTAATTTGGAACAAGTATAGTAGCCATCAGTGGAACAGCCAATGACTGTTAAGAGACCAGACAATCCCCTCAAGGATCATTTGCTATATCTACGTAGAGAGAGGTTTTTGGTCGTGACTCATCCCTCTAAGAGACTATCAAAGGATTCTGAATCTCTTCCTCCAAATGGGCGAAGTAAACATGAGCAGAGATTCTGGGGTGTTCTCTTACTCCATAGTCTCTAAAGAAGAAACTGGACTCAAGAATGTTGGGATGCTAATGTTCCCAACATTCTGGCACTAAACTGACATTTTTTTTTTCAGATGGACAAATGAGCAGGAGATGAGTTTACTCTAGATCTGTCTGTCTCTCAATGAGATCTTTCATGAGATCTGGCAACACAGATATTTCTTGGCAAAAGAAAAGTATAATTTACTTGCCTTCATTTCCTCTTTAACCTAATTACTATGCAACGATCAACAGGACCATACTTGCAAATTCGAGTAGCACAGCTTCATATCATCCTGGGTCTGTACAGGATCCAATGCGGATCCAAAATTACACTTTTAGGCAGCTCCATATTGCGTATATTGCATATAAGGCAACTAACCATGTCAAATTTTTATGAATAACTAACTGTCGTTAAATCTGACACTGTTCTGCACACTAGACAGGTTATGCTACTTTGTGTCTCCTGGTAAATCACAGATTAGACGGTTTATGACATTCTTTGGGGTTTTTTACCCAGTGGGGTGGGCCTCACATATGATTTACACGGATTATATGGTGTGCTTTATATTAAGGTATGCGTGTAAAGGGTGTGAGTCAGGGTCAGCCGTATTAGCAACATGCAGAGGCTAATCCAGCAGGAAGCAGCAATAAGTGGGACTAAAAGGGGACAAGTTTCAAAACAATTACATCCAAAGATCCCAAAACCTTGACTTAATCTTCATTCATATGGGCTAGATTTAGTGCAAGCACCTAGAGCTCAGCTACTGCTCAAGTATCACCCCACGAGTCACTTGCTAAAACTGCTCTTTGTCTTCAAATTTTTGGATTTAAGGCAGCCAGGTGACATGGTAATCTGGTAAGGCAGAACGGAGAGAACGCAGAACCTTTTTAAAAGGTTTCAGTAATCATATTTGTTGTAGAATACATGTAAAGTGTCCAAACACAAGCAGCATGGCCAAAAAAATCAAGCTAAAAGAGACCGTGGGGAAAGAAAACATTGCAGTATTGAGTACTGAGCCAAAATTGGTAACATGTTCCTGGTGCCTTAGTTCCAGGTATTCTTGAATTCCTACTGTAAAGAGATTCTTCCTGGAAAACCCCTTGTGTTGCAGATTGGCTGTCAAACCAGAATTTTCCTGTTGTTAAACAGATTTGAACAAGTAGAGCACGTAGGCTGCTGGTTGCTTACAGGTAAAGGGTCAGCTGCAAAACAATCCAACAGCGAGGCACATTCAGTGTTGATACAGTCTGCATATTAGCCTCTCAGTTTGCCTGGTGCCAAAGAAATTCAGTGACTGAAGAGATGTGATGCTGCCTCAGAGAACGGAGAGTCAAATAAATCGGAGATCCTAGACGGCTTCTTTGTGCCGTGGATTAGTAAATCTAAAGACTCAGTGGACAGCAAAGCCCCACACATTATTACAGAAGCCTGTGAGTAAGTTGTTCACACTTGTGTCCAGAAGAATCACCATGGCAGTCATTATCAGAAGGTGCATGTAAATCAATGACTTGGGTGCACTTTTTCCGAGAGTGAAAACGTCAGTGTGTTATATAATGTGGTGAAAAATGTTAGCTGGTCAGCCATACTAGTTCACTTTCCAAAAATTCTCTCATGAAATGGGTCTGGTACCCTTTCCTGTTCAGAATTTCCATCAGTAGAGAGCACTGAACACAGAGAGCACATCGGTTCGTACTGAACCGATCACAGTGGGGGGGAGTGGGCTTTATGATGATGATTCATGCAGGACAGTTCAAAACAACCAAGATGGCCACGCAATTGCTAAAAACACCTTGGATCAACAAGTTTTTTTTTTTACACCAAAAAGGACAGCAGTCATTCACCGGCATTCCTATTTCACTGCGCACCATTTTGGATGTCTTTTGTTGATATTAGTCTGGTTGTTGTTCTGCCTACGTCGTTTCTCTGTCATCTGGTGTCCAGAGGCAGCTTCTCCTCCTCATTTCCCGAGGAATCTAGAGGACTTTGATTGATTTTTTTTTTTTTTTTTTTAATAGGATGGCTGGCCAGGCTAACCATAAACTTAATTAGCACACAAAACAGATGGAGTTTCTGTTTTCCTGTGGAATAATAATGAAAAAAACAACAACAAAAACAAAACTGATCCAACTGACTGAGCAATGACTTGGGCCAAGTTCTCAGGAAAGTCATTCTCATCACAAAATATTTTTTCTGTTCATATTATTGTTTAAAAACTGTTTTGAATCACATTTTGTTTTTAGTCAATAGCAGGTTCTAAAACTTTACCCCAAAGACCCACGGTAGCTAAAAATAACTGCTTCATTTGAGCAACACGATCAGTTGCGTTCCCTTTTTCCATGACCGGTTCTTTTTCTACTGTAACACAATCTTTGATGACTTAATACGCTATCTCTGTCTGTTCGGAGATCGTAGCAGTTCTCCGAGGGTCCCACTGTCTTTTTTTGAACACCTCCTAATGTTTGTCTGTGATTAGATGTAACACATGAAATTACTGCACACTCTGTCAAAGTGCCAGTTTATTCTTTTGGCTGAGTATCTGTCTGTCCGTCATAAAAAGCGTGCAGGAGTTTCTAACTTCTCTGCTATAACCCTCTTTCGCGTTACATTGCACAGACATTCCACATCGCTGCACAAAAAAAACATGGAACTGTCGCTTAATAAATCTCATGGAAACACAGCATTCACAACACAGCAACCTTTTCCTTATTTTATATAAAAACAATATGATTTGAAAATAAATATGCTTTACTGTTTTACATAGACACAGAAAACATGTTAATAGCAGAGAAGAGACAGAGAACTAATAATAAAGGCTCTAAGACTGATGGCAGGCAGGATGGAGATTGTTATTCTGATTTAAAATGGCGATGGTGTCATGGTAGTGTATGTTGAGCTGCTAGCAGTAGTTTATTTGTATTTGCATCTTGCACATTGAAAAAAAAAAAACCAAAACAAAAAAAAAAAAAAAAAAAAAAAAACACAGGCCTGCTACTTAAATACTTAAATACAATTTTCTAACACCTACACACAGATATAGCAAATGCAGGTGAACACACACACACCCATTCATATACACACTCACACACGCACACTCACAAAAGTTAAAACTCTACACGGCACCCACACCCTTAGACGATAGGGGCTGAACTGGTGATGTCATCAGTACTTCAGTACAAATGATCCATTTAGGGAATGTTAACAATTGTTTTTTTTTTTTTTCCTTTTCTTCTTCTTTTTGTTTCATAGAAAAGCACATAGAGCCTCCATGCTGACAAGAGCCATCAGTGACCTTACACATGAGGGAGAAAAGACATCTACATGTACATAACACAGCATACATAAATAGACCAAATTAAATATGCGTAGAAGACCGAATACTGTAAAATACTCTATAACATTATAAATTATCTAGAATGGACTATGGCATAAAGGGATATTAGGTATGTACAGTTTCAGAGAAGATGTGTAATCAATGGATTTTGTGTCGAGTTCAATAGCAAAGAAAACTACTTTGACAATCCCCTCTCCTCGAAAAGAAAACAAAAATAATTTAAAAAGCACTTGAAAGATTTCTCAGTACATTATATGAGGCACAGTTTTCAAAATGGAATCAAACTACAGTATAGGATATTTTCAGTGGTTTTCTTGCAAAACAATAAATGCTATACTGATGATCGGTATCCCTTTAAAAGCATATGGCACCACCACTCCAGAGTGTCCTCTGAATGCAACAGTGACACCGTGAACGTACACATCAGTCCTGCCATGTCCTCAGAGGGAACGAAACGATATCAAGCAGAGACAGACCTCCATCAGCTGTCCCATTTGTCTTGCTCTTTTTTTCTCCAAGCGTAAGCGGACGTCGGCCAACAAAAGTCCATCCATCATTTTTGAAAGCAGAGCACACCCATGTCCTCCTTAGTCTCACCCACTGTTTTAGCAGTTAAATATATCTAGAGGTTTTTTTCCATGTTATGACTGAAACCACAGTAGACTCATATCCAGTGAAGTAATTGCATACAATGAATTGACAATAAGACTACACCTGCATCACAAGCCTGTTAGAAATTCAAAACCACATGGCGGCTACTTTGCTTTTAGTCAAATGATGGGTTTAGTTATTTGTTTCTGTAGCAGCATAACAATTCTGTATTCTTTTTTATCTTTTATCATGGTCTATATACACACAGATATACAGAGGGAGGAACCTTCAGTTCAGTCTTTCTCTTTGTTCTTTCTCAGTCCGAGGGGAATGCTTTCCACAGAAAAGAAGAGCTTACGGTTCAAAGGTCAAAGTGCTGTGCTGTGAAATATCTCTAGAATATTCCTTCATCTTGTACATCTGGTGCTGCCACTTCTCTCATCTTCTTGGCTTGTCACATCTACGTGGGGATAAAGAAGAGAAAAGAAAAGAAAAGGAATCATGAGACAAATACATTTTAGCAACAAACGGGGAAAATAAGTGTTTTCTAGTTCTCGTGTCTCACATGTGAACACGAAAGGAAACAAAGTTGCGATGGTGACAGTGAAAGCTGCTAACGTGGCTTCTGTCACTCGATGCTACTGTTAACTGCACACCTGCGATCACGCTTTGGCATTCATTGTTTTTAAGAAGTGGACGTAGCTACCGTGATGTCACCCATTGGTTTGTGGACTGAAATTTTAGAGGCTACATTTCATCATCTGGCCATTGCCATCTTGGGTTTCCTGGAACCCACTGCGACCATATTTGGACATAAAGGTGGATACTTGAAATCTGATCGGCCGATCATATCATGGAAATAGTAAATATCAAATTACTCTCGAAAATACCAGCAGCAAAACTGACAGTGTGTAAGACTTTAGCTAATGATACCATAAAGATGTAAGATGTAAGATGTCTATCTGTAGGATAGCAACTTGTCAGAAGATAGCTCCCCCTCATGAAATGTGCTACACTGAAGACCTGAAAGTGGTAAAAGATACTAATAACTGATCAGGGAAATGTTCACCGTGCTAACAAGTGCTTGTTTGGGTGCAGCAGTCCCAGTGTGACAGTGATTCAAATCAGTGATCTGAAAGACACCGAAGAGCTTCATAGACTTGAGGGAAACCGCAGGCTTTTGTTTGTTTGTTTGTTTCCAAGCCAGCAACACCGTTTTACAACAGACACACTGTATATATAGTTGTACATTACGATAACTGCTGCTCCCTTGTAACCCGTGTGGCTTTATTGCACCACTTTTCACAATGTGGCATCGATTTAATGCTATGGTTTGAAGTAGTAATGATAGTTTTTGTCCCTTTAGGAGAGTAGACATGTAGATGTTATCAGAAGTAAGCGTAGAGAAGGAGATGACATGCAACACGGCTGCACAACTTAAGTCTAAGCCCTTGTTTCCACTTGACGGAAACAAAAATGCAACTGCGGAGTGTTGACAATGTTGACCATGGCCACTCCAGGCAATGTTTGTTTTTTTCCACCCGGCATTTCAGAAGCACCCCAGAAGCGGATCGGGTTCTGGAACGCTGAAAATACGTGAGTGGTCTATTTTTGACATGCGATGGACAGCAAGTCAGACATGGAGACACCATAGAGAATTTGGTTACTTTTCAGAATATAACAGCCTATGCAGTTTGTATATCGTGACATCAACATAACTGGTGGAAGAAGGCCAGAAATCAACCACTGTGAGGATTGCTTTTGATCACATCAAAGTTTTCTTGTGGAGAACACCAGAGAGGACAATGTGTTGAAATCAACTGCAGGAGTTTCGAGAGCAGAACTGAAGTGAAAATCGATAACAACGATGATGCAATCGTTTTTTTTTTTTCTCACTTGGCTTTTTTCTCCCCAAGCTTGTAGAGCTTGGTTGATGATGCGTCCCTCATGAAACACACCCTGTGTAACATTAAGCGGCACAAAAAACAGCACTAAACAGCATGGCGGCAGGCACACGACACAACTCCGTCCGGTGGAAACAAGGGGCAACGAGCGAACTACTGTAGCTGCTACCAAGTTGCAACACAGCTGGATTTTCAGTTAGTTGTGTTATAACAGAAGCCATCTAGATATTCTATCTTGTCCAACAGAAAACTGGAAGGTCTAGTTTGAGTTTAGCTCTAGCAGTAACGCTTACTTGCAGGTCCTCTCGTTGAGCTCTAGCTGGCGTTCTTTACAGTATTCGTCTGTGTGCTTGCAGGAGCACCGGCAGTTTGCAGGATCCTGCACAAACAAACGCTTTCTCTTCTCTGAGCAGTGATCACAACATGGCTCACAGACACTGGACAGACAGAGAGACAGATAGAGATGGGGAGGAAAAGGGAGAGGCAGATTATAACAGTGTACCATTACCACCTAAGACAGGTCGCTCTTAGGTCAACCCTCCAGTTTGCTCCTCCAAGCCACTGCCAAGTTGCTCTGCATGTGACACTTTGGTAGTATTGCACACAGTTTCCCACAGACCAGGCATAAATTCAAGCATTAAACTTACTCCCCACCCCTCATCCCTTCCACATTGATCGGTCCACTCACAAACAACTTGGGTTAGACATGCAGTGAGCAAAGCTTTAGACCAGGTCATGCAAAACAAAATGACATATGGAGGCTTTGAACTGCAGGTTAATGACAGCACACTTGTCCCTCTCACTCTTACAAAGGGTCAACGCTTGATAAAGAAGACTCAAGGGTCTGTTTGGTGCACCGTTAAGAAAAATGTCATTTTATTGAAAGAAAACTGAAGTTTGAAGTAGACATGAGGTTCATAACAGAAGCTGGAAGATGTCTGAATTACATTTCTTAACAAGGCTCAGATATTTCACTGACATCTCAATATACAAATATACAAATGAACATACAGACAAGAATATGTTCACAGTATGAGCAGTGAAGAAACATGAGGTCACCGTTATATTAGTTTTGAATAAAAATATTATTTTTTTTATGGTTTCAGAGACAAAAATAGGCAAACAAAGAAACAAAAACAGTACTTGCCAAACAAACAAAAAAGGGAAAAAAAAAAGGAAAAGGGCAATAGATAGGCATCACTCGCATCTTCATATTACATAAAAAGTACCAGCATCAAGCACAGGACAGCAAAACCAGTTTTTAAAGATGAAAAGAAAGAGGAGAAATGAAGAGACAGGTACGAGACACAGCAAAGCAGCACAGACTCAACACTGAAGACAGGACCATGATTACAATCCTGGTGATCCCAGCACAGATAGCAGAACAGTGAGAGCCGGTCTGCAAGCCATGCTGGTGGATCTCTGATCTGTTTCAGCAGAGGCTTCGGGTTACAGCTAACAGCTGATCTAAGATTTGTTTATTCCAACTTCTTTAAACGTGTCCATCATCGATCGCACAGCTAGCGATCGGACAAGATGTTAGATACAAATCGAACCTCGGCTTTCTGCTGTTGTATCTCGCCCCAATCATTGGTCCCGTCTCATCCACGAGGGGGTGACATTCTTGCAAACATTGTGCTGAGATTAGTCGGTGATTTCGAGAGGCCGAAATGGGTTATGGTTCACTTCTTGCAAAGTGGGATATGGAAAACTCTGCAGCAATTCCCTTGGTTATTGATACAAAAGAAGAATTTTTTCCAAAAGCTACATGAGCAACAACCCCTGGCAAACAGGCCAGCTTAGACATTTTTCTGAATATGTACAGCATGGCTGACGAGACAAAGTTAGGACAATACACGGAAGCGACATGCTTATTGATGTGGTTGACGGGTAAATTAAAATGGTGGAAATTAAAAGGGGCAAAATAGCTCCTCCCAAATAAGCTTAATTATGAGAAGTGCAACACTCAGGTGCAGGTAGGTGGAGAAGGCGGAGCTGACGTACGCATCATGAATTGTTTTGTCACGGTTTTTCTTTCGCTTTCTCTTTTGGCCTTTGCCCTTGCCTTTCCGGGATTTTCTGCAAGAGAAAAAGGAAAACAACGCATAGAAATGCCTGAGAGACTGACGAGAGAGGTGGACTTCTTCATTTAATGACATCTAAAGTCAACAACGGGTGACAGCTTTCCTATTTTGTTTTTTACGATAGCGATAATGGATCAAGCAAAGATATCAGTCATTCAAAAAAAAGTTTCATTTCACTAGATTTTTTTTTTTTTTAACTGACTGACTTCTATGGGGATTACAAGGTGTCGTATCATGAAAGAAGCATCAGACACGTCCCAGTGTGGGTCATGTTTCAATGCTTTCTGTGAGGGTTGAAGTGCACTGGAAGTGCAGAAAAAGAAAGTGAAAAAAGTTTAAAATAAACAAAACTGACCCTTGTAAAAGGGTAAAACAGGCAACAGCCACACCCAAAATTATCCACATCATACTGTTTTTAAATGTAATGACTATTGCACTATGTGAGGAAAATCACTTCATTGTTTAAGTTGAGTTCAAAAGACTTCAAATAAAAACAGTACAATGACCCTGCAGAAGCTGTAACCAATTAATAGTGTGAGGTTTTGCCGTGGGCGGAAATTTCCCAGATGAATTGAGGACAAAAGACTTGGACTTCACCAAAACTGCATCTTTCAACATATCTGGGTCAGCTCTTTAGAGCTGATTCAACTTGTTGCAGAAAAGATTACAATGAGAACAAACAGAAGTGTGCTTATGAAGCGTACATAAGGGGCTAGATGCATAAACGATGTGTGCGCACAACAGCCTTTCGTAACACTCTTCCTGCACATATACCGTTATTTGTAAAGGGAGAATGTGGGGCGAGAACATGCGTACCTCAGGCATGCTTCGCACCGCACGTTTCACAACGTTTCAGCCTGATGTGGTGAAAAATGAAGTTCCCCAAATAAAACACATTTACTAATCTAACTTTTGTCTTTTCTTTTCATTGCCGTGTCCAACGACTTTTGGCTCAAAAACAGAACAAAAATAAATATATATATATAAATCAAATGTGTAAAATATATACACATTCATTCACAGCTCTAAAGTTCAGGCTTGTACGTGTGCACCCAGTTTCACAATGACTGACATTTATAGTAGAGGACCATATACGCCCACCGATAAAAAAAGAATGTCTGGTGCTGGTTTCTGCCTTTACGCGTAGTCTACACACAGTGTTTTATGTATCTGGCCCCAGGCGTGTAGTGCATATAGATTACAATTGCCTTGTCAGATTCTTACAGGCAGAATGTGTCAAACAACATGTCTTAACACCACAATAACCCAGTTTCTGGTCCAAGATCAGGAACATAAATGGCAATAGTGCTATTGTCTTATGAGCTACACACCATGAGGTTGAACCTATTCCCCAAAGCTGGGAACACGCACACCACAGTCCATACGACCTTATATCGAGTTTATATTCGGTCACTATGCATTTTAAAAACTTATTACGCCGCAGCAGGTTAGATCTTTAAAACAGAGGTACCCATGTAATTACTTTTATGGCTGTTTGCTGCCTGCATGCATACCTGAGGAAAAAAGTACATGTAATTCTGCATTATGTTTGGTGCGAAGGCTTTGGAAGTTGCTGGTGCGGTCTTTGCTAATATTGGCACTGTTGGCGCCTCTTTTGAAGCGACCTAATTTCAGTAAGCATTCCACGAGTTTGCGCCTGTCCTTCCACCTGTCCGCCATGGGTTTTGCAGAGAAATACCACACATATGGGCCAGGCAGATTTCAGTTTCATGAGAATATGCACAACTATGAATATAGGGCCTTGAGGGCCTACTTAGTAGTGCTAGTGGCTCTGTGATGTTTTACTTAAGCACAGCAGTTCTTGAAATTATATGGTAATGTTAGCATGTTGATGTTTAGCAACTATCATATTCAACAAGTCCAGCATCTTGATTTAGTGTGTTAGCATGCTCACAATTGCTCATTGCCAATATCGAGGCAGGTGGAAATGTTATTATTTAGCTTTGAATCAAAGCAAATTTGAGCTAATGGCTTTTTACGAGAGGCCAGTGGACCAGGTTATTGGGATTTATATGCGGGCCATAAAAGTGCATACTGAATTTCAGGCCAGTAATGACTGTAACCAGTTGAGATAATTCACAATCAGCTACAAATATTAAAGTAACTGCGACATTAGGAGAAGGATCGTGGCTCATCACAGTCAGGAATAATCCCCTGAGGGCCATGGATGTCAAACGTGATGGAGAATTTTCATCCTGGACAGGACTGACTGAGAAAACTGACTGAGTAGGAGTACCAATGTGTTAGCATGCCAAAAAAAAAAACCCCAAAACCAAACAAAAAAGAAGACTCCAATGGTGCAAAGATATGACCAACTGATCTACAGAAGAGGATGTATGCGGATCAAAACTTCCTCTTTTAATTCTCATAGACCAGGACCAGTTTGTGAGGGGATGTTGACAGATAACCCATTTCACAACCTCAGTAGGATGACTCACCCTGACAAACTCAGAGACCTCTTGAGAGGTTAGCAACCAGTGATAAAACTAACATGAATATATGAAATCTTCAGAAGCAGAAGTTGAATGACCCCAGAACCATTACTTCGTAGAAGCACGCCACCAGAGCCAGACTCATAAACAGTTGATACAAGGTCAAAGAGAAGGTCTCCAAGCTGGGCCTTATCTATATGACAGACGACCTGACATAAAACCAAAATACGACCGACAACAACAACCATGCAATGGAAAACTATTAACGACTGCTCACACAGGGAGGATTAAAGAGCTTTAAAGACTCTGAGACCTGTGACTTGCGTTGCATGGGAAGGGAGGATCACTCAGGCAAGGACCATTAACAGAAAAGTTTAACAGGTCTTCAAAAACACTTATCTACTTCAGAGCAATAAGAAGAAGGAGTTACAGAAGTTAAATGGGGTGTAAACAGGTAAGAAGAAAGGAGAGGAATGTGGAGGTGAGATAGAAAGGGATGAAAAAGGTGTACGGGGAGGACAATGGACCTCATCGAGTGACACTCATTCATTGTTGATTTAGTTGGTATTTGCTATGTTCATCAACTGAGCGCAGCATGCTAAGTCATGCCATATCTGAGATGATCACATGTAGCTTGTCCACTGAGGTTTTAACAAATTAGTGTTTTGTGTGCATCGGTGTGCGTCTACGTTAAGGGAAGCTGTGAGTCAGTAAGAAAACAACAGGTGGATCAATTAAGAGTGTTTAGAGTGGTTTGATGTTGGACAGGCTGAGAGCTGCAGACGACTGAGATTGAGTTTATTTGCAAAGCAATATCAAATCTCAAATCCCCATTGTCCCCCTCCCTCATTACCCCAATCTCCATGCAGAAAGAGCTGTTCTACTCACTTTTCTCTCTGTTCTGTCACTTCTTTCTTTGACCTGAAAGGCAGGAACAAAACAGCATGACATTAGATCACAGTATGCCAATTGTTTCCCGGTAAACAGATACGCATCAAGACCATCACAGACCACAGGCTCATTATCAGCATGAGTGGGCCAAAACTAATCTTCCAAAATCACGTTACATCATCGTCCTTTACCAGAAACTATGATAAAATTGGCTTTCACTTTCAAATGCTTGGCTTAGCGCAAGAAACAGAGCAGTTGGGAAACAAGGAACTGTACACACAGAGGGGTGTGTTCATTGATGGATGCGCACACACAAGCACGTCTACAATAGGAAGCTGTCCGGTTTGTTTCGCTTCATGTCCATGTGACTGCTCTTGCCAATAAGACGGTGTGGAGCAATAAATCTGCTGGCACGATCTACAGGCACTTATTCGCCAATAATGTTAGGAAATTGTGCTGGAAATTGTGCCTCACTGGAGACTGGTGCAGACGCACAGCCAAGTTTCTATTTGATGGGCCTGGAGCAACAACCTTAGATGTCATAAGTGTGGTAGTAAAGCATGAAACTGTACGTACATAAAGATTATCTAGAGGCAACTGAAATTTCTTGGCTTTTATGTATCTCTGTACTGTGCAGTATTTTATCTAATGCCAAGGGCACTGACCCCTTTTATAGTTTTAAAGAAAGTGATCCAGACTTTTTAATTTAATGGATTCCACTTTTGACCGTGCCGCACCTTTTCATAATTTTTAGGGGGAAAATTAAGCTTGATAGCTTATAATGTGCTTTGACACACAACAGATGTATTCAATTATAACTGAAGTGGAGTGGTTTTAACAACAAAATGCACTAAAGCAAGTACCTTAAGTCTCACAGCAGAGGGCCTTAACATCTCCAAATTTCCAGTTAAGCTACAAAATAAACTTTCTCATGGTTTTGAAATGGCTTCGGGCAGGACTCTGCGCTTTCCCGCCTAAAACTTGACAGCAGATAAAAGTGTTAGGCTCATCACGTGTGACTCAATAACACGCTATGCAATGGCAGTTTCTGATATTAGTCTAGTTCAGCATGTTTGAATAACAGAAGAATTCTCATGAAGAGGAAGAGGAAGCTTTTACGCAAGGTTGCATGGAAGTGCACGGATCCGAGCAGTTATGTTTTCAGTTTCTTCAGAAACATGAAAAACGCACCGCTTACTGGCCAGTCTGCAGCTTTCCCCCTACTGGCTTCTCCGATTGTGCCACGTTCTGCTCAAAACCAGTTTGTATTTCATTGATTCCATTGATATGTAATTTAGATGCAAAGCCCCCATATCAATCACAACCAATCACGATTGGTTCGTCCAATATTGAACGTGGAGCATGCAGGTTTGTTGGCCTTGCCTTTCTGTGACTGTAGGTGGCGCTCTGCAGTTTGAAAGCTAAATTCCTCAGCTATTTTGTTGATCTATGATTTGACTCGTGATATATCTAGTAGCACATAAATACAACTCGATTTTAATCAGAGGGCGCATTTAAACAATGTTAAATTGGATCATTATCATTCGAGCTCTGAAACTTTTTTGTAAATATTAAGCAATTTTCATTGTGATGGTGTCCGTTGCTGGAATCAAATTCTCATCTTATAATCTATAAAATGATGCTGCATTTGTAGAATAGTACTGTGTGTTATTTAAAACATCGTCACTGTAACTTTTGTCAGTAGTTTCACTGCTAATGGTAGCATTTCTCATGTCATTTTTGACACCAAAGTTAATGTAAACCATTGTTATGTCTGTTGTTACATGTTTTTCTTATCATAAAGAAAAACAATTAATAGTGAGCTATGGTGACTATACATTATTTCCCAAACTTAATAAAGAGGAAAAAACTTAAACGGAAGTGAATAAACTGATCCGTTTTTGTGATATCATTATGACACACTGAGTCAACACTGTTATCATTATTATTATTTTCAATTCATTGCTTTGACAAACAGACTGGCAACGTCTCACCGCAGAGACACTTTCAAGTTTGAACAAATAAGAGCGGTGACGTGAACGCGGAGCGCTCAGGCTCGGTCCATTAGCCTGTACTTTAGCTGACCCTGCAATGTTTGTTTGCTTTCAAGATCTTCCTGTAATGAGGGAGGATGATGTGCGTTCCCTTCGAGCTGCTGCGTCACAGCTCAAACGTCACTAGAATAATCTCAATTTAGAAAAACAAAACAAACACCAAAAACAAACAAACAAAAATAGAAAACCTAGAGATTGGACAGCGATTAAACACGAAAAAGAAAGAAATACTAGCTCGAGGACTGTTAATAATTCACTTGAGCGGAGTCGTCACTACTTAGGGATGATGATGCTTCCTTTGCTTTATACTGAAATGTGAGTTGAGCTTCAAAGTGTCACCTTCAAGGACCAATAAATGCTAAAGTTTGTCAAATTAAAGATTACTTTTGTATTTAAGTTAAGATTTGTTAAACTGAAATTAAACGTCCAAGCTCTGCAAATGTTTAGTTTAACATAGCTGTTACTCAACTCAAGCATGCATAAGTGGCTCTGAATATTAACTTCAGATCTCACGTTGATTTAATTTTTCAACATAAAAGCTGACGCACAGTTGAGAAAACTCCAAAACGCCATGCAGATGGCTTTTCTTTTTATATCTTAGACAACCCACTAACCCGAGCCTTATTTACTTGAAAGCACTTATCTCTGAATATGAACAAATTGGTGCCATCCGTCACCTGACTTTAACTGAAAGTCATAAATGGAAGTCATGAGACTTCCCAGAGATCAATAACTAAAGCTATCACACCTATGGTATGTAGTTCCCGGAAGGACGTCCACATGCCACAGAAGCTGAGCCAAGGAAAGGAATGAGAATCATTTCAAAACACGGAGCTTGTCTGCTGTGATATGTTCAAACATGCTCAGGGCTTTTTTTTTTTTTTTTTTAAAGTCATCCAGGTGAAAGAAGCCAAGATAAGATGTGCATCTGGGTGATTTGCATCTGTTGAATGTGTCAGGGGCAAACTGAAAACAATAACTTTACATGATGTGTTTGGCAGTCTTTGCTCTGCTTCACAATAGTGCAGTGATTTGCTCTTCAGTGGTTTCGGTGTGTACGTGTACGTGTCCAAGGTGGTGCGTTCTGAGGTTTCTTACCTACACTCACATGCGCTGTGTTCTGTAAAACTCATGTAAATGTCATTTTGTTGCCTTTGGAGTTTTATTCTTTTAATCTGTAAAACAAAAAAATGAAGAGGAGAAGATTTTCACAAGTTAGGGATGAGTAAAAATGTACAGGGAATGAAGAAAAGGACAAGAAAAAAAATAAATCACAGATTTAGTCAACTGTTTTTGATGTTCAGGTGACAGAGTTCTGACTTCTGTGAAAGTCAAGGTTTTAGCCCAAAGTTTCAATCTCGATTGGTCAGACGATGTACTGTAGGAGAGTCTAAACTTATACAGTCAGCTCCTCAGATTTCGAGCCGGTCGGTAATGTTTTATGCCCTGTTCCTTTGATGATTAGGTAGTTCAAGGGGAGGAACCAACTCTTGATTGGCTAAAAAAAAAACAAAAAAAACAAACTACTATTGCATATTCTGAGTGAGGAGAGGATGAAGGGGTGGAGTTGAAAACAACAAGTCCTGTTTCAAGGGAAACATAAGGTGAAGGTGAATATAAAAAACAGGATCTTGTCTGAATGCACTAATGTTACTGAAGAGCTCTGAAGCCATGTACAGTTGGGGCTTTTGAATGGATGAAGCTGAGCTTAAGGACACTAGGAGCTCTCTAGTGTGACATTAGGGCAGAAAAAAAAAAGAAAAAACTTACATACGGCCAGTTAGAGAATCCACATATAATGATTTAACAGATATTTGACGAAAAAAACAAAACAAAAGGTCAATGAAATGCCTGATGTAATATGTTACTTTGCTGACCTCCATTGTAACGTTATAGGTCTCTGTTGGAGTGCATTCCAATATCTCGTCATTGCAGCAGCCGGCACAGCGCTTCAGCACCACGCAGGACGGGATGAAGATGTTGCCCACCTCTTCTGGGTACTCCTGGATTATTTCCACCAGCAGCTCTCGAGGCTGACACAAACTCTTGTTGTACACCTCCCTCAGAGGGATCACTGGGAGACAGAGCGCGCAGGGTTATGAAATGGGACATGGCGGTTTCTGTGACAGTAACACATGCCTAAACAAAGATTTGAACTAAATATTGGCACGGCCACAAGACTCAAAGAGAGGGAAGGTAAACACACGTTTTAATTCCTGTTGTTCCATTCAGAAGCACTTGTCTTATATAAGCAAACGCAGACGGGCCTACTTTTAGAAGCACTTACGTAATTTTTCATTGACATTAACAGGTTCTTTAACTGTACGTCTATTGTGATACCATCAGCTACGCAAAACATAAGTGTCAGCCCATTTATATATTATTAACTTTGTCTTCAGCTGAACAATAGCAGCCCACAGTAAACTGTTTCACCTTTTACCTAACCACTTCGCCCCATCCCTCATCTCTGTCTTTGCGGGAGTTCTGCTCTTAAGAAAGACATTAGCACACAGCGCGAGGACACCTCTGAAACATCACTGAAGCAACCCCAGCCTGACAGCGCTCTGGGAGGCCAAACCAAACATGCTGGGCCTGAGCAATATCATGAACTTCAGCTTATGATTGTCCAAATTAGATTGGGCAACAATGGATTGTGCAAAATGAAATTGTGAGCCAACATGGTGACATTCCTTTCTATAAAAGACCAATTTATCTTCAAGTAAAACAGAAGTACTGCTCAGGGCCAACACATCCAGCAGATTACATTTAGGGGTGAAACTGCTCTCATTTATAATAAACAAATAGAGGACCTGAGGGGTCTGAACTTCTGCACGGGCAAGCTACAAAATCGTCCACTAGGGGGAGGTAATTCCCCTTTAATATTTTGGTAAAATTCAAACCGGCTCTGTCTTCCTGGCTGTGTGCCAAGCACAAAGCCGAGCGCAGACTGTATTCCCACGGTGCCCTGTGGGACACCTACCGTCATGTGGACCTCGTTCTGTTTCCTTCGGTATGTGGGCACTCTGCAACAGAAAAAAAAAAGCATGTTGTTAGTTACAGTAGGTTGTGCAAGAAGTTCGAAAAAAAAAAAAAATCAGAAAAAAAGCCTGCCCATGCCCTTTACTTATCCAGTTGTGCAAAAGACTGTTTGCATTTTGACATTTCTGTTGACTATTGCCAAAATACTAAAACCACAGTTTTAACTTATCTACAACTATTCGGGGGACCCTGAAAGTCAAGTGCTCATTCCACGTCCCCCCTATAAGCATCATACAATTTTTAGTCCTTTTAGTCCTTGTTTCTTTTTCTTTTTTTTTTTTTTTTTAAGAAAAAATTATGTCGGGCAAGAATTATCACAACTTGAGCACAATTAATTGCTCGTATGATAGGCTTAATCACTATATGGCCTACTGTATATGGTGCGTAAGGTCGTGTTTGAGCAAAGGTGCAATGTGCCCAACGAGCTGACTGACGGTCTGCCTCGTCAGCTACGTGGCAAAGTTTCACAAACTTGGGCACTGCTGTGCTGTGTTTTAGTTCCCGAATCGTTACCAAGTGGGTCCACGAACCCCACACTGCAGGCAAAACCCGGATTAATAACCGTTGCCATTAAGACTATTAAGAATTTGAGCCTGCGCGTCACAGGGGGGGGCTGCTGTCACCGCACCAGTGGGACCACGGGATTTTTTGGCAACTTTCCACTTGTTCGTTACGCACAAGGTTCTCTCGTCTTCATAACCCCCCCCCCCCCCCCCCCCCCCCCCCTTACACACACACACTCACACACCCTTTTTCCTTCTCCCCGATTCTCAACGAAGCGCGCGCAACTCGCGCAATACCACGCCAGTGTTGCATGAGACAGTCTCCTGTGGAACCGGCATGCTCTTATAGAGTCTGGGGGGGGGTGGGGGGGGGGGGGGGGGGGATCCATTCTGCCTCTTAATGAAAAGTTAAAACAGAAAGCAGTGGGGTTGTGTGCAGGCTCCACCCCTTTTTGGTGGCGTGAGAGGGTCCGACCTTGTGGGCTGAGAGGACCCCCCCCCCCCCCCACCCCCCCTCCAGCTCCCCCCAAAAACACTATATACTGTATTATCAATGGGAGGGAATCAAACCCGGGCTCTTTAACACAGTGGTGATAACGCAACTGATAAACGAGCGGTTGAGGCGTCATTCTCATACAGCTCCGTGTGGACCGGGTGATTAAACCGTCATTAAATTAGTGGGCTCGTCAGATAGGCGCGATACTACAATCTAGAGGGAGTTCTGTGAGGGATAAAAATCTTGAAAGAAGCCGCAGCCTATATCCCATCGGTGAAAGTCATGGCTCCGTTTTTGGATGTGTTAGAAAAATGATCTTTTAAAGTCCAACCACGTCGCAGGAAAATTATACGCAGCCTCCTCCTGAGATGGTGTGATGCTGTATTTTTTTTTTTTTTTGTCACCTTTGCTCAATGCCATACGACACTTGATTAATGATTTATACGGAATACGGTTTCTCACGCGCCATCGGACGATTATTATAAATCCACGTTTCAGCTATGAGCTCGTGCTTAGATCTGGAAGTGCTCGGTTGAGTTTTAGTTTGAGAACTAAAGCCCGTTCCTGAGCAGTGATCGGTCAGAGCCGGGAGTGAACCTGCTCACATGTCCTGAATCAGAATGGAGCCGCTGCGCCTTTAAAGCGTAATAATCTCTCCAAGGTGGTTTCGGAGCAGGCCCGCAATCAGCTAGCGTCTAACTTCACAACATAATATAAAAAAAAAAAACCATGACTTATGCCGCGTTTGTTGAGCTAAAAACGCACCAGCCCGGAGTGAGTGGGCTCGGCTCGTACGGTGTCAGTTTTGCGTAACGGCTGTTTAAATCTCCCCAAAGCCACTAAACATTTCAGCTCGTTTAAACGCGAGCGGTGACCTACCAGGACGACAGACAAGGACAAGCTACACATTAATGACCGGTGACCGCGGCTTTTTTTTTTTTTTTTTTTTTTTTTCCATTTTTACTCCACATTGCTCTCAGGAAACACACTCACCTTGACAGCTGACAGCGTCAAAAATAATAGTGTCAAACTGTCAATAAAGTTCATCGTGTTGGAAATCCAGTCCAAAAGGTAAAAGAGACGTTTCAAAACTCAAAGCGGCCGATGCGGCGATTTGTTCTCAAGCATGAAGTTTACAATAACAAGCACAAACAACAGGACAAGTGGACCGGCTAAAACTTCTGTGAATAAGGGGCCGGGGGCTGTAAAGGCAAATCCATGCTGGTCCCGACGTCGGAGGAGCGTACAATCCTTTCTGCGCGTTTTTAATTCTCTCAACTGTTACCAACGATCTTCAGGATATCCAGAAACACGAGAATCCAAGACGCGCGACGTCTCACATCGTTCCACAGCAGAACCTCGTTTCTTTGAAAAGGGGTAGCAATCCACATTACAAGAATAATCCCATGCTTGTTGCGCCAGCCGCCTCCAAGTGTCTGTCCATTTGAAACTTGTAGCCTGTTCCTATGTGTAACTTGAACCCGGACCAGGGGAAGGCTGCGTACGGAGAGAGAGAGAGAGAGAGAGAGAGAGAGAGAGCTGGGGGGGGGGGAACCGAGCTGACAGATTCAAAACTTTCTCGATCCACCGTCCCTGCGCGCACAGCGGTTCTGTCTCGACTGAGGGCTGGGACTGCGCTGGTAACTAGGCCTATGCTGTTTGCAGACGTGATTGGATGATCTGGGACGTGATTGGATGTAGGTGGGTCTTACGCGCGAGCCGAAAGTTTTAGCTGCGTAAAATGTTCATTCTCGGCACCAGCCGGTTTATTATTGTATTTTTACTTTCTGTTTGTGTGAGAGTGGGGGGGACATCAACAATGAAACCACTCTGATACCATGATATTTCATAGTGCCCTAAAAAAAAAAAAAAAAAAAAAAAAAAAAAAATCAATCACTCCAAGCTTTTGATCAGTTTCATCAGCTTGAACAGGATGCAGATTAAAAAGTTTTATTACCATGTTTTGATTAAGCTGATTTAAGATTAATTGCGCAAATAATAATTTCAGACAATCTATATATTTTTTTTAAATATATTTGTTTGTTTTTCTTATTGAGAAAAATTAATCTCCTCACAAAGCCGCATCTCAATATTCATTTTCTAAAAAAGATCCGACTCCTCATGTTGGGGTAACGAGCGCCACACCTTCTCATTTCCTCTTCCACCCGACGAGGGGGCAAATATTTTCCAGTCTTGTGGTCGAACCGCGTGGTGCGGCCGCAGTATTCCATACACCCGGTCCAAAAAGACTCCCGGCTTTAGCAGAGAGCAGGGGAGCGAGTGTGTGGCAGGACACGTAGCCTTGGCTACGGCGTGCGTGCGTGCGTGCGCCTCGCGGCGTCGCAAGCCATTGCGAGTCAGGAGTTTTCCCTGCTGGCGCGTCTCGGCCGCGTCGTGACTTCCTGCCCGTCCTGTCACTTCAGCGGCAGAATGGGGCTTTCTGTCCGGCGGCCCGCTCGCCAGAGAGAGGCCACCTGGACGGTCGGCGCTGACCGCGGGCTCTTTGTCCTCCCGATGAACAGCTGAGACATCACTGAAGGGAGAGAAGGGAGGGGGGGGGGCGAGGAGGAAGAGAAAAGGGCACTCCGAGGGAGAGGGGAGACTGTCGGGGATGCAGAGGAGGCGACAGCTTTCCTTCATTTGGGACGTGTCTTTTCCAAAGACAATGACAGAAATGAAAAATTAGGAGAGATAAACGCACATCCTCTTCTGGGTGGTCATTGCCACTTAAGTAATATTAGACACTAAAATACTCTAATAATATCTATCTATCTATCTATCTATCTATCTATCTATCTATCTATCTATCTATCTATCTATCATTAGACCACCTTTGTTTTCTTCAGTTTCTTGTTCATTTTAATGCCTGGTACAACTAAAGGTACATTTGTTTGGACAAACATAACGATAACCACAAAGATTGCTCATAAGAGTTTTAATTTAAGAGCTGATATCTTACCATTTTCCATGGTTTTCTTGATTATAACCTAAATCACTTAAGTTTTTACATAAAAAAAACACTGCTTTTATGCATTCAGTGTTTTCTTTTCTGTCTGTTTTAGTCACATGATGACGTTTAGTGGTACCAGGTATTAAAATGAACAAGAAAGTGAAGAAAAAATGGTGGTCTAATAATTTTTTCCATATTATTATCAGTCCATTTTCTGTTGATATCTTAGCAAGATTGAATGTTTAAGGTTTATAACAGAGCATGGATAGGAAATAATTCATTATAGGTTGCATGTCGGTACCTTAAAGTGGATTTCACTGTGATTGTATTTCTTTTTTTTTTTTGCCCCCTGTTTGCTATTTCATTAGTGCCTCAGTTGATTTTTCCATCAATGTCAACTTTTTTCCTGAAGACAAACAGTCAGACTTTCGATATATATGATAAATAAAATACACTTAAATAATAATGTTTGGCATCTTTACACTTAAAAAAAAACAGAATAAAAAAAAACTATGACTTTAAATGCCCTTTGAGTTGCTGTCTGTGCTCTAATGGATAAATAATCTCATGTCCTTGTTTTATCTCTTTGTTGAATATCTGCATATAGTAGTGATGCCCTCTCCTGGACCATTAGTCTACTGCAGGAGCAGCAATGTTTCGTCTACCTCCTGCACACTAACAAATCGATAGACACCACGGAAGTGGAAAGAGCTGATAAGAGCAGACATAAGGTGGCAGCTATGTTTGCCACGCAGGACTCCTTCTGCTGCAGCCCTTCTCATGCTGCACGCTCAGCGCTACAGTGGAGTCGAAGAAGGAGGCTAAGATTAAGACGTAACAGAGGACAGAACTGAGCCATGATGAAGCAGGAAAGCAGAGAAGCATATAGACAAGGAGGATAAGGACGTCTGTAACCGGAGCGGCGCTGAGAGAAGTTCCTCAGCCTGCTCCACAGGTAAATTGAAGAATAACACTTCAGTTCATTAGCGGTATCACTGAGCTCCTGTTTCTGCTGACTCAGAATGTGTGTGTGTTTGTCTAAGCGCGTGTGTGTGTTCTCAAGTGGGCAAGGTTGCAGCGCAGAGCAAGGTTAAGACACGTGCGTGCCTTTCTGTTTGTGCTGACTCCAAACACATGCACCTTAATGAAGACTTTCCTAAGCGTACAATAAGCAGCCTCCCCTGCATCGATCTGCACATTGACACAGCTTTGTAAACACTATTATGTTAGCAGGAAACCAGGGTGATTCTCGTCTGTGCTGTGGCTGGGCAGCGAGCGTGGTCTAATCCTCTAGCAAACACTCCCCGAGCAGCTTACTTTGTCAGGAATAAGATAGAGGAGTAATCGATGCAGCTGTTTGCAGTGCAGCCAAAGGGTTTAATTTTGTCAACGTTTGGCCATTTTCCATTATGAGCAATCATGCCATGAGGGCCCGTGATCTGATTTCATGCGACCGCACGAGTAGTTTTCCACACAAGTGCAGATCTTGGTCACAAGACTTAGTGACGTTGTTGAGAGGTTGGAGGTGTGTAGCTTGTTCCCCCTGGCAGTATCTATCAAAAAAAAAAAAATTTTTTTAAAAACTGAAAACTGTGGATGCTCTGTCTTAAATCATTACCCCTGGCAACCTTTGACATGTTTTCTATTAAAAGCAATGGAAAACATGCCAAAAATAATTATATGTCTTCAGCTAACCCTAAAGCTTTCAATACACTTCATAAATAATGCCAATTTTTCCTTCAGGCTCCCTTAACAACTAACCATACTCGTAAGAAATAACCAAAAATATCGACTTTTGCACTTGAAGCCTTAATGATTTTCTCTAACATCTCAATTTACCGTTTTTTTTTTCTGTTTGAACTCATATACATTCACAAAGATGCATTTTTCAGGCTCACGTTGCTCAGTCTGCTAATGAGAATTTTTTTTGTCCATAAAAAAGAACAAAGTGATTGAGTGTGCGCGAATGAAAGTCACATTGTTCCATTAATGTATAATGTAACAGAGGCGTTCAGTTACCATGGCGCGATGGCTGGCCGCCATAGTCTTTTATCACCTGGCGCCAAATTACAACATTCTTTTTCTCAACTCCTTACTCACCTCCTTCTTGTCTTGCTCACTACCTGTGGTCAGTCCTGACATGGCTCTTTGCCTCTCGGGCCATGTTCCTGAGAGTTTAAGCTGCTGGTAAGTTTGTGGGAGGGAGTGATTTGCACAGCAAGGTACTTCTGAACGGGTTTTCACAGTTAACCTCTTAACTGATCTCCCATAAATTATCAGGGAATCAGCCTTCAGCGCTTCCTCTCTAACAGTGTGTTTACTGATGCGTGCTCTTTGACGCCATGTGATCTGAGCCATGTGCACAATTAAAAGTACCCGTGGTTGCATGTCTGTGTAAAATGTCTTTGCGAATGCTTGTGTCATTTAGATTAAGATTGAAAAAAAAAAAAAAACGTGAAGACTGTGTTGTCACAGCTGTCAGGGGCATGACGACGCATTAACTGTCACAAAACATTATATATTCAACTGTGTCCAGGGAGACGGCTTTTGTTTCTTTTTTTTATTTATTTTACTCGGTACATGCACATGACATTAGAACAAATTAGAATTATTGCATTGGTTGTAAATATCTTAGCATGACTGAAATTGGACTAGCCTGAATTTCTCATAGTCGGACCAACACGCCAAGATAATGCAGCTTATTTTGGCGTCTGATGCAGTAGGTCGACTGGAAAAGCCCGGTGCTAACAAGATGAAAATGGGCCCGATCCCCATCTATCATGGATGAGTGTGACATACTTTGGTCGGGAAATTGATTCTCTTCAAGTGCACGTAGGAGCCCAGTTTGATGGTGCACTGGTAGGGTTTCTACCTGGTGGTTCCCCTGAGACACACACAGCTGGCCTCAGGTTCTCTGTCGCTGTTGGAATTTGTAGCGTTTCTGCAACTGCGGGAGGGAGAGGCTGGTTCAGGATCAGCAGGAGAGAGACAGTGAGCCACCTTCAGCAGGTGAAGGCTCCTACAGGTTGCTATGCACAGCAACGGGGTTCTGTGAGTAGCCAGTGCCCCAAGCTGAACGACAAAGTGAAATGAACACGTTACGCCTCCGCTATTATGCATACACTTACTTTCATTTTACCCTTCATTTTAGTTTCCACCATCCCATTTGGTTAAGTTTGGGTTCCTATAAGAGGCATGGTTAGGTGTAGGCATTTAAAACTACTAACTTCCCTTAAACTAGAGCTTCCAACTTCTTCTGCATCCCAAAAATCTCTTCTTTTTAGCTCATGCAAAATACAGAATCAGTGCAGGAAAAAAGACAAATAACCCTTTCCCACTACTTCTAATGCTCTGCTGGATTACAGTTTGCCAATAGTATGGGTTTCATAAATTTCCTTTGTTTCTGTATCACGTTTTTCCATGTGACTTAAATAGCTTTGCTGCGTGATTTGCAGAAGTGATGCAACTGTTAAATGCATTCGCCATCCAACCATCCGTCCTCATGCAATGCGAGGTTGAAGCTCTGTGTCATTCTCCTCACATTTCCTATCCACATCTCTACTGTGCACTACCAAATAAAAACAAAAAATGACAAAAAGCAAGCCTAAAAAGAAGAGAATCTTGTCAAATGTCATTCCACTTCCTTACAGAAAACATCTGACAGCCACTTGGACTTCATGCAGCACAGATGACTCCACTCACCACTGATAATGATTGTATAAATCACAAGCCAATAAGTGTCGTGACTGTTAACCTTGCCCAGCTGTGAGGAGCGTGCCGCTCAGAGGCAGCGCACGTCCACCCACTTATTAGGATGTGTTGATAAGCAGAAGCTTCTAGATCAAGTGAGAGCTAAAGTTCAAGTGTTTCAGCGAGCAAGGAAACGACTTCCCCTTTACTTCTCTTGCATATTCTCGGCTCGTTCTTTTTTCCGCCTCTCTACTCTTTACTTGGCCGGTTCCTGTAAGAGAGTTGGGTTTTGTGTTTTCTGCAGTCGAGCAGTTCAAAGAGTTCAGAAGCCGATGTGGTCAGTGAAGAAGAAAAATGAAGGGAAAGAGCGAGAGCGAGGTGAATATAGTGTCCTTTAACCCGACCGAAGGCTAGCCCTGTCAACATTGATCATATTCAAAAATGCTGGGACCAATGCTGAAGGAACACATACTGAGTAAATCACACAGCTGAATCTATTTCTTTCCCCTAATACTGTCTTCTCCTCGTCAAACTGAACTTCACGAGAAGGATGATTATCACTCACTGCTCACATTCAAACATAATAAAAGAGAAGAAAAGAAAAAAATCTTCACTGAACAACACCATTCTCTTACCATGAAAGTGTCTGAAGACGCTGAAGCATTCATCCACCTGTTCTTTCATGTTGTAGACTTGACCAGGCATTGTGGCATTGTTTACTACTGCTGCGTCACAGCAAGAGGGTTCTGGGTTTGAAAGGGTCTTCAGAGGGGCCTTCTTTTTACTGCTGTTCTTTCTTCCAAATGATTAGCTCTTTTGAACTGTCTGTGAAGAAATCCAATTCTTCAGCTTTCGTCAGCACTTTGCTGCGTATCTTGACATGTTACCCGTAGATCAGTGCCATGGATAAGTCTCCTTAGCTAATGCCCGTGCTTTATAACATTATTACATTATTGTTATATACTTTTTGGTAAAAACGAGGTTGAGAAGAGTTAATTCAACCACAAATGTTTAAAACCAAGCTGTCCTAATCTCACTGTTTAGCATATCTCCAATATATATCCATGACTTCGTCCCCCTCAGTCTAAATAGAGCCCAGAGGAATGCAATTCCTCACTGACAGAGCAAACTAAATATTATTCATTCTCAAATGTTCAGCCTTTAAATGGAAGGTGTTTGCAGTGAGTGCATTTAGAGCTTTTATCACTTATAAGAACATCTTCCAGGTGTGTTTGGGGACTCTCAGCTAAAGTAGCTTTCCCTACGTACATGCTATCTTATCTGTGTGTACTTTCCATTGTGAGCCTGTCACAACTATCCCATCCAGCCTGCTGATGGCCACACAAGCATTCTCATAAGCACAAACACAAACAGACACCCACATATTCATCAGAGTGCCCAATTCCTCACAAACGCTGACCTGTGACCTCAGGTTCTGACCTCAGGTTAATTAGCGCCCTGTGAAGCCAAGGTAAATGCAAGCTGATTTAACAGTCCAAACTATCTGGACCACTTTAAAGCAACCACTCACAAATGCAAGCAAACACACTTTCCACTAAAGACGTAGACCCTTCTAACACCATTGTTATACATAGCAAATAATATGAATGACAAGGGGCAGAGGTGACAGATGTGTCTCAATGGAGATTTTAAATCCTTGCAAAAAGCACATGTCTTTAGGTATGGCAATGCCTGTTGGTGAAATGGTCAACTTTTCTGTCCCAGACTTCAGTTTCTCATCTAATATGAAATATTTGCTGTTATATATATATATATATATATATATATATATATATATATATATATATATATATATATATATATATATATATATATATATATACATATATAACTTTTTTATACTTATTTATGTTTTTGCTGGTTCCAGTGACAGCAAGGACAGGATGAATGAACCCCCCCTGACCCTGAATGGACTCAAAGGGGTGTAGAAAATAGATGGATGAATAAACCTTAATTACTTTAGTGATCCCTTAGCTTTACATTGATAACTATATTACTTTTTTGGTTTTCAGTGAAATCTCTGGACAGCTGCTTTCTAAAAACTTGCGATTTAGAGGATAGCCTATAATAACTTTTATCCCATGGATGTTTATCCTTAGCCAACATCATATGTTTAATCTGTCCACATTTACATTTATGAACATTTGGCTGCAACCTGACAGCATTACCCAGGAGGCACAAATCTATCAGATGAAATTAGTGCAAATAATAACATCACTCAACCACTTAAGCTCAAAATTATTCTTACTCTTGGCCAATAATGATTCACAGTCAATCTTTATTTGAAAATAGGTTTTCTCAAGCTGGTAATGATCCAAACAAGTGGGATATATACTAAAATACCATGCGGAGAATGATTCATACGTGAATGTTTCATTAGTCAATGGAAAAGCCTCCATAAAAGCAGTCTGCTGAAAAGCTTTGCCTTGGGCACTGTTGGATTTTCCAATAAGATACAGATTCAAAACATGCAGGAATCGTAGTCAGAAAAAAGAGAGAATAATATTAACAATCTGGAGTGACCCTGTCAGAGATCAGGCCTGAATCCCATCCAAAATCTGTGGTGGGAACCAAACAGCAGATGGCCTAACATGGCTCTTAGGTGATAAACAAAAATAGTAGAGTGTCCATAATCAGAGTGGAGATGGCAACAAGTGTGTTAGCATGCACTTATCATTTTATAATTCATAAAATAATTTTATATTTTTATAAGGGATGCCTTTAACACATTACAGTATCTTACTGTTTTCGCCGATTGGTTCTGTTATTCCTGCCAGATGTAACCTAGTTATCCAAAAAATGAAATACAAAGGAATGGAGACACGATGATGTCAATCAGATGACTTCCTGATGCTACACTATACTGGATAAATATAAACCTGTACTTCTTAATCCTGACCAAATCCTCAACTCCATCCATCCATCCATTATCTATACCCGTTTTATCCTTGAAGGGTCACGGGGATCTGCTGGAGCCTATCCCAGCCATCTACGGGCGAAAGGCAGGGGTACACCCTGGACAGGTCACCAGTCAATCGCAGGGCCAAATCCTCAACTCCATTTGCAGAAATGAAGCCCCAAACTTACAAGGAACCTCTACCATGCTTCACTGTTGCCTGCAGATGCTCATTATCGTTCCACTTTCGAGCCATTCGGCGCTGTAGACAGGTATACACTGGTCCCACTTGTTTCTGCTAGTCCTGAGCTGATGGCACTACTTGACTTTATGTTTCCTTGGCCGACCACTGCGTCTACAGTCCTCGATGTTGCCCATTTAAGAGCCAGGACAGCACATCTTGACACCTCTGTCTGCTTTGAACTCTTTGCCTGGGAGAGCCCTTGCTTATGTGGTATACTGACCTTATAGTTCGTGGCATGCTCACTCTGCCCATTATGTGCGACCTGTGCCATGAAACTGTCTTCCACAAGCTCATCTTGGCAGCAGAGTTTGGCTGTTCCTCACCGTTATTCAGTAAACCTCTTCCACAGCTGTTTCTGTTTCACTTAATGACAGTGTTTCAACCTACATGTGAAATAGACGGCCATTAGCACCTATTTGATATAACTCACTAGTCATACACGTGATCGTGATCTGACAAAACTTTCTCTGTGAAAGTGTAAATCCAGCTTCTGTTTCCTCACATCTTAAGAGAGTTACTCTTAATTTAAGTTTGGAGCTTTGATATTGATCTGGATGCCAAAACCACATGAAAATCTCCATCAGACATGCTTGCAATGAATCACAGTACAAGTATTCAAATCTTTGAGTTCTAAAGGGCCTTACCCACAGTGTGTAACACAGTCCATGATTGCATCATAACCCTCTTTAT
Source organism: Hirundichthys speculiger (assembly GCA_018398805.1). Taxonomy (NCBI): domain Eukaryota; kingdom Metazoa; phylum Chordata; class Actinopteri; order Beloniformes; family Exocoetidae; genus Hirundichthys; species Hirundichthys speculiger. The sequence goes on along the minus strand of JAGFBZ010000771.1, from coordinate 1,221,416 downwards.
GCATAAACTGGCTGTGTAAACTTCACTGTGTTATGATGCCCCACCTAATGCACTTTGAAACGCTGTAGTTGATGAATCACATGGGAGACAAATGTGTGTTTGCAACTGTGGATTTTGCTGAAACATGTTATATTGCATTCAAGAGGCGAGGTGGAATTCCATTGTATTAGAAGCATGGAAATTAACTAGCAGAGGCTGGAGGCAGGAATTCACCACCTTTCCACCCCCTCACCTTCTAGAGAAAGGTATTCACAACATTCCTGAGCACAAGAGTCTGAGATTATAATACACAGAGATTCAATGTGAAGTCCTTCACATTCACATGCAAACATGAACACGTACAATCAATCCACACCAAAAACCACAGTCTACAGGGAAATGCTTTACACAGCGCATCATACAGAAACACTTTCATGCATACAGTGTATTTATACGTGCTCCACAAACCGCTTTCTTTCACATAATGTTGCATTCAACTGCAATAATATCCCACTTATCCTTCCCAGCAAGAAGTTCAGCCCTCAATCTTCATCACAGCTTGAGCACTTCCTGCTGTTAGGACCGTGGAGGCCATGTACTAAGGGAGGAACCGTGCAATTAACACTAAACATGTCATCGCACAGTACAGTTTTTATCCTCCATCAAATGTAAGAAGTCATCCTGTGTGAATTTGTGTCATAAAAAAACATTTGCCCTAGTTGAAGAGAGAGACTAGCTACGTTTCACTGACTGCTGCACGTCATGGGAGAATTCATGCATACACACACACAAATAAACACACACAAACACGTACATGTGCGGGTATTATAAGGAATTAATTTTTTCTAAAGGGCCTGAGCAGGGCAAGATTTCCAGTCCTCTTAAAAAGCAGAGTGTAAGCATTTCCACTCCAGAAGTTAATCCTTACTTTTCTATAATTTCCTTCCTTTTGTACTGATATGTAAAGCAAAAGGAAAAATTGGATCAAGAGACTACAATCTTCGTGAGATGTGTGTTTGTTTAAGAGGGTGTTCAAGTTTGAATTAGAGGGAGTCTTCCAAAAAACAAGACATGTCACAACCAATAGAAGTTGTAATAAGTAAGAAAGTAAAACTAACAGTTATCCTTTAAAAAAAAAAAAAAAAAAAACAAGCCACGATATGATCCCTCCTGGATCATCTAAAGTGACAATAGGTTATTATGTTTGAAAAGTCTTTTACTTAATAGATGACCTTCGATCGAGACTAAAGATTCTCACCCATACTAGAGGGATTGTGGAGATAATTTCATTTCCACGTTTATTTCTTATGAACTCCCACACTTTTTGCTTAAGAAGTCTGCTCGGTCCAGACGATATGCCTCATGCCCTGTTGGGAATAATATCTGCTCTGGTAGTTGGGTCAGTGAGTTAAAAACGATGACGCTGTAAACTGTAACCTCTTGTTATGCAGTGTAATTTTACAGCAAAACACATTTGGTTGTGGTTTTCCAATCCTTTTACACTGAATTCATCTTAGTCATAAAAAGAGGGGGGAAAAAAATCCCTTGATGCATTAGTGACACTGTTATGCAATCTAATTAAAAACTTATTTTACTGACCAAAATAATTAATTTCCCCAGAGCTGAGCGTCTAATAAAGATAATGTTCCAAGTAATTGCTGGAAACAACGTAAGACTAAGGCTACATGACACGCAGTCATGGGATTTGCACAAAAAAGAGACAGGAAAGCCAAAGGGGGGTGGGAGGGGGGAACAAGAAAAAAATATTGCAGACACCCGTCAGAGGTCAAAACTAGAAATGTTAGTACAGCAGATTCATTTCTTCACATTTACTTACTTGGACTTTGTCCAGTTGCAGAGTAGGAGGTGCTAATACACAGCTGTAAACATGCTCATGTACAAAAGACAAGTGCATTATAAGACAGGTTCTTCAGATAAAAGGTTACAGATGGATAAAGCTCTTAGAGAAGCAATATGACATCCACCGCCATAACATCAGAAATATTTATTATTGAGAAAGCCCTCCCCATGCTTCTAAAAAAGCTCTGACCAGTCAGGGTCAGTGTCTAGTACTGAAATAGAGGGAATGGATCCTCTGGGCCCAATATGTTGTGAGGTGGGGTCTCTGTGAATTGGGCCTAGTTCTCACATATACCATCAACGTCAGCCAAATTGGTATCTGGGGAGTTTGGAGACCAAATTAACAGCTCAGACTCTTTGTTGTGTTCTTTGAACACTGTCTCAGGAGTTTGCAGAGGGACTGACCTGCTGAGAGAGTCAACGACTGTAGGGGCTGATGTTGCTGTGTTGGAGGTGTGACTTAATGTAGGAGGCAAGTGTCAAAATAACATTCATGTAAATGCGAGGATGCATAGTTGTCCCAGCAGAACATTGCATGATAACAAAATTAGCAGTGTTTACCTGCGCTGCTTGTCAGTTGTTCTGGCTGATCTGTGTAACTCCCAGTTTGTATGTATGCATACTTTGACACTTTTAACTTTAAAATGATGCATGTAATGCTTTTCCTGACTTTCAAAGGTTTGGTGTAGTCTTAAACTGTCATATAGCCAGTGTTTAGTTTGTCAAGCTATTAATTTAAGAGGTGCACCACTGACTAAGTAATGACTCAAAGTTTTGAAATCAGTCATACCAGGATCTCCCAGAGATTGATTTTTGATTTATGACTTTCTGCTTAGTCACGCATTCATTTCATTTGCATATTGGCCCTCTAAGCTCTACGCACAGACCAACCCAACTCATGCACCTATCCCTGCGTAAGGTCAGCCTATTCTTCCTAGATGATTCAGTCCAATTCTCTCTATCGCTGTGGCAAGACATGACAATTCTGTGTTTGTGCTGAGAATTGCCCAAGGCCACTTTTTTTTCTTTTGGCACTAGTGGCCTATATTTACACTATGTAGGGACAGAGACAGTCACTCCGTATTTTGACATGCACAGTTCAGTTGAGCCTACACTGATAGCTGGACTAGGCCATTTAATTTGACTCCTTTTTTTGTTTCATTATACAACCATGCGAGTGCAGTAAATTTACCAACCAAAGAATGCCAGCCTCCATTACAATAGGCAGCGATATGCATGCTTTCAGCTTGTTAGTACTGGACTTTAATACTTTTCATACCTCACACCAAAACTGTAACGGGCGCATAAATGTACCTAGAGAGGTGGGGACTATATATGGACCGGAGGTAGGGAGGCTTGGTGTGAAGGAAGTGAAAATAAAGTTAAGTAAAGAACATCCAGATGTCTCCCATCTGTAATGCTACAGTATGCATGAGCATGGCATGTTACATGGTGTCAGAAGAGTACTGAATCCTGTCTTAGAAGATCGTTCAGAAGAAGTTGTTGGGCGAGTCCCGCGAGTTCCGGTCGTCGTGAAGCTAAGCTAACGCTAGCCTGAAGTTAGAAACTGAGTGCAGTAAATAGCTAGTTAGACAGATGGCGAGCTGGAGCGTGTTGGAACCGAGTGAACCAAGTGAACTCATTGGTTTATGCTATGGGCGATAAAGCTGATGACGTTTTGGACACGCCGGGCTTAAGTGCTGCAGACTTACAGAAGTACACGCCAGTAAGGGAGGCCTTTGATAAGTACTTCATTTGCAAATATAATGTAATATATGAACAAGCTTGTTTCAACAAGCAAAGCCAAGAGCCAGGAGAATCAGCTGAATCCTTCATCTCTGCAGTTTATAAACTGGCAGAGCACTGTCAATATGGCCCTCTGGGGGATGAGATGATCAGAGACAGATTGGTGGTTGGGATTAGACATCACGGCCTGTCTGAAAAGCAACAAACGGACAGTGAATTAACTCTGGAAAAATTCATCACCACAATAAGACAACATGAAGAAATTAAAAAAACAGCAACCTGTAGCTAGAGAAACAGATACTACAGAACAGAAAGAGGCAAATGTGGACTTATTGAAATTCAAGAAAAAGTCACACAGAAAGCACCAGACAGGGAAGACAGCCTATGGAAAAGGACAAAAAGGTTTCCAGAAAAGACAGAAAAACTGTGGACGATGTAAAAAAGGACCAGCACACTGCACGGGATGCAGAATGGAGAAAATGACCAAGTTCAAGTCAAGAGAAAAAAAGAGGACACTTTGCAGCTGTTTGTAAATCAAGTAGAATAGATGCAGTGCTTGAGGAGGAGAAGGAGGACACTCTTTTGCTGGGAGCGGTGTCCACAAGAAAGAAACCTAAAACATGGAAACTGACAGTGAAAGTGAATGGCCAAGAAATTACCTTCAAGTTGGATACAGGGGCAGATGCAACAGTCATCCCAAAAGAATGACCTTTGACTTAAAAGAAGAATTAAAAGAATGGCACGGCCCACTCACCAAAGCAACAATACCATTGTGTGGGCTCAGCAGTGAACCCCTAAAACTGAGACGTCAGTTTTATGGAATCATGGAATATGAGGATAGAACAGCGACACAACCAGTGTATGTGGTACCAAGACTAGCTACTCCCCTGCTTGGTTTGCCAGCAATATCAGACCTGAAGCTACTGCGTTTAGTCAACAGAGTTAGAGAGCTGGATGCCGACAAAATTTATCTGAAGGAGTACGCCAAGCCCTATGCATTGTTACAGCCACAACGTGTACCTCTATCATTATATGACAAGGTCAAAAAGGAGTTCCAGAGAATGGAAAAAATGGGGGTAATTATGTCGATCGAAGAGGCCACAGAGTGGTGTACAGGCACAGTCGTAGCACTAAAACCCAAAGACAAGATCAGGATCTGCTCAGATATGACCCATCTGAATGGGTAAGTCTGCAGAGAGAGACATATCCTGCCAGCTGTTGATGACACCTTGGCAAAGCTTGCAGGGGCAACCGTCTTTACAAAGCTGGAAGCTTTGGGTGATACTGCTAAAAGAGACTGCCGTTTGGGATTTCATCTGCACCTGAACACTTTCAAAAGAGGCTGACACAGATGCTGACAGGCCTGGAAGGGACTGTGTGTCATGCTGACGACATCCTTGTCTTTGGATCAACGCAAGAACAACATGACCACAGACAGCATAAAGTGTTGGAGCGGCTCCAGGAAAAGGGGCCTGACGCTAAGTAATGACAAGTGTCAGTTTGCAGTCGACAAGGTTTTGTTCCTGGGCCAGATTGTCAGTGCACGGGGCATAGAGGCGGACCTCAGCAAAATTACAGAGATGCCCACACCCAAAGATGCTGCTGATGTGAAAAGGTAAGTGGGCATGGTTAACTACATGGGAAAGTTCTCTCCAACGCATCGCAGAGCTTACACAACCACTACATGACCTACTCAAGACAGACACTGACTGGGTGTGGGGGACTGGCAGCAAAGAATGTTTGACGAGGTGCGTAAGGAACTGAGCTCACCAACAGTTCTGGCTGAGTACTGCCTGAACAAAGAGACAACAGTTGCAGCAGACGCGTCCTCATTTGGGTTGGGAGGATTTTTGTCTCAGAAGCAATCGTCTGGAGAATGACGGCCTATTGCCTTTATATCACGCAGCATGACAGACATAGAGCGCAGATATGCCCAGATAGAAAAGGAGGCACTCGCACTTATCTGGGCGTGTGAGCGTTTCCGGTCTTACCTGATAGGGATGAACTTTCTGATACAGACCGATCACAAGCCTCTCATCTCTCTGCTAGGCACCAGAGCGCTAAATGACTTGCCACCTCATGTTCTGAGATTCAGGCTGTGACTGCTTCTCTTCACATACAAGATAGAACATGAGCCTGGAAAGAAGTTAATCACAGCGGATACACTGTCCAGGGCACCAATTCAAGTTCCGCTTACACCAGAGGACAAGCAACTGGAACAGGATGTGTGTGTCCATCAACCTAATAATGGAGCACTTGCCAGTGACAGAAGAGAAAAAAGCTGAAAGCTGCAAACAGGTTGGCCACTAACAAGAAAAGCTCTTCCACATCAACTGTAGCAGTACTGGCAGTATCACCAAGACCCGCTAGTTGCAGGTGGACTACTGATGGAAGGCAAAAGACTCGTCATCCCTGCCATAATGGCAGAGGAAATGCTCAACAAATTACATGAAGCTCACCAAGGCATAACAAAGTGTGTCGGCAAAGCACAACAGTCTACATGGTGGCCAGGTCTGACCAAACAGATTAAACAGAGAGTAGAAAACTGTGCAATCTGTGCGCATGAGGCTCAGAAAAGCCTAAAAAGCCGTGGCAGCGGGTGGCAGTGGATCTTTTCCAGTGGAACAATGGTATGTACCTCGTAGTTATTGACTATTACTTGGGCTACATTGAAATGGCTAACCTAACCACCATCACCACAGGCTACGTGACAGGAAAGTAAAAGTCTATTTTTGCATGTCATGGGGTACTGGAGACTGTTATCACAGACAACGGCCCCCTGTTCTCTCCCTAATAAATACATTCATAAAATATTATTCATTTGAATTGAACTGAGTTGGATTGAACATGTGAAGCATTACTCCCTCCAGTTATTGCCGGCTATGTTTCCCGGCATCCTGCACACACTTTGAAATAGCCTGAGGACCATTTTGAGGACCATGATGTAGGTTATTTCAATTTGCTGCTGTGTCTTTATCAAAGATACTATTTGCCAGTTTCCACCATCCATTACAGTACAGTTTGGAACAGTACAGTGCTGAATTATTTGTGTAGGTTGACAACTTTTTATGATGTTTGATTATCAAAGTTGTGAGCCTTTTGTTGGGTTACCAAAACCAGTGGTACAGTACACTTAAGGTGGAACAAGAAACACTCCAGTCACTTGATTGGTTCAGGATAATCTAAACTCAGTGATTCACCAAGTATTTTCGTGAAAAAGTTCATCTTCTTCTTGCTAAGAAGAAAGAATATGAAGTGCTAGATATCCTTTGCTCTTGTCCTTTCTGGAGTTGGACTCATCTTCCTTAACTTTATAGACTGGAGACAGTGTGTTGAATGGGTCTGATGTTGCGCTGTTATGCAGCAGAGGTAGCTACAGCCACCTGGATAACACATCTGGCAGTGGAAACACAAGGTGGATAAAGGCTTACTGTTCAAAACTGTACCATATTGTCCCAAACTGAGTTGTACCGCTAAATAAAATGTGGCTCATGGGACACTGAGGATGGATGCAGAAGGCAGGTTTTCATTACCAGGTGTCCAGGCTAGGTTAACGAAGCCTTGATTAGGGCATGTGGCTATAAAACCAGGAACCGGCCCAAAATGAACTACTTTGGGCCTGAGATGAGAACCCGCTTTGGAGTAGGCACTTCTACCCTCAAAAACTCCTGGATGTTGACTTGATGCTAATTTGGTGAGCTGTAAGCAGGAAATGACCTACAGCCCTCTTGATGTTCCCTTTGAGCTTGAGTCTTCTTTTCTTAATAAAATAAACAGAAATTCAGCAACCATTTCACCTCCTTCCATGTTGAGCTCATTGTTCTAATTAGCTTGTCACACCTAAGTGGTGTTGATGCTGTGTTGAAACTGTAGCAATCGAAACTGTCAAAGAGGGATTACATAACTACCAAAGGCCAGATGATCCTTCCAAGGTCTTATACTGGAGACGTTGGCCTTGTTACAGCTCACACCTACAAGGTTACTCTGGATCCCTTCTAATAAAAGTCAGCATATGTTGTGCAAATAAACAATAACGTGTTGCAAAGAACGGTGTGAGACTTGGAACATCTCAACTACACCTAATGTACATTTGATAAACATGACATGCATGAAAACAATGTTTCACCTCCCCAGCACCAGTTTGAAGAAAAGACTAAGACCTACAGGATCAACAGCTGAGCTCTCCAACATGCTAAGTAAAACAGCATGTTATGTAAGTCATCATTAAACTGGGAAGCACAAACCGTCTTATCTCATTTGCTCTCACCTCCAGTAAGGACACAAGCTAAAAGAAAGTAGCATGTACAGCAGAGCATGTAAGTGATTCGATCAGATTAGGTAATTAGGTTGTACATCCTGCATGAAAATCCTTAGCAAATAAGTATTATTTATCCTTACTTAGAGTTTCATTTATTATTTATCCTCACTTAGTAAACAAGCCATGTCAGGCTGAAAATGTCTATGTATCCTCAGTCACATTGTCACAAAAAAATGGTTATGTCAGTTGCAAAAGAAGGCACTGATAATTGTTTCTTCAGATCACATTGCGGCAATTTTTCAGTTGCAATATCCAGCATTGATCTCTGTCAATAGTCACCCAGTCTCTATTTATAATTTACTCACGAAAAGATAAAAATGGGGGTCTAATTTTAGGTTAACTCTTGAAGTTAAATCTTCAGTCATATCTGTCAGACCTGTGTTAAGATACATGGAGTAAAGGGAAAAGAGAACATTGACAGCAATTTATAGCCTTCATTAGATGAGGATCACCTAAAGAAAACTGCTTTGGGGGCTGGTAAGGATGCTGAGCTTTGCTCAAGGCTACTTCAATGGAGATTCCTGCTGAGAGAGGAAAGTAAAGAAACATGATCACTACTCACACACACGTCTTCTGATGCCCCAAGGGCAACACTCCAAGGCTGAAGCGCTGTCATGTCTCTGTCTTAGTTTTTACAAAAAGAATCAAGTGGTGAAAGCGACAATTTCCTAAGTCTCTTTGTCTGTTTGAATCTCTGCATTACTACAAAACCACCTCATTACTGCTGCATTTGTTGACTCTTACGGTATCCTTTTAGTGTTTCTAATGTGAACATATTCTTAAGAATTCATATGGTAAGAGCCTCATTTGTTTATATTATTACTAGAACCAGCACTCTAGTGCCAGCTGCACATTACAAAAATTGGCCCCAGTGAGTGAGCAATTTGCTGGGAATTGTATGGATCAATGTGCAATTATCTGTGTTCTTTCTTATGAAACAATAGGCCTGCTTTGTCTCTCTGGCAAATCATCAAAAATTATGTTGGAAATCTACACAAGTTCACCACAAAACTCGTTTGATCTTAAACAAGGTCAAATAACGTTAAACACGCGGCAGATGTTCTTTGTGAGAAAACAACACCGGAGAGGGAATATATGCATACAGTTTGCACAGAACATGTGTAATTGAAAGCAGAACTTTGCAGTGTGTGTGTGCATGTTTGTGTGTGTGTATATATATCCACTTTCAGGTGGCTAAATTGCCTCATCTTTGTTAGCGCTGCTTATTTCGCTGCGACTGAATGCACAGACTGGTAGTGAAACCCAACACTTGCTTGGGGAGAAAAGCCTTTCCCAAACTTCTGGCTTGATTTCTTTACGAGTTGCAGTGTCACACTAGGTGGGCCCGCACGCTGGGGAGTCTGCAAAACCTGACACCGAACACGCCAAAATGAGCCCACGCCACTTAAATTTACCCAAAGAAATTAAGACGGTGTGTTTTCTCAGCGCAGAATGCCCTGGGTTTTAATACAGCAGATGTAAATCAAAGGAGGAGAAAAGAGGCAAGGAGGGAAAGTGGAGAGGATGGGACAAAGATGACCTCTGTTCGTGAGGGAGGGTTATTTATGCGAACAAGGTGAGAGATCGGGCTGAGGTTATGAAAGGCTGATTTCTGGTGTTGACAAGAAACTTTGACATTTTTCATAAAACTTGAGTTTGTTAATGACCAAGAAATGCATGTCAAAAAGCTCTGGCTTCCCAAGAGTATTTATTTAGCTGTTCCGATCATATGTGGAATGTAGTGTTGATGTGAGAAATGGGTTTTCAGATTTTCATTACATTTCCTGTGAACTTCTGAAACCCCATAGATAAATAATTTCATTTGATTTATAATTTTTTTTTTTTTTTTTCCATTTTTGAACAAGCCTGATATGAAACATACATCTGCAACAGAACTACATTTCTACTCTGCTTTGAGTGAGGCACGTGTAACATTTTAAACCTTTTCACAGAAGCTGGGTGGGTCTTGTTGTCCCGGAAACCTAATCTCTGGAAAATCTTTATGGTTTAAGTAGCACAGAATCCTAACAGATTCCATGCATCAAATGAGTTACTCTGTGGTAGCAGTCTCACATTTTCACCCATTAAGAGCAAGCTGACTTGTGCTAAATAAGAGACTAACTTGACTCATCAGATGGTTTGTTTTACAGGCCCATATCCAAAGTTCCCACAGAAACTGTTTGGAAAAGGACAAGTACTTTAAATAGGAACACCCAGGAAGAAATTGGATAATATATATATATATATATATATATATATATATATATATATATATATATATATATATATATATATATATATATATATATATATATATATTAGGGCTGTCAATTTCTCAAAATAATTAATCAGATTAATCGCATGACTGTCAATAGTTAATCATGATTAATCACAAATTAATCGCATATTTTTATCTGTTCTAAATCTACCTTATACAGATCTTTTTCAAGTTGTATTACTCTTATTAATACGAGTCCTGACTAGAACCAGGAAATATGACCATATTAGTCCAGTCCTGAGGTCTCTGGCTTCCTGTCACTCAGAGAATAGACTTTAAAACAGCTCTACTTGTGTTCAAGTCTCTTCATGGCCCCAAAGTCCATCTCTGACATGTTAGAACCATATGAACCAACCTGGACTCTGAGAACCTCAGGTAGTGGTCTCCTGCTGGTGTCCAGAGTCAGGACTAAACAAGGTGAAGCTGCATTTCAGTTTTATGCTCTCCTAAAATCTGGACCAGTCTTCCAGAAGATGTGAGACAGACCTGAACTCTGACAATGTTCAGATCCAGACTGAAAACAGTTCTGTTTCGATGTGAAGATGATGACTGGAAGGATTTTATCTGCACTCTTCATTTTTAATTTAATTAATTAATTTTTTTATTAATTAATTTTATTTATCATTGATTATTTTTATGCTTGTATGGAATGATTCTATTTGTCTTCTTGTGATTTTATGCATCTGTAAAGCACTTTGAATTGCCTTGTGTACGAATTGTGCTCTATAAATAAAGTTGCCTTGCCTAATATGAGAGTACACAAATGCTTGCCTTATGCAAAACAAATCCATGTTTATTTATTGCTACAATGCCAAATCCATTATATATATTATATATATATATATATATATATATATATATTTACTCAATATTTTTCTCTTATGTTCTTCATACAGAATATTTTCGCGGTTTGCTTCAAACGGGGGGGGGGGGGGGGGGGTTCTCTGCATCCGCGCTCTGATTAGCCGACAAGTGATATTTCAGTAGTCGGGACTCCGGTGGTAACTAAATTCACATCGACAGCAAACACAAACAACATTTATCTTGTGGAGTTAGCCATCAGGCAAGGTTTTGAAGCTGAACTTACCATTCAAAATAGTATCTTTTGTATCCACGGTTTGTTTACGTCTGTCTGTCTGCGGCATGGCCGTCGACGTCAGTGCATGGCTTCCTGTTTTGACAAACTACGGAGGACTACAACTACGGCGGGGCCCGAGGCTCATTAAACCTACTCTCCCCTCTACTATTGTACATCAAACGGCCAGGCGCGTTAATCCGCGTTAAAAAAATTAGTTGCGTTAAAATTATTTTGCGTTAATCACGCGTTAACGCGTTAACTTTGACAGCCCTAATATATATCCATATATTGAAGACACAATCAAATTCCACCAATCAGATGAACCAAGTGGAAGTGCATGGAAACAGTCATTGTTGACACCTCTAACATCTTTCCATGGCAGATGTCAAATCGACAATAGTCATTCACCAGCATTCCTATTTCAATGCACAGCATTTTGGATGTCTTGTTGATATTAGTCTTATTGTCAATCTGCCTATGTCAAATTCTCAGTTTCTCTGATAGGTTGTATTACTATCCAAAGGTGTCCAGAGGCAGTTTCTTTTGTCGGTAATACCCACTGGAAATCAAAGACAAATCCAGAGGAACCAGACTGATTCTTTGTAAAAAACATGAGCATGTCTGGGGAGGTCTGCTCATCAATCTCTTTAATAGGAACACTTGTGAAATCTAATGGAATCCAGTGTAAAATCTTAGTCATAAATCCTGCTTTTTAAAAAATATGATGAAATTGTCAAAAACTTGCACGAATGGAGCAAAATATCAGGACTGTGTATTACCATTGGGGATCACGTTCAAGAAACTCCTATCTTGGAGATGGAATCTTATGTGTGAATATGTGATGCCACATCGTTAGCCCAGTGTTGTACTTTTGCAACATCGAAAAAAAAAGAAATCCCTCTGAATTATGTGTAAATACAGGTTCAATGCTTTCTTAGAAATAGTTGAAATTGATCCAAGTAAGAGAAGAGAGGAGTCAGTGGAAGACCGCTCTGTGTTTTGAGCTTAGAAGTAGCTGTTGTTCAGCCTTTAACATTATTATTTGTCCACCAAAATATTACAGTAGGATGTAGGATATTGCCACATTCGGTCAGGAATACTGTAGGAGGCGATTTCCAATAAGTGTTGCTTTTTTCAAATGGTGAGCCACAGAGGAGTTAAACATTATGTTGTCCTTATTTGGAATCCCCTTGTCACGTTTCTACCTAATTCACTTTCTCATCTTACACCTCATTTAGCAGCCTCTGTGTTACTGCGGCTCTTTCACTCTCACTCACCATCAGTATAACAAAGACTACAATGAAACACCATCTACACACCGATCCTTGTTTCTCTTTATGTCCTTTTAAATGGCTGATTGCCTTCAGTCTCATCTGGCTGCCAGACATAAAGCAATATATGAACCCATGTTCCCTATCACCCTTCATCCGCTTGCTCCCCGAGGCTGCAGCAGTAAATCTGAGCACGCCGCTAACTGTCTTATCTGATGTGAATACTGGTTGCCTCTGGTTTGCCCAGGCAGAGTTTTAATGAGGATGCAGACACCCACATTGGCTTTGTGTGGCCTGCTTGCAGACTTAACGATATAATACTGCTGTCTATAAACCTTCGGAAGCCATATGATTACCTCGCTGCAGGAACAGTGGAGTAGATGAAACTGACTTCGGCTATTGTGAGAGAGTGAGCGAGACAAAAAACAGTACAAAAAGCTACTCTCATTACTCTACTTGATCAAAAGGAAGGTGATTTCCTGTCTGTGAGGTCTCTGCGTCAGGATTGCAAACTGGATTGTGGTGTAAGGGGAGATGAATTCAGTGGTTTTACTCCATCAACTGCTGTAAACAAACACCTTTTCCGACCACAGGCGATTAAAGTCCAGCAGGAACGGGCTTCTTCTTTCCAGATGGAGAATAAGAAATGCGGGTTTCAAAAGCATTGAAGTAAGGAGAAAGTCCAGAGTTGAGATGGGGACAGAGTCATTGTCTTAGATGGTTTTCCGCTACTTTCTGTCCTGCTGTCACATTCCCAAAATTCCCCGAAGCTCAAAGTGCCCTGCCACCAAAGGTAAATAAAGCAAAAGAACCTGATTTAAAAAAAAAATCAAATATTTACATATATTACCAAATAATGGATATATTTTGTGTACATGATTTTAAAAAAAGTTTAAATACAAACTTTCTTTTTTTATTGAATTCAGCTAGAATTACCTACCTACAGTGTAGACAGACTGATATGCTCTGTTCATCATCCCCTTAATCTTGTTCTGATAAAGGGTTTTAAAAATTGACAACTAACTGCGTTTCCTCACAACCCTTTCATATCTGATTCTTCTAATAACCTTTGAGTTTAGATTAATAGAGGCGACCTGAGTACCGTAGATTATGACATGTAAAGGGGAGCACGCGCTCATCCGGGCCTTTGCTGACATGAGCTTTCCCTGCTCTAGTGCCTTCTTCTGGCAAAGTAAACAGGATCACCACTCGTGCAGCAGTCAGTGATGATCCTTTCCTTGTGGAAATGATGAGGACATAGCCTGGAGTTTCTTAGTGAGGTTCGGCACGTTGACATTTTTCCCTGTCTTGTCCATCCTCTCATACGCTGAATCACTGCCTTCCATCTTTTCTTTTTCCGAGAGATGTGTTGGCCACGTTACCTACGTCACATCAGCCATGAAGGGACAGATGTGTAGCGTCTTTGCTTTGCATTTATGCGATTTACACTCCACATCTTTCGCAGTAGTACACTGTGGTTTTTTGGTGGCAGAACATGACGCTCTTTAATGGAAGTGGTCGTGACTGCAAAATGCCTTAAATGCAACGAGTTACTGCTAAAAGGTTAAAAATAGCACCATTTTGCGGTACTCAGGTAGGCTCTATTGACAGCACCTCAGAGGGAACTGCACCAGTAGGTTTCTAACAGGAAATCCTCAAATTAAATTAAAGAACAATTCCTTTATAATTTTCTTCAGTGCAGTGCACAAATGCAAGGAAAGGGCAACAACATAAATTTTACTCCATGTTGATGACAGTACATACAACACTAAACAATGGTGCTATCTGAAAAAGAAAGTAATTGGTTAGCGAAAGCTGTCTCTTTCAGTTCTACTAAATATCTGCCGTCTTTCTAAATTCAACTTCTTTTGTGCATTGCAGCTCTGCATGATAGTATTTTTCAGTAAACACTTATCTGGAATTCAGTTGTTACACTATGAATCCTATTGATGCTCTACTTCAGCATTTTGGATGTCAGTCTGTTTATACCCTAACAAGCAAATAGTTGGGGTGATTAATAGCAGCTTCAACAACTGGTAAAACTAAGAGACACATGAGCTTGTCACAGAGGATGAAATTTGCATTAAGTAAAGTATGTGTTTACATCCCCACCCTACATGCGTAAGATTATGATACTTTCAGTATTTACTGGGGAGTATAACAAGCACCTGCAAGTTCCCACACACATGGTCTTCATGTGATATGCGGCCATGAAAATATTATTTATTACTCTAATAAATGCATTCACACATCTGGGAAACTGCACAATAAAGCACCCTTGAGAATCTGTGCTTTATTAAAATTAAAATTCCTGGCACTAAATAATGATGATAACCAAAAGTGAATTCATAGTCAAAACACAAGATCGGTGTTAGGTATAATAAAATACATATTCTCATATGTGTACGACACACACACTCTGGGCTGTTCTTCTTTTTCTTTATGGCCTGTCATGCGAGAGAGAGCTTGGTAGAGAGAACAATCGCCACTGATCCTTTTCAGGCTCAAATTCCCATGTTACTTTTCCAAGTGAAGTTGGAATTCACCCTGCCGCGGAAGTTGCTGATACCTCATGTTGAAGGCTATACTGCAGCTTCTTTGAAGATGGCCCACATTCTACACATGGCTGAGGACACAGCAGGAGAAAGGACTACTTTCTGACCCTGCACCGCTGTGACCCGAGGGTGACCTCTGCTGAATTAAGGAAGGGATCCCCTTCAGTGATCTTTGTCAATTAAAACACTGACCACCAACATGCCAGTTCACGCTCACCAGTCATAATAACGTTGATGCACAAATGAAGTGACCGATATCAATTCTAGATGATTTCTCTGCACAGCATAGTACTGAAAAAATTAATCTGGGTGAAAGAAAAAAAAAAAAAAACAGTTTGGCTTTGTTGTTCCAGTTCTCTTTAAATCATGCTCTATCTGCCATGATTAGATCTTCCTGTGGAAAAGAGAAAACAAATTTAGGCCTGGTAAACACTGCAGGCGGAAACAGAGGTGACCTTAGTCACAGACCTCAAATCCTTAAAAGACCTTTAGTTTGGGAAGTACCCATACACAACCAAACTTGCTGGCAGCCTGATCAGCATGATGGATGCCTGTTTTTTTTCCCCTGAAGTAGCTTAGCACACAAGGATGTTAACTCTACCACCTCCTGCACACATGGTGCACTTAGAAAAACACACGGCTTTGGACCACAATGGTAAACATTTAAGGTAAGCCACAGAAGTTTTTCCTCTTGAACTCTTTAAGTGCAACCACACAAGTGTGTGTGAAATGCCGGGCTGGGTTTTCAAGCATCAGTTTTCCTTCAAAATCACATAAACCATAACCTCTACAGGAAGCATGCACTCATACCAAAACAACAAATCTTCAACCGCTGCGTGATAGTTACTGTGATGCAAAGTACAAATGAGAAAACCAAAGGCAGTGCATGATAACGCAGCCATGAAATCTACGTAAAAGACTGCTCGGGAAATGTAGCAGTAATATTATCCAGTAAGATTAGTTGCATTCTTCGTGCAAACAAAGATGGGAACTTCAGCTTCAGTTTAATTGATGTTCAAGATGAAAAAGGATACACTAGGTTGGGGATCTCATGGGGGATACCAACCTCCTTGTCACCAAATTGCATATCTCATGTGGGTGTCACAATGCCTCACCTGGTGTGGTATTCACAATCAAATGACTTAAAAGATTTTTGAAAACTCTGAGTACATTTGTCTGTTTTTTGGACTAAAGACTGAGGCACATGTTTAAAATGTGAACAACTTCCCATGTTATAATCACAGGCAAACACGATCAGTTTAAAGCTAGCATAAGTTAGTGGTTTGGGGAGATGATGGGGGTTCAATCAGCCTACCTACCTCGCTAAGAAGTAATATCACCAGTTGGCAGTGCCATATACTGCATAAAAAGAACTGGACAAACCCCTTGTGGTGTCACCCATACATGAAGAAAGCTTTTGAAGCATCCTTTTCATCTCTCTGTACCGTATTAGCAGGGACAAATGCCGCTAACAAGCTGGCTGAAACATGCACACTTTCAGTTACTACTGTTTCCACAAGTTAGCTGTTTTAGTTTAGCTGGCTAGCTCATGCTAACCTGTTAGATTAATATGTTGCTACCAAAACAACATTTGAACTGAGTAAGTTTGAAGCTGAAATGAGGACTGGTGGAGCTGCAGTTGAACGTCATCGGGACCCTGGAGGGGCCAACACACAGCTAACTGGGTTCAAAAGGCTCTGCCTTTGCCAAGAGTGGGCAAATCCAGTCCTAGCGGGGTTCCTCTCCTGCATGTTTTAGATATGTCCTTGTCACAGCACACCAGATTCAAATGAATGGATCACAATCAGCTTGTCATTAAGGTCTGAATAAGCCTGTTAACAACCCATTCATTTGAATCAGATGCGTTAAAGGAGGGAAACGTCTCAGACATGCAGGACATCGGCCCTCGGGGACTGGCTTTGGTCTATGGCTACGTAGCATTACCTCACATTCATTCAGATTGAACTCTTTTAGCGATCCTAAATGCTGTAGTAGCTATCTAAGCAACGTTTGAAAGGAGCTAGAGTTAAAATGAGGACTGCGGTGGTTCAGATTGAGCACCGGTGGAACCCCTCATGAGCCAACAGTCAGCTAATTGACTGCAACCTTTAGATACTCATTCAGAGGTCTGGGCAAGGTTACTCAGTCTGAAAGGGTACAGGGTAACTTGGAGGGTGTCTCAGCCAGAGGAGCCAGCTGTTCCGGCTACTGGCAGGGAAAAGTGACCAAGGGGCTCACTGTTCACCAGTGAGCTCGGGTAGCAGTAGCTGTGGCCCACAGCTCGGACTCTTCCAAACCAACTCACAAGTAGTCGCGGCGGTTTGTTGGTGCAAATAACAACAAATCATGTTATATTTGATATAAGAATGAGTTTTCTGACGTGAACAACTTGTTGGATATCCTACCAGGTTGATCAATTTTGAAATCGATATTAATAAAGTGATCTCTCCACTTGCAGCTTTCAGAATAGTATGGGTTTAATCTCAGAATGATGCTGTATGTCAGAATGAAGGTTGTATCACTGTTACATTAACTCTTGTTACACCAAAATTAATGTGAAGATGCAGCTCTCTCGGATGCCTGTGCTGTCCCTAATAAAAGGCATCTAAATACTTTCCCATTGCCAGTAGTTGTGTGTTTACCCTCAGTGTGCTGAGGGCCATGCATGTACTCAGAGACATTGTGGTACATCGTATTATTTCCTCCCAGGGGACAACCCTGTAAGCTACTATAACAGGAAGGGAGGGCATAACAGTGTATCCAACGGGCTGTGGTGGACCACAGTTTCTGATAACCAGGAATCTCTGAGAAAAACGGTTTATAATATTTGACTGGGCCGTGAGAATCGGAGATAAACAGTAGGACAGAGAGGGAGCTGCCTGCTGCCTTGCAGCCGGGTAAAATCGATTCACTGCCATCTTTTTTTGTTGTTGTTTTTTTAACTCGCTGGCTGGTGCTGTCAGTTTCCAAGCCTCTGATTGAGATGTACGGCCTATAAATATACTTTGATAAAAGAAAACGTGAATTGTGGTCGCTTTTGTAGCTCTGAGTACAGCAGATGAAATGTGTAAAAAATGTGCATGACCAGCTGTGTGCCATATTTAAATCACTGCTCTTGAAGCTGGAGCTGATTGATACCTACAACTACTGTGGAGCTCTTTGAGATGCCGACTTTACCTTTTTCCAGCATTAGAAAAGAGGTTCTGTCCAGTGTGAAAGGATTTTTTGATATTAATGCTGTGACAGAAGGTAGGAAAGGGAATGTGATGTCTTCGTCAAGCAACAAAATGGCTTGCTCAAAAATTGGAGAGTTGGAGAGTTTAATTCAAATGCGTTATTGTAAAAATTAGTATCAAGTTTGAGTATACATTTCTATGCTATCTGAGAAGTGAAATTTAATTTACAGTTGCTTTTGGGAACAAGATTTAAAAAAAAAAGAAAATCCCTCTTTTCTCCAGTTTCTCCAGAGAAGGTTTTATGGGTGATTGTTTAAAATCAGCAAAAGTAATTTTTGGCCCATATCTCATTGAAAAAAAAAAAAGAGGAAGTAATAAATTGTATGCTCTAGACATAACATTTTCTACGCCAGGGATTTTTAAAAATGACTGTTTAGTTAAATCTGTCTTTTGTCTGTGAGCGAGTGAAGAAGGAAGCACAGGAAAAAAAAAGAACCCCCCCCCCCCCCCCCCCCCCCCCCCCCCCCCCGCAAAAAAAAAACAAAACAAAAAAAAACAGTCTGACTAGGACTTAAGAGGATGTTTGTGTGTCTGCGTCTGTGGTTTTGCTTGCGTGCACCTCTAAAACAGCTATGCTGGGACCAGGTAGGGAGCTGTGGAAGAGTTGTTGACACACAAGTTTTTGTCACCTGGAAGAAGACTTGCATGTTAAAACTTGCATGCAATGTCAACATACAATGGTCTTGACAAGCACGCGGCCCATGTCTGTGTCTCTGTTGTGTGTGTGTGCATGTGTGTGTGTGTGTGGGATTTTTACTTGAACAAGGTGGAGTGGGCCTCATGGGACAGATTTCTTGATTAGTTCCTTTTCAGATGCCTTAACTCCCTTCTTCCACGAGCTTAACTGAGAATACTGAGATTTAGAAATGTGGTTCCTGGGTTTCCCATCCAGCAGTTTGTTTGAAATGAAACTTTTCAGAATAAAAAATTATAACACTTAAGAGAAGAGGACATTTAAGTTTATAAGATAGCATGCTGATTTATGAGTAGTTTACTCATTCTTCTCCAAGATAATCTCTGGACATACTGGTGGTCTGGTGGTGAGTTTCTGCAACTCGCATAGCTAGGGCATTTGCATCTCCTTTTATAAAAGTTATTTTGTTCTGTACTTTACACAAATGGCTGCAAAAAGCTTCTTCTGAGGGGAGGAAATCTCTAACTATGTTGACTTTGAGAGCATGCCAGATTCAATAATGTAAAGCGAGGGGCACCCAAACGAAAGCACAAAGCCTCAGAGAGCACACTGACAATTCTCCCTCTCTCCACGTTCTTCTGTTTCTGTCTCCCACCTTGCTCTGTTTGTAGAAAGTCAATATTGACCTTTGGTCATAAAGCAGGGTCTTAGATCTAATGTAATTTACTGTGAACAGTAAAATCCAGAGACATAAGGGAGAGAGCTCCACGTGAACAAGCAGACACACATGGGGGTTATACGAGGGTATGTTATATAATGTTTCATAAAGAAAAAAAAAAGAAAAGAAAAGAGAGGGGAAGAGGAAAGACAGGCGAAAGAGGATAGAGGAAGACAATAAAACAGCAAAGAGAGGCCTGAAGGAGGTGTTAAAGGCTAGTAGGTAAGGGGGTTTACTTGGGGATGAACAAAAGAGGGGCAAAAAGCTTGAGAGCGGTGGAGGAGGGCAGCGAAGGGGAAGAAAGAGGCAAGACAGGAGGGGTGAGGAGGCTCAGGGTGGCAGTGCAGGCTACTGAAGCTCCACAGGAGTTTGGGAACCAGTGAACCATGCTCTACCCTCCCACCCCTCCTCCTCTCATGCCCCTCTCCATCAATGTGAGGAAAGCCTCCTGTTGCGCTGGCAATATGTTTCCCATGAGCTTTAACATGTGGCCCATTAACCCTTCTCTGCAACATCCCACACTGTTATCATTCTGCGTTCTGAGGAATCTTTATGGAAAACAAAATAATATTTTGCAGCGCGCAGAATAACAACTAGCGATGGTGAAGCTGGCGAAGATCAAATGGGAGCAAATGGATTATGGCCGTCAGGAGGATCATGATAGTCAGCTTGACGATGACAGTGATTAGGAGAGCAGGAAGCACAGTGTCATAACTGGTGAGCAGTCAGATGTGTTTGTTAAACCTGGCTTTATTGCCCTCAAGTTTGGTAGAAATATCCTCCAGATGAGGACCGCAGCTGTCTTCTCTCTTTTCTTTCCTTTAAGCATCATCAAATCGGTATTTTATTTATGAATCACTGGGTCAAAATCAAATCAGGACTCCCAACTCATCACATACCAGTGCTTAACTCGAGCCACTGTACCATATTCTACAGCCACACATATGAGGTTTTTATTTTTATGTATTTATTTTTTTTCAAGTTAAAATATAATTTTCATGTTTTCATCTGAAGGAATATTTGAATTACTATCAAGGAAATGCCACCTCGCTCTCCTGGTCTGTGGTCCCTGCTGGCAAAAACCAGCACTATGTGGCCCTACATCACATAAAGGAACTCAATAAAGTAATGATGGAAGAGAGAAGGAGAGAGTAACAGAGCGAAGGATAAATGTTGGACAGTGTCATAAAAACTACGATAGATTTAGCTCAGCGGAAAACCACCTGTCCTAAAAAAAAGACTTCGGGTACTTGGGTGCTCAGAAAAAGTCAAGCTTAAATTTATTTACCTGTCAACCAAATCAAGTGTGCAGTTATTGAGCTCATTAACCAGTTTGTCTTTCCCAAGTTCTTGGACACAAATTTAAGCATAAAAGTTTAAGTTTGGCAAACTTAACTGAAAGCCAATTTGGACTCTTAAAGAAACATTCTGGAGTTAAAAAAGCCCGAAATATTAGATAGTGAGCCAAGGACCCCCTATGCTCCCAGATCATGAGGTCCTGTTGGCTTCATTGAACTGTAATCTTCAGCCATGTGAAAAGTGGAGTGCATGAGAGTCAGCACCTTCTAAATATGAGACAACAGTTCTTAGTTGGAAATAGGGTGAGATGCCCTCTCTGGAGTTGGGACTGATGTATTGCTTCAAGGGAGAAAGTTTAAGTATCTTGGAGTCTTGTCCATGACTGAGAGAAGAATAGGATGGGAGATTCATCGGCAGATTGTTGCACCATCTGCAGTAATGTGGACTTACCCTCACCCACGGTCTTGAACTGTAGGTGGTGACCGAAAGTGTCTGCAATTAGTTTCCTTTGCAGGCAGGGTGGCTGGACTTTCCCTAAAGAATAGGGTGAAAAGTTCTGTCATCTGACATGGGCTTTGGAGGAGAGTACAGGGTCATGGACATAGTGCGAATTACGGGGGGGTTTGGGGGGGTTTGACCCCCCCAATTACAACTTCGACCCCCCTAAAAAAGGGACAAATTGTCATTTTTGTCATCCTCGACCCCCCTAAAGAAGGGACAAATTGTCATTTTTGCCATCTCTAGAAAATGTTGACCCCCCCAATTGTCATTGTATAATTCACACTCTGGTCATGGAGGAGAGTTGCTGTTCCTCAAGAGGAGTCAGCTGAGGTCCTACGGATGCCCCCTGGATGCCTCACTGGGGAGGTGTTTCAGATATGGCCCACCGAGAGGAGGCCCAAAGGCGAACTCAGGACACACTGGAGGGATTATATCTCTCCGCTGACCTGGGAACACCCCCCAGAAGAGTTGGATGAATTGGCCGGAGAAAGAGAGGTCTGGGCCTCTCTGCTTAGGTTGCTGCCCCCTTGACCTAAATTCAGATAAGCGGAAGTTAATGGATGGAGTGGAAACTTTTGGTTAGGGACCAAAATTGATTGAATCAAATCAGCTTTAATTTAGAAAATAACTTACATTGATGTTAGCACAGAGGACAACTAACTAATCTCAGAGCAAATTGCCATTTAAGCTTCTGGCAACACTTGAAAATGTCACTCCACTTAAGTAATAGTGAGGATAGGGTCCATGCAAAGTAATTTTAGCTTTCTTTATTGTCTGTATTTTTTTTGTCGTGTCAAGTCAAGCGCCATTTATTAACATTTTTGCAAGCCAGACAGTAACAGCAGTTTTATGAGGTGGACTGTGACAAATCTGTCAAAAAGATTACTAAACCACCTGAGACTGAAACAAAAACGCCTTGAAATGAAAGTGTCAGGTAGTGAGCCCACTGAGGAATTCACTCTGCTTTTACATGTTTATGTATGAATGTGTGTGTTCAGGCATAGCTGGTGATTAGAGTCAATAGAAAGGCTCTTATATCAGACACACTCACGCAAGCAGACGGACAGCTCAGAGCTAATCCTGCAGAATATCAAAGAAAAGCCCAGACTCCTGAGAAATGAAGGGAGTGACCATGACAGACATGACATATAGCAGGAGAGAGGTCAGGAAATAGGCGGGGAGTTCAAAGAATAGGAGGGTCCAGGAGGGAGTTTAAGGGAAAAATTAAAAAGAGCATAAAAACCCTTTTGTAATGTGCTACTTACACAGGGATGAACCACTGATTCACCCACGGTTTAGCTCTTATACAAGTCTCTGCAGATTTATTCAGAGCCAAGTCATAATGGTGATTTTTACCATTAATGGCACAACCTTTTTCCAAATAAAGCATGCTGGTGTGAAAGAAAAAAAAAAAAAAAGATATTCCCGTAAGTGCTAAATTACCAAATGGAACAATTTAATTTGTGGTTTTAAACCGTCCTTACGGTTTAATTTTGACCTCTCTTAAATAAACTGAGCACTTTACAGCCAGGAGGCCTCTGTGGAGTGTGTTTTGTCTGAGCTGGTTCCCTTATCAGCCTCCTCTTGTCCTGTTGCCCGTGGCGACACATCCCACCTGGAGCAAGGCCAGCACCCCATTAAGCAGATCAAAGCTTCATCAAGTGGATGACGCTCTCTCTTTCCATGTCCGTCCATCTGTCTGATTACATGCGTTTACATCTACATGCTTTTTTCTCCCGTTTGATATTTCATACGTTTGAATTCTCACCTACATGATGTTTAATACCGGCGGACAGACTGTTCGGGAGCCACTTGAAAGGTCGCAAAGTGGAGCATTTTAAGGAAATGCTAAGATTTGTTGAAGACAGAATAAAGATGGGAAAGAGGCTCGTTAACTTAATGGTTCTAGAGATTATTGTAAATATGAAGCCAGGCATATTTTCTACTTGTTTCCTCTTTAGTGCAGAGGATAAGTGCTCGTGCTGTACCTGTCAGCTGCAAAAATAAAGCCACGCTTGTTCTCTAGGGAAACACAAACTGCCACCCTTCATATTTAGCATCGTTTGTTTATGAAATAATCCCACTTTCTTTTTATATATCTTTTAAAAATGAAATGTAACAAATAAAGTAGTGACAAAGTCATTTACACAAGCAGAGGGCAATAAGCTGGTAACACAAACAGAAAGTTAGCATTTTTGCTATGGAAGTTTGAGGTTGTCTTGGACGCCCCTCTTCTCTGTCACGGGTGGAAAGCTGCTTGAACGGAGGCCATGGAAGCGAGAAACCTTTCCAAAATTACCAGCATGGCTGCAAGTGGAGCCGGGGAACAGGCGTGAAATGAATTGAAAGAGACATGTAATTTTAGCTTATGCTTTCACAGCCAACAAGGAAAGAGAGCCTTGTGTAAACTCCATTAGTTTTGCTTTCCAGTTTCCTCTAAAAGAGCAAATTAACATAATTGAACAGCAAATAAATCTGGAAAGATTATTCTCGGAGATCTGAAGTGCTGATGTTTTCTGAAATTTAAGCAGCTAGTTTAGTAGTAGTTTCTTGCAGACCACGCAGAATAAATGTGTCTGACACATTTGTCAAACAAAACAGTTCTGACAACCTGCCACCCGCTGTAACTATTAAAAACTCAATAGACATGAAGTAAGTGTCACAGATAAAAAAAAAAAAGAAGAAAAGAAATAACAGTAAATGCATGAATGTCAGAGTCCTGATTTTATCTTGGCACTGCAGCCAGACATTTTGCTATAAGGAGGATTAGAACTTCAGAGCCGGTGAGGGAATGCTCATACATGGACAGGATTCAAAGCAACGCTACGAAAAAATGATAAAGAAGGCAAACTGCTGTGGAGCTCCTAGAGGTGATTATGCAAAGAAGAATGCTCTGTATGAAACGTAAAAGATAATGGACAACTCTGGGCACACTCTTAAAGCCAAGAGAAGCCTGCTGCAGACTTTGGAGAAAGTAGAGCTCCACGTGACGTCCACTTCTGAGCGGGTCGGGTTGGGGGAATGTATCAGGGAAAGGTGCTCTGCAGGGTGGAGGTCACATGTTTCTGCTCTACAATAAAGGTCCACAGTCTCTAGAAACAGAGAAGCACCAGGAACCTTTGCCATTTTTAGCCAAGTGAACACCCCTTCAGGCATGGAGGTTTAGTCACCTTTTCGACACCGTCTGAAATCACTCTTGTTTGTTCCGCCACTCAGTCACTCTCATTTTCTATTACATCATTCCTTTTTATGGGTCTCTTAATTGCAGGTGCCACGACGTCCACTGTAGCTTTGTGAGTTTTTTTTTTTTTTTTTGTTGTTGATGCATGACATAACCCTGTAAAATGATACACAACGTGTCGCAACAGACGACCTGGAGGGGAATCTAAAATTACTTTGGCTGGTTTTTCCTGAGAGCAAGGATGGAAGACCGCGACAGCGAGATGGTGCTTCCGAAAAGCAAACAAATATTCCTTGAAATGAAATATTTTAGTAAAAAATAGATTTTTTTGTGCTTTAAGGGCAGAGTGAGTGGACCACAGAGTGTGCTCTTAAGGTCCTACCATATTATTTAAACCTGGTGTTGACATTTCAACACTTTTTTTTTCTTCTCTTTCTATAATTCTGTTGCAAATTTGTTCCACTGCCGTGGTCCACTTTTACTCAAGTTTTATCTCTTGGACAGATGATCTCACATTTGACTCAAGAACACAGTCCAGGTCCTGTGGCTGCAAGCAAGCCCATATCACTGCACTTCCACCACTGTGCTTCACAGCTGATAAACAGCTGACATAGAACACAGTCAACTATGCACCTCAAAGTGAAATGTAACTGTGAAACAGCGTCGCACAAAGCCAAAGCCATATCCTGGGGCGCCGAAAAGGGGGGGTAAAGGATACGGATTATAGGGGCCCATGATTGAGGGGGGCCCAGAGAGGCCCCTAATGATGATCAAAAATAGCATCAACAAATTTCGCCGCTGTGTTGGGGGGCCCGGTAAAGATTCTTTTCATGGGGCCCAAAATCCCTAGCGGCGCCCCTGCCATATCTCAGCTCTGCTCGGAAATTCTGTTGAGGTCTCTGGGCACGAGCACACCTCAGACGGACTGAAAAACAGGGACATCTGCTCTGTGAAATGCGTCAGTTATCTAGATTTGGAAAAAAAAAAAAAAAAACTTCAACAAAGTCTTTTGTTTGTTACATCAGTGGGAGGCAAAAGATGCCCAATGTCAGGGATAACAAAAAGCAACACAATAACATGTGGCCTGAGAGGCTAGCTAAAACCAAGTGTGTCTAAGAGGGTATTACAATGTGTAGCTGGTATACAACCAGCTTAGTGCAATCTCTCTGACTGAGCTGTTTATATCATTACTTTCACACAGTAATGTGGTTCAGAAACAATAAAGAAATCTTGGAAAATAGTTTTTTCACTAAATCCTCAAAACCGAATGCTGTTTCAAATAACACTGCAGCTGATTAAACGCTGCTTTTTGATAACAACACGGTGACGTGACGACTTAACCACGTCATGAGCAAACTGAAATATAAATACAATGTGTTTTAAGAGTACACACAGTTATTATTTCAATAATAAAGAAAACTTCACAGTGAATATCTTTTATCCGCCAAGTTACGTAGGCATTCTGCATGTAAACACATTGCCCTGTTGTTGCACAGTAACATCACGCTCAGGGTTTCAATTACCACAATGAACAGGTGCATTCTCGGTTATGTGGGAGAGGAATGTGCAGATGTATCATTGTGTCTGCTACAGTATCAACAAACACGCAGATGAACACAATGCCTCTAACAGGGAGAAAGTTGCACCACTTTGTTACTGTACCTAAGTAGAAGTGGTCTGATTCTAACTCTGGCTCACGTTTGTGTGCCAAAGTGTCACTCCACTGTTATTTGTGAGACTGTGTTGCTCCCACTCAAAGGAAACAGTGGCTTCGTGTGGCCTCGCAAATCACTTAGACAAAGGTTGCGGTTCATTTGAATGGGAAAAACAGTCCTTGCTGAAACTAATTCTTTGTGCCTCATACCGTGTGACACCGAGACCAGAATAAAGCTCCACAGGTTTGCGCCGCTGATGCAGTCGGCGCAGTCATAAATTTTGACCTGCATGCTGGCAGCCTGTGTATACAGACCCTCGTGGGACATACCAGATGAGAAAGTTTAGATTACACAGACTACCTAAGGCATGAGGATGTACGATTATCTTTCAAAGAAATTGTGATTTACTGGAAAAGCTTCCTACAAGTTCCAGACTTGGTGAGGGCATGTTTCAACCAGTGAAACTGGTGAGATGCGCGGAAGTTTGTCGTCAGAGTTCAGATTATTTTGAATTCTAGGGAACTTCGTAGCAGAAGATAACTGTGAATTTTAAAGGTGGGTGTAATCATTGTTACGTCATTCACTGATTCATATTCACTGAATGTTGACGGAGTTTACTGAGACCTAGAGGACCATTGCAGAGTTAAAACAACCTAAGCTCCATGTTTAAATGATAGGGAGGGTAAACATGTTTGCAGCAAAATGACAATTAATGTTAGCACTTGGTCCAACTGACCTCCGTCAAAATGAATCATCATTTTAGGATCCCTGCAAAACAGACTGAAGGAGCTTGAAGTTTGTATATGTATATAAAATGCATAAAAAAGATTGTATGTTCAGGTAAACTGGTATGATCACTGCCTTAATGTAATAAATCACCACAAGCCGACTACCAACGGCAGCTATTGAGCCAAGAGGCCTGTTCATACAGTACTTTTTGTACACTTTTGTACATATATAAAACCAAAACCCAAAATACTTTGGACTGTCACTTATCAAAAGCTTAAAATAGCAATTTCTTTTGTAACAGCTTTATTGCCTCCCGTGCCATCATCAGTCGCCATTCTGCTACACACAAACACTTCCTTTTAACTCAAATCTGCTTGAGATGCCATTTTGGTTTACATATCTGATTCATTC
The DNA here is from genome assembly GCA_018398805.1 of Hirundichthys speculiger. Classification (NCBI taxonomy): domain Eukaryota; kingdom Metazoa; phylum Chordata; class Actinopteri; order Beloniformes; family Exocoetidae; genus Hirundichthys; species Hirundichthys speculiger. The sequence continues at coordinate 1,193,967 of JAGFBZ010000771.1, read as the reverse complement.
ATAGGTTGAAGGTAATTTTAACTCTGGAATATCCCTTTAATATAGCACATCTTTAAGACCCATTGCAGTTAACACAGCTGAGATATGTAAAATGTGTTCCCTAGGCTGTCATGGCTGGGAAAAACCAACTGCACATACCTTTTTTAGTATCATTTGGAACGGCTGGGGACTGGTTCTTCTTTGGGTTCCTTTGAGTTAATTTTTAGTACAACTTTATCGTTCAGCCCTGAAGGATGATACAGTCGGTAACCTCTTTTGAAGAGGCTTGTTAGTGAGAGTTCAGCAGGCAGTTCAATATAATCTATCAATAATTCAAAGTATGTCCTCCAAATGTATTTACATTTAGAAGTGGATGAGAGCAACTTAAACTATGTCTTCACTGATGTCTATGTCAGAGTTTACTTTAATGACATTTGGAAACTCTCCGCCACAAAGTAGAGGGTGTCTTTTTGGCTGCCTTTTGGCCGTCTTGTCTATTCGAGGAGTGTAACGTGTGAAACTCAGGTCAGCAGGAATCACAGCAGACAGTTCAAAGATGCACCCCTGGTCCAATATTCTGCAGGAGGCAATGCAGATAATAGTTTATAAACAGAAGTGGAGGAGTCAGGGAGGAGATCCTGAACAGCCAGTGAACCTAAACAAAGCCAAATGCTGCATGCATAAACACACACACAGAACTGAATGAATGTGACTGTTTATCGAGGAATCTGCCTCTTTGCTCTTCCTCTCCAAACTGCATGTGAACTTCCTGCTTTGCTTTACATTATCATCCCGCTTTCAGGCAGCTGCATTACAGAGAGGCGGAAATCAAACAAGGGATTGAGGTTTGAGATATTCAATCGGTTTCCATGGTAAAGTTAACAAACACGGTCCCTGGACAAGGGAAGTGCTTCGCTGGATGCAATTATTGGCTGGTTGTCAGGAAGCGCCAGTAAAAGCCATTTTCCAATCACATTAAGTCTTCTCAAGTACCCGTGTGGCATCTGCTAAGCCACCTCTGCTTCTAGGACAAAAGTCAACCACATGGAGACAGGAGAAGATTTTATGTTTCTCTGGTATTTGAGGATACGGTTATTTATATAGACAAATATGTTAAAAGCAGCGTCCCACTGTATACTCAATTACCTGGAAAAGAATACCAAGAGCTTTTTGGGCTTTTATTTTATCCACAACTATATATTTTTTTTCATATTAAATTAGTAATTGGGATATTTCCATGCCATGGTCCATTTTTAAACAGCTGGGAAAAGGTCTGTGGGTCAAAATGGAGTATACAAAGTTCTGTTTATATGCACTTCAGAAAAACAAGACTGGGGTGACCACAGAGTTTAAGAGAGTGACCACGTAACCTCGACATCCCCGGTTTGAATTCAGCAGTGTACGTTTGTTCCATGCCATCCCCCACTGTCTCCTCTTATTTCCTGTCAGGTCTCAATTGTCTGTCTGGAAAACATCCCCTAAAAGTAAAAAAAAAATATGACTACAGAGTGTGCACCCTCCTCTGTCAGGGTGCAGCGATGCACTGAGCTAAACGCTGACAGCAGCACGCTGACATGCTGATTTAGCACTTTCCTTATGTTAGGAATAAGCACCGATGAGGCTGTAGCTGCTTTTTGTTTGGAATTATTAGAATTAATGCACTAAATACTCATAAATACTGTACACAACCCCACTTTAAAATATCTCTGCTGTGGAGAACGATATGAAGAAAAGCAGCTGACTCGGTGCCACAAACTTAATTGACAGCTGGCAATTTTTGGGGGAGAAGGAACTCTGCTGGAAAGCTGTCACTAGCATAGCTACACATTCATTGGAAAAAGTAGAGCATTTCAGTGGTTTCTGGAGTACAGTAAACGTTTTTGGGTCACACAATAAACGAATTGGCAAATCATAACCGCGTAAACTATTTGAGGGCAAATCTTCTAGCTGTCTTTCTAATTTATGAACCATTGAGATTATGATGTAAATCACAAGGAATCAACCTCAGAAAGTAGTTCAACAACTTCAGCTATTAATGTGCTTGCTGTCAGTCTTACGAAGCTGTGAGACAGATTCAACAGACTCCGTAACTGACACACAGCATTTCTGCACATCCCAAGAAAAAAAAAAAAACCAAAAAAAAAAACAGAACAAAACAAACTAGAAAAGCACTCAGAGAGCGCAGACCTCCGCCAAGCGCAACAGTTCTCCCATATAGCGATTTACAGATTGCGATAAAATCCACTTTCTGGATCAGATCCGGACCTTTGAAACTTAATAGAGGTTCCCATTGTCAATCCTTGAGTCAAATTTCATGAGTTTTGGGCAATAATTTACGGCGATTTTGTGAAATTAAATTTTTGGCCCCATTTACCGCAATATTATCGAAAATTTGAAAGTGATCCAGAATCCAGGATTTATTCCGGATCACACCCAAAATGAAATCAGTTCTTCTTTTTCACATTTCTGACAAAATTTCATCAAAATCCATCCATAACTTTTTGAGTTATCTTGAACACAGACAAACAAACACAGATAAACGCCGGATAAACGCTAGCAAAAACATGACCTCCTTGGCGGAAGTAAATATAATACATCTACAGGTGTGCCTCCAATTAACTTGGACGTTGTCAGTAAAATTATCAGAATCTTCCTACACCATGACAGACTAATTTTAGTGTATATAAACTTCTGATTTTGAAGAAAACTCATAAAAATTCTCTCTCATTATTCTGGCATTTAAAGAACAGAAAGAATTTTGGTAATTGTAACTGACCTAAAACAGGAAAATGTTCAGTCTGATTTAATGTTAGACAATGAGAAAAAAGTGTATATAAATTTCTGGTTTCCACTGTATATAAAGCATTTAAATCATTGCATTGGACAGTTCATCTTAGACATAATGCTCAGTTTTGGTTGTATATTATTTCAAGACATAAGGGCATTAACAAGACAACTGGAGTGAATATTTCACTCATCTATTGTGAATGTTGAACAGATTTACTGGCTCCAATGGTAAAATGTTCATATAGCTGCCATAAATTGTGAAAAATATCCCCAGAGAAGCATTATCTCTCAACCCCAATGTCTGTGCTCTGGTCTAAATGTTTCCAGTGTCTGCTTCCACCTGGGGTTGTTACCACAGCAACCCCCGAAAAGAGGTTTGTGATGACTGGACTCCCAAATCCAATCTGATCACTTTCAAATAACAGTGCAGACACTGCATCCAAAAGATCTGATCTGAGAAACAAATTTGATTTGCCTGCAGTCTGAACGAAGCTTAGCTCTTCTCTCCAGGACAGTTCACTTGTTGCTGCTTAGTGACCAGCACTGCCACCCTTGTTTTATCTTTGAAACAAACCCTACTACAGCAAAAGGCTACAAATGTACAGTTTCATTCCTTGTTTCTGTAATCCATCCTTCAAAATATCAGTTGATCGTTTCAGGCTTGTCAGGAAAAACATCTGGTTTCTGATCAGCAGGAATGGCAGTCTATGCAAAAAAAAACAAAAAACCCTTATAAATTAAAAGTACTGTCTATGGGCTTAAGAGGGAGAATGCTTGAGATTACACAAAAATACTTGGCTGAGAACACTTGAACTGACACTTCTCACAGAATAAACATTAATTAGTGACAGTTAACAGCAGTCACTGTCACCTAAGAGGCAACAGAAGCTACTTGTTGAATATTTTGCACATTGTTCCTGAAGAAAGGACAAACCAAATTAGCTAAAACATATCAGACATTGATAAGATAAAAAAGCTTCTTCTGATAATTCTCAGGCCAACATCAAAAGATCTTTTTGTCACTTGGGAACAGCAGAAAGTTGTGAACACAACATACAGATATCATCAGCAGTAAGTTGATATATCAGCTTGTAAGTTGTCTATTCATACATCCAGGAGACTTAGAGTAACATTCGCTGTAAGTCACGTATGTGTTTACCGTATGAATGCAGGACCTATATCCATTCTACTTTTAGCTCTTTTGATATGACCAAGCATCTGAGAGACATGTCTGGCTGTCTGCCAGATAAATGCTTCACTGTGTCCATGAGCTGGAGGCTAACTTTATCTGACATTTGGTGGACAATCGAAACAGTAAATCTCTGAGTCATTGAAGAAGATGAGAAGTGAAAGTTCTGTAAAGGTGATGGGATTCAGACCAGACGTGTCTGTCATAATGATGGAAGATCCTTTCCCCTAAATAAAGACATCTGGTCGATTATCAAGATAGATTTATTGATGATAGCAACTTTAAAAGATATGTTTTATGATTTTCAGAGTGTTGAAGACATTTTCAGTGTGTGGCAGGTCTGGCAGGCCATCACAGCACAAAAAAAAAACCATCTGAAATGATGAAACAGAACGTAGTTTGGCACTGAGCTGCTGTTTTCAATCAAACTAAAGACATGTTTCCACCAGCAGGGTTCCGGGGTAGTTTTCCGGGCCACATCAATGGCCAGCAGCCCTGCAAAAAGGCTTTCAGGAACCTCTATGGGGCAGAGACACGTACCTGTGGTTGGATAGGTATTCAGAGCAGCCCCCAAAAACCTCTGGATAGGGATGGTGGTTGTTTTTTCCTGCTTGATTGGGTGTGTTGTGAGCAGGAGATGGCTTCATTCAGCCCACTAATGACAGGAAGACATTTTTGTCTGTTTTTCTTCTTTTACCGTGTCTCTTGGGCTTTGACGACTTTTCTTCTTTTCTTTTTTTGGTGGTTGACGAACAGCGAAAGCAGTGCACTACCACCACCAGGTGGTTTGGAATGGTAGTTTATGTGAAACTGGCTCTGTAACCGGAAGTGTAGACACAATAACTGGATGAACTGGGGAAGAGGGTGACCCTGTTAAAATTCCAGCCTCCGGGTTTAGCTGCCAAACTTCCAGTGAAAATGCACCAATGGGGTACAAATGGTGTACGTTGTCTTTATTTTCATTCTAAAAAGCAATCCAGAAGGTCGCATTTAGTTTCTGTCAGGTTGTGGTTAAACTGTGTTTCTTGCCTGCTTCACCTAAATTTGTCGTTGCTACATTCTAGCCTGGCGAGCCATACCCATTCTCTCTTGTGAAATGGGACTGGTAACCCTCCCATTCACAGTCATCTCCACTGGTAAGGAATGCATTGAACCACATGAAATAAGGTGGGAATGAGCTCAACGCAATGACTCATGCAGGAGCGTCCAAGAGCTCCCTCCCAGAACACCCAAGATGGCCGCCGCCACAAGCTTCGTTTCTCTGATTGGTCGTATGCCTGTGCAATGGCGTCCACAGGCAAGTTTACCTGTGTGTTGATTTTGTCGACTGAAAATCAAAGTCAAATCCAGAGTCCCAGACTCATTTTTTGTATCTAAAAAGAAAAGAATCAGGATGGCCCGCCAGGCTAGCTGCGTTTCTAGACGTCAGCAGCGGCTCTGCTATGCCCCTATCTAATGCAATAGCACTGATGGTCGCAGAATAAGTTTAAATCTGTCGTCTGTGAAGTTAACTGTGACCAGAGCTACCCGAAATGGACACTCTCATTGGGGTCTTTTCTTCTCTTTACAATAGTGTAAAGGCCTTGTTTTACGCCCACTCTTGACATCACAGTCCCTCACAATCAGCAAATGAGCAATCTGGCCTGCCACTGAGTGAGGGGGAGTAGGAAGAATCAAAGAGAGGAGGACAGGAATGTTAGATGGAGTGGAGCAGTTCAGTAGTCGTGCTTACTTTACTCGGTAGGTTAATTACTACACTGACAGACTGATTACTGAGAGTGACAGAGGAGGGGGATCTGGCAGCAGCTGTACTCCTTAACCTCCTGACAGTGGCTGAGTTTCTGTGTGCTTCTGTGATTGTGTGAGAAAGTGAGACCGCAATAGGGAACTAAAGTCAGTATAACATTGTTGTAAGAATAATAAATGATTTCAAAATAAAAGAACTGATTTCTGCCTTCAGGTGTATGTGTACCGCTGCCTGCCCAACTGTGAAATCCCACCCCTCCTTTTTTTTCCCTCTCTCTCTTTTTGTGCCTGTGCTTTAGCGTGTGTGTTGGACACCTGGAGTTTAAATAAAGTGTTTAGTGTTTATCCATATACTTTTCAGTTGCAGGGTCACTGCAAAGGTCCTTCAAGTCACTGCAGTTGGAAAACAAACACATCAACAGACGCACAACCATTTCCTTGTCAGTGGGGTCTGGCTATGGTCACATGATTGTGATGATTATAAATGCTGTGTGTTGTTGCAGATGCAGCACACAAACAAGTTAAATGATGATATCTTTTCAAACAAGATGGCTGAAACAAGCTGAGTGATCTTAAGCAACGAAGCCAACACACTTGTTTCAACACAGCTGTTTTTTTTTTGGTTTAGATTTAAGCTTCACTGGTGCGCAAAACACACAAAAATATTTAGTGTCTGGCTACTGGAGGAGACTTTTGTATACACAGGCAAAAAAAAAAGTATGTGAACTCCTTGGAATTAACTTATTTTATTTTATTTACCATAAAAATGTGATCTGATGTTCATCAAAGACACAATAATAGAAAAACACAGTGTTCTCAAGCTGCAAACAGATTAGTTTTTCATGTCCTACTTGAACATACCCATTAAACATTTTCATGACTGGTGGAAAAACTGAAGCAGAGCCTGAGCAGATCAGGCTCAGATCTGCACAATGTCTGGAGGACTTTTCGACCATTCCTCTCTACAAAACTGCTTCAGCTCACATTTTGCAGGATGTCTGGAGTGAATACCGATCTTGAGCTCCTTCCCCGGCATCTCATTGGGTTAACGTCTGAGCCACTCCAAATGATAGATTTTCTTTTACTGACGGAATTCTGTGGTGGATTTATTTGATGCTTAGGGCCATTGTCTTGCTAAATCACCCCACTACTAAGCTTCAGCTGGCCGACAGCCACCCCAGCAGCATCCTGTAGGATGTCTTGGTAAACTTGGGAATTAATTTCCCCCCTGATGATGTCAAGAGGTCCAAGCTCTGGGGCAGCATAGCAAGCCAAAATCATGATGCTCCCTCCACCATACCTCCTCCACCAAGTATTCTTCCCAAATGATCCAACTTTTCTTTCATTAGTTCTAGTAGTGTTGCAGATTTCCAAGGTGGCTTCTTCCTGTGATGTTCTGCCACGGACACCTTGCACGATCAATGACTTATGCGTGCTAGACTCAGAACAGAGATGTTGATGACACATTGCTTTTGTCTGTAATAGTGACTTATATAAAGATCAGTTAGTTGCCATAATATGTAAGTTTACACAAATGCAGAATGTGCATCTGCATTGAAGTTAAATCTAACTTTCACATCTGCAGCATGCTAACATTTGGGGCCACCATCATGCACAACCTCAATGACCTCCTCCTCCAACACTGCACATCTTTGGGATGGTAAGGCAAGGGATGAGCCAACAGAGATGAAGAAGGAAGTGAAAGAAAAAGGCTGTCTAAGTAGCTTAAGTGTTTTTTGTCTTCATCTGTTGGGGATCAAAGCCCTGCTCCCGCTATAAGAGCAGTCTCTCTCTTAAGGAGGATTAGCACGAAACAAACGCAGCTCTGACTCCCACACAAATGAAGAGGAGGGGGATGGCTCCCATCCCAGCACAGGTGGGCAACTTACGCAGCTAAACGGCACCTCAATTGGAAAATATCCTGTCAAGTATTTTGGAAAGCGATGTGGGAAGGATTATGACATTCCCAGCTCCAATCTCACACACAATCTTTTCTTTGATGCTGTGGTGGGCGAGTATGTTTGGGGAAGCCCTTGTTCATCCAAATTCAGGCAGCACTCAGGATGCAATGAAGGACTCGTGAGTTGAACGAGGGCACCTTGACCCTCACGTGTGTGCACGTGTGTGCACGTGTGTGTGCGTCACCATCCGAATCAGCTACAGAGCTGCTGGTTGCTTTGGCCAGAAATTAATCCCAAATAATAAACACCTAACCGATAGTAAGAAATATATAGAGATGGCCATTTTTTATTTGTCTTAATTTTGTCAATATGTAACAGAGAGTAATGCTCAATCATACATCAGTACGCTGAGAAAAAACATTTGACCACAGCGGTGGCCTGTGTCTTCATGCCTGTGTTAGGTCACCCTGTTCAATATCAAACTAAAATAGAACCCTGCAGCTGTCTGCTCCACCTGGTCAGCACCCTCACCACACAGGTGACCCTGCCATTGACACCACGACGCAAACTGTAACTAGGGATGGCGTCTCCACAGTGTTCCCCAGTATGAGCATAAGGCACAAGAGTGACTGATGGATGCCTCAAGTACTTTTCATTAATAGTGCTGGTCAAGCACTGTGACATTTCCATGCCCTGAGCCACACAACATATCTGCCAAAACCCGCTGGGTCGCACAGTCCTAACCTTGTCAAAGCATGACAGACACACCGCAGGACTGATATGACAACAAACGCGGTGGATGTGTGGTCAGAAGATGTGTCACGGGGCTGAGACTGTGGGGGTGATGGGATGACGCCACAGGTGCCAAGTGGACTAAATATATGCACATTTATGGTACTGGGAGGTGGCTGGAACTGAGGATGTCTGATACACTGGGCAATGGAGACCACTGGAAATGTGACATACAGGGGAGCACATACACAGCAGGGCCCTGCTAAACTGGGTCATTTGACTTTAGCAGCAATGATCCCCAGATGAGTGGTGTTTGCAGGACAGATCCAAATATATCATGTAAAGTATACTGTACATACTTCAAAGTATACTTTCATTCTGTCAGTGGCTCTGAGGGGTTTAAATTTAATTCTATTTTTCTTAAGTGGAATTGTTAATTAAAATAAGATGTGACAATACTGCTCAATATTATGTTTCATTTTGTAATATAATTTCATTTAAAATGAAATGAGAGGTTTTAAGCAGATTATTTCTCACCGTTGAGTCACAGAAAATGGTACCAATCCTACCAGCTTGCGCTCAGTAAGAGAGTACAAACAGTGTCAAAAAGTGAAATCACGATTTATGTATTCTGAAGTATTCCCCATATGTTGAATCTAAGGTTTGACACCTATTTCATTTATAATCATTTCTTGAGACATTTTTATATACAGTCAGTCCCTTACTTACAAACATGCTCCAGTCCAGTATTTGTTCTGTACCGTACATGTGGATAATAGTTATAGCTTTAAAATTAGATATATAATCAACGTGTTTGTGGTGGCTTTTAATCCAGGTCAGATGAAAAGATGCTGAACTTGAATCTTGAAACACCTGATGTCAGAAGCACCTGTTCAGGCTCGAAAACCATCTCCTGTCAGGAACTCCAGCTCCTAGTTTTTTTTTGTTTTCATGTCACATCGCTAACTCTCCTGTCATTTCAGATCACGCCTCACTCTCAGCGTTCTGCCAATTACCTGCACCTGGTTTTCCCCACCCATCTCCACACCTGTGGCTCATTCTCCCATTCAACCTGCAGTGCATAAATACCGGTCCATTTTCCCCCGTCCTCTGCCAGATTGTCTTGTTTCCTGCTAAGCTATCCAGCATCTGTACCTGATTTTTGACCCATCTGCCAGACCTGGACTCTGGATTCCCTGCCTGCCCCTTGTTGGATTTCTTCACTTGCTCTCTTGGATTTCCTGGTTTTCTGACCCTCTCTGAACATTTGAGTAAAGAACTGTTCCTACATAAATACGTCTCCGTTGTCGTGCATTTGGGTTCAATACAAAACTCTGTGCACCATCCAGGAATCCTGTGTTTATATTGCTACTATAAAGTGAATTGCAGTCAGCATCCTGCTGGTTTGCAGCTTTGCATAGGAGTGTTTTCTTAATCTTTCACCTGCTCCAGCTCAGACTATTCACAAAATAGTTGCATAGATTTTATTTGTCGTCCTCCATTCTGAATCAACGTGTTGCACAACAAAAAGGTTGTCCAGGGGTCTGTTTTACAAAGTGGGTTATGTTCAAACTCTGAGTATGCTGAAGCTGAACTCAGGGAATCTCTGAGTTTTCCATTTCACAAGCTTGGGTAACTTAACCCAAAGCAAGAGGTTTTAGTTAAGCTGGGTTCAGAACCCAAGGTCTGTTACCCTGGTAACTGATAATAAATCTGGTTGAGAGCAGGTTTACTTCCACATACACCAAGTTACTTTCTGTCTTCTTCTCTTCGTAAAGCTAAAACAAGTTCAATTTCATCAGACAAACGATCATAAGATATGCATTTTTAAGATGTCTGAATGATGACACGTTGCATTTGCGTTGGGAAAGTATGCTGATGATCCAAGTAGTTTTCTGCAGTCAAGCCAGTCGTCCCTCATTTTTGTGGGACCCCGATGATATATATATATATATATATATATATATATATTATATATATATTTGATGAACGTTAGGTCTGATGTTTTTATGCAGAGTTGCATAACTTGTATACATGATCTTATCTTTCCATGCATCACAAATATCACCCATCGTATGTCCACACACACACAAAACGCCTTGGGTTATTTAATTTTATTCACTATCATTTGTATGCAAATTTCAGGTTTCTTAAAAGCAACAGGGCTGAACATTGCCTATTAGAAAGTGAACAAGAGCAGAACATTGACAAAAGTGGACTGTCTCTTAACCAGTTTGCTTCTCCTTTTTTGTATTACACACACCACACACAAACATATATATATACATACATGTTTTTTTTTTGTCAGCAGAATTTCAGCTGCCATTATATATCTAAATTATGCATACACTTCAATTTCTGCCACATCAACTGTCCTTTCTTCACCGCTGCAGCTGTCTTACGTTTCTTCAGAAAACCATGTGATTGCAATAAAAGCTCTAATTCCACGAAGAAGTGCGGAAGTACATTGCATTGGTATGGTGATTCACAGTAACAGAACTCCATTGATGATGTCTTTGTATAGTTGCGGTAACTCAAAAGTCAACTTACGCTGAAACCGAAAACTCAGACTTTTTTTCTCAGGGTCTGTTGATCCTCCTTTCTGAAACAGGCCCCTGATGTCAGACCAACCACCAAAATCCCCACTTCTGGGTTGAAGCAATGCAGGAAAGTAACAAAAATTGCACTTCCTTGACTGATCACTAGCTGCTGGCTCCAAAACAAAGTAAATCTCCATTGACCTTCATGTTTAAAATTCCAACTTTTCAGAAATAAATATATTCAGAGCCTGGTACCAAACTGGTTTTGGTCTCTATAGCTGGATTTAAATTCTGCAGTTCTAGAATAGCTCTGCTAGTCCTTGTTTCAGTTCGTCCAGCACTTGTTTTGGATGTCATTATGTTAGCGACACTTGAAATGAGGATATTTGGGCAGGCTTGGTCAAAATGAATATAAAGTAATATTAATTATCTCTAGTTTCCAACTAACAGGTCACACTGCAGTTTACATCATCGTCAAACAACTGACACAAGTTAGTTTTTTTTAAAAGGCTGCGAGGGATTTGCACACACAGTGCAGATTTTGTACGATCTCTGTATGAGTTGAAATGCTTTGATACACACAAGGGAAATAACACTCTGAAAAACACAAGAAGGAGGCATTTCACAAGTACATCAGCGTGCACAGAAGCAAGTGGAAATGAGGCGTTAGTCTTCTTCTCAACTTAGTTGATCAACTTAACCACCTCTAGCTGACTAACAATCCTGCTCAAAAAATGAATAGGTGTGAACAAGCATCTGAATAAGGTCATAATAAAATAATAGTTAAGATATTAATGATTAAATTAATTATAGAAGAGATAATTATAGAAATATATTTGTCACATTATTCAAAATCTAGCGCTGGCACAGCAGCAAAATGAATTGTGGACAAACTGTATCTGACTTTACTTCCATTATGTTCCTCCTTTCTCAAATGCCATGTCTCTGTTCAACCTTATTTTCCCACAAAGTTTTGTACTGGAGTCTGAGCTGTGCTAGAGCTGAGATGAGAGGCACCAGAAAAAAAAACAAACCCCCCCCCAAAAAAATGTGAGTAAACATCACATCCTTTGGATTTTCCCAGCCCTGCTTTCCGCTGGCTTTTAGAGGCAGCAGAAAAAGTTTTATCAGTTTTCTAAAGTTGTCTCAGTCGAAGTCGGTCTAAGTCTAATATTTTGTGGGCATTATGCGGCACTTTTTTTTCTTTTTTTTAAATGGAGACAGACAGGAAAATGGACAGAAAAAGAGCAGACAGCAGTCATGTTCCCTTCAACATTTTTTGATTCCTATTTTGAAGTCGTGCATTAGAGAAGGTTAATGAAAACTGTGAAATAGAAAAATAGAACAAAAAAAGCCTTATTGTCATTATAAACAGTATAATTCTAAAGAAAAAAGATGTTGGTTTCACAAAAACTGTTTTTATCCTCTCTTTAGGAATGAATGAGTTCTGTCAGAATGAACATGTAACAAATGACTGAACACATGAAATCAATGGATGTGTTGATCAGATGATGCTCTGATAATATAAATGTGTGTGAAGTGCATTTTATATGATCTGATGTTTCTCAAAAGTTTGCTTCAAGTTCAGTTGAGATCTGGATGAAAGTGATTTTGCAAAAAATAAAGAAAAAAAACAAAACAAAACCAAAAAACCATTTGGATCTGATAGGAGATTGAAACCCTGCGGTCCAAAATCAAAGCTAAGGAGAAAAAACAGCTGACTGCAAAGGTTTTTAACTACTGAATGAAGAATGGGTGACTTTAAATCTAGACCTCTTTGCTGACTGATAAAATGTGTGCCTATGTAGGCTAAGTTCACAAAACATCAAACAACAAAATGAAAAAAAGAAATTATTATAATTATATTGGTGAAAAGGAATGGATTATCTCACGTAGGCTAAACTGAACCCTAGTTCAGTGCATACATTTATTCAAACAAACATTGTAATGAAAGCAGTAAATTACCTTTGTGCACACACACACACACACACACGGACACACTAGAACAGTGTTGTTTGGAGGTTACCAGGCTTGTAGTTTCCTGCACCAGGTCAGCACCTATTTCTTTCAGAGGTGACAAGCAGAGAGGCCGACATGTTCAGAGCTGTTTCGCTTTGTTTCCTTTTTATACACAAACAACGTCCCACTGTCATCACTCCATCCTTTAAATACCACAGGGCCCCCTCAAGAGTGCGGCTTCAGTGTTGGACTCCTGTCAGGCCCCATGATTTCTCTTGTGGAAAGTACGTCCCCAAGGAGGGAACTTTTACTCAATGTAAGCTCAGAGACTTTCTTCACCCCAGGTTAAATGAATCCGAGGCTAACAAAATATATCTAAATCTATGGAAAGAAATGAGTGTAATCTGGAGGATCTAACTCTCATTACTGAATTCTCATATGGAAAGTTTTTCTCTTTTTTGATGCCTGTCTTCAGAAGTTCACTGTCTACATCCCCCCTTTGCCTTGTAACACTGAGATTGCATTACAGTTTGACTGACACGGCAATATACCCTCGTTGATTGTATTTTACAACTGGTAGTCAATCTCTCACCCTGTAAACCTGCCGGCCTGTGTCACTGTGTGTTAGTGGCAGTTTTCTTGCAGGTTATCACTCTCACAGCTGTGTTTTTTTTCTTCTTTTTGTTCCTCTGGCTGTAATTTAAGCTACTCTGTGATGATAATGGATTTAACAGGTTCTTTTTAACAGCAATCCAACCAGATGTTCTCTGGAGCCTCAGGATAGACGTGTTAATTTTGTCAGAGGTAGCCCTTCCTTTTCAACCAGGTAAGGCTCCTCTGGAGGTCCTCGGCATGCCTCTTAATTACCCTTACCTTTCCTTTCATACACCTCACCCGACAGCTCTTATGTTACCTCAGCATGGCCTTCCACCTCATCTGTCCAGAGAACTCAAACTTAAACTCTTAACCCAAAAGCAAACGGATGTGTTGATAAGTTCATTTTTTATTAAATTTGACTCCCTGACCCCTTTTGCAAAAAGTACGTCTTGAGACTAAAATCAATTAGTCCAAGGAAAAGGTATTCGAAAGTTCAAGAGCTTGTTGGACTGTTGAACATCACAATATACTATAACCCCATTCTCGAAAAAAAAAAAAAGTTTGCAATGATTTGCAAATCTCATATACCCATATTGTAGGCACAACAGAATATAGAAAACATCAAATTTGGAAAGTGAGATAATTTCATAAAAAATCTTTAGCTCACTTTGAATTTGATGGGCAGAGGTTTACCAATTCCAATACACTGACAACAAATTGTGAAAAAAAAATTCAGAATAATGTTTCTCAACATACAGCTGTTAAAACTTTGAATATCTGAAGATTCTACAGTTCATAAGAATACATGCATTCGTGCATGCATGAATACATGCATCTTTCAGCAAGCCAATGCTAAAATGCATATCGCATCGATTACAAAACTATGTCTACGTAGTAAATGAGTCCAGATGCTGAAGTGGTCTGTCTGCAGTCCAAACCAAAGGGCTATTTGTGGTTTACTAGTGTGACACAAACCCAGTACAGTATACACGTATTATTATTATTTGCGGGGGTTACGCATGTTTATCCAAGTTTATTCTTTTGATTTGTATTCGTTTTATTTTTTTTTGTATTTTTATGTGAATTGAATTAATACAGGCTTTTTAGTTGCATATTATTATTGAACTGTGCAATACGCAGTATATTAATAATTGCTATTTATTTACAATTACTGTTCATACCATATTTTTTGTGTCTAAGTTTGGCCATCAAGTTTGTTCCATTTTCTATGGATAATGTTTTACTTCACACTCATAGACAATGACTTTATATGGGTAACTACAGTATTCTATTGTCAGTTAGGATTACGAATATACCATACAGTAATATTGTATTTATATTTTATTATTATTAAGATGAAGATGAAGATGATGATGCAGTTCCTTGAACTCTTATAGGAGCTCTTTTGGCTCTTACTTTAAAAGTCACTGGCCTGGGCTAACCAGAGGCCAGCAGCTGGACCGCATCCAGCTGATTGGCTTCTGTGGGTGGGGTCACTGGGGGTTTATCTAGTTATTTTTATACGGTCTTTGGTGCAAGCCTTTCACCAACTGAAAACATTTGGTACATCATGAAACAAAACATCTCAAACTGTTCTTTTTTATCTGTATGCTTGTTACTACAATTTATTTTGAATTCCCAAAACTTCACTGAGCCTTGAAAAACCAACAAATAGAGTCAATTAATTTGGATTTAATAGGGTTCCATGTTAGAGATAACTAGCCAAACTGAGCTGACTCCATTACAGGCTTCCTGTAGGAAGATCATCAGTGGCCACAGTGGAGTCTTAAATTAGATATTTTTTGATATAACATTTCAAAGCTTGTTGAGGGATCCTGTATCGTCTGATGTCGGATGATAATAGAGTTCTTACACTGGCTTTATGAGGCATCTCAACCTAAATTACCACAAAGCCACATTTTCTACAGCCTTAACCCTTCCCAGATGTGTAAGTCGGCAAAGGGAAGAGGGTGTGGAAGAAGTAGGTGCAGCAACGATCTGGGAAAGCAGTGCTGACAAGAAAAAGTGGAGCAGAGGGAGAAGGAAAATATGGTGGGGTGAGTAAGAACGGGAGAAGGGCTGTCACTGTCTCCAGGGGGTGAGGCAGGGGGCCAGGAGGTAAAGAAATGGGGGTGTCTGCTGTCTGGGTGGTGCAGGCCCCGGGGAATGACAAAGTTATTAGGACGAACATCTGACAGGAAATAAATACAGCGTAGGCAGAATCGCCATGAGGCAGCTAGCCAGACATTGTTGAAACTGACAATGAACTGTGCTGAATATGGGTTAAGAAAACTTTTTAAAGAGTTGCTCACCAGAGGATTTGAGAACTTTATGGCTTGGTCGGTAAATGAACTCTCCTGCAGGTTTTCAATTTGCTTCATGAACTACTAATTTAAACAGAAACTGACAATTCTTGGAGTAAAATAAGTTAATTAACTGAATATCTTGGTTTTGAGTGCACTGACTTTTATTATTATTTATATATAACTGAGACGAGGCTGTCATGGGTCACGTTTTCATCGTGTTGTGTCTAGATTTGTTGTGATGTGTTGATGAACAAATGGAGTGGAAACCAACGTGATACCTCAGAAGCTTTGCTGGCTCTATATCATCCATCCTTTCTGTCACTTCAAGGATATTTGAGAGCCCAAGAATGAAAGGCATGGAGAGCCAAAATAGAAAAAGAACCACCTGATGACTTTGAAGAATCCTACGCTCATACAGTATTTCATTGTGAGGGGTTCTTAGTCACATATACTTGGGATGCCTAGCTAATACAGACAGTTCAGAAATGTCATAGTACCATTGGTGAAGCAGTCAAGTCACAGCATGAGAGAAATGCTTCTGTTGTTGACTGCAGACATAACTCATGTGACGTCCTACTCACTTTTTCTTGTAGACAATGTTTTCTCACAGATAATACCAGTAAACCAAGAAAAATAAAAGTAAATTAGCCACAGAGGAGAAAATTGAAACATTATCTGATTCCCAATTTGTCTGAACATATAATTTTCAATGTCTTTGTAGCTTCAGACTAAGTAGATATGTTGCCTTGATGTGGTTATGACATTCCTTAATGACTGTTCCATAATGAGAGTAAATGAGTCTGCTAATCCTGCTTGGCTAGTATCATAGTATCACTCATGCGATTTGTAATGCTTCCTGACTATTAAACACACACAGCAAAGCTATATAAAAAGTAAGTGAAAGAAAATGATCTTAAGGAGATTTCATTTTATTTTTTTTTACCAGGCAAACGGTGAGTAAGTGCCAGAAAAATGTTACTTGGCTGTTTATCAGCTGTAAGAGAGAGATCATATACAGTATTTAATGAACTGCAATCTTGTCTTGTTTTGTTTGACATGGCAATTTCCTATGAAGTATCACTTCATTTGGTTTAACGTCTGGAGAAAAACTGAATCCCAAACACTGAACTAGTGTTTTGATTGAAGACATTTAACTGTTTATCCAAATGTTAGTTGTTTCCGGACATCTAAACCTCTGCCCAGACTTAATTTTTTTTTCTCCTGCATTTCAAATGAGTCTGCTGTTTTGCTCACTGGTGGAGTTTTAGAGACATGTTTTAGATTAAACATAGAATCTGTTCTGTGCCAAAATCACCAGGGGCCCTGAGAAAACATAATAGTAAATGATAAACTTCACAGCAATCTATATTTGTATAAAATTTGTCATAGAAATGAAGATGAGAGGATGAGAATAGAAATGAGTCCATCAGTATGGAAAGGTTTACAAGGCCATTCTTAAAGAAACTGAAGCCCATCATCCTATAGTAAGACAGATTATTCACAAGTGGAAAGCATTTAAGACAGCTGCCAAAGTTCAAAGGAGAGGATGTTCTCAGCAAGTTAACCCAAATGTCAGACAGTAGAGTACTCAAACCTATATCCCAGACACGACAGGCCTCACTTATTACGTTAACTTCAAATTCCATGAATCCATCCATCCATCCATCCATCCATCCATCCATCCATCCATCCAGGGGGTGAGTTATAACAGCCTGAGAGCCCCAGACCTCCCTCTCGCCAGATTTCCTCCAGCTCTAATCTCTCCAGTGTGTCCTGTTTCCTTCTTGAATTGGCACCTTATCATGGTGGAGGGTTTGTGTCTAGAGACATAATATTTCTTGTGTGTCTGGGATCTGAACCTGCTCCTGGGTCTGCCTGGTTGGTGCCTTCCCAGGGAGCTGTCCATGGGGAGTCCTAACTAGATGCTCAAACCATCCGAGCCTCTTCTGAACGGTGGAGCCTCTCACCCTACCTCTAACGGAGAATCTCAGCCATCCAGTGGAGGAAACTCATTTCAGCCATTTGCATCTGCAGTCTCATTCTTTCAGTCACTACCCACAGTTTGTAAAGATAGGTGAGGGTAGGAATGTAAATCGACTGGTCTACAGAGAGCCTTGCTTTGGGCTCAGTTCTCCCTTCACCACAACAGACCCGCGCTGAGTCTGTGCTGCTGCTGACGCCACATTGATCTCTCAATCTCTTGTTCCTTTATTTCTCACTCATAAATGAAATCCCGAGATACTTTAATTCCTCCACTTGAGGCAACACTGTATCTCAAACCCGAGTTTAATATAAGGACTAGACTAGTATGGGTTCTATGGAGGGGTTTACAGGAGAAAACGTCTTTACTCTAAAGAGAACATGGCAGCATGGCTTAAATTTGCATATGATCAAACCACAAGACTTCTAGAACACAGTCTTCGCACAACACCATGTTTTGTGAAAACCAAACACAAACTCATACAAACAGTCAAGCACAGTTGCGGAAGGTTGATGATTTGGACACATGCACAGGATTCGTTTTTCACACACTTCTGCATTTTTGACTCATTTTCTGTTAAACAGGTATAAGTTTATATTTACCCAAGTGTAAGAATTGGTTGATTCTTTTCTTAAATGTGGTCATTGTATGAAAAAAAAAAAAGCTTGAAAAAACTATGAATTGCCAATCTATGAATTTGTAAAGATCTTTTACGCTGAACTCCGTATGTCAGCCTAATAAAGAAAAGGTCAGGGTCATGAAAATCAAAAAGATTCATCCTCTGGGCACAGAGAATGCCTGCAAGAGTTTCATGAAAGTCTATATAATGTATTTCATTCTGATCCAAAGACTTAGAAAACCAACAGAACTCTTTTATGGCACTATTTTACTGCTGTAAGCACTGCAACCACAAATGCATGTCTTTATATCAAAGATCTTCCAGAGTGGCAAAGTAGTTCTTAGGTTCCCCGCTGTCTTCAGCTGAAGAGAAAAAAAAATCCCCAAATCAGTTTTGACAGTGCAATTTAAGATACAGAATACAAACGTGACACATGACTGCACATGTATTATACAGTACATGTGTTCTGGGTAAAAGAACAGACTTCTGCGGTTTAAAAGGGTCAAACAGTCACTGCTGTGCAACAAGCATGAAGTTAAAGCAACATCCGTGAAAAATATACTTCCCTTTCTGTGCCATAACAGAAAAAATATCCTTTCCTTGGGTTTCAGAGAGTGTGTGATGTTGACTAGTGTTTAACACTCTAACACTCTGTAGGGAGCATATGTCCATTAATCAGCATCATCTTTTACTGTCAAAAGAGCAATATTATTTTTACTGTTTTTTCTTTTTTTAAGTCAATACCATACCTCTCTGAAAAAAAAGGTAATTTAATTTCCAGCAAGGCCCCAGTCCACAGAGGGACGTTCTGCTTGGAGTGGTTTCATCAGGATCCCCAATCCGCATAAGAGGATCATAGACCTACGCAGGCTTTCTGATGTCCTTAAAAGATAATTGAGAAGGCCAGGCCCCCAGACATACACCCTGAGGTCCCTCAAACCTTTTACTATGTCCCAAACCAATTTAATAAAACAGACTTCATACAAAATAAACACACTTGCGTGCATGTCTTAATAAGTCCATTGGGATATGCTGTAGCCTGTTGTGACTTTCATTATCCTTCAGCTCACTGTTGGGATTCAGCCATATCTTGTGAATGATGTCAGAAAATTAAACCCCTGTGTGTGGGACTAAAGATGACTGTGTTTATAGTGCTACAGACATCCTGTGTGTTGTACTGTTTAAACATATTACAAGGATTTTAGATGATGTAAAACTTCAAATTGATAAAGCAAGCAGTCAATTTTCTGTGTATCTGGAAAAACTCTTGTTGAAAAGACAAACAGTCCTCCCAAAAGAGAGCTCCTGAGCTCTTTGGTTTAAATGACAGCCGGGCTAAATGCATGTTGGCATTCTCCCAGAGAAATGTTCAGAGACCAGTGTCATGTACTGTTTATGCTCAGGTTGGAAGTCGTCCGTGTCTTCAACAGAGCCTGGACTTAGAACTTTCTGTTTAGTTTTGTACACAGCTACGTAGAAATGTTTATGACCAGGCGCATAGTGTGCTGGTGATAAATGTTACCAAACACGCACATCAATCAAGGCAGATGTTTTCCTTCTAGGCTAATTTTCAGCATCACTGCTCACAGAGGAAAAGTCAGGCAATTCCAAGATTTTATTGAATTCATATTGAATTTACAGAGGAATATGGTCACTTCAAATGACTTTTACAAGAGCAATCATATTTGTCTATGCCCAGCTAAAAGAACAATTAACTCAAGTTGCTGAAAATTTTTTCTTATTTCATAAAATATTACAATATAAAGTGCAACCTAAAATACTGCCATTTTCATATCAGTAAGAAGCTAAATTAAATGTAAATGAAAAACTTATTTCTCCAATATTTTTACTTATTTTCTACATGTTTATGTCATGGCCTGGGTCGGCCATGGCAGCCCTGTGTGTTTATGTCTGTGTCAAGTTGGCGTCTTTCCCTGTCTTTAGTGGTTCCTGTTTTACTTTGAAAGGTCTGTCTTTTCTTCTGCTTTGCTTCCTCCCTCTTGTTACCTTGATTCCCTGCACCTGCCTCTCGTTTGTTCCTCTGTGTATTTAAGTCCTGTCAGTTTCCCCTGTCCTTCTGTGGGTTCCATTAGTCTTCGTGGATATTGGTTTTGCGGGCCTGCCTGTTCCCCTCTCCTCAACCCTGTCTCCAGAAGTTTTCAGTTAAGTTTGTATTTTTACATTTTTGTGTCTTTGGACTTTTGGATTTAGTGTTTTGGATTTTTGTTTTTTTGGACTTCTGGATTTATTGTTTTGGATTTTTGTGTTTTTTTTTTTTTGGAATAAACCCTTTTTGTTTTATAATCCTGCTCCTGGGTCTTCCAAAAGAACATGACAGTTAATTTTAAATGTGATGCAAGGCAAACATTTTGAAACACTTTGAGAAATGTTTAGAGACTGGAAAGCCTTGACCTGACCCTCATGGGTGAAGGCCCAGGCCATGAGGCACTCTCAAACAAGCCCCTCCCCCAGACCTGGCTCCCAGTAACCCATGCCTGTGTTCCATGATTTTTCATGAGTCCATTTGAATCACTCTTGTTCTGACCCACCTCCCAGCTGGTCCAGAACATAGCTCCTCAGATCATCTGGGCATGTAAACCCTTACACCACAATAAGGTGGTGATTGAAGGAGGAGACAGGACATGCTGGAGAGAATAAATGTCTCAGATGGCCTGGGAACATGTAAGTACTCCCTCAGAAGTGCTTGCTAGAAGTGCTAACTTAGGATTTCATTTGCTCACCTGTACAGGGAGTATTTATTTGTTTGTTATGAATCAAATGTTTTCAGTGGGAGAAAGGTGATGATGAAAATGATGACAGGCCAATTTAGCACCTGGACTCTTTGCTTTGTTTACTAAAATAAATCACGCTCTTCCTGAAAAAGGCATGACACTATAACAGATGCTGCCTTTTAAACTGTTCTCTTAAAAAAAGCCAGATGGTCCATATTCTCTTTAGCCCAAGGAATATGGCATAGCTGATTTCTTTAAAAAGAATTTTACATTTTGATACCACAGGACAAATTTTCATTTGACTTTTGAATGAGTTTGGAACTTTAGAACCCAGCATTGTTTCTAGACCTGGTTTATGTATGTACAA
Organism: Hirundichthys speculiger; assembly: GCA_018398805.1. NCBI lineage: Eukaryota > Metazoa > Chordata > Actinopteri > Beloniformes > Exocoetidae > Hirundichthys > Hirundichthys speculiger. Next base: position 1,172,532 of record JAGFBZ010000771.1, on the reverse strand, counting down.
TCATTGTTTTCTCCTGGTAGTTTTAACCTGTATTTGGGACTAAAGAAGCAATGCCAAAATGTGTTCACAAATAGTTTTTAAAGGTTCAAGAGACGGCGTTCTCTACTTGCAACCCCAGGTCATAGTAACATATGAAACTGGCACAATAGCCTAATCTATTATGTGCTCAGAAACATCCTTTTCTTAGTTTGGCTTATTTTTCATGCTACTGGACATAAAAATAACAGAACGAAAGAATATAATAAAAAATTCTTTCCACTGTTTCATCACATTTAGCAGTCTTTGGTGGTTGAGTTTCGAAAGGGACACTCATGTTGTTGATGCCAAAATCCTTAATTTGTTTGGGAAATTTTATAATTTAATTGTGTGTGTTTGGCCATGCAGTCTTCCTAGGAGTGTTGAACCCCTCCCCGATCTTTATATCTAAAATTCTGTTTTATACCAAAACATGGTACTGTCCTACTGACCTATTTTTGTTGCATTACACAATTTTCCCAGGTTCTGGTTGTCCCTTCATAATTTGAATTCAATAATAACAAAAATAACCAATTCTACCATCTCTGTTCTGTCCGAGACTCTTGTGTGCTATCTAGATTTGAACAGCAGCATTTACAGCCTGCAGCATAAATGTTTGACGTGATTTTGTGGACAATGGCAACAGAATGTCCTCTTCAAACGTGTGGCCCATTGAGTTTAAGATACATATCTGTTTCACATTATACTACACCTCCCAAGGTTTGCCTGCCAACTAACTCTGAATACAGATTCAATAATCAGAACCACATTTGTGCTGCAGGGAGGGAGCTTTATGGGAGGCTAGTCCGAGACATACGGGGTCCAGGTAGAGATCATAATGTAATATTTCCACTTGGATAAATCCAAACATATGTAGTAATATGCAGAGGTTTAACAAATGTATAGCCGCCAGTCAGTCTCAAAAGGGAATGACAACCTGGGCAAGAGATTTCTGGCCATGGTCCTGAGAGATGAATAGATCAATAACACTTTAACAGTATGTAGCTGGGTACTAGCTAGCTAAGTTTAGCTAGCTTAGCTGAATACTAGATTTGGTTATGTGAGAAAGCAACAGCATCTATCTATCTATCTAGTTACCATTACTAAACTAACATTATACCAGAGTTTGAAAACATGGCTTTGCATGGTAGATACATGTAACGTGTTAAAGTTACAGCGACTGTGTTAAAAAGTCATGTTTGTTTGATGTACATCCATCTGCCTTGTCTGCTTGGTTACCAGGGCGACTAAATCCACGTCTGTGCAAGACTAAACAATTCACTCATTTAAAAGGGAGCAGAAATTGAGTTCTATTTTCCAGGTCACGTCCGGCTGACCAGAAGCCTAAGTAAAAACATGGGTAAACCTAACCTTTACAGACCTCCCCTTGTTCTGCTAGTGCCTCTCTGACTGGGGCTAGCCAGGAGACAGCTAGCTTCCATTTAACCACCAAGCCTCTAAGTGTCCAGCTTGCCAGACCCCAGTTTGCCAACAAACAGTGACTCAATTTTAAAGTGTAAATATAATAAGAACAATAAAAAGAGAAGAAATTGAGCAATGTCTACACATGGGAGTCAAAACAGTCTCTTGGTTAAAAGTCTTGAGATATATATATATATATATATATATATATATATATATATATATATATATATTATGCTTAATCAACATATTTATGTGAAACTAAAGTCCCACAGCGCACGTCTTAAAAGTGGACCACCTATAAGCGCTGCCTACTCAGTTGAATTTGTGAGATTATGAATTTATCTGAAGGTTTCAAGATCATGTGACAGTCATTTAGTAATGTTTGTTTATTGACATATATGTTTTCCACTTTCTTTAACTGTACATTTGAAAAGGATAAGTGGTATCAAATAAAATATGCTTAACGACTTCTAAACTGAGCATGTCCTCATACATAATATAACATTTCTTTTAAAACCTATCTGAATTGTTTGGAAACAACCTCCACATGTTAATATAATGTTGTATGAGTTGAATCCTGTTTTATTTTGTTGTTATATTTTAGTGTTTAATTTTGCAAATTCTTTGAATTGTCTATATCATGCTCTTGTCCAACTTCCTGCCAACCCAATGTTCTGTGTGTAAATTGATGTGGACAAGCAGCAGTTTTGTGCCAAAATAAACTTGACATCTATCTCCTGGTGAAGCAGAGTGGATGGTTATTGCTGGAACTCTTCTAGACTGCTTTGTGGCACTTCCTGTGAAACTTGTCTCATTGACTCGAATGGCCGCAATTCACAGCAGCTGGTCTGGCACTGCTGTTTTGCTTCTGTTCCATGTTTCTGTGGGATTTGAACTTTAAGTAACTAAAGAAGCATAAAGGGCTTTTTTTCATGTAAAAATAACCATTTCAATTTTATTTGAAGGAATATTTGCTTACTTCTATGAAGCATTGTCTCGCTCACCTGGTCTCCCCATCTATTGACACAAAGTAACTTTAAATTCCTGCCTTGGTTGTGTCTTCTGACAACTGTGTTTCACTTTTTGGCACAATATCAACATTCACAACAACAGAACTAGTTCACAGAGCTACAATGTACATTATGGAAAACGCAACTTTTGAATATCACGCAAACTACGCAAAAGAAGAAGAGTTTATGAACTTCCATAGAACTGGATCAGTACTTAGATATTTATGAGAAAATAGCCAAATGTTAGAAGCAGAGGTGATGACTTGTTCTTCTTTAGCATCTACTGACAGTAATTTGCATGATGTTTAATAGTTGATTCGTACAGATTTATAACCATAAGAAGATGCCTGGACAAACTGTTCTTTTGTTGGTAAATTGCTTTTGGTAACTGTGTCTCAGACCAAATGGCCATGACCTGTGGGGTTCCCCAGGGGTCAATCCTGGGGCCCCTATTGTTCAATCTGTACATGCTTGAATTAGCTCAGCTAATATGCAGTAATAATGTGTCCTATCACAACTATGCAGATGATACTCAGTTCTATGTGTCATGGACAGCAAGAGAACATGGGTCTGTAGATTCATTGTGTCACTGCATCAAACAGATCAGTGTGTGGATGTAAATGATAAATGGACTGCACTTATATACCGCTTTATCCACCCCATCAAGGTGGCCTCAAAGCAGTTTACAATGGCCTCTCATTCACCCATTCACATACACACACTAATACACCAGTGGGCGGCTGCTGCCATGCAAGGTGCTGCCACTGGGGGCAAGTTAGGGTTTAGTGTCTTGCCCAAGGACACTTTGGCATGTGGACAGTTGGAGCTGGGATCGAAGCCCAGTTGGAGCAGGTCGTCCAGTCACTGGACAACCCGCTCTACCAACTGAGCTACAGCCACCCTATGCAAAACAACTTTCTCCAGCTAAACTCAAACAAAACTGAAGTCATTGTCTGTGGCCCACCGAAACAAAGAAAGTGTTATCAGTCACTTTGAAAGTTTCTCTCTAGAACCTAAAAATCAGGTCAGAAATTTAGGGGTAATATTGGATTGACTTGAACTTTGAACAGCCACATTGAAGGTCTCCTTCCACAATAAACCGTTTAATACTTGTTTTTTTTATTACCATGGGTCAGTTCAAGTTGCACTTGTATGCTTAACTTCAAAATGCTCTTTTACCCCTGTTGTCTGTATTAACCTGTGATAGAAAACAGCAGGAAAACACGAGTGGATCGGAAAAGCCGTACCAGCCTACCTCACATTGAACATTAGCTATGCAATGGGTCGTAAGCCCCCTCCCAGAAAAACATCACGGTTTGCAGGCAGGGAGCAGAGCTTATTTTGGTAGGTTGCTAACGAGCGAACAAAGGAGCGCTAACAATTCAAAAACATGGCACATAAAGTTGCTGTTTGCAACAGTAACAAATCTACATGTCTTGCCTAAGAAAGGGGATCTATGGAAGAAATGGTTGGAATTTATTTTCAGAACACCACCAGCGAAGTATAACGTGTTCTGATCATTTTAACCAAAAGGACTATTTAAATTACGGTGCATACAGTAGCAATTTTCCGAGTAAGTTGTGCTTAAAACCTGGATCTGTGCCATCACGACGATCGACCACCAGCTCACAGGATGTCAGTAAAAAAGGTTTTTTTTTTCAAACTACGGTAAAGCAATTACCGCAGGAATCTCATTGCAGCACACATTTTCTTGTCCTGCAGGCATTCATGCACAATTCCCACACGTGCACCTAGCGGGATTTAAATGGGTGTGTTTGATTAGAACAGTTACATGTGGTGTGCTGGGAACAAATAGTATTTGAGAGATGGTAGCATAAGATTTGGGGTGTTGGGATGTTGAATGCAGTGGAGATGAGTGGCAGTGGGTAACGGTTCTTTATGGTGATTTCATTCAGTCCTCTGTAGTCGGTACAGGGTCTCAAAGTCTTGTCCTTCTTTTCAACGGAGAAAAAAAACCCACTCCAGCTGGAGATGAAGAAGTGCAAACGATGCCTGCAGCCAGGGAGTCATTGATGTAGGTCTCCGTGGCTTTTCTTTCTGGTTCAGAGAGAGAGTTCAGGCGCCCCTTGGGAGGTGAGGTACCAGGCAGGAAATCTATGGCAGCAGTCTTAAGGGCGGTGCAGGGGTAGGGACGTGGCTCTGACCTTACTGAAGACCTGGCGGAAATCATGGTACTCAAGTGGCACCTTGGAGAGGTCAGGTGAACAGCTGGAGCTGGAGGAGTGAAAAGGAGCTGAAGCATGCTGCAGACACCTCAGATGACAGGAAGGGCTCCATTCCAGAACAGCTGCAGTGACCCAGTGTATGTGAGGGTTATGCCATGGATATCCCAGGATGAGAGGCAGGCAGGAAGAGTGTAAGATGTGGAACTGGATTGTCTCGTGATGATTACCAGAAAGCAGCAGGTGAACAGGAGAGGTCTGATGTGTGACAGTGCCTAAGATGTGTCCTTCTAAGGCTTTAGCAGGAAGTGGATAAGGCAGAGGAACCTGCTTGAGCCCCAACTGGAGGACCACCTCCTCACTAATGATGCAGGAATCAGCCCCAGAGTCAATGAAATGGCCAAGGTGTGGGGCCCATCTGGAAGGAGGAGATGGCCTTGGAGCAGAGGTCTCTGGTTTTGGGGAGCTGACAGGGCAGTTGAGCTCACCAGGGCCTCCCCAGCTACTGGTGAGCTCTGGCTTTTGCTGGACAGCCAGAGATGTAGGCAGAGATTTGACTTGCAGTGGCGCTCCCTCTTGTCCGGTGAGATGGAGGTGCGACCTAACTGCAGGGGTTCAGAGTCTTCAACCTGACGATGGAATGGGGTAGACTGTGCTGCTGCAGCACCACCACGGGAGCGAGGTGGGAGAGTTGCCCCCCCCAACGCTCTTAACAGGTCTCTTAACAGGCTCAATGCGAGTGACGGAGGGGAGGTGAAGCACACTCACTGGTGGTGGGTGTCCGGTTGTGATGTGGTTGGTGAAGCTGGTGTCACTAGAGGGTGTGAGCAGGACAGGTGGAGGTGACCAGGTGAGTCTTTGGTGGAACAGGAACAGCCAAAATTCCTACCAGCCACAGGCAGGCGATGAATAGAGAATACGGCAGGCAATACTTGTGGTCGAGGACAGAAGGCTGGTGGATTTACCGGGGCTGGGACAGAGGCGGTAGTCAGAGGCAAGTTGGAGCGATACCAGGTAGGCAAACCAGAAATACGTGCTGGAGAGTCAGGCATGAGAGCGAAGACAATCTGGCAGAGAGTGAGTGGAGTGAGGCTGCATGTATCCTGGCTTGATTGGGGATGGAGAGCAGGTGAGAGCAGCAGGTGAAAGCTGTTCGGCTGACGAGGGGTGTGGCTGAGCAGCAGAGCAGGGAAGGAGCAGAGTAGAGCAGACTGTGAAAATAGTAAGTCTTGGTCTTGGAAGTGCTAGTACAGAAGGTGGATGTTGATTTTGTAACCTATTTTAGTTTTTACAGTAAAGCCAGCAAGCTGTAGGCAAAAACTTAGTATTGTACAGCCCTGACGAACAGTGCTAAATCAGTAAATCAAGTAAATTCAAGTAAGCTGTAATTTAAATGATTCATTCAAATGTCTTTAACCAATTTATCTTATATTCCCCATATAAAAAAAATTCTGAAGTAAAAAAAAAATCCACCAACATATTTTTTTGTACAAATTGACATTTCTTGTTATTGTCCTTCACAAACTTTCTGTAACTTTAAATTTAAAGTTTGACTCTGAATTGGGTACACAGTAATTTTAAAGTTATTTTTAACTTTGACTTTCGTCTGATCAAAGAACTCCAGCATTTTATGGGAGTTTAACATCAAGTGATAATCGTACCTTTTTTCAGGGTCCAAACAGTGAGTTATACTTCTGTGGCCTTTATTCATAGTGGAGAGAAAACAGGGAGGACACAAGGCAAAGGGTCGACGAGCCGGGAGTCAAACTCGCAACCAGCCGCACGAGGACTCTGTATATGGGTCGCCTGCCCTAACCACTGCGCTACTGGGGCGGCCCAAGATTTTTTTTTTTTTTGTAAGTCTTTCTTATCTCGTGTTCTTTACCTTTGTAAACGTCCATCTCTGTATTTACCATTTTTCTTCAGTTTTTTTATTTTGAAAAGTTTTTTCTTCTACACAACATTTGGTTTTTACTTCCTGTTTTAGTCTAAAGTCCCTTGTGTATTCTGATTAGTTTCGATTTCTATTCCATTTTCGATGTGCATCATTATTTCACACCAGGATTCAGTTACTTATTGCTTCTCACGTGCATTGTGTCTGCAGTTATCTCCTCCAGTAAATACAACCAAGTTCAGTTGTTTTTTGCCAGATCATTGCCTCACTATCTTGTTGTTTCAGTCCTGTTCAGTCGTCTTGAAGTCTTGCTTTGTGTTTTTATTCCTCCTGGGGTTTCTCTCCTGAAGTGCATTTAGTTTCATCCTGAAAATGATTTATTCAAATTCCTTTCTTTTTTTTTTTCATCCAGCTGTGTCTTGCGTGTTCCTGGTATGGGTCCTCTTCAATCCTTATCATGACAGACTGATCTGGCTAGAGTCTGTCCATCCTGTAAGAGTGAAAGGTTCTTAACCCCGTATTTAAAATGCTTATTGCAGCAATCTCTTGCTCCTCAAATATCACCCGTAGACCATCTATTCATGCCTGATTCTCCAACCTCAATGCTGCCTGGCTCTCCAGTTTCCACACTGCCTTGTGCTCCAATTTCTACGCTGCCTGGCGCTCCAGTTTCCACGCTACCTCGCTCTCTGGTTTCCATGCTTCCTGCCACTCCAGTTTCCATGCTGAATTGAGCTCCAGTTTACATGCTGCCTGGTGTTCCAGTTTCACGCTCCCTGGTGGTCCACTACTGCCGACACGTTCATGGACTTTTCACTGGAGTCTTCTGGTGGCCAACCATGCAGAGCTGGTTTCAGACCAGCGACGTCTGCTCGGGAGGAACATGGATCCCTCCATGACTGGTCCTCACCTGCAGCCTGTGCCAGAGTATCTGCTACAGTCCTTGCCATAGCATTCATCACCACCCTTGCTAGTTCATCAACCAGTCTCCAAGGCGTCCAGGCCGCCCCCCCACCATGACCCTGAGGGTGTCTGGCACAATGACCAGTCGGCGGGAGAAGTTTGGCACAACATTCATTCAATGCCACAGTTCCTGCCAATTATGTCGACAGGGCCAACTGCGCCTGAGTTAGAGCCGTCAATGCAGACTTTGCCAGAACCTTCCACGCCAGAGCCAAGCTAGCAACACTGTTGCCAGAGCAGACAACCATGCAGCTAACTTAATTTATGTCTTCTTTTGAAAATGGTTACCCTTACTGCTTGTTTTATGCTGTAGAGCTTGTTTTCTTTTTAGTTTTACTTTTCCTCCTTGTTTACATCTGGGCCCAGTTTCTAGCTATGTCCCAATTATCTTTTCAGCCCTGCAAATCTGAAATACGTTGTCTCCAGATCCTCTATGGTCTTCAGGAGGTGCATGACTTCGTGACGAATGGCCCACATCTCTTTGGTGACTGAATGGTGTGGTGGATTGTTGAAAAAGGCATCGTCAACACTCCAGAGACCACCCTGTAAGATGCTTGACTTACCAGCCAGAGAAGAAACACCAATGTTTCAATCACTGACCCACATCTCCCTTTATTTCTGGTGCAGCGCTGTCGGGGCCTCCATGCACGGGCAGAAGTCAGGCCGTGTCTCCTGCCTGACCGTTACACGTGCACTCAGGTGCATCCTGCTGTGTGAGGGTCTGACTTGGACAGGGAAAAGAAAAACTGTTTCATAAACAATGGATAGACTATATTCAGTCTATTTGTACATTCATTTAATTTCTCTTCTATTAGCTAAAAAAAGTTTAGTCATGAGAGTAAGAAAAATATCATTTTCAGTGGATAAAGAATCATTCACACTTCAAAAGTGCTATTAATATAATTAAGCTCCTCAAATACAACAAAAGTTAAAATAGTGTATTATTATCGTGTTTGATGTGTTTTGCTCCGTGAATGCGTAGGCTGTGATGTACATCTGTACAAGTTTCAGGTTGAGCTAATTTTTAACCTAAAGTACAGCAGTTTAAGCTGCACCTTTATATTCTATAGGATGGTCATGTTTGCTGCATTGCTATCCTGTGAGTAATATTTTACAGCAAATGGATTTTGTGACAATCCACTTATTCGTTATTTAAAATATGAAGTTATAATGTCAAAGTCAAATGGCATTAGACACTATTAAGTCTTTGCCACTCAGTCATCTACTACTGACTTTTCTGTTGGTTAAATGCACACTTTTTTTTTTTTTTTTTACTTTGGTATGTCATTCTCTTTTTAGCCTGATTCAAGACTCTTGAACGCTGCTGGTGAGACACACCAATAATTAGTGAGGTAGGCTAGACTGTCTGATTTTACAGTTGCTTGTTTTCAGCCTTTGTGTTTTTAAAGGGCTCGGTTTTGTAGACTCCATGCTTTAAAGGATGTGGTCCCTGAATTGAAACATCCTTCTTCTTACCTCCAATGTGTTTGTCATTATTTTCCCCAGCATATATAATAGCATTGCAATGGACTGGACTGGCGACCTTTCCAGGATACACCGCTGCGTTTCGCCCAAAGAGAGCTGGGATAGGCTCCAGCAGATCCCCGTGACCAAAGATAGGACTAAACAGGTATGGATAATGGATGGACGGATATATAATAGCAGGTTTCCTTTGTTCATTGCCACATCATTGTATCATTACCTGTTTGTTTCAGGTCCATCCTGTCTATCCAGTTGTTTTAAGCCTCGTCTTTGTGGATTAATTTCCTCTACAGTTCATGCCTTGGAGCACCTTGACTTTTGTCTTGTAAATATTTTTTCAAGTCATGTTTTTTCATGTTGGGAAATCATCCTTTTCCAAGATTAAATTCACTTTTCTGCTGCACTGTTCACCGTAACACGAGCTGCAGGGGCATGAGCCTGAAATTAAAACTGAAATTGCTTTTAAATTTAGTTAAAACTGAGGTAATTGTTTTTGGCTCAATAATCTTCCGAGACTTACTATCAATGCAGTTCATTTTATTTCCATAGCGCCAATTAACAACAAAAGGTCATTTTAAGGCATGTTGCGCTGCAGTCAAGTTATAATCCAACTATATTAAATCCAGTGTGTTGTTATCTATTTACAGTGTGATCCAATTAATTTCAATTCATTCTAATTCAAATTCATATAATTATTGCATTGAATCTTCACTTTGGTTTAATGTGCTGTTATAAGGATGCACAAGGTGACAGTGGGAAGGAACAACAACCTATTAGTAGGAGGAAACAGGCATAATCAGGCTCATGAAGGGCAACTGTCTGCATAGAGGGGAACACTGAGAAAGACGAAGAGATTAATCTAGGGAGGTCTGCTACGAGGCCAATAAAAAAGAAGAAGAAGAAGAAGAGAACACAAAATCATGAGCAGTAAGGGCATACACATTCATAAAGCTTTTAGACAGCAGAACCTCCAAGCCTCTAAGAGCAACAAGTAAGTCTGCTGTCTGACAGTGAAGTGGTCTGATTGGGGTATTACAGAACTGTGAGATCTTTAATACAAGAAGGAGACGGGATCTAAAGGGCTTTTAATGTGAAGAGAAACATTTTACATCCTATTTTGGACTTCACAGAAAGGCAAATGAAGAGACACTAAGATTTGAAAAATATGATCTCTCTTCCTAATCTGTATCATACGGAAGAGTAATAGGGCCACTTAAAAAAAAAATAAAAAGAATTCTGAGAAAAAAAGTCAGAATTCTGACTTTAATCTCAGAATTCTGACTTTTTTCTCAGAATTCTGACTTTAATCTCAGAATTCTGAGAAAAAAGTCAGAATTCTGACTCTAATCTCAGAATTCTGAGAAAAAAGTCAGAATTCTGAGATTAAAGTCAGAATTCTGACTTTTTTTTCTCGGAATTCTTTTTATTTTTTTTTAAGTGGCCCTAATACTCTTCTGTAGTATCACAACTCTTGCTGCAGAATTTTATTTCAGTTCTCATTTGTTCTTCTTCTGCCTGCCTGCTGTGTGCATCACATTTAGATCTAAACTTCTTTCCTCTCTTGTAGAGCCCCTTTACACTCCTATAACTGCACTCTACTCATCCGGTGGATTAATTAGTTGAAGGACGTGCAGAATTTCACTAAAGCCATTTGCTATATAACTCCACTGACAGCACCTTCACTACATGGTTATACTTATATATTTAGGTTACATTACACCTTTTCTTTTATTGAGCTTACTTACTGCATGTTTAGGATAAGATTTTATCTTTTACTTTATTATTCATTGTTTTATTATTATTACTTTATTATTTATTTTTTTTACTTTATTGATCCCAAGCTGGGAAATTGAAGTGTTTCAGCAGCAAGGTTAAGACACAACATACTAAAAAGATAAGATATATCTAAGAAGAACAAACTGTACAGGTTATGGAACGTAAAATAACAAACTAAAATATAACTGTAACTGGTATGAAAAGTAGTGGTTGTGAATGTGCAGACTATGAAATATACAGATTTTCAAATATGCAGACTATGTTACAAATAATTAGTAGTAGACTGTCAAATGTGCATGCTATAAAACGTACAAACTAAATTACATAAAAATAGGGCAAAAATATCAACAGTGCAGGCTATGAAGCTGCATGAGCTCTGTTAAATATAAATAACAGCATATCTATTAAATTTACAGGATATGAAGTGCACCGGCTATGTTCCAAAAATATTAAACTAGAACTAAAACAAAGACATCCTAAGCAGAGACAAATGCATTTATAGTGCAGATCCTGTAGCATGTAGTGAGTCCAGAATGATATTTGTCACACAGAGATGATGAGTTGATGGTATGAGATAGAAAAGATTTCCTCAGACGGTCCGTATAACTGAGCCGACTGAGTCTTTCTGACTCCAGGGTGTATCAGTGGCCGTTTCATTCCTGGACGTATCTGCAGAACTGACAGTAAAGCTGACTATGACATTTGACTTTGACATGTTTTTTATCCAGCTGTGTGCTTTTTCAGTAGTGGAGAATTGTTTGAAAGTTCCTGTTTAGATTGAAGGCCATGTCTATCATTATTTTTAGTCTGGTTCATGTAATTATATCCACTTGTTTAAAAAACACGTTCTACTAAATCACTTTATGTATAACCCAATTCTTCATCTTGTTTCCAGGAGGTTCACTGATTTTTTTTATTTTATTTTATTTTTTCAGTTTGAAAGAACACTTCACTGTCCATATATTTTGCTGACATACCCATAAAACATTTTATTATTGGAGAATGAAAAGTTCACCCTGCAAACCTCGGTAGATTAAATCATCTCCTCAACAGCTGTGTGGCTAAAACCAACAAAAAAAAAAAACAGCACATGAAACACATGGGTAGGGTGCATGAGGGTCCTGGATCTTTGATGCTTTTGTTCGTATTTTTTTTCCCCCTCTTCTTTACAAGCATATGGGGAGCCTCTGACAACAGGGTATTTATCGGACATGAAGAGACCACAATCAGCTGAGAGGACGTTGTGCTTGTTCTCCTGGTACTTAACTGTGTTTCACTGTTTTCTTGCTGAACACTCTCATCTTTAATCCTTTTCTTTCTCTCCATCGCCACGGCCATGAAGGTCCCTTGTGAGCTCCCGGTGCTTGGGATCATTGTGCTTACCACAACAAAGAAAAAAAAAAAACATCCCACATTTGAAAATGGGCTCCTGCCAGTTGGACAGGTTTTCTCAAACAATCATTTCAGTAGGGGGAAAGACGTCGGCGCCTTTGAATCTCAGCAGTCAGCAGAAAGGGATGAAGGCAAAACGTGTGATCCACTACAGTCTAATTAGATTTTCACATTTTATACTGTACAGTTCTTCTAAGCTCTCTGATGTGGATCTACTGTGTCTAATTGTAGATTTAAAGGCGATCCTGAAGATTTATATTATCATCGCTGTGATTCTGGTAAGCTGGAGGGGATTTTTTTTAAATCTTAACACTGACTTGTTCCTTTTCCAAGTACTTTCCTTGGACAGTACTCTGTTGTTTGACTTTCTGAAATGGGACTCAAAGGGGCGTCTGATTCAGACAGATGTTTGACATCTAGCCTTTTTGTGAGACCAAATAATTCATACTTCTGCGAAAAAAAATCAAAAAAGGGGAAGAACAAGTTGATGTCTTAATCTTTTTGCTTTGGCTTTGACCTTCTTTATTGCCATTGAGAGATACAAGACACACGATAATCTGTTATAATACAATAATACCATACAGGACAGTTACTATACTATAAATGACCTTTTCAGTGTCTCATAATGATTAAAATGTCATGACACTGACGACAGAAGAACCGAGTTGGCTGAAAGAAGAGGTTCCAAGGTTGTCTGTAGAACCAATACTAGAAAACACCTCCCTAGGGAGACATTCAGGAGGCACCCTGACCAGATGTCTGAGCCTCTTCAACTGGCTCCTGATAAAGTGGAGCAGACTCTCCTCTGGAGTCCCTCCCAGATGACTGCACTTCTCACACTATCAAGATCTAATTCATGAATTGGAAAAGATCTGGCTAGATCTGGAGAGCAGTTTGGAAACTCCCCATGTCAAGGTCCAAACCTCATCTGCAAGACTTGGGAGTGTTATGACTAAAGAGTAAAATATTAGCGTGTTTAGCTAGAGTTAGCAACAAACATTTTCCTAATGATCACCATTTAAAGTCTACCCGGTATATACAAGGTTTGTCTGCAACTTAGAGCCAAGTATTGTGAAATATGAGTTACTGCTTGCCTTTGTGGAATGCAAAAAGTTCCAATATTTAACATTTGTAATGACCTATTGCAGAAATGTATGATAATGATGTTTCAAAAAGTGTTAAAGTCTGAAAATAATTTAAAGCATGCATGAGATGCTGCAGGCCGCCCTCCTCTCCCCTCAGCTATATTGCACAGTCAGCTCATTTCATTAGCAAAGAAGGAAGCAAGCAAACACTGGTTACTGAGTGGGCCTTTTGCTGTTTGTGGCCAGCATCATTTTTCATATTGGGGCAGAAGACGTGGGCTAAAATGTTGAAATGCTTGTACTGGAAGCCCACATGGGTGTTTCATTCTATTTGAACGCTACTTTATACTTTCATACACAAATCCTTCTTCCCACAGTAATTTATCTTATAGCTTTCATTACTGGTTTCTTGTAAGAGTAATATTTGACTCACTTTGAAAATATGGTTTCCAGTCTTTCACAAGCTGTGTTAAAAAAAAAAAAAGAGTGTGGGGTTGGAGTCACATTTCTGATTCCTTTTACTTGTCCATGAGCTGCACCACAGGCTGATTTTCCTCTGAACTTGACACGTAGTTTCACGTTAACAAATGTTCAGAGGAATGAATATATCACAGAAAATCTAAGATTAGAGAAATGTTCAAAAAACTAAAAACAGATTTGTGCACTGGAACCTTGTTTTTTCCTCTTTCCCTTCCCATTAATCATCTCACATCTCTAGGTTCATCTGTAAACTGTAAAAAAAAAAATGTAGTTCAAACCAGCTCAAACTCCCACAGCTACAGCTTTAACATGCTGCCTACACACTAATGCTTCAGGATAATCTAATAATGTTATGATAGTATATCATTCAGAGAAACCCAACCAGTGCTGCTAACACTTGCATACTTTTGCCTGAGACTGTTTTTCATGCAGACAAACTGCAGCGCAGCACTTTGTTTAGAGATGCTGGTGCCAGTGCATTCCTCTAAATGTAATAGTATTTTATCAAAGTGCTTCAGACATTTAAATCCAAAGGTTTTAGTTGTGAACGAAAAATAATGCAATCTGAAAAAAATGAAATACAAAAAAGAATACAATCCTTACATTTACTGTGACGTTTACCTTCCTTATAGAGTATGAAACCTAAGATATTTTACATTATTTCCCCAACTCTGACAGATGGTGGCAGGTTACTGCAGTTGAGAAGGTGTTTATAATAATGATTTGGTACAAAAAGCAGAACCCATGAAAGGCTGAACCTTTAAAGAGCAAAGATGGGATGAAGGATCTCCACTTTGTCAACATATGCATGGGAAAATCATTTAAATGTATAAAAAAAAAAATGTTCTTCAAAGAAAGATTAGAAGATTTGCATATTTCTTTTTCCACAGTGCATAATATCATGAAATGATTACAGCAACATAGAGGAGTTTCAGTGCAATAAAGGGCAGGGGTCCAAAAGCCAGCCTCTGTGATGGTATGGGTTTATGTCATTGCCTTTGGCAAAGCTCATTTACACGTCTATGATGGAGCCCTAATGCAGAGGAGTGCACTGAGTTTAAAGCGCAACATATGTTGCCTTTCCTGGGACTTCCATGCATTTTTTTTAACAATATAATGCAAAACCGTATTCTTCTCACATTACAAAGGCGTGTCTATGAATACTGCACTGGCTTGCCTGCAGTCTTGACCTGTCCTTAAGAGAGAAAATACTTTTTTTTTCTTTTTTTTTAGGATGTTGTGGTTCTAGTGGCTTTTATTGAAAGTGGTTGGACAGGAAATGGGCACAGTGAGAGAGTGGGAAGATGAACAGCTAAGGGACACATGCTGGGAGTTGGTCCTGGGCTGGCTGCACGAGGGCCCGGTCCTCTGTGTCTGGGGCGCCTGCTCAACCAAGTGAGCTATCCAGCGCCCCCATGTATGAAGATTTTTACGTGAAAGACTGTTTTACTCTTTAGTACATGTTTTCAGAAAACATTTGACAAAAAAATTAATAAATAAATGCCAGAGCGCCTTTAAGGTGTGTCAGAAAGAATGGCAATGGTGGATGTTAAACAATTAAATTAAGCTGATGAGAAACCATTATGACTGTATCACTGGTTCACAGTGTCTGCAAAGAAATAAATATATTAAATATTATTATAAATTGTTATAAAATGACCTTTTAATGAATATAAAGTAATTCTCAAAGACTTTGAGGAGAGAAAAATGATAGCAGATATTATCACTGATTTGTATTTCCCAGGTTGGATTGACTGACAACCTGTGACGAATGCTTTTCGAATAGTTTTTTGACTTAATGATTCTATATTTCACTTTTTTACTCTGATAAAATTGCTGGACATCTTCAACCCCACGAACTGTGCTGCCACCAGACCGACTCAGTGATTGTTTTAGATTAAATAAAGGTAAAAGAAGGAAAAGAAAGAGACATGCTAACACACACACAAAGGCTTTGCAGTGTTGAGGGTTATGTAGATAGAGCCTTACTTACTTGTTATGGCTAACGTTAGTTAAGACTAGTAAACTATAGCAAGATATCTGGCATAACTGAGACTCAGTGACTCTTTCTTATGCGTGCTACTGTTTCATTGCACATTTGTGCTGAACTGATAAATATATTAGGTTTTATCACAAGACTAAAACAAGAAATCAACACTATGCTCCTACAGACGATATTTATCATGGTGTTCCATCAGGCAGACTGACAACTAGTGTTGCCAGGAACCAAGTAATCACACAAAGACTCCAGTATTATCATATGTCAAGGGAAACTATCATATGTTCAAAAGCTAGCGTGCCAAAAATGTTGATGTGTGAACTTTAGTGCTTGCTTTAAGGTCTGTGCTGAGGTTCGTTTAGCTTGCTAAGTGTTGATGTCTTTACACCAGATAATTGTAAAAAAGATTTTAGGGCATTGAAGGGAAAGCTAAACTGCAGTTACTCCTTTTAAATCCTACATGTTAATACACGGCTTGCCAAGGTTTCACTTCACTTTAAAACGAGGCAAAGTCCATCAGGTATTCTGATTAAAGAGGAAAATGTCGTCAAAGTTTGTCATCGTGCCCTGCGAAGTTATAAAATGTGACAATTTATCATGTACCTGCAGAGGCAAAAATACACACGTAGTTCTCTTTTAAATGTGATTATTTCACATGATTGGAAAGAATTAAACACATGAGTGCGTCTCCACTTGATGACAAAGCAGCACTTGGAAAAAGTAGCTCTTCCTCCCTTACTGTTCTTGGTTCTGTGTTTGCCAGCGCTGGAATGCCACTGGAGAGTTTGTCTTGTGTTTGACTGCCCGGTCATTATACACACAAGTGAATGGGAGATGGAAGGACTTCAGATTTGCTTCTTTTCAGCGTCCACTCTTTTGTTGCATCATGTCTCTTTGTTTGGCTGAATGTCTCCTCATTAAGCCTGATGGATAAAGACTGGAGAAACTCTTGACTGGATGCAGTTCACTGTATGACTTCTGCTCACTAAGGAAATGCAGACTCAACACACACATACACAGAAAGCAAGGATTTTACATTCGCATTAAGTGCATAAGATGGACATGGTGTTAAAACAACAACAATGAAAAAAAGTAGATAAAAAGAAGTCAGTCTCGAGATGTCTTCATGAATAACCTCCATTTGGGAAAGGGAAGAGAGCAAGGGGCTTGGGTTATGTTCCTGATCAGGGAACCTACAGCAAAGCTGGCTCCTTTCAGCCAAAGGGAATTATATATTTTGAATTATTTGTTCATGAATTGTAAAATATTAGCGCCAACTAGGCCTACAGGTTCTGAAAAAAAAAAAAGCATCCGGGCTCTCTTGATAAGAGCCACTGTTTTATTATTCAGTCTTCAAGGTCTCTGTTACCAACTGGGCCACAGCTTAGGGAAGATGGGAAGGTAGTGAAACAGCAGAGTGAACCTTTACCTAACAATCACCAGCGCCCCCTGCTGGGCTCCACCTCACCAATCCACCCTGCTTTCTGAGCGCTCTACGTGCTCTCCAAGAGCAAAGGAGACAGACTAATGAGGGTGAAGGAAAGGCTGCGTTGACCCTGTGTCACAGCGAACTGCTTTACAAGCCAGGTGTGGTTCACGTGAAGGAGGGCTACAAACAGCATTTACTTCAATAAAACACCAGGTTTTCAATGCCTACAAATCCACGTGTGTTGTGGTTTGCACAGACTGTGAGAGATGGAAGGTAAACCAGCTGACTTTTTTGTTGGAATACATTGCAATGTTAAGTTGTGTGATGCTGGTATGTTTTGCTGATAAGCAAGAGAACATTAGATTGAACCGCCTGATTTCACAATGGAGTTTGACCTGAATTTTTCACCTATTCAAAGAGTGAAATACCGGCACATGTTGAGGCCATGCTGAGATAAGAGGTGATGAAATGTGCAGTGGTGAAATACGCAGGAGACTTTGCAGACCAGACTTGGCAGGATAGCGCTCTGCAAAGTCTGAAAATGAATTGTCAACAACTCGCATGCACTGTAGATTGGCAGACAAAGTACCTAATCAGATGTAGGAAGGGTCAAAGGAGCCAGGAAGACCAGATGTTTCTTCAGTGAGAAATTCAAAAATAAATAAATAAAATACATGAATAAAAATGATTTGTAGAGAAAGAAAGGAATGCGGCCAAAACCATAATAGTGTTAACGACCCATCTCTAAAGTATCCTTTAACTTTATATCATGCTATCATGATATAAAGTTAAGATTGTTGAGATTGTTGTTTGGTTGTGCTGCATGAAACATTAATGTTTCAGATGTCAGTCACAGCCTTCTCTGAGCCGCAATCAACTTTTTGTAGCTGGTGATTTTATTCCATGAAATCAAATACTGCCATATTTTTTTAAGATGCTGACATTCGCAGAACATCCTCTGCTGTTGGATCCTTGTATGAGACTGTGGCGCGTTTGAGTGTTTGCTGTTTGAATCTACTCTACAAGTGTGAGGTAGGAGGGGTGGAGGATGGCAGGAATGTCAACTTGGCAGTCCAATGCTATCCCAAAAGCCATGATTCCATCAACAACTTTTAATTCACATTTTGAAATTGATCAAAGGAATATCCTGAACTTTTCTTGTGTGAGCTTTCATCTTCTTAAAAAAAAATAAATTAAGCGTATGAGAAAAGATGGAAAGACCTACTCAGGAAATCAGTTCTTACACAAGAAGCAAGTGACTCATATACATAATCATAAGAAGAATTAAGTGTTTGAGACTTCTAGAGAATAAGAAGTCAGTAATCACAGACATTAAAGAAAAATGTCAATATGTCATGTTCAAAATAATTCCTGAAGTCTTGAATATGGCCAAATTTTTCTCAAAGTTTTGATTCCAACTTGCAATTGGTGCACTATTTATTGCAACCACAGGCTATACTGTTAACTTCTGACCACCTAATACATTTCTATTGAAAAAATTAAAATTTGTGATTGAAAAAAAAGTTTGAAGAGGTGCCAGGGGATTAAGTCACAGAAATTGTTTTCTTCTCTGACCAGGAGGAAGCAGGTGTAGAAGATGGATGGATGGATGGATGAGATGGACTTGCTTTTGAAAGCTAGCCTTTAATCCACTCTAATTTGCAATACACAAATCACATTTGACCATGTGGGAGCAGCAACCACAATAAAATTCATGTGACTATCCCCACTCATTAGCACAGTACTGTCAGCGGCACCTTTGTCAGCGATGCGGATCCGTATGCCCCTGTGTGGTCAGAAGTGGCAGTGTTACATAGAGTGGCTTTAAATGACCACGTGAAGAACTAGAGTGGTTGCCATTTTTTGTATAGATGGTGTTCACATGATGTAACAACTGTCAGGTCAAAAGCCTTCCATCATTTTGTAAGTCAAAAGAATTATTCACAAACACTCTATGCTTGCAGCGTGTAGTAAGAGCGTTTGTTACATTCTGCACTAAACTGAGCTTTTTGAGACTGAAATCGGCATAAAACGTGCCACATACAGTTGAAGCAAGAAGTTTACATACACTGTGCAAAAACACACGCGTTTCTTTTTTTGTCTCATTATCTGACGTCAAATCAGACTAAACCTCTCCTGTTTCAGGTCAGTCAGGATTACCAAAATTATTTCATTTTAAAAGAGAGAATTTCTTAGACAATTTTATATTATTTTCTTTAAGGTCAAAAGTTTACATACACAAAAAATCTTTAAACAACGTGGGGAAGCCTGGTGATGAGGTCATGGCTTTGGAAGCTCCTGATAGGTTAACTGATGACATGTGAGTTAATTGACAGCACACTTGGGGATGTATTTAAGGCCACACCTCAAACACTCTGCTTCCTTGTTTGAAATCATGGGAAAACCAAAAGAAATTGGCCAGGAAATCAGAGAGAGAATCATGGAGCTCCACAAGTCTGCCTCACCCTCGGTTGCAATTTCCAGATGCTTGAAGGTGCCACGTTCATCTGTCCAAACAATTATACGCAGGTATAAACATCATGGGAATGTCCAGCCATCAAACGGCTCAGGAAGGAGACAGGCTCTGTGTCCCAGAGGTGAATGTGTTTATGGTTAGAGATGTGCAAATCAACCACAGAACAAAAGCTAAAGACCTTGTGAAGATGCTGGATGAAGCTGGTAAGAAAGTGTCATTATCCACAGTGAAACAAGTCCTGCAGCGACATGGGCTGAAAGGCCACTCAGCAAGAAAAATCCATTACTCCTAAAGAAACATAAGAAAGCCAGATTAAAGTTTGCAAAAAAGAAATCAAGAAAAAAATCTTAACTTCATGTCCTGTGGTCTGATGAAACTAAAGTGAAACTGTTTGGCCATAATGACCAACGTTACATCTGGAGGAAAAAGGGGGAAAGCTTGTAGACCTGAGAACAACATACCAACTGTGAAGCATGGAGGTGGTAGCATCATGTTGTGGGACTGTTTTGCTGCAGCAGGAACTGGATCTCTTTATAAAATAGATGGTATCATGAAGAAAAAACATTACATGGAAATATTACAGCAACATCTCAAGACATCAGCCAGGAAGCTAAAACTTGGGGGCAAATGGATCTTCCAAATGGACAATGAACAGTGCATGTAAACTTCAACTGTACATGTGTTGTTCATGGTTTCGAGAACAGACTGTCAGTGAACCAAGATTTCCACAGATTCTCTAAAATTTGAGTACATGAAGAACCATAGACCAAAGAACTCAGCAGATTTTGGTGAGAAACAGGGATTGAGTGAGTAAACCTCAAACACTTCATTCCCACAGATTAAAGTGTCTTCTGACCGTGTCATCGATGGTAAGACTAATCATTTCTGTGCCAATAATTTTGGCTCTTGATTTACCATTTCTCAAATCACATTGGGAAAGATTACTATAGACAGACATCAGTATAAATACAATTCCTATGCCCTTGCCTAGCCTAGGTTACTTCATACAATATTTATTTCATTCAGTAAACATTCAGAACTGGTCAGAGTTGTTTTTAAATTTAATGAAGTAACAGGATCATATTTGGGAACTTTGAGATAGGGATTAATAAGATTACAATGACTGTCATAGACATCATGAATTTCTCCTGATACTATAGATGATAATGAATCTAGACCCAATGAAATATGTAGGCCTAGCCTAAATGTATTGATGAAACATTTTGTGGGGAATATGGAAACAATCGGAATGCTCAAATTGTGAAATGAATTTCAGCAAATCTTTCCTGCAACCACAATGTGTCCTGCTGAGCAAATGAAGTCGACATCCCTTACCCCCCTGCTCACAAACTAACTGTAAGCCTCAAGAGCCATGTAGGTCTTCAGCTCCTCCAAACTTTAAGCGCTTTTGTCATGAAAAATCCAGTTGCAGATGTGGGAGTGATGCCATCTGTACTGGTCAGCTCCACTGATTGCTGCTATTTTCTCAGATAACGAGATTTAGATTGGACATGGACCATTTCCATGTACGTTCGCTTTTTTCTTTTGCCTTCTGATGTGGTTTGTGTAACAGCGTAGAATTAGCATGTACAGTGAGGGCGTGTCCCCACCAATATTCAGCAGTTATTGAATTGCCCCCACCAATGATTTTGTTCAACCTCCAAAGAAAAGAACGCCCTGTTAGTGAACAAAGGGTTAAATCCAGTTCTTTACCTCAGACCTTCCTCCTAAACACATCTGGCTCGTGTGACTGGCTGCACATTTCCCTGTTGTCCCATGAGAGGCGGAAGATACCTTTTGTTTTTAGAAATGCCAAAACTGTGCAAGAAGAAAACGTGTATTTCCAGTTAACATTTAATAGCCTTAGATGAATTGTGCGAGATTCCAGAGCGATACATAGGTATCAAAAAGTAGTGACAATGGTAGGAAAAAAACTAAGCAGGTGGACATGAGGAGTTATTTTTTCAAAGAAAAGTGTAAGTCAAGTTTGCTAATGAATGAAGTCCATCATAACAGTAGCGCCAGTTTTTTAGTGACTATGGCGCAGGATAAAATAGACTGTATCGCTATGAATAACATGGTCTTTAAACTAACTGCTGACCAGACAGCCTGCTGTAGAAATACAAACATAATCCATGTCACTTCTCTTCCAGTCTCCCAGAGTAACATGTCTAACTTCTGTTCAATCAATGTCAGAGAAAAACTCCAACCTTGTGCAAGAAAATGATGGACCTACAGAAACTGTTATGCTGACAGGATAAAAACTTCAGTGACACAGAAACTTTTCATTCTGGTGGGACTGGCGTGTTGATTGGGCTAAAATTACTCTGAGACATGAACTAAACATTTTTAGCAAATTAGGTCCTTTTGCAGGTGCTGTGCACTGTCTTGATCCAGATACTTTTTTAAAAAACATATGCAAACATTAATGATTAGACAAAACTGGAATAGCCTTAAAGGCTATCTATTTTTTCCCATTTAATGTGAAATTTACAGTTTCAGTTTCACCGTGGCTTAAGTAAACTTTTAAACTACTTCTTTGTCAGTTGTTTTTCTTTAACATTACGCAGTTCATTATTTAATATTGTTATATTTAGAATGGAATAATGTAAACTAATTCTGATGTCCTTTATTATGTTATTAATGTTATTTATATATGCCCATCAATGATTAAAGCAGATCTACGCCCTGGGTTTGTGTGTCGTTATCTGATGATTTTGTCCATTTGTGACAACTAGTAACTTGTGAACACGCGACCGCACTAGAATGAAGGAACAATTAGCGCTGGACTGTGAAGATCAACCAATCAAAATGGCGATGCTGGGTCAAAGTACCTGGATGTGTGACATCAGTAAATACAATACTATTGGCTTTATTTGTCAGCCTGAGAGTTTGCAACATGTTTAAAACGCACTCTTTCACAACTGTAGCATATTAAAAGATGCTCCTAAAGCATAGTCAGCATCCATTTTTGAAACTGGAATCTCTGCTAGCACTGTGTACTGATTTTGCCAAAATGTGGGTACTAAGTATGCAGTATGGAAACAATTGTTCAATCTGCAATATGTGAGAGGTATCGAGATGTACTTTTGGGAAAATTTCCAGTATGCAACTGACTTCACATACAATATCCCATAATGAGTAGACAGTACATACTGTATACTACACTGTATGCACAGCACGTCACATGTAGTTTTGAAAATGTCCAGGGGCCTGAAACATTAGTAAAGTCCGTCTTTTGCAGTTATCAATCTCTTGAAAACCTCAAAAGTGTACATTTTAAAGGTTTTAACATGAAGAACTGCCCACCTAAATCTCCACCCACCCCAAAAGATGTCCCTGCTCTCCCTCGGGAGGCTGCAACACTTAGCCACGCTATGCAGTCACAAGTTCCAATAAGTGGATGTTCTGGTTAACATGTTGGACCCAGATCATGATTTTTAAGAGGAGGAAGCTAAATTATAGTCGGTCAAAAGCAAGTAGAAGTATCATAATGCTAATGTATTTACTTTCTAGTTTCTCTTTGTTGGCTGCATTTTCTTCTATTTGCACATTGTAGAAAAGTTAACTTTAAAAAACGCCATCCTGAGAGGTCGTCAAGATTGGTTCCTGCAATATTTCACCAGGTACATATAGGTTTTTATGGCCTCACTTTACTGAGACTTAAATTGGTATTCTGTAAGTCTGGTCAGCCATCATAATGTTTTACATTACAACTGATTATTACAACTAATCAGAGAAATCAGAGAAATCAAGCAGTTCAAACAGAAATCCCCAGCCGTAACACCAATGTTGCCAATGATATGAGATGTAACACATTAAAAAAAAACATTTTTTGATATATTAACCAAGTTTAAAATTTTGATTTGTATCAGAGGGGGGACTTTAATTTGAGAGTAAGAATTAGCTCCATTACAAACAGTAAAAATAGGACATAGCCTTAGAAATCAAGTATTTTCTTAAGTTTCTGAAGGTTAAACACAATGAAAAAAAGAGGGGCTTATGGTTATCATTTGAATGGATATATATGTCTTTCTAACATTTGTTAACTTTCCAGAGCTATACTGGCAATCTAAAGTAGTGAACACAGACAGAAACAAAAAAAAAAATTAATATTGGCCTAAACTGAAAACGATCAAAAGTAAAGCAAAAGAAAATTTAAGAACATTTTAAGAAAAAAAATCCCTTGGGATAAAGTTAGAAATTCCAGCAAAACCAAGAAAAATGCCAATTCCTGTATTAACAATGGAAACCTAATGAGTGCCTCTCCACCTGGAGATAGACCCTTTTGTGGGGGGGGGAGGGGGGAGGGACTGCAGTTGACTGGAAACCATCTGGTCTATGTGAAAATGCCACTGCAAGTGTCACGGCAACATGGACAAGAAGAAAGTTATGAGCCAGTGTGGGAAACTGATCTGGGCAGTGATGTACAAACCCACACAGCGGGAGATGACCCTGTATCCCATTAAAACATCCTTCGTAACTTGTGTGAATCACCAATTTATGCTGTGTGCGTGTGTGTGTGTTTATGCTTTGTTGTTCCAACAGGTGTAACCCAGTTGCTTCATTTAAACCAGATGGACTGACTGGGATTTTAGGTCAGTGCCTTGATCATGATGAAAAACCTGCTGGTTATCTCATTTTCCTACCTGCATTGGAAAACATCTGTGCAGTGTTGCTGCGAGGGCTAACCTGATCAAAAGGCTAGACAAACACAGCTAATCCAGTAGAGACATGACCTCAGGATGTGCAGCACCAGTCCCAAACAAGAACTACAAATTGTACAAGGAGACGATAAAGAAGAAAGGAAGACAAAAGAAGAAGAACGAACCTTTATTTGTTCCACAGTGGGGAAACTGGATTTATATTCAAACAGCTTTGCTCAGGAGCTGCAGATCTCTTGTTCGAGAAGCAATGCGACCTTCAAAAAACTGACTGCATGGCAGCATGAAGATGAGAAAGACAGATGCAAGAGAGCTTTGGCAGTGTGTGTGCGTACTTTTGGGCGAGCTACGTATGTGTGTGAGAGAGAGGACAGAAGCTTGCACTCTCAGAGGGCCAAGAGGAGGAAAACGGGGATAAGAGCCTCTTCAAAGAGCAGTGAATTTTTTTGAAGAAGCCGGTGCTGTTTAGCACGTAAACCCAAATAAGTGTGAGTAAAGGCAGTGTGCGAGAGGGCTGAGAAACAGAAGAGGAGTGTGGGGGTTGTGTCGTCGGGGAGGCTTTTTGATACACGGATGAATAAAGCTTCAAGCCACTTGCATGAAAGCTTTACTTAACCTTAGAGAGGAGTGTCCATGGACCTTGAGTCCGACTCCGCGGTTACTGGATTTCTGTTTCCACTAGTCTGATTTGACAGGTTTCTTTTTTTGTGCCTCATTTTACAGCAACTAAGGTCTTTAACTATACTCTGTCTTTCAAAATAGGCTAATTGCGTTCAGTTGACTTCCTTGGATGCAACAGGCCTTACAAGTTAATCACCCAGGAAAGCCTCTTAGTGACAGCTATGCCTTAATTGCATACCAGAGTGTGCCCATCAATTTGGATGTAGCAAAGCCACGGATTCCAACTACATGGGAATGAAGTATTCTGTCAAAAACGTTTCGTTTTCACTGATAAAATCTACAGGAACACCGGACATAATATTTTGAATGACATTTTTTGTAATTCAGGAGTTTTGATGCAAGGAGCTGTGTCAGATTCTCCTGTTCAGATCCCACGGTATTGCTGTTCTGGCCCTCTTTCGGGTCCTCCTTTGTTTAGACATTTCTGCAGAAACTATTGCGAGGGGCCCTTCAGAGCTCACCAAAACATTAAAAGCAAAACAAACGGAGCAGTGTGACAATATAAAGGGAATGCCGCAGGGTGGGTTTGATTTGTTTTTGTGCGATGTGACCATGCCCACTCATCTTCACTCCACTCTCATCTCCTCTGCTCGTTCCATGCTGCGTTTCAGCACTTTATCCAGAAAAGTGGGGTGAAAACACTAACCTTTTCCACACAGCAGTAACTTCCCACCATGACATCAAACCAACATTGCTTCAGGGTCCCTCAGTGCTCGCTGTGAAAATGTCAGACATGCTCTTTTCATCTGAGGGAAATCCTATCTGATTTACTCTACCCCCTCTTCCTCAGCTGAGGCGCCTGTTTGTACAGGGCCATGTTTCATTTAAATATCAAAGCCAGTGAGGAGGTGGCCAGACACTTTAAATGACATTTTGGGGTTCTCTCAAGGAATGTGACCACTCGTAAGTGTCCTAGACTGAGGAATCTGATCACTACTACAAAGCCGCCTTTGTGGTGGTGGGGTGACGATAATCTCTATTTACCTCTTCTGTGCTCCATACAAGAAATGGACACAGATGTCTATTTGCATCCCAGGCTTTTTGAGCTTCACAGCTAAGATGACACTTGAGAAATTGCTCACATTCTTTTGACGTAATTGTCTTTGCCATGCAGCAATCACACTTTACTATGCTGAGCCATCTGTTTAGGGCAAACGCAAGGCAGACCCTGAACTATCTGGTATTAAAGCTGCTATTGATTTGGCTTTTAAGCAAATTTATGTTGCATTCATATTGGTGCTACTCATCAAAAGGCACACTCTTTGAAGTCTGACAAACATGCTGAACACATTTGTTTCCTCATAAAACTTTTACTAGGCTGATTTTTCTGATGTTTTGTTGGCACACTGCTGCATTACTTGGCACAACCTTGCACAACTGCACCTGCTAACAATGTGTAAAGGAAAAGGAAGCAATTTTAAAAAGTTAACCTCTTAACATTTACTGGTTCAAATAACATCCACTTAAAACACAGGCCAAGTGGAAATTCACTATGTACACACGGCGACTTGCACTCATTGCTAGTTACGCACTATTGACAATGCAGGGAGATTAAAGACATAGGAGGAAGAAGGTCTCTTCCACCAAAATCACCAGTCATAGTGGAAATTTACCTGCTATCCCGGTTAAGCCCAGATAACGCTCGTAAAAGTGCCTGATGGAAAATGGTTACAGTAGAGGCAGATGTTGGTGATCCTCAGCCCTACGTCAATGGCTCTTGACTCCAACTCCAGCTCTGAGTACAAAAAAAAGAAAAAAAATGAATGAATGTGTTCTTCTGCTCTGAATACTCAAAATAAAGAGCCTAAGCTCTTCTTTAAAATGTAGGGATAATGCAGAGTTAGTTAACAATTAGGTACGTCAAGAAGTTATGTGCTACTAGACCAGTGGTTATTTATAATGTAGTGTTGGGGTGGAGTCATCTTCCACTCCAAGCTCCTCTGCATCAGAAAACCATGATTTCCCCCAAAACACAAAAGAAAAACACAGCCTAATTCTACAAGTCAGTGCAACCTTTCTGACTATTGTTATCAAATAGATGTAATGAATGAGTGGCTAAACAAATGAGGTTTGGAAACCCCACTTCAACTTACGCAGCTTTAGTCACACTCGCACAGCTAGTTTGAGGCAGAATAGCGAAACAGTTCTCTGTTACGCTATTCTGGGGCGAAATCCACCAGCTGAAGCTGAAGCTGGAGCCGAGCAGAATCTCCTACCTGCAGCTACAGATTATCTTGAGATTCCAGGACAATGTAATGCTTTGTGAAAGCGCACACTGAGGAGGGAATATTGCACCTACATGGCATCACTGTGAATGCGAGGGGGGAGGCTTGAGACAGAGTAAAGAGGAGATCTTCAGTGTTTTCACTGAAGATTCGCTGTGTGAAAGTGGCTTTTGGTTCTCAAACAGGTTCCATTTCAGGTCCTGGTCAAAATATAGTAAACCTGAACTAAACCCACCGTCTGTTGGCAGAAAAGAGGAACAAGTGTTACATACCAGAGGGCCTCAAGTGTACTCTTGGGCTCAAAAGAAAAAAAGCTGTGTTCCTGTTCCCACCTGGCATCGTGCATCGTGCGATCAGATAACATGTAGACAGCTTCAGTTCACACATGATATTAGAATGCTCCCGAGTGACCACTTGTGATAGGATCTCACTTTCCCATTCTGTACATAATGTAACCCAGACATTATCCCCATGTTCCTTGTCTGCTGGTAATTAATAGCTTAGCTAAGCCATTTGAATTGGCAATCCATTTCTGTGGCCAAAGAACCATCCCTGTCGACTCTACTAGAAGTAGAGTCCCCCATGCATTGATGCATGTTCCTAAAATAAAGAAGTCACTGCTCACTGTTGAAGTGGTCAAATCTCCACACGGTACCTTTATTTCAAAAAGGACCTTATTACTCTGCATGCTCTGAAATCACTCAGAACATGGCATTTCTTTTTTTTTTTTTATCTTAATATCTTACACTGAAGTTATTATTATATTTTTTAAAAATCTATATTAAAAGTGTTTTCGCACATTGTTGCTCAGTCTGTTTTTTTCATGTAAGAATTGTTACTATTTTGTTGGGAAAATTGATAATTACTTTGAGGTCCAGAGGTCCTAATAATCTTCACCCTACATTTTTGCAGCTGCATGATATCCCAAAAGAGGGCTTTTTCTCCCTGCGTGCCAGAATAACATACAAGTTTAATTTAAAGAAAACGTCTCTCTGCTAAATCCCTTTGCCCCTTAATTTAAGGACCAACTTTCAAGAGGACCTGTTCCTGCAGGCCAACTGAAGATGTCCTAAAGCCTTCTTTGTTCATAGATAAAACCATTAGATAAATGCTAAAACACAGCAAACAACAACATCCCAATTGGACAATGGCATAGTGTTCTCATGATAACACTATCAAACATCAGACACTTCATCTTCCACTTTATCTGTGCATGAAGAGTCTTTCTGTATCTTAAACTTTTGTGGCGTGGTATGTTTCTATAGCGGTCCTGCAGGTGCCTCTCATCCTTTTATCTTATGAGCATGGTATGAAAAGAAGTTGGAACAGCGAGCCTATCTAAAAGCATCTGAAGAAAGGCAACATAGGGATGAAAGTATCCAAGAATCCAGAGTAACACACTAGAGGTTATTGTAAAGACAACAGTAGTTGGTTTTTCCATGCAATTTGTTATATGTAAAACCCCACAGAGAAAAGAAATATTTTATTTTAGATTATTTTATGCTGTGTCTATTTCATTCAGAGTCTCCTCAAGAATTTTCAAATTGTGTCTCTAGCTCTGTGATCTAAATGTTATTTTCACATTTGTTATTGTTTAACATGGCAGGATCCATCCTTTTACTGAAGGAACACTGTGAAGGGACTCAACAGTGTTTGTATTTCAGTTGCAATTGTTTTAAATGTCCCACTGGAGAATGCCCCTCATTCAAAATAAAATACCAAACCCAACTAAAAATTGAGTCAATTGAGAGATGTAGAGAAAACCATTTCATAAACCAAGCAAAAGAAAGATGTTCCAGTTACTTTGACTTTGCATCCCTAAATGCATATATATGTATATATATAGGGCTGTCAATTTCTCAGAATAATTAATCAGATTAATCGCATGACTGTCAATAGTTAATCATGATTAATCTCAAATTAATCGCATATTTTTATCTGTTCTAAATCTACCTTATACAGATCTTTTTCAAGTTGTATTACTCTTATTAATATGAGTCCTGACTAGAACCAGGAAATATGACCATATTAGTCCGGTCCTGAGGTCTCTGGCTTCCTGTCTCTCAGAGAATAGACTTTAAAACAGCTCTACTTGTGTTCAAGTCTCTTCATGGCCCCAAAGTCCATCTCTGACATGTTAGATCCATATGAACCAACCTGGACTCTGAGAACCTCAGGTAGTGGTCTCCTGCTGGTGTCCAGAGTCAGGACTAAACAAGGTGAAGCTGCATTTCAGTTTTATGCTCCTAAAATCTGGACCAGTCTTCCAGCAGATGTGAGACAGACCTGAACTCTGACAATGTTCTGATCCAGACTGAAAACAGTTCTGTTTAGATGTGCAGATGATGACTGAAGGGATTTTTTCTGCACTCTTCATTTTTAATTTAATTAATTAATTTTTTTATTAATTCATTTTATTTATTATTGATTATTTTTATGCTTGTATGGAATGATTCTATTTGCTTTCTTGTGACTTTATGCATCTGTAAAGCACTTTGAATTGCCTTGTGTACGAATTGTGCTCTACAAATAAAGTTGCCTTGCCTTGAGAGTACACAAATGCTTGCCTTATGCAAAACAAATGCATGTTTATTTATTGCTCCAATGCCAAATCCATTATATTATATATATATATACTCAATATTTCAATATTTTCTCTTATGTTCCTCATACAAAATATTTTCGTGGTTTGCTTCAAACGGGGGGGGGGGGGGGGGGGGGGCTCTCTGCATCAGCGCTCTGATTAGCCGACAAGTGATATTTCAGTAGTCGGAACTCTGGTGGTAACTAAATTCACATCGACAGCAAACACAAACAACATTTATCTTGTGGAGTTAGCCATTCAGGCAAGGTTTTGAAGCTAAACTTACCATTCAAAATAGTATCTAAGTATCCATTTTTATCCCAGCTACTGTCAAAGTCAGTGCATGGCTTCCTGTTTTGACAAACTACGGAGGACTACAGGACTACAACTACGGCTGGGCCCGAGGCTCATTAAACCTACTCTCCTCTCTACTATTGTACATCAACGGCCAGGCGAAGCCTCGCGTTAATCGCGCGTTAAAAAAATGAGTTGCGTTAAAATTATTTTGCATTAATCACGCGTTAACGCGTTAACTTTGACAGCCCTAATATATATATATATATATATATATATACAGTGGAGGAAATAAGTATTTGATCACCCACTGATTTTAGCAGTTGTCATACTAAGAAATAAATGAACAGTCTCAGACTTCTATGGCAGCTTTATTTTAACAGAAAATTACATGAAATGAAAAATAAAAATTCATTTGCAAGTCATTGAGGGAAATAAGAATTTGATTCCCCAACCACAGACCACTGGCATACTCCTAATCTCACTGAAGTAATTACGTGCATGAGAGACACCTGTTCCAAATAGTCACCTGTATAAAAAGCCATCTGCCCACAGACTCATTAATACTCCACCATCTCCACCATGTTCAAGACTAAAGAGCTGTCAAAAGATGTCAGGGACAAAGTTGTTGAACTCCACAAGGCTGGAATGGGCTACAAAACCATAAGTAAGAAGCTGAATGAGAAGGTGACAACTGTTGGTGCAATTATTCGGAAGTGGAAGAAGTACAACATGACTGTTAATCAACCTAGGCTGGGGGCTCCATGCAAGATATCACCTCGACTCAGGTTTGCCAACGAACATATTAATGACTCAGAAAGAGACTGGGAGAAGGTGCTGTGGTCAGATGAGACCAAAATTGAGCTCTTTGGCCTCAACTCAACTCGACGTGTTTGGGAAGAAGAGAAATGCTGAATATGACCCCAAAACACCATCCCTACTGTCAAGCATGGTGGTGGAAGCCTTATGCTTTGGGGATGTTTCTCTTCTAAGGGGACAGGTTGACTTCAGCGCATCGATGGGAAGATGAACGGGGCCAATGTACCGCAAAATCTTGGGTGAAAACCTCCTTGCCTCCACAAGGACATTGAAAATGGGTGGTGGATGGGTCTTCCAGCATGACAACGACCCAAAACATACAGCCAAGGAAACAAAGGAGAGGCTCCATAAGAAGCACATCAAGGTCATGGAATGGCCTAGCCAGTCTCCTGACCTTAATCCTATTGAAAATCTATGGAGAGAGCTGCAGCTTTGAGTTTCCAAGCGCAAGCCTCAAAACCTTCAGGATTTGGAGATGATCTGCAGAGAGGAGTGGACGAAAATGACTCCTGATGTGTGTGCAAACCTAGTAAGCAACTACAAGAAACGTCTAACAGCTGTGCTTACCAACAAGGGTTTTGCCACCATTAATTTTCATTTTTCATTTCATGTAATTTTCTCCAATTTTTTTTCAATATTCTTTCTATAACTGTTAAAATAAAGCTGCCATAAAAATCTGAGACTGTTCATTCATGCTGACTGCACCACTTAACAAAAAGAAGACAATGCTGAAGTCCAAATGCTTAAGTCAGCTTTAAAGCCAAAATCCCCCCCCTTTTTTTCTTTTTAACAAAATGGTAATATACAGCCAGCAGCATAAATTAGTCACACCCATTTTCTCCTCAGTGCCTATTCCTGCAGTGTGCATTTGTGCTGTTGCTTCATTTAATCAACCAAATACCAATAATTATTGTGCTGAAGAAGTAACAAATATCCATGCTGACAAGATAAACAAAACAGGCACACCCACAGAAAAACAATGTGGCTTAATGTAGTGTAATGTAGAAGAATTCTGTCCATATGGATTTTCTATTAAAAAAAATATATCACATTATTAAGTGTATGACATAGCTTACAACATAACTACAGTTTTATACAGAATGAATATACTAAGTTCTAGGCTATGTTGTTATATTGCCATTCAAATTATACGCTGAATACTGTTAAGCTTAGAAGAGCCACTCACTTACATTTAGTTTAGTTTTTCTGCACGTAATACTGCTGTAATCTCGCGAGACTCCAGCACAGGAAGAGACGGAGGGGGAAGGTCAACAAGCAAAGATGGCAGCCCGCAGTTTGTGGAGATGTGTTGGACCTCATTTTCGAGTTTAAAATTAGGAGCCACAGGGACCGGTATGAGTTCACTTCAAAGGGCTAATGTTCCGCAGATGTCTGCCTTAACCATCCAGAGCAGAGGGCTTCGTCAAGGTGAGACGTTTTAGTAAATATGACGCTTGTGGCTATTGACTCATGTTAGCGTGAGGCTATCATATTAACATGTCGTGAATGAGTTCTGTTTTATATCTGCATGTTTCACTCATTTGCGGCTTATTCTCGTATCGTAACCCTTAATGAAGACGAAGTAAATAAGATTTTTAGAAAGACTTTTTTGCAGAAGGTTACTCTCTTTGGAAGCAGTTCCGTATTTGTAATGACTTTGGCAGAGTTTTTGGATGACATGCTGTCAGTTTGCAGGTGTTGACAGTGCAGGTGGTTTACACGCAGGAATAATGTGTATGTATTACGGAAGACGTGAAAGCTGTAATTATCATACAATCGTCTGACATGGATACAACCCAACTGCGTTTAGTGATTAAAAACACTCTTTTTGCTTTTGTTTTAATTAAGTTGGACGTTTTTAGCAGCCTTTAGTTTGTATAGGACGTCACAGAAAGTCAGCCTGGCAGATTTAGGTCTGTTTCCATTAATATAATCAGATTAATAGTGGTTTTTATGTAGTTTTAGTTATGACCACTGTCAAAATGTTGTGCTTGGGAAGGCTGTTTGTGATCTTGTCATGCCATAGTATCCATGTCATATGAGTTATCATTTGGGATTGAATGGATAGAATGAATAACCATAGCAATATATCACTAAAATATAATTAGTTGTCCAGTCTGGATAAAGGTCAGATGGCACATTTAATGGTTTTGTCTGGACATAACTTTGTTAAAACATCTGTAAAACTGCTTACATTCACTATTTTAACTTCTACTTTTCCATAGTTACTGGACTACTATCCTATGATTGAGATTGTTTTCCTTTCAAGTAATGTTTGTTGTTGTTGTCTTAAGGTGAAGATAAAAATAAAAATTTACTACCGTGTTCCCATGGGAGACTCAAAATGAAAAAAAAAAAAAAGAATAAGTAAAATATACAGTTCAAAGGGCTTAGGGGCTCCATGCCGTGTTGTTTTATCAAAGCTTAAATTACCATCCTCAAGAATTTTAAAAGGTGTCTAGCTCAGTGATCTAAATGTTATTTTCACATTTGTCATTATTTAACATGGTAGGATCCATTTGCCTAAATTACCATTCATATTCATCTTTCAGTCTTTTTTTATAAGTATATAATCAGAAGTGATAATATTAGAGGAGGACTGATTAATTGATTGGCTGATAATTGTCAGTTTTTAAATAGTCTGCATTGGCCACAAAAAGAAATACACAAAATAAAACAACACAATGTTCAGAAAAAAATTACTTACTCTTTTAAAGGAGACTCTCCCATACGGATGTATGAAAAGATATCAGGATCAGGATTCCATTCTATTTTTATTATTTACCATATTTTCTTTTTGTATCTTAAAGAGACACGAATCTAAAATAAATACTGATGTCATTAATAGTGGTGAGACTGCAAGACTAGGGTTTCTCAAGACTTGTGCACAGTACAGTATTTCAGAAGGTAGCTGGTTGCCAAAAGAAGTGCATCCATGACTTCAGCCCTTGTCATTGTTTAATGGTTGAGTATCTGTAAATGAAAACAAAAATAAAGAACATTAAATGACATTCGGGTATTTATGGTTAAAGCCTAATGTTATAAAATGTCTGATTTACAGTGGTGGAGAAGCAAGAAGGCAATACAACAACTGTAAGTTACATCAGCTTTTATGTTTTTTTTTTTTTCTTCTTGTCTGTGTTTGTTTTGGTTGCTAGACACTTAGCTCAAATACATACATCATTCCTTCAGTTTTTATTTGTAAATGGAAGCCAGTGCTTTTGTGTGTTTCCTTTTCTTTTTTCAAATGCATGGTAATCCACTATGATCATTACAAAACATATAATGAGCTTGAAAATATTACATTGAATTGGCGAGGAATATATTGTCAGACTAACTGCAGTAATGTTTATCTTCTGTTAGATTGAGGGAACTGTTCTAGATATTCCTCCAGGACCACAGCCTCCAAATCCCACAGCCAAGTGTCCTATCTACAGATGGAACCTGCAGCACAAATATAATTACACAGTAAATTCTACCGATACCTTAATTGAGTATATTACTAGAGATAATCCTCTTCAGTATAAATTGTTTACAGTAGCTTATTGTATTTGTTTTCTTTTCTCCTCCCAGGATGTCTTGTTATTGAGTCAGTTCATCAGGTCAGATGGAGGGATGTTGCCCAGGAGAGTTACTGGTCTTTGTCCAGAGGAGCATCGCAAGATTATCATCTGTGTGCAGATGGCTCAGAGAGCAGGTCATTATTGAGCTGGATTTATCGTTTTATGTATTGGCCATCAGCATTGTATCCAAATAGAATTAGCTTCTGAAAAGGCAAATCTTGAGGAGAGAAAATTACTATCTTAAAACTGAATTTGTGAACAAGACAAATCCCATTTATGAATAAAAAAAGACAAACTGCAACAGCTGTCGTGGGTTGGGTCTGGATTGAGATCATTGATTAATGGACATTTTTGTGGGTTGGGGAGTTTTTGGCTCTCTTGTCTGTGTGAATGTTTAAGAAAAAATAAATAAAAGAAAAATGAGAGCTGATTAAAAAGTTAGTAGCCTCAAACCCACACAATGATATTGCATCAGTAGGAGCAATATCATTGCAATATCATTGCTATCAGACTTCTCACAGACCATGTTTGGTCTGTGAGAACTCTGTATTTTTTAAACAAGTTGTAAAATCAGATAGTACAATACACTATGTAAGTTATCTAGTCTGACTGAGCCTTTGTGTCTACTTCCTGTCACTTGCTGGACAGTGACATCTCTGTGTCACTATGTTTCAGTGTGGTAAGTTGCAGACTTGCTTGTAATTTATTTTCATTGTTGCAGTTTGTCAACTTTATCCATAAACATTTTCAAAAATAGCAACTAGCATTAAAATATAGCAACATGCTACATAAACCATGAGTACTTTACTGTCGGGAGAGTCGCATAAACAGTAGGTAGGACTTGTTTTTTCTTTTTTGTCTCTGTAGAGCAGAATTAAATTTATGGTGATGTTTAAAAATGTAAGTCAATTTTCCCTTTAATCTGCATAGTATATATATTTTTTGAGTGAAAACAAAAGCACTTATTTGAAAATTTCCTTTTTTTTGTGTAGCATTTTATTTAGATATTGTTAAGAAAACATATTAATTTAAAGGTGAAATGGGGTAGGGGTTAGGATTATTATTATTATCATTATCATATTATTATAGATTCTTGCATCAACAGCCGATGATATAAAGATAAAATACAGTGACGATGAAATGCACCACACCAGGAGTCCGTTTCAGATCGCAGGTTCTGTAGAAACTAAGTATGCTGAACCTTAACTTCTGAGTTTTCCGTTTCACAGAGCGAGGTTACTTAACTACAAGCAGGAACTTTCAGTTGTAGCTGAAATGGGTTAAATTTTATGAGACAATCAGCCATTTGAGGCACATTTTGGAGACATCTGAACAATGACTTGTGGCGTTTGATTCGGGAAAGTATATTGATGATCACAATAGTTTACTGCGATCAAGCCAGCCGTCACTGGTGCTTGTGATAGTCCGATTCATTATTTAAGTGTTAGGTCTGCTGTTTTTCTGCGGTATTATGTAGCTTGGATAGACCTACATCATCTTATACGTCTGTGAATCATAAATATCACCCATTGTATGCCAATACTTCACAGAAAATACTTAGAAAGTGTTAGAAAGTGAGAGGTAGAGCAGTGAGAAAAGCTGCGTGGCTCGTGATCCAACCCTTCTTTTTTGTAATTAATTGATTATTATTATCATTTTTATTATACACATCTATACATATATATGTTTGAGTTTATATTTTTCCTTTCACATTAGCCACAAATGTCAGAAGAGTTTGGGTAACCTACATGATTAAGAATAATATAATAATAATATGATATATGATGATAATAATGAATGATATAATAATATAATTCATTATTTAAAATAACTTGATTATTCTTTTCTTGTGGGTGAAATGTTAACGTGAGTGCAACCAACCCTGTTACGTCTGAGTTACCTGGCTGAAAAATGTTTTTATACTTCATCAACTGCTTCAATGATTGTTTGTTTTTTTTATTTTAAGTATTAAAATTACACATTCACTCGCTCTGCAATTTCTCCCACATCGGGTATCACTAATAGTGACAGCTAGCTGGACAGCAGTAAGCTGTTTAGATCCTAAATATACTTTCCCCACCGCAAAAGCGACATGTCACCTTTCAGATGTCTCCAAAATGCGTGCTATATGAATGATTGTCAGCAGAAATGAACGCGGGGTTTGTGGAAGTAAACCTGCAACCAGCCAGGTTTAGTTCACGGAGTCAGTTACCGCAGTAACAGACTCCAAGCACGAGTTACCTTGGTTTCTGAAACCGGCTCAAGTAACCTCACTTTGTGAAACAGAAAACTCAAGAGTTTCCCTGAGTTCAGGTTCAACATACTCAGAATTTCTTCATGACCCGCAATCTGAAACAGGCCCTTGTTCTGAAACCGAAAACTCTGAATTTCTTAACTCAGTTCATTGACTTGAAGTTAGTTTTTGAATGAGTTTGTTAAACCTGCTTTCTGATACAGGCCCCCGCTTTTGAAGGTACTTTTTTTTTTTTTCTTTCTTCTTGCCTCAGGTGTGTTGGCAGGAAGGAAGACCTGCACAGTTGTGTTTTTTATTTCTTTTTTGATCTTTGGCTATACGTGTCAATGCCCAAAGCTCTGGACTGGTTAGTTACTCAGGGAATGCACTAGTCTATCAGTTCTGCTGAAAGGCATGTGATCCTGATATTGCTTCCCCCTTTCCTGTTAGCAGATTTTTATGATAAATCCTGTTGATCTGGTTTACTCACTTGAGCATTGCCATCTCTCAGCATGTGAAACTGAAGTCAGTAATTTTGGTTGCAGCGATGGTGTAACCTCTAAGCGTGAATGTTTAGCTGGATAGTGTGAATCTTAAAAAGTGACTTCATCAACTTCTGAGATTTACTGTTGACCATTTTCTTTCTTTCTTTTTTAAGATTTAAATAATTATGTTTCATGTTCATCTGCATTGAAGGTCTGCTCCCTGACCACAAACCTAAACTTCCAGAGGGCCATGTTCCAAAGAGGCCCAAGCCACAACTCAACAGGTGACACATCCATCACGTGCCTGTGTTTTTCCACCAGGATCTTTATGCATAATTACTGCATTTAAAATGATGACTGATCCTTTAACAACTCTGGTTGTTGTACAGGTACCTGACACGCTGGTCTATTGATTCAGTGAAGCCCATCTATAAAACTGGACTGAAGTGGTGTAAGAAGCGCATGGCTGTAGGTCACCCAGCACTCAAGAACAATGTGCGTTACGGTGTGAAGCCCCTATACATCAAACACTGAAGGACAGAAAGCCTGACAAACCAGTACAACAGCTGGAGGAGGCTGGACCCACCACTGAGAGATGCTTTGAGAAGTTCCATGTCTTTCAACTATATTTGTAGTTTACCTGGACTTCCGTCATAGTGTCGCAGTAGGAGACATAAAAGCTTTATCCATCTGTATTTATTCTAACTTGTGTTTATAAAGCTGCGTCAGACTTTTAATGAATCGTCCTCAGCTCCACCCAGAACCATCCATTCTGGCTGTGGGTCTTCAAAAAGCCCTTGAAGTGAACTTGCTGACAACTTAATGTGAGCAACAACTGGGTCAGTGTTACATTTTCAAAGTAGGTGGTATGTTGACTGTGTAAACTCCAGGCAACACAGATGTTCAAATAAAATGTCTGTTTACTCTGCCTCTCAAAATCTGTTTACTGTGTAAGACTAGCTGTTGTAAAAGAAAAGGAACAGAAATCATGTAAAGACAGACTGTTGTCGACTGTATTTAGTTTAATGGCTTTAACTTAAAGGACAAACAGAATTCTGAGAAATGAAATACAAGATTTCTCTTCTCTTTTACAGCATAAAAGGAAGTTCTATATTTTTCATCCCATCACCAATGTAGATGTATCCGTGCAGTGGCGTCATTAGCACGTGGTAGAAAGTCAGTCCAAGCCACAGAAGGCTGCGCAGCACACAAACTTTACCTGCACCTTCAAACCGAAGAGTCCACGATCCTAAACACAAGCACAGCAGACTCGTAAACAGTTGATGTTAAATACAGGAAACTGCATCCTGTTCTGTGCATTTAAATGGAGGCCTCAGTAATCTTTGGAAATGTTACGCTGTTCACATGCTCATAGGTGCCAAAAGATACACTAATAAATCATCCCTTTATGTTTTTGATGTCTACCATCTAACCTGTTTCTCAGTGTTTGGGTGTGACTGTCGACACTAGAGCCAGGTATAATTTGGAAGAACTTGATTAGCTACTATGAAAACATGTGATTACACACAAAGGAGGCGATCTCGAGAGATAAGACAGCTGTTCCGACTTTTTGGTCTCATCTCAAATATGATGCAACTAAAAGTGAAATTGCTGTAGACAGTCGTTACGTAAGATGCAACATCTAATGTCTATTGCAGGTGGACAAACAAAGATGTAAATCAGGAGTTGGAAGCATTTGACAGGATTGTGATGAGAAAGTGTGGGAACCCAGTTCATAGCCTCACAGGCCCAAACCGGTCTTTTAGTGGAGATGCATTTGCTTCTTTCCCAGAAAGAAATGTTAAACCGATTAGGAGTTAACAAGAACATACAATCTGGCTCAGTGAAGGCTGCGGTGAGTGTGGCACTGAAACAGCTGTATTCTGTAATGACAACACCATCTATACACAATTTGTGATCATATGGAGGCTTGCTTAAACATCTGCTGTTGGTTTGCTTGTGGGTGCTAAGCATTTCTGGTTTTAAATGCATGCATACTTTTACTCCCAGGACATCAGTGTATGCTCACTCTGGCCAGGATTAGATCCAACTGGAAACTGCACAGTCTTGTAGACATGACTATGCATAACTAAACTCACATGACTGGTTTCAAAGTATTCATGGATTAATGTTTGCCACTTACTATTGATGTTTCCACTGCATATACAGTAAGTTAGCGTTAACAGTCAGTTCCTGAGCCATGTGCATTTGAACTCCAGACTTGAAAGAGTATATTACCAGACAATGATAGTTGACAAAAAAAATTAACAATTCTAGGAAATTCATTCTGCCATAACTACTCACCTGATGAATGAAAGTTTCTTCAGGGTCACCTTCATACATTTTTTTTTCTGTTTTCCTACTCGCTTGGCTTGGGCACTGAACTAAGAATTGAAATATTTCAAATGCAAGGAATCATTTGACTGTCAGACCACAACATAAAAACCCACCGAGCTTTACGAAAAGGAAAATCTTTCCAAACTGCCTGATGACAGGTTGACATCAGACAGCTTGGATATTCACTTTAGCCATCATATGCAAGTATTTTACTTTTAAAAATGATTCATTTTATTTCCACTCAGATGTACCCTGCCTCAGCTTTCAGTCAGCTGGATCACCACATTAGTAACACCTTAAAGTCTCGTATCCTTTTTTTTTGTGGTGCAGTCTGGCAGCTGGAACACATTAAATGGGGAAAAACCACATGGTACCACTGTGAGTTAATGTCACACCAAAAGACAAAGACAAACATTGAGGTCTGATTTCACATTTCTCTTGTCTGATGGTGAAATACTTGCGAAAAATGTGATATTTTTAGTTGGATATAATGCAATAGGTCTGAGTGTGGGTGTGCGTGGTTGTCTGTCGACATGTAGCCCTGCGATGGACTGGCAACCTGTCCAGGGTGTACCCCCCCCTGCCTTTTGCCCAAAGAGAGCTGGGATAAACTCCAGCAGATCGCTGTGATCCTACATAGGACTAAAACAGGGATGGATAATGTATGGATGGACAATAAAATACTGAGTGGTGTAATCTCTGAGGCTTCACCTTTGGGGATGTCATCACTCAGGACATCCAGGAAGTCAAATGCTGGGCTCCAATCACCAGTTACTTGGATAGATTTTTGCTTTAGATTCCTTGGTTCACGGAAGTGCATGAAATTCTCAAGCCTCCTTGCTTCTGATTCAGAGAGACCTGAAAAAAATGAAAATGAAAACCACTTATGATTTGAAACTGAATCTCAGTGAGGGTGTAGTTATCCAGCGTATTGCAGCCAAATACTGACAACAAGCATAAATCTGTTGAACAGATGTCCTGATCAACATACATATCTCCGTCCACATACTGACTCAGCTATTGGTATTCAGTTGCAGCACGTTGCAACACTCCACACTGAAACAGGTACACACAGTAGAGGATACACAGAACATTTACCGCCAAAGCAGTGATTGATCTGGACAAGGCCGTTTGGTCTCTTAAGGAAGGAGCCTCGAAGTACCACAGACACTTCTTCATCAATGCTATGAACTGCCACTGCCAGTCTCTTCTCTTCATTCACTTTGATCTGTAACCAAGAACAGGCCAGATGAAATTTCATGACTGTACAAATAATACTAGTCTACCTGAAAACCTAATCCAGCTCTTCTAAAATTCTTTGTGAATAAAAATGATCAGATATGCAACTTTTTTTGACTCTTTAAATATGTTATACTGTTTAGAATATATTTACTTCAAATTAATGTAAATAGGTGGCTTTGTGCTGATGGTCAAGCTGCAGAGTAATAAAACTCTTTCTCTAATTGAGCATCACTGAACCCTTACCACCATCCCCGCCTCTTCTGCCTCATCTAATTTATGCTCATAGACAAATGAGGGGTCTCCTTTGAAGCGACCGTTAGTAGCTTTGGACACTTCCTCGATCATGGAGTCTGTGACAGCAGGAAGCAGGAACCAGTCCATGCAATTTAAACTGGTGATGACAGATCACACACGGTACCAGTGTGAGGACAAGCAGGTCAAAATGGCATGGATTCAAACCTGTGGAGAATTTACCTGTACAGGTTCGTTTTGTCTTTCATCTCATTTTCCCGTCTTCCTTGAGCAATAAAGTAGTCATGCTCCAATCCCGATATTTTGCCCCAAAACAAGACACGTAGGAACTTGTAGTTTTTCTTGAGAATCACCAAAGAACTCTGAAGTGCGGTTCTTTGTTCAGTGTTTAAAATGCACCCACTGCCGGCAACGAGCTCCAGATTATTGTAAAGTGAAATCGAGTCCATTGCATTACGAGTCAGTTAAATATTATATTAACGCGACCTTTGTATTTTAAAACCATTTATTAGCTAGCATAACAGCAAACGACAACCGTCGGGACCGGAAGCTTTGACTACGGATGACAACAAACCCTGTTGCCATGGTTGTCCAGCTTCGCTCGACCAAAACTAAAACCAAATATAAAAATATTTCTGTATTTTTATATTTTTTTATAAGTTAATTAATTCAGTTTAATATAATTCATTTAATATAATTTAATTAATTAATACTTTTATTTTATTATATAAATATATATTTTTACAATTTCTGTATTTTTATATTTATTTATTTGCATTATTCATTTTAAGTGTATCTTGTCCCCACTAGATATCACACTCGAAACTGAGATGTTACGTCTCACTCTAGCCTTAGTTAGATGCATGTGCTTGTAAAATTTTTCCATACACCGCACCAAACGCGACTGACGTCATTCCCCCATCGACTCAAGTATGTGCGTGCCGTCTGCAGTCTGGACGACAAAACAGTCACTAGTGAGAGTGTTTATCCGTTTAACTGCATCCGCTTACGTTCTTCAAGAGAAGATGACTGCACGGACGTAATATATGTGACTCAACCTCAGAACTTTCACGAGGTATAAACGGTTAAGACGTGACTAAAGAACATATAACCACCGTGTATCCCCGGTTTTTTTCCACGGAGCGGTCAGGAATCGATAAAGTCATGAGTCACGCAACCAGTTGTACTATGTTAAGTTTTGCAAACCTTAACAATAGACTGTATGTGTATTGTAAAACTGTGACACATTTGTACATTCTTAAGAAATAGTCCTTATCACACATAACTTAAAGTGTACGCACGCACACACACGTGTGTGTGTTTATATACATACATACATACATATATATATATGTATATATATATTGTGTGTGTGTGGGTATGTATGTGTATAAAACTGAAAAAGTAAATATGTATTCAATACCATTAAGGAAGTCTGAATTTTATTCAAGATTAAATGAATTTTTAATGTGCTAGTTTGTCCATATTGTTGAAACACAGCACTGGGAAAGAGAAAAGGCAACTTTGTTGAATTGTAGAACTGCCAAAAAGAGAACCTCCATCATCTTATTCACATGAAGAACACTCATTTTAAAGTATGAATTTTAAATTTAGGTTTGCCCCAAATCACAGAAATAGAACATTACTTTTGTCTTTGAAGTGATTTTACAAATTTGAATTGAAACATGGATAATTCACCCATCACATAAAAATCATTTAGGCGATAT
Source organism: Hirundichthys speculiger (assembly GCA_018398805.1). Taxonomy (NCBI): domain Eukaryota; kingdom Metazoa; phylum Chordata; class Actinopteri; order Beloniformes; family Exocoetidae; genus Hirundichthys; species Hirundichthys speculiger. The sequence goes on along the minus strand of JAGFBZ010000771.1, from coordinate 1,129,817 downwards.
GGATAGCATTGATCATCCTGTTCTACTGGGTTGAACGGATACGGAGGCACTGCTGGGTCCTTGTGGTTGTGTTGCTTCTTTCATTTCTTGGCAGTCCCAATTGGTTTGAGTAAAAGACTTTTGTATTTGTTTTGAAAAACACTAACCTACAACATTACGTAAGTACATAATACAGAGTTTGTGGAAAAAAAGTCTTAAATACTATTACTTCACACGGCATTACAATTTAAAACTGTAATGCTAAAATCATCCGCAGGTTATGTTAAACTCATGGGATGATTTTTGCTGGGATTCTGCCATTGACGTAGACGCTGCTTTGACATCATCATTGTAACCAAGCACAGCTGCCATCCGTGACAATGCTACTATCCTAAGGCAGAGACTTAAAGCAGCGGGACAACGTGCCTGGTTACTCAGCACAAGGAAAATGATGTAGCTCAAACTCCACAGATCCCAGTCTGATTGAGCAGCTGCAAAGCTGGAACAGGCCTAATCCGCCGAGGCCCTAAGCTACAACCAGACATCACAGACATCACAGGAACCACCAGTAGGTTTTGTGCTGATTTCCTGATGGATCAGAGCTGATTTGGCAGATGCAGTGCTGGGGATCTGCGTATGAAGAAAAGGGAAAATAGCTTCTTTACCATAGTTGCTCTCATTTTGCCTTGATGTCTTATGGTAATACCGACAATAGAACAATAAAGACCTACATTTGCCTGTTTTTAAATCAATAATTTCCTCTCCTTAACTATGTTACATCAACATTCTTTGACTATACATATTTATACCCTCCCCCCGAAACTAAGTTGTATTAATTTACAAGGTGTCAAAGTAAAAACAGACACTTTTTAAAGATGTTCCTGATGTGTCTTAGCACAGTTTTAGAAAATAGGATATAATTAAAAAAATAGTAATGTAATTAGGAGAATTTTGACTGTTGATAAGATTACAGACGGTCGGTCACTGCATGTGCTGGCTTCAAACATGTCATCTCTTTCCCCACAGAGTTCACACTTCTTACAGAGGAAAAGAAAGGCAAAAGGCAGTTTTGTGTCTGTCAGCTTGGGAAGATGAAATCGGGTAAGCCCTAGGAACATCTGGCAGGATGCATGCATAGATCCCTTTGACATGACTGCATGGCACATGGGAATATGAGTGAACAGTGCTGGAAATCAACTTAGGGTGCGTCTCCTGTGTACACACAGTGATTGTGAATGCTTGTCTGTGTTATTGTGTGAGTGTCGTGTGAGTGTATTTGCAGAGCCTTCAGAAATTTGATTTAATGTTTCAGAAAAGAGAACAGATATAATGTGTTCACGTATGTGCCTGGTTTAATATTGTGGCACTTAAATCAGTATGGGAGAGGACTGGATAGTTGACTGTTTTTCAGACTCAAATATGTTTGCATTTAAACAGTGACGCAGAAACGACATTTTCATACTTTGATAGTGACATGCCTCTTTTGAAATTTCTGAGCTAATGTGACGTACAGTTTCATTACTTTAGCAAAACCAGGAATTTTGTGGTCAGGTGTTTCCGAGAAGTATGACAAAACTTTGGAAACTTCCAGTTGTCAACTTGCCACTATGCAATGCTGTTTCCATGTGGCTGTCCTTTTTTTTATTAAAAAAAACTTTTTTTCCAAAGTTAAAAAAAGGATAATATTATCTTACTCTAGTACTTGTGATCTAATATTCCATTCAATCTTTTTTTAATTTATTTATTTTTTACCTGTTCTATTTCTGTCACCTACAAATTTCCTTCCCGTCGGTCAGCTGTCTACCAGTCTGACCTTTAAATTTGTCTAATTTTTTCTTTCAGACTGGACAGCCGAACTTAACCTCCTTCAAGAATATCCACTCGTCCTAAAACTACTAACTTCCATCCACCAGCGCTTTACGACAAAACTGTATACCTGCGTTGGCCTCAATGAACAAGGTGATTTATTTTCATGGACACTTAGCAACCTAGCTGTATTATCACACATTTAATTCATGCCATGCAACAAGATATAGAAACTATACAATGAGGGCCGGATTGCACTGAAAACACTTCATTCTCTAAACAGTGTATGGAGCAAGTCCTCTTGGAAAGACACTCAACGAACATCAGTTGTTGGATTTATTCTGGCTGAAGTTCAGCAGTTTCAGCCAGTAGAAGCAGCGTGAAGTTGGCTCGAGTTACACTCAGAAAAACATGATTGGCTTCTGTCCAACAAATGATGTTGGACAGTCTGCTTGTATTGGGCTAATCTTCTGCATGATGATCCTATTATACCTTGCCTAACAGTGGAGCCCTCCACTCTTTTAATTTGTGCCATATGACTTACACGCCCATGAAATCCAAGAATGTGAAGATTTCTGAGTTGAGAACATCAATAAGATACACGAACAAAAAAGACATGTTTTCATTTATCGTCTTCTTTTAATATTTACCTTGCATCCTTACTGCCATTAAGGTTTTCAAGAAAATGAAACACAATTTTCCTTGACATGTTAAGCCTCAGTTTTCAGACAGAACGGTTTCAGATTAGACCTCTATTTTTCAGATCAGATAAGTAGTTTCTCATTTTTAAGACCAACATTTTGTTTGGACACCGAGGAAAACGTTTGAGAAATGGAAATCTGTGACTGCACAGAGAAAATCCTGATTTTATTGAACAGCTCACAATTGAGTTGACTAAAAATATCGTGTAGCACTAAAAAGAGACCACAGCATCATCTTTTCTCACGTTTCTGCACACAGTGGAACGCAGACATTTGTCTGCTTGATGACTAAGCAGAACCGTAGCCAGGTGAACGAATGCCAGCCGTTCAGTAACTGCATCTACAGCAAGAGTACAACGTTACTGGTACGCTGCTGGGACTGATAGGAATCGAGAACAGCTCGGTCCACCACGTGCTTTTTCTGTTTACCAGGATCAACGAAATTACCTAGTCCATCTGTGATCCAGATTTCAGCGACCATCACAAACCACTGCTGCCGTTGTGAGAGGGCACAGCTGGAAGAGCAGAGGGGAAGCATTTGCAGGTCCCTTTCTCACAGTTTGCCACAAACGAAACAAACTGCAGTTGTACAACATTCATCATTTTTTCAACAGTGCTCTACTGTAGTGCTGTCAGGCAAGGAAAAGCTCCTCTTTCAGGACAGCTGGTCAGACACAGAACGTGTATAAGGCCTAAAAAAAAAAAAAAAAAATTCACTGGCACCAAGTGTCCTGGAGAGGGCCGGTATTAATCCTGATCTGCATACTGCTCTACGGTTAATGGAAGGAAATGTTACTGCGCAGAGATTTTACAGTGAAAGACTGGAGTGGTTTGTTCAGTCCTTCATCCAACTTACAGATGAGGTGTAATGATCCAAACAGACTGTAGATATTAGTAAAGTGCAGTAACAATGACTGCCACGAGGTGCTGGCTCCAAAACATCTCAGACTCCAGCTTCTTTTCTCCACGTCATTATGATGCCAATAACTTTATCAGTGTATTTGTGGTTCTTCTGAAAAAAAAAAAAATCCATACATATATATTTATATGTATACTCTGTATAGATGAATGGCCTGCCACACATGGTTTGGATTTGGTGGGAATACCGTGCAGCTGACGACCTCAAGCTGCTTTCTAGAAGTTCAAAGCTAGGCACCCTGGAAACTCAGGATTTAAACTCCCATGTCACACCAAAATGCAAAGCAAATGCCGATGAAGACATCAAAACCAGATCAGACTGCAATGCCATTGCACGCTCAAGAATATTCTGGTGGTTTCCACTTCCAGTTGTGGACATAATCACTGCTGGTCATATCATTGTCTTTGTGTGACTTTTTAAATTCTCAGATTTATCTTGTTTTGACTCTAAAAATGTGTTAAATAGCAAATATAAAAAAGTTTTCTGTTACAGCATAATGTTGCATTGAAGTACATTTTGGTTTTACTATGAAAATGTAGCCTTGTATTATATTTCATTTTTTTGTAAAATCAGAAAAAATAACCACAACTCTAATGAAGTCATGCAGGAAACTGCTTCCAAAGTATTGCTGCTGCAAAAAGTGGGTCAAGAAGCCACTGAATCCTGGGAATACACAGTATCGCCCACATTATATAATTTTTCTTTTCTTTTTGGCTTCATTTTAGTCAAACGAAAAATGTCCCAATGATAAAAGTAATATGTTGTTGCTTGTTTGAGCATTTGCCCTTTTAACCATGCCTTTACACCTCTGTTAATGGCACCTGGTTTTAGGGAGTGCAGAAGGCATTTAGATTTTGGGAATATATTTAATACCGTCATTCTTACTGGACTGACTTTTCAGTGCAAAGCCATGTATTTTTAATCATCTTTCAATCAGAAGTATTTTTGCTTTGGCAGAAGGCCAGACAAGAGTTTCTCACCTTCGAGACTCACAGGAAAAAGAGCTTTTGGATTTAGGTGTTGAGGTTTGCAATCGGATACCGGCTTCACTGTTCACACTTCATTCACCTAAAGCCCTATCAGAGCTGTATAAAATTACATGTAATACAAATCCAACACCAACTGCATTTAACTTCTTGAATGTGAAACAGCAGCAGTAGGGAACGCGGTCGACATGCATGAATCGTTTCCCTGTAAATCCATTGTATATTGAGGATAAAATTGCAAATTGTAAACACACTGACAGCACATGGACCATAAATGCTATTATAAATGACTCAGAAATCTTGATGTTTATAGTGGTTAGAAAACCAGCAGTCACAGAACACACATTCAGGTTTTAATTATTCGTGATGTCCATTCATTCCCATGCTTTTCAATTCCCATGTCACGCGACATTTCCAGGGCTCTGAGTGTTGGCTGTAATTGTCCAAACAAAGGGGCCTCGGTCTGGAGTCACATGCTTCATCAGCAGTGGTGATTTCAGCTGCCTGGCCCTCTGCCCTTCTGGCTAATGTAGTCCACCAAAAGAAAAGGGAGGGAGAGTGGGGTGACTTTTCTACTGAGTACCCCACTTAGAAGAGAACACACAAGGACAGCCCTTCAGCGGCCCACCTACTCACCCACACAGGCAAACACACTGAGCTTAGGCTAAAGTTGGCAGTCCTGGTGGAAGTTTTGGACTTGACAGATTGACACGCACATATACACACCACTCCAGTCCTGCTCCCCCATTGGCCCGGGAAGGAAGTTAAGAATTGGACTGAGGCGGTCTTTTTCTGTCCTTGTCCTGCTGCTCTGGGAAACTCACCTCCCAGGCGGCCAGTGTTGCCATGGCAATAATCCTGACGGACAAAAGATAGGAGTGTCACAGAGCATGATACCGCCAGAGGGCTGCCCATTGGTTGGCATGATCCCACGCGATGCAGTGATTGGCCAGTGCTGTGTTTATATACAAATTGGAGCAAATTGGTCAGAGGTCACATCCATCAATCTTAGTGGTGACAAGAAGGAAATCTGACCCCAAAACCTCAGCACCCTAAACGGGTTTAATCCTTATTTGATACACAAACGCACATAAACAGTGGATCTTTCTTAAGTTCACTGGCCTGGGTGTGTGGAATTAAGTGAATACTGAGGGAGAAGGAGTGAGGTGACTAAATAAAAGCGTCTGTGGCATACAAAAGCACAGACGATGACAATGCCAAGAATGCATCTAGGGCAGAGTTCAGTTGTTGTCACACCTTCCCAGAGATTTTGGATTAACGCAGCGTAAATATTTTGATCTGGAGAGGAGGGAATTCTTGTAGTACCATACCATCTTAATTGCTGCTGTTTTATTTGACCCGAGGGGCCACAAACTGTTCAAAATGAATGATGATCTTGAGAAATTCAGTCTTAATTATACTCTTTCATTGCATTTTTAAATCTCCTTAGTATTAGTGGTCTTTCCTTTTTTATTACTTTAGTTCATACATATGCAAAATATGTCTTGATTCAACAATATAGATTGATGTATACATATATATGTGTGTGTGTATTTAACTAAACAGAAATTTCACGCTTTGAAATCATTCAATCTAGCCATATAACCAATTTGAATGATTTAAAAGCATTACAATTCTATGTTTAATTAAAGATGGTGCAATGACAACCAATCAAATGTTAAAACTGAGGGTTATTTTTTTTCTTAATTTATGCTCAATGCTAATTTGATGCTATCGGCATGTTCAAAAAACCGGTTGGAAGGGACACTGAGTTGCATCACCTCTTCTGTTAACAGCAAGGGGGCCTCCTTTAGTGTGTTTTCTGTTTCATAATGTGCCAAATGCTTTCAGTTGGTGACATGTCTGGACTGCAGGCAGGCCAATTTAGCAACCGGACTCTTAATACAAAACCATGCTGTTGTAATGCATTCAAAATTTGGTTTGTCTTGCCTAAATAAGAGAGGCTTTCCCCCAGAAAAAGATGTTGCCTGGGTGACAGCATACATTGGCCCAACACCTAAATATAAAGAGTGCCAGCACTGACGTGCAAGCCACCCATTTCCCTCTTCTTTGGCTTTAGACAATACATCTTCAGCTATTTCCAAAAAGAATTTCAAATTTTGATCCCTCAGACCACAGGACATCCCAGTAAATCCTAATTAAACTCAGGCTCAGAGAGGGTGGTTGCATTTCTGAATCTTGTTTATCTCTTCTTCGCACGATAGAGTGGCATTTCTGGATAGAGCGGTGAACTGTGTTTACTGACGGTGGCTTTCAGACGTGTTCCTGAGCTCGTGCATCGATGCCCTATTACACAGTCATGTGAGTTTGCAGTGCAGTTCCTCGTGAGGTTTCCATGAATCTTTTGACATTTGCACTGCAGATGATGAAATTCCCAAATTTTCAGCAATTTACCCCATACTTGAAATGACGATATTTATAGCCATGCAGTCCTTCACACAGTCCCATTTTAGATGTGAAAGACTGAAACCATTCTTGGATGCTGCTTTTACAGCAAATTAACTGATTGACCTGCTTCCAGTGAATCTAATAAATTGTGAGATTAAATTTGACAGTTTCAGCATTTGCTAATTTTTCTTTTTACTACTTGCAAGTTTTTATACCATTCATATCATTTTCTAGATCCTCCTATAATGTTTATTTTTTTATTTTTTTTTTACATTGAACTCCTAGGACACAACATATTGTGTCCTATCAATTTCAGAAACAAGGACGGATCCTGAAAAAAAGTTTCCAATAATAGAAAAATAACAAATAAATGGTTTTCTGGATTTAATCCATCTCATATCCTAGGGACATTACTATCTACCCTGTGACTTGTACCAAATAGTTGTCATTTCTTTAAGCATGTTTCCTGCCGTGTAATTCGTGCCACATATATTCAGTTAATAGTTAAAGCAGGAGTGGGTAGGGAAAAATGAAAGAGGTATGTGTGTGTGAGTTAAGACAGATGTGACGAGAACACTTGTGCAAATAAATACAATATGCCAATTTGAATATCAGAGTGAATTATATGGCCATTAGACACCACAAATCACTGACAGTGTCCTTGTAACCGACTCAAACTTTAACACACCCATGACTGGCAGTCAGTAACCGTGTGGGCCTCAGCAGAGCCAGCAAATTTTGAGGTGCGTTTCACACCGGGACAGTTTGATGTGTGGTTTTATAAAGTTATACGGATACGTTTCCAACCGCTGGAGACAGCTGCTTCCCAGGCTACTGCAGACTTAACATCTATGCTCCACAGAGGAAGTTTCTCCAGCAGCGTTCATGCAATAAATACACAAGGCACAGACAGTATATCAGGTGTCCAACATCAAACTCTCAGCCTTGGAACCACATGAGAATTTCTGCAAGTTATGAGTGGCCCCATCATCCTGACCCTGCACAGCTTTCTCATGTGACTTTATTGAGATATGCCTGTTGAGATCCATTTCCAGATCTCTCTGCATGAGGGTTATGCAGCGTTTTTCTGATTATTTGATTTTAATCAAAAATAGGTTACATTATGAGGTGTAATATTGCTTTTTCACACTGGAGATCAAGTAGCTCATGTAGGAAGTGTCTTTACTGCTTCATCACATGCACACAATAAAATAACCCAAAATGAGTGTAAAGATGAGACTGTTTTGCAATGCATGATCATTGAATAGCATCGGGGCTAGAGCAGTCAATCACCTTTTGTATAATTGGATCTTGTAGGAAGTACGCTGCAATAAGGGGTAGTTTATACGAGAAGCTACATGAAAATACATGTTGTCTATTTGTGAAGCCTCTAAGTGAATGAGTGTGCATTAATCTGGCCAAAGTGCCTCAGATTCATGAGCCTGGAAGAAAGTTTCTTTGCAAACCTTTTCAGCACTTACCGTTCCTGAACTGGCTTTTGTTTTTCAAGAGGTCCTGTGAAGCTCTATTAGAACACACTGAGCCTTGTCCAAACTTTTCTTTTCACCAGAACTATTAACCTCTATGTGATAGCGTAGCACTTCATTACCCATTTTTAACAACTGTGCTAATCACTGCAGCACCCTCAAAGCCTTTTATTTGACAACAGTGGTGTTTCCCAGTTGAGCCAGGTACCGTGGTGAGAAAGGGGAAAAGGGCAGAGGAGTGAAGAAGAAAAAGGAAAAGGGAGCAGAAAAGGAGACAATGGGGAAAGATCAGGTGAGGAGGTGGAGCTGCTGGAATTGTCACCCAGCAAACTGGCTCATACCAATGTCAGAGTAAGTTAGAAATCCTCAGTGCAACATTGTGCATTTGACCTTCCTGGTACAGCTTTATGAATATTTCAGTGGTTACATGACCTCACTGCAGCGCAACAGTGCCCCCTAATGTCCGAAAAAGCTGAAAGCCATTAAGTTATTCTTTGTGTTTGCATTTAAAACTCCAGGCGGGATTAATACTGAACTCTTTATCATCATCCACAGAGGAAATCTAAGTTCCTTTTAACATAAGCAATCAATTTAAATGAAGAAGAATCTAAACATATTCTTTTAAAGATTGTATTCTCCAAAATGCACATTTAAAAAGCTACAAAACATATAATTTAGATCAATGCAACATTGACCTGTTCAGAACATTTATTCATCAATAGTCCAACATTTTACCCAGATCCCATACAGGTTAAGGTTAATGGCTTCAAAATAAAACAAAAATAAACCTTCTGCTGGGAACCCCTGCTGTATCCTTAAAGGAAAGTGTTTCCTGTCTAATTACAAAAGAAAAAACCAAAAAAAGAATTTTTTTTTTGTTTGTTTTAGTAAACAAAATACAAAAAGTGCATCACTGGGGTTTTCTCGCCCCCTCCTTGGCAGGTGCTATGGTATTAAAAAAAACAAGGCACTGTAGAAAGATCAAAAGTGGATGAACTCTGCCTGAACGAAAGCCTCGTCAGCCATCCTAATTCTTTTCTTTTTCAATGCAGGATATTAGTCTGGTTGCTCTGAATTCACCTTTGATTTCCAGAGGCCAGTACCGAATGATAGAGAAGAAACGGCCTCTGCGTAGGCACACAACTAATCAAGAAATGAAGCATGTGATGTAGACAAAGCAGCAGCCAGATTAGTATTGACAGAAGACATTCAAAAAGGCATTGGCGAATTGCAGTAAAAAGTTCTATGTCCAAGGTGTTATTAGCACTTCTGCAACCATCTTGGTTGTTTTGAACAGGCCTACTAGCTCGTCGAAGCTCCTGTATGACTCCTTGCATAAAGCAAGCTTCAGCCCGGTTACAGTTGGTTGAGTATGTTCTGTACCAGTATCAATTGGTGTGAATGGGAGGGGTACCTAACCCATATCACAAGAGAGTTTTTACGAAGTAAATGAGTATGGCTGGCTCAGGCTCCCTAAGAACAAACACCAATTTGTGCTTTTCCACTTTGTGCTCTTTGGTATTTGTCGTTAAGGCTTGATCAAACATCATGGCTTGATCTCAGTGGCTGATTGTGGTTGCAAATTACTTAATGACTTGGTTCTTAGCAGAGAGGTCTGAAAAATGTAACTGTGTAACAGATAATATTAAAAGCATATGTCCACTCAAAATGATTATTCAAAAATATATGTAAAAAAGAAATCCTGATACCTCCTATTCTGTTGAAAGCATTTAAAAATATCTACCTTTAACTTTAATCGCATGGCAGAAAGTGAGGAAGTTGGACCTTTAGTAAACAGTACAGTAAAGGTCTCTGTGGAACCACCTGCGAACATTCGTCATTTGTAATTTTAAAGGATGTATATTTTCAATCAGGAGACTTTGTCATCTTAACTTCCTAACTTCGAGTCAGTGTTGAAAAACAAAGTCAAGGATCTGATGTGCTGCTCCCCACTGGGCTGAAACTGCGAGGGCTTTCTTCTAATGATCCATAAGACGGTTGATGCTTAGGTCCATGTGCAGTACTGGCAGGTGACTTGGGATTAAGCACTCTGGGAAGGTAAACCTGTAAACAAACAATCGAAAAGGTAAGAAAAGAAAAGCAGCACAAACAATTATAATAGACCTGTATCTCAAATATAGTCGCCATTTCTGTGACAGGTGAAGCAGAAGCAATAAATCATGATAGTAGTCTTTTCTTTGTTAATGACTAACATGAGAAGCATGACCAAGAGGACCTATAAACACACTGAGAGGTTATCGGTAGGTCAGGCCTGAAGCATGATTCAAACATCTTTGATCTTTATTGAAGCTGTGGAAATTTTTTTAAATAACAGCCACAAGTACAGTACCCTAGCGTTTTCTTCCACTCCCTCTCCTTTATCCTCGTCCTCTTCTGTGACCTAAGGAAAAAAAAAAAAAAACAAAACAAAACAAAACAAACATTATGAGGGTTCAGAGTAAATACTGTCACTGAAGCTACAGACTATTGGCAAAAAAGAATCACTCACCGCATAGTTATGTGGGCTAAGGTACTTAAAATGACCGAAGCAGGTGAAGCCAACACAGATAAAGATGGTCACACACAGGATAACCAAGGTGAATAAAGATGTAGGAGTCCAGAAACCTGAAATACCACACATACATAAATTTCAAAATCGCACTTTGTTTTACAGATAAATGTAGCTGCGGGCAAACATGAAGCTGCATGTAACTGTGTTGCAGGAAGATCTATAAAATGTTTAGAATTCTCTATTTTACTGTATTAATTTAACCTAAAGAAAATGCCTTCACATCTGCCCATGTCATGCACAAGGGGCATAAAATGCCAGGTTGGGTGAGACAAACACTAATGCCATGATGTGGTGCCGACTCACCATAATTATAATCCACTATAACAGGTACCAAAGCTGCATTGATTACTCACAGTTTCTTGTAGGTGACTTGTAGTCTGTTTTTTCCTTTATTTATTTTTTCTTTTAACAATACCAGCTTCTAAGTTCTAATAACTACACCTGAAACCCCGTGAGTCTTCTCCAAGCAAAGCAGTTTGATGGATTGGCACATGGCAAATTAATCATAAACTATTAGTTATTCCTGGCATGAGCATGATGGTCATAAAATAACAGTAAAACAGTTTGTACTTTTCTTCACCTCTGACAGGTTATGTCCTGTAACTGTCTGGAACACGATCTCCTGATTTACAAAGTGAGCACTGTGTTTTTCTGTCCTGCTCGGAAAAACAAACAATCCTGAACTGTGACATGGTGCCATGTCTCCCTCACTGGGTCATTTGACAATGACTGGAATTGTTCATTGGATGAGTGAGAGCCACCTACAGGCCATGGCAATGGGGCTAACTTGCATATCTTTAGGTCTTTGCATACCAAATAAGGAAAAGATCCAAACTTACATCTTTGCCTTAATTTTTAAGGGTTTAATTAATGCCTCCCTCACAGGACTGTAAAAGAATGACTTTCAAAAAGCAGCGTGCCCACTCATACCTAAATGTGATTCTACTGACTGAAAACATCCAACTCTAACTTCAAGTTTAAATATCACAAATATATTCTTATCTGTGAATGGCAACATTGGATCATATTTTTTAGTCAACTAAGGATCAAAACAATTTTTGTGCCTTTCAAACTGAGCTCCCTTTATTAATCTAGAAACTCCAGAAATATAGAATAAATAAATAAAAAATCATAAGGGCACAAAAGTACTGTATATTGTACAGTGAGGGTGGAAAGTTCACAGATGATTTAGAGATCTCTAACTTTTGTCAGTAAATATTTAGTTTAAATACTTGAGCAATGTTGCGAACATGAATTCAATAAGAACACTGCACCATTTGACAGTTTAATAAACACATAAATCATAAAGTCTGTCCGTGTAAGAATTAGATACAACTTCTAAAACTTTAATATGACCAACTTCTATATATTTATGGATATTTAACATTACTAACTACTGTTACTCACTTGTGAATTTATGTTAGGACAATCTCAGCCTCAGTGCTAATACTACCTTTCTGCAGCTTCAACATACATTGGTTTCTAACCTGCTCTGAGGACAGAGAAGAAGTAAAGCCATATCAGGCAGATGATTGGTGCAGCCAGAGCTTGATCGACAGCTCCCAGGTGGACCTGGCGGTCGAGGCGAGTTGGCAGGTAGGCAAAGTACATATTGTGTCTGTCCACCAGGTGCTTGAGTAACATGTAAAGGAGACCTGATGGAATCAAACAAAAAGCACTTTGTAGCATCGCTATGGAAGTGACAGAAGATATATTGTGTTATAGAGATACATAAACAGACAATGGAGATAAATGTGAGGTTGATCTTGACTGTTAGACTAACTACTCACCAAAAGGCACAATTATAGGACAAATGATGCTGTAAGCCATGATGACAGTAAACACACAGAGAGTCCAGCCGTACATGGCTCCGTATTCAAACTCGTAGGCCTGGTTCTGTGAACAGAGCACAGTACAAATCTGAGTTTGACCCTAACCCCAAAACTCAGAGTCTGAAAGATCTGTATTAAACTAACATTTCAGAGTTAAAACAGCCATAGGTCTATTATTAGATGGTAGGACTGTAATCCTCAGCTTCTAACAGTTGCCTGTTTTGACACAATTCCTGTATATAAAAACAGATCCAATTCTATGGAAGCAAAAGCCATAAACTCTCCTCCTCTTGCGTCTATTGCCGGTAGTTTGTCAGCAGTTATTTTTATACACTTTCTGTACACGTACAAAATGAAAATTACCTTTGTTTGCCTGCAGGGACACTGTTAACACTATCAGTTAAGCATAATTACATTTTTGAGTCTTGTTAGAGACTCAAAATAGCTATTTATTATGATTTAGTTCCATCGCCTCATGCACTAACATTAATTGCTATTTTGCTGCAAACACATGTTCTGTTCTCCCTCAAAACTGCTTTGATTTGTGTAGTTTTAGCTCCTAATGAAAGTTTTACACTTCTTATCATCTAATAATAGACCTAGGATTGTATGTTTCTGTTTTTTATCTTTCCCTGCTTCCTTTCGTGAAAATATAAAAGGAATTATAATGAAAAAAAGGACAAAGTAATTGTTACAAAACTGGAATAGACAGAGTAGGTAATACCATTACAAACCTGTTTGACATATTTTCTTTCAGCAGCAGAGCGAGCAAGCATCATGCGAATGGTGTAAAGCAGTAATCCTGGCAAACGCAACAACTCCATCCCAGATCCGACCAGGCCAGCTGCGATCACATAGTTGACAAAAAACGCTCCTTGATCAGGTAAAAACACACACCTGGATTGACAACAGATAGACATAAAAAAAGAAAGGGAGGACAAAAGCTGAGAGTGAACTGTTACAGGTACAAAAGCACATCCAGTGTCAACAAAACTGTTGTAAATGAAATAGCAAAACTTAATAAGACATACAGTCATGCATACAACCTCGTAAGATAATGTAGGGTTTACATTAGTAATGTGTTTTAAACGCAGAAATGTGAATACAGCCAAACCTGTGAATAAATCTGAAGCATGAGGTGTTGACACAAATTGACACTGCTTCAAAAATGTCTATCTGATGTACCCCCTCCCCTCATCCCCCCACCCATCCACCAACCCTTTCCCTTTCAGATACACACACAGACACACCAACACAAGCATCTAACTCAAGTGCAGCACTGAATGTATTTGATAAGGTGAAATTGGAAAAAAAAAAAAAAAAACTATAAGGACAAGGGTTTTTATTAAATGCTGTCAGCACTTATATGAACTTTCATAGATTAAGTTATTTTTTTTATTATAAAAGTGCCCTTAATCATAATTTCATTGCTGCTATTGAGGTGATGATTTCTCCCAGCATGCATTTTGTAGTGTTGAAATGTGCAATGACAAAGTATTTCTCTATCTGAAAACAAAATGGTTCAAATCCCGGTTGCATCAGGAAGGATATCTGGCATAAGACAAAATCTTCATTTAAATAAATTCATTTGCTTTTTTGTCTTCCAAAGAAGTTTAAAAGGCCTGCAAAACAAGAAGAATTACTTACTCAAACCTCAGTTTCCCACCGCTGAGAAACTCTTTATGAAACAGCCAGCGGAAAAACACATCGAGGCTAGCAGAGAAAAAAAAAACCAGACAAATAGTTACTTAAGGTTCTGCTTGAATGAGGCCATGTCAAAGTGCATCTGTTCACTTGGGTGGAATACTTTTCAGCTAAATAGATTTCTCCTCTTTTGTCTGGAAGTCTATTGTATATACACAAATAATAACAGGGACACTTGACTGAGGTGGAGGCAGCTGGGTAGTTTGTCAACGAGCTAAAAAAGAGTAATGCCTCCTTGATTTTGAATAGTTTACTATTATATGTGACAAGCTGTGATTACACCCACGAAATTACTCTAAATTTAAAGTCTGGCTACATTCTGGGTTAGATGTCGCGTCTTCAAGCTGATAGTCATGAAAATTACCTGGTAAGGCCTAGTGAGGGAAGAATAAGCACCATGAAAAGCAGGAAGAAGTACAACTTGCGCATCATGCTCAGCTGCTCACTCGACCTGAGATACAGATGGCAGTGGAACAGGACATTTACTTCAGATGACAGAAACCATTAAGTGTACTTATTGCTTTATGTGTGTGCTTAAGAACCTGCTCCAGTGTGCTTCTCCAAGTGTAGAATAATACACTATCGTTGGCAGCAAGGCAGAGAAAGACCACAGCAGGAGAGTTGGGAAGAACTGACTAACGATGGGGCTCTATGAGAAAAGTGAAAACAAAAACAAAACAAAACATGATGGCTCTGAAAAGAAGAGCTGTGCTATTTCTGTGTATACGTATTTCTAAGACTCACGTTAAGATAGTAGATGGGTTTAGTCACGTTGAACTTGTCCATGGTGCTAATAATGATGGTGGGAGTTGTCATGAAGGTCAGGAGGAAGAAAAGGAGGAAGTTTATCATCACATAGCGGGTAAACCAGGAAAAACCACGAACTGAGAGGTTTTCCCTGTGGAGTACAAAAAAGAGGAAAACAGAACAGTTATACACAGAGAGGATGCAAAACAACAACTACAACAACAACAAAAACTCCAACTGTTTTATCCTTTTACATGCATATTTGCAATTAAATTATAGTAAATAAGCGGATTGTAAAGCCTTCTCTGGGGCATCAGTGTGTTCCTATGTGCAATACTGTGGTTGATAAGGCTGCCATTAATGTTCAGTATTAAAGGAACATTGCAGAGTAGAAACAACACTTGATCTTTTTTTATATGGTATGGAGTGTAAACTTTAATTAGAGGCCAAAACAATGTGAACCAGAGCAGCGTTCACTTAGAAAACGAATATGTGTTTGCAGAACACATTTTATTGCGACAAAAAAAAAAAAAAAAAAAAAAAAAAACTGTTTGTAGGGCATGTCCATCTGGTTGCTGCTGTCTTGTCATAAGTCTGGACTAATTGACCACTAATATCATGCAAACTACTGTCAATAGATGCTAAAGCTGGAGAGTTCATGAACTCTGTCTTCATAGAGCCAGACACTAATATTAGCATACCCTGTGCTAACATCAATTGCCATTTTGCTAACTTGAGTTCTAACTCAAAACTGCATCCGTTCACATAATTTTGGTCCCAAAGAAAAGTTTTCACTCCTTACCATCTAATAATAGACTTAGGATTGGTTTAACTCCAGCATGTTAGTTTAAGTATCAATACTTGTGATGAGGAACATTTATGCACCACAAACAGTATGTGGTACTGTTTTTTGGATGATGCCCAAAACGATTAAATATTTTCCACTGTTTTGTGCTCACTTACACAAAAAAGTGAAACAACAAGGCCATGTGAATCCACTAAAAATTACTTAATGATAATATTAAATTATTCCAGAGCCCTCGTATTCCCAGCATTATTAAAACCAAGTCATATGATGTGGATAGAGTGCCCAATACACAAGGGTTGCTGTTTCAGATCTTACCAATACACACTTTTGGGATGTGGTGCAAAGCTGACTCGCCACTTGTTCACTTTCAGAGTTCTGCTCTTGGATGAGGGTTGGGGCTCCCTCCCGCAACAGCAGCTTGTCCCGCCACAGTCTAGAGCATTGAAGTCTTTCAGAATGCTGCAGTGAGAAAATGGAAACTGTGAGTGATATACATTAACCAGCTTTTGAAATTTCCAGCTCCACAAAGGCTTGTTTTCAGTAACAAAAAAAAAAAAAAAAGTAACGTGGGGACTGTAAAATAGAGCGATAACAAGTCCTGATGAGGATAAACATTATTACTGCATTATTACTTCTGCTTAAGGCCTATTAAATTGTACCAATCAAAATAAAATCAATATAACAGATACATAAGGGATGGATAGCTAAATTAATTACAATAGATATGAGTTGGATCAATGGAATTTTAATACAGTTATAGCTAAATTCTATTTAGGCAATATCTACTGTACAGCAAACACTGACAGCAAAACACACTGGGAAATTAATACTTACTACTTGGCCATAGCCTCAGTCTGTAAGGTGACAAAAGCCATCCCCAGGGGGTGCTCTGGCACTATTTCTGCCTGCTGTCTTACTTCTTCCAGCAGGTTTTTTTCTTTAGTACTGTAATACTCTATGGCATCAACCTGAGAGAAAACAGAGTTGACTTAAACACCTTGATGTAGAGTCTCTCACTTATCTGCTCAACCACCGATTAAACGTTTTTTCCTTTTTCACAAAGTTAGAACTTTGCAGCATCATGACATTTATACCAGGCTCAATGTTATTTTATTCTTAGCGTATTCCTGTCAAATCATCTGGTCCGTCTCACCTTCTCACAGTTTGAGCAGCAACAAAGGTGGCCACATACACGAGGGTTGATCAGCTCCTGTTTCCCTGTTTTTTCAAGGACACGCTCATAATATCGCAGATTTTTTCCAGCTCGCATCCTAAAGTGAAAAAAAGCCAAGTGAAAACACAAGAAAGGGATGTATGAAAGCATGACATGTGCTTCACAGGATGGACCTTTAAATCATCAGGTCTTCCCAAATGCGAAAATTTTAAGTTGAAGACCAAAGGAGAGACCGAACCATGCTGTAAAGTTGTGAGTCACAGTGCTAAAATACAGAGCCGGTACAACTGGTTGAGTTAGCGTACATTTCTTTTATGTGTGTTTTTTTTTTTTTTACAGTTTTATATTTATAAGTAGCAAAGTTTCACAAGAACTGTAGAAATGGTGACTTTATCAGCCATGAACAGGTTTTACTATAACTCTGGCCTTGCTCATAAGCACAGTGCTGGCACAGTGTAGACTATTCACATGATTTCAGAAACAGCCACCTCATATGTCTCACCTTTCCTTATCAAGGTGCATGAGTTTGGCCACATTGTAGGCCAGAGTGACAGCACAAACTTGGCAAGTAGGATACGCCTCCCTATGAACAAACACAAGTGGCAGTGAGGAACAGAGTAGGTCATAACTATTTAAGCAAAAATGCAAAGATGAACACAAAAAGTTAAATATACTACATATTAACATTGAAATATAGACTACAATGTATTTTACTCACGTAAAGTGGGTCTTTACATCCTCCTCTGTTGCTGTTTTAGGAATTGAACACACAAACAGGGTGTTTCTGGCCTACAAAGGCAAAGGCAGAATGACAAAAGGGTCTAGCATCAGTTCAGTCAAGCAGCATTCAGCATTGAGGTAAGTTAACTACTCTAAATGACCGTTTTTGGCATCCTACTCATAGTGCAGGCACAGTGCAACATGAAAAGAACGGAGTAATGTTGACAATTAAGGCAGAGGTTGAAGAACTGACATTTATATCATTACATCATGCAAAATCTAATGTTATGATTAAAAGACTCACTGTTTCTCTGCGCATGCCTTTCATCTGTGATGTGTGAAGTCGCAGCAGTACAACCGTCAAGGACAGGTAGAGAACCGCAAACACTGTGTGCAGCCATAACAAGTTGTTTCTGCAAGCAATAATGGTAAATCCACTTTAGATTTTTGTCACGTCGAAACAACAGCAGCTCATCCGTGTTTTACATCGTCGTGATAGTTACCCAGTTTTAAGATTCCCGATAGTTGTCCTTCCAAAACTCTGAGGGTCATTTCCTAAAAGACACACACACATATCTATATCTATATCTATATCTATATCTATATCTATATCTATTTTTTTTTTCAAAAAAACAACAGACGTTAACATGTTACATGTAAGGATTAGTTACTTTTATTGTAACTTATTGTTCTCTTGTGTTTTCTGAAACTATATTTTTTTAAGTTGTTACCTTTCTTGTTCTGCTCTGTTTCTAATTAATGTTTTGTTTTCTGAACTACTGTAATCTCTTCAGTTTTGTTGTTGTCTTTTCTTTTGTCATTTTCATTTGTCCATTTATTTGAAAGGGACAGTCCACATCATAAAATAAATATGCCAGAATGAGCCCAAAAAAAAAGTCTAGTTTTCATCTCCAGTCCCTCAACAGTCATAAACAGCATATACAATGGTACACATTAAAACATCACCTACCAATTAGATAGTAAAGCTAAAAACAATAAAATACATTTGAACAAAACAATAAGATCATAGACAGCAAAGAGTCCGATCAGAATCAGTGACTGTAAATTTGATTATCAAGAAGCCATGAATTTAGATTTCTGTCTGTATTCATTTGTATTATTTTATTCCGGTTTTTGTTTTCTCTTTGTTTTCCTGTATTCTTGAACGTCTGAGATAGTGGTGTATTTTTTTTTTCAATTACTCACTTTCCATTCTTTTGTTAGATTTTCTCATATTTATGTGTGTACTGTTTGACTGATTCAGTGTTGTTGTTACTGTTGCTTTGCACCTTGGGGCCACAGTAATTTAGGTATTTAGAAAAAAAAGCAGTTTAGTTATTATTGCTGTGCTCTTGCTGTTCTTAATGTGTGGTGTCAAACCCACTCAGCAGGTCTCCAGTCATATTGACAGGCAGTATGATTGCCAGGGAGGTGACAGTGATGACCACCAGCAGGATTATCAGATGACGCTGGAAGGACAGGTAGTGAACAGCATCCATGCCACATTTTTCTTTTATCTTTTCTTCACTAAAACACAAATACATCACACAGTCAGTAGTGGGATTCGTGCTTCATGCTGGACCTTGTATGGAACATGTGATCTAGTAGACTGGGATGAGACAAAATTTGAAAAATAACAGCACTTACTCCATTCTCAGGATGTGAGGTAGCCAAGAGCAGAATTCCTGAGAAAGAGAGATAAAAAAACTAAAATGAGATAAGGTGATATGATTACACTGAAATATTTTTTAAGTTATATGTGCTTTACCAAACACATTTTAAGACTAAAACCAGATTAATACATTAGCATTTTAATACTAATAAAAGGAAAGAGATCTTCTGTGTAGAATATTTATTTTATTTATTTACTCACTGATTCATACTCAAGCTCTTCTCCATTGGATACTGTGGATGACATACGTCCATAGCGACGGTGTGTTGACTCATTAAACCTGATACAGAAAGTTCTGTGTCAAACGCTTTGTCAAACTGACAGATGGAGATAAATCTGAGGATTCAATTTTCCATTGAGGTTAAAAAGAAAAAAGTGTGTGTGTTTCAAACTATTAACTGACCCTTCGTTGTCAGCAACCAGAGCTAAGCGACCGTAGTCCCAGAACTTCTCCCTGATAATCGAGAAGAGGATCAGCAACACCTGGAGATTGAGGAAATATGGAAATCTATCACTTTTATTGCTCAGTTTTTCATAATGAGAAATTTGGGCAATCATAAGATCAAAAGAGATATTAATTCATTTAAAACAATAGGAAACTCATTCAAAATGAGGCAAATATATTTAATAAGTCAGATGTTCAATATTCTCTCACTTGATCTGAATGATCTGAAATGCAGACAGATAAAAACATACAACAAAAACGCAGAAGTCAAGCAGGAGGACGAGTGGCACTCCTCCAAATTTGAGTCCGGCGAGGACAGTGGTCTGGTTGGAGCCGAAGCAGGTGCTGTTGTCCAGGAAGCTAGAGGGACTGGCATCGTGGAAGAACGCCTGGCGCCACTGCTCCCACCACTGGGAAGACATCACTGAATGGGACCAACAGTTTTTCCCTGAAGAGAATGACAGTAATATACCATTAGAAATGACCTCCCAGATGTGCGATCACAATCGTTTTTTTTTCCCTCAACTGTTTTTAACCCATTGTTTAGTTAGTAAAAGGTCAAACAGCAGAACAGCTGCAAGAGCATGAGGAGAACATAGAAACTACACACAGCCAGGATCTGAACCAGGACCTTGTAGATGTGAGGCAACATTGCTAATCACACGAGCTGAGTACTAACTACCAGACCCACCAAGCAGTGTACAACCAACTTTTCAGTAAACTTTGACAGAATATAAAATCCATTCTGTAACAACAACTAAGTGAATGTTTTTTTTTTTTTTTTGCTTGTTTGCAGATACAGTTACAGTACATGCACGTCAGCCTATATTCACATTGAACATTCACTGTTTCACCATAGTGTAAATGCAGTACAGGTACCTCTGAAGAAAATGACATTTCTATTCAACATCAATGAAGCGTTTTCAATTTGGTTACTATATCAGGAATAAACAACACTTTAACTGTTATTTTTTGGGGATATCACTGAAAGGAAAGAAAAATGAAAGCATTGTACTTGACAATTTAATCTCAAAACCTGAACATAATTTATCCTGACATGGAAATATACACTGCCTGGCCAAAAAAAAAAGTCACCACCTGGATTTAACTAAGCAAATAGGTACGAGCCTCCTATTGGATAATTACTGCATGGGTGATTATCTTCCAGCTGGCAACAAGTTATTTAACCCCAAATGGTGCAATGAGTTGCTTCTCATTTCCTAAACAACCATTTTGAAAGACACATCCCGTGGTCGTGGAAACGATGTTAGTCTGTTTGAGAAGGTTCAAATCATTGGCATGCATCAAGCAGAGAAAACATCTAAAGAGATTGCAGAAACAACCAAAACTGGGTTAAGAACTGTCCATCGCATTTTTAAAAACTGGAAGGATAGTGGGGACCCATTGTCTTCGAGGAGGAAATGTGGCCAGAAAGAAATCCTCAATGATCGTGATTGCCGATCACTTAAACATTTGGTGAGATCAAATAGAAGAAAAACAACAGTAGAACTCAGGGCTATGTTTAATAGTGGAAGTAAGAGCTTTTCCACATGCACGATGTGAAAAAACTCAAGGGACTGAACAGCTGTGTAGCCTTAAGAAAACCACTAATCAGTGAGGCTAACTGGAAAACAAGGCTTCAACTTGCTAGGGAGCATAAAGATTTGACTCTGGAGCAATGGAAGAAGGTCATGTGGTCTGATGAGTCCAGATTGACCCTTTTCCAGAGTGATGGGAGCATCAGGGTAAGAAGAGAGGCAGATGAAGTGATGTTCCCATCATGCCTGGTTCCTACTGTACCAGCCTGTGGGGGCAGTGTTCTGATCTGGGGTTGCTGCAGTTGGTCAGGTCCAGGTTCAGCAACAGTATGAGCTCAAAGAATGAGGTCAGCTGACTACCTGAATATACTGAATGACCAGGTTATTCCATCAATGGATTTTTTTCTTCCCTGATGGCTCGGGCATATTCCAAGATGACACTGCCAGGATTCATCGGGCTCAAATTGTGAAAGACTGGTTCAGGGAGCATGAGACATCATTTTCACACTTGGATTGGCCACCGCAGAGTCCAGACCTGAACCCCATTGAGAAACTTTGGGATGTGCTGGAGAAGGCTTTGCACAGCGGTCAGACTCTACTATCATCAATGCAAGATCTTGGTGAAAAATTAATGCAACACTGGATGGAAATAAATCTTGTGACATTGAAGAAGCTTATGGAAACAATGCCACAGCAAACGCGTGCTGTAATCAAAGCTAAAGGCGGTCCAACAGAAATATTAGAGCGTATGACCTTTGTTTTGGGTGGTAACTTTTTTTTATTACAGGCAGTGTAGTATGTGCTCAGTTCCATTGGTAACAGGAACTTAGACCAACCTCTTAAGATCTTAGAATTTGATTAATTTATCAGTTACAAATTTAACTGCATTTTCTGAAATCTGTAAGTTCCTCATATCTTGATTTATTTATCTATCATTGTTATTATTATTATTATTGTAGCTGAGTTGGGCTGGGTAAGGTGGTGTTGGAGCTTGCTCTTCTTTACTGTTTGCTATTCTTTACATCTGCACTCTGTAAAACACTTTGTGCTACATTCAGTTGCATGAAAAGTGTTATACAAATAAAGTTGACTGAGTGATATAGTCAATTTGAAATAATTCATAAAGTTCCCCACTTTTAAGACTGATTTAAAGGCTGATGTGTTAGCTGAGGTGAACTGTAGTTAAATGATGTTGCTTTGATTACAGTCATCACGTGATCAAGTCCCCTCCAAACATAGGAGCATGCGTGTGACAAATACAGAGGCTTACCAAACTAAATAGGATACAAGCTTAACTGAAAACATGGTTTGTAGATTCTCCCAAGGTCTCCTAAAGGGAACAAATAAAGCCTTTCAGTGTTTTCTGACTTAACTACAATGTTAACAATGATCATATGTTGAAAAAAGGTGGTGTACATATGTTATTACAGAACCTGTGTGTGAGAAACGGGATTTGTGAAGTCCTGCAGTCTCAAGGTTGCGAGAAATTTGTGGGATTGCTGACTCTGACTTATGTAAGATAGAGCAGAGTTCCTTCATATGGTCATGGTGTCCAGGCAGTGCACATTCCCACAGGAATTTGACCAATAAGAAGACACTTGAAGACACTTTAAATGAACTCTGTCTGTGGCAAAATTCTCTCATTTTCTAAGAATTGTTTCTCTATTGGTCTTTGTCAGTCTGATATAATCATGGCATTTCAGAGTCAATTCAATTAAATTTTACTCTATTCTATTTAATTCTATTTTATAGTCTCTATTACAATACAAATTGTCTTGAGGTGCTTTTCAAAAATCCAGAGCATGACCCCCGAGGAGAAATTAATGGTAAGGCACAAATACACAGCAAACATTACAGAGGACAAAATACATTAGTATTAATAATCAGCAAGCTGGAGAACTAGATTACGATTGATATATCATTAATATACACAACAGGTAAACAGGTTTGGGAAGTGAACAGTGGGGTGGTCAGAAGGCTGAACTGCAGGTCAGCATGTAATGTAGCTCTAGAAGTAGAAGCCTGCAAGTCCACGACTTGGCAAATGCCAGGTGCAGAGCTACTCTGGATGTACGAAAGATTAAAAGAAGATGGCTGAAAATGAGCGTAACATGGCCACTTTAAAAACTGACAGAATGCTTCTTTTGTCCTGTTGCTATTTCTGTAACATGGATCATGCGCAAAATCAATAACGTCTAATAAACAGTCCTTCATTCCTTCTTTGTCTTGTGACGCTCACTACTGATGCTTATTCATATTTTTTACTCAGAGATGAATGTATAATTGTTAAAGGGTGGCCTTACAATGGAAATAGCGCAGCCGTAAATTGATGCCTTTGTGCACCTCCTTTTACCAGCTATGAATGATTGATTGTAAATGCTCTGATTATTAAATAAAGTCCCAGATAATCAGAGCTTTCTTAGTAGTGGCACTAGCATGGAATGTTTTGTCCAGGGCTCTGCAGGTCCAAGTCATTGTGCAGTACAGGAGATGTTTCTCTGCTCTTATTCACCCAAAGCAGCCTTTGTTGGTAATTTTATTTATTTAGAGATTCTCCAAAAAAAACTTAAACTGTGTTTCTAGGGCATCTCTGGATTAGTATTGAGGAGGAAAGCTTCATGATTTCACTGTGGTGCAATGGCACAGGGAGATCATAAAGACAGCTGTCTTCTTTACTTTACTTTACCTTTTAAGCTTCTGAGGCTGGGTATGTGGTAAGACTAGGTGTACAGGAAGACCAGGTGTCTGGAGTGTTACCACCTGACTCACTGGAACAGCACTTTTAGTTAAACACGTATATCATGAGACCCGGAGGGCAGTGAGGAGAAAGGCTGTTGATAAAAATTTATTGATTAAACTTATGACATGATTCATGACTCAGAAATAAGAACATGACAAAAAGAGAATGCTGTCAAGAGTTACAAAACCTGATGGGAATCTACAAATCATGTTTTGTGAGCTACTTCAGTCTAACTAAGAGGTGCCTAAACTTCTTCACTCTGCGTGGTGAAGTCGTTGTGAAAGGCACTTTACTTATATGTCGTGCAGTCAGTTATCCAAAACAAGCTATCAAATTGAATCTTGTGTGCTGAGTTTTTCTTTATCCTTATATTACCATAAAAAAGAAACTTGTCGCTGTTTTCTATTTTGATTCGTGTATTTTAAAAATAAAATCTAATAACCACTCATTTTCTTCTTAATACTTCAACGTGTGCGGTATTATTATTGCAAAAACAAAACAAAAACAAAGAATACTGCAATAAATGGAAGTCTATTATTTTCCAAATTCTGTGAATTCACACTTTAAATGCCAATAATATATTTGGCCAATCAGATGGAACCTCTGACCTCTGATCGGCGACCTGGTCCCCCCATATGAGCCAGGCCCTACTCAAGGTTTTGTTCCTCTTAAAGTGGAGTTTTTCCTTGCCACTGTTTGGCTTAAAGGTTTTTTTCTCCATCTGTGGGAGTTTTTTACTTGGTATTATCCTTGATTTGGATTTAATATTATAATTTTAGTTAATGATATTTGCTCGGGGGTCATGCTCTGGGTCTCTGTAAAGCGCCTAGAGACAATTCGCATTGTAACAGACGCTATACAAATAAAATTGAATTGAATTGAACCTTACCACCCAATATGCTAATTTATATCCTAATTTACATGAATATGGTTGTTGTTTCTGCAGTAGTTGCAGTATGCATTTTGTGTTTTTTTTTTTTTTATTAATTTATTATGACAACCATGTTGCTGAAATCAAAATAATATATATTTTTTCTCAATAGGCTATTTATTGCCAGGGGTCAATTCTAACCGCAAAGCAGAAACAGCTAGTTTAGCTAGTTCAACTGTACAGAGGGGGGATTTTTATTTACCAAATGAGATAACATTATATAAAACTGCAGGTTTATGCATAATATAGGAACTGTCCTTTTGTATTTTGATTGACAATTGGGTATGATTATTGGATAGCTGTCATCACTTTAGCTACTTCTCAACTGTGAATAAAGACCTAAAAGAACATAGTAGTTTTTCTTAAAAATATGTACTAAGACGCCTCTGCTGCTAATTTTGGGTTAATTTAGTTATTTTTCAACAGTCTATGTACTATCTCGGGGGTGATCCATGAGACAGCAGTTTCTAACTACAAATCAGAAGCTTTTAGCTTTTAAGGACATTTTTTTTAAATTGCCTGAAATCAGAGGATGATTTTATACTGATCTGTATCTTCAACTGTTTTCTTTCATTGCAATGAAAGCTTAAAGCAGTGGTTCTCAAACTTTCAATACTGCGTTCCACCTGAGAAACTGTTCAGCTCTCTGAGTACCACCATGATGACCAATTTTAAAATATAGCAATATATGCCTTCTCAATTAGCTTTAAATTCATATGAGATGTTTATTCCTTATTGTAGTTATTTATTGTTACCTGAATTTCATTTGAAACGTATTTGTAATGCATTGTATGTGTCCAATTTAATTTTTTTTTTTAAATGGAAAATGTGGAAAGTCCTGATGTTCCCCCGCGTACCACCAGAGAGCGCTCGCGTACCACCAGTGGTACGTGTACCACAGTTTGCGCACCACTGGCTGAAAGCACGTTCTAATGGTGGGAGAAGTATTTCAATGATAAAATAAAAGCAGCATACTGTTTTATCACACAAGAGGAAGAGTAGGCCCCCAACCATAAAATGTCATGCATTTAAACTATAAAAGAGCTATATTATGCAATAAGAATGGCTTTATTACATGTTACATTCTTGCAGTTTTGTAGCCGCTTGATTCTGTATGGACAAGTTATAATGTTCCACTTTGACTTGTGAAGAGGAACTAAAAACAGTTGCTACTTGAGAGCAGAGGCCTATGTGGTTTATTTGACATTTATGAGGCGTAGCATCGACATTAGGGTTGTGGGTTTAAATGTTTTTTTTTTTTTTAGAGACCGAACCTTGTTTTGAGAATTCGTGATGAGGAGGAGTTTAAGTTTAAGGCGACTGTCAGCGGTGGTGTGGTTTCACTTTATCCCATTAATCCCATTGGTCACAACTAATCAACAGGGCGCTCGTGCCCACCCTTCCCTTAAAACGGCGGCACCACGTCCTGAGTCACGCGAAGCAGAAAAAAAGTTGTCAAGTAGCCTTCGACATAATGGTTGTTTGTTACCGCCGACAGCTAAATAAACAAGTCACCAAAAAATACGAAAAAGCAGAGAGATAGTGTCTCGTTCTTGTTAGCCTGTCAGAAGGCGAATTGCGACACAGTCTGTGTGAAACAGCTGTTGTCGTGACAGTTTGACCGTGACGAGCGGCTGCGGTGACAATTATAACCCCCCTGGAGGGAAACCAGTACACAAACATGAATTACACGCTGCCGAATAAAGTACCTGAACGAGTCTTAACAGCTGTTTATCATGCTTATGTGGTACACAGAAACTTTGCTTACCTCTGCAAACTGCCTCAAACCACACAAAGTAAAGTTGACATCCGTTGATAAAACCTGACTTACTTGTCTAAAAAAAAAAAAGAAGCATAAAAACTGACTGCCAGGTCATGCGTGCGATTACGCCATTCAGGCGGTCCAACTTGTACACCGTCTGTATTCTTCCTGAAGAGAACTTCCTGCCTCTGTTATAATAAATTTAAAAAAAAAAAGAAAAAGAAAAACTCGTCTGTGAACTCCTTCGCTTTCACTGTTCCGCATCTGCGCAGGCGCCGCCTCTTCCACTCGCGTCTGCGTTCCTGCAGTGCTCTGCTCTCCACAAAGCGTCTAGTGACGACTTCCACGTGTGATCTGGGCGTAGACGGAAAACTTGAACCTGGTTAGACTGGAATGGTGAAGAAAAGTGTTTAAGCTTGAAAGCAGGTAAACTGTTTCCAGAGGGTACAGGTCCTATACAGGGATTTTTATTTGTATTTATTTATTTATTTTGTGAGTGGTCTGACTTTTTATATTGAGTGCTCAGTGTGTCAGCTCTTACCGCAGGTTGAGTAAACAGTCTGACAGACTTTTGCATCTGTAGACTCAATAAGATAGTTTTAAAGTGACAATTACTTATTAGGTTCCTGCCTACCTTTGGTGCATATTGATTGAGTGTTAAGCTTTTCAATCTGTTATCATGTTTCTGCTGACAGACAGCAACTCTGCAATTTTGCTTATAAGAAGACTGAAATACAGCTTTAAGACATTCTTACATGTACTCAGACTCACAGACATATTTTTTTTTTTTGCCAAACTGCTTTATGGAAATAGTGGGATATTACAAGTTGATGATGAAATATAATACAAGCACATCAAAACTAATGTAAAACATTTAGATGAGTGTAGTTAGACACTCCCGATAAAAAGAAACAGGAGAAAAGTGGGAGCACTATTAAGTAAGGGGGGGGGGGGGGGGGCATTTGGAATTGAAGATTGCTTTTAAGCAAATAAGTCATTGACTCAAGTCCATCAGCTTCAAAATGCTAATTAAAAGTAGAGTCAATCAATCAGGAAGCAAAATAAAAAAATGAAATTTTGTTGTTCAGTTATGTGACAGAGAAAACAAGCGTTTATTAACAGCTAGTTAATGCTATATGACTTCTGTGTAACAGGATCCAAAGAGATGGTCATGTCCCGGAATCTGAAGCTCTCCACGGTGGACGCAGAGCTGATGAGGACTGTGAGGGGACGGCAGAACGGGGGGGGGATGTCCCCTAAAGTCCACTATCATCTCCACCATCTTGAGCATTTTCAACTCCAGGTCATTCTTGACTGCACCAGCTGATCCACTTGCTGTTGATATGCTCATTTGACACCATCGTGAATGAGACCAATGACAGAGGTGTCATCTGCAAACTTCAGACCCAATAGGACCCATCCCTGGGGGCGCCGGTGCTAGTGATCTGAGTGTCAGAGGTAAAGCGTCCCACTCTTACCTGCTGGGTGCTGCAGGATGTAATGCAGTGTCATGTTTACTGCATCGTCCACTGGTCTGTTTGTCCAGTCGGCAAACTAAGATAAGATAAGATATTCCTTTATGTGTCCCACAATGGGGAGATTCACGTTATTACAGCAGCAAGTGAAAAATAGCAATAAAAGAAGAATATGGATGAATAGTAATAATAATAACTGAAGGGGATCCAGGAAGTCTTCCAGTGTCTTGTTGCAAAAGGTATTTAATTCCCTAAACATTAGGAGTTTCAAAGTGCATATTTACCCCAAAATTGTATTTACACCGGAGAAATTCACTTAGACATTTGTGACAAGAGCATAATTTAGTACCTTGTCTAACATACTCGAGGAAATTAATCAAATATTTTTGTTTGTTTTGAGTTGTAATAGATGTGCTGTATTAAACTGATTAAACTGACGGCAATATTTTTTTGAAATGAAACACGCACAATAAGAAAATCAACATTTGAGCCATCGTCTACAAGGAAATACAAAATGCCAAATGCCCAACAAAGAAATTATTTTACAAGGTTTATTTATAGCCTACAGATAGGTATGATAGACAAAACTACAGCAGCATGACGCACGAGAGTTCCCTTACTTCCTTCAGCTTTACAGGGAATTCTGATTAAACATCATTGCAGGAAACCCCCTGCATTTTCTTTTTGCCAGCTTTCCCGTAAAATGAGATGCAAGTAACCATCTCATCTAACTGAAACAGTTTAGCGATAACTGAAATTGCATCACTAAACTAGAATAGAAGCTGCCAATTCATTGAAATACTTAGTTTGTTTTGACTAACCACTGTAGTATGAAGATGAGATGAATTTAAAAAAAACAGGAAGAGAATTACATTTTTTGAGGTGAAACCATGTGACCAGTGTAAAGACAGAGAAAACCGATAAGTAGAATTTCAAGTTGAGGAAGTTTGGCAACTCAGTTCTTTGGCAACTCGCTGGAGAGACACAAGTGTGGTTCACTGGAGACAGTGTAGGAACCACTGAACAATGATTAACAAGACAATGAGGAATTTTTTAGGATTTTATATCTTTTTCACAGTTTTATCACACCACTTTTTCTCTACGGAATGCCTACATGAAGCCAAGGCTCCAGGTGACTTTATTATTGGGGGAATTTTCCCGATACACGAAAGTGTTGAAAATGGTAATGCCAACTGGCAAAGAAGAGCCGCTCTGCAACAGGTACGTTTTTATTTTTCCTTCTTTTTCTGATGTCTGTCGTTTATGGTTGCTCATCCGCACTGAGCAAAAATGTGTTAAAATAAGCTGTACTTGTGTATAACCCGTGTGACTGGAACGTACAGGTTGAGCATCCCTCGGCTGGCTCAGTCTCTGATGATGGTCCATGCAGTGGAGGAGGTCAATAAGAGACATGAGTTGGGGAACCTCACTCTGGGATATCACATAGTGGACTCCTGTGGTGACGTTACCACCGCGCTGAAAAACACTCAGTCCTTCATGAGGAAAAACCGTGAGTATTCTCAAAACCATACTATTGATTTAGAAATCTGTCATGACAAATATTCACTTGTTATTGCACTAAAACGTGTTCTGGGGGAATCGCTGCACATCAGCCGCGGAAGATGGAATGTTTACAAAAAAGGGCATTTACTACATCATTGTACTTTTTTAAAAAAATGTATCACACTAGTAACATAAAAAAGAGGAAACGTAATATTTATTTACTGTATATAAATATTTTAAATATATTCAACCTCTCAACTATTTCAACCAACTTATCAGTGTGTCAGTCATGGATTTACATAATAGATGACATTATAAAACAGAGAACTGTTGTTTGTATGAAGCTATATTAACTATTCTGTTAATTGATTGTATTTTTTCACATCATCTGTTCATTGAGCTTTAATACAATTCACATTTTAACACATAAGATGATACTAAACAAGAAATAAGTTAACACTGAACTTATGTAAATTAAACTTTAAAATGTTAAGTTTAAAATAAGCTATAATTATACAACACATCACCTCAATGCAGAGACCACTTACTGATTAATTAAAATAATTCAAGAGCTTTCTGTAGAATTTTATACAGTAATGTATAAAACCTAGTACACCCTCCTTTAAACTTATGTTCATACACATACATGTTGTATGTGTATTTGTAAAACAATTTTAATACATTTTTAATAAACCATTTTAATAAATCAAATGCTGTAGTTGGTCTTAGTGTTAGATATATGAAACCTCGGACAAGCAATAAGATACACTTCACAGTAGGGCTGTAGCGATACACTAATCTCGCGATATGATGCGACACGCGATATTCAGCTCACGATACAATATATATCCATATTCATCTTACAATACATTTATATCATTTTACAAAAGATTTTAAAGGGACAAAGTGATTTTGGTGACATCTTGTGAGTTCCAATCACTTTGTTTGAATTAATTGAACAAAAAAGCATCAATTACACATTATATGGCTGAGAGGCAGCTTGCAAATGCTGGACAAAATGAATAAAAGATTTGTTGAGAAAAATAGTTTCATTTATTTAAACAGTGCAAATTGTTGCTTGCAAGCTTTTAAAGGCGGGACACGTGGGTTTTTGAAAGAAGCTTAGAATATCGATACCCACGGCTGAAAAATTGATACTCTCTGGGGAAATAAAATATCGATATATATCGCAGAATCAATAAAATCGATCAGCTCTACTTCACAGCTTGCCATTATCAAAAAAAAAAAGAGGGCATAACTAAGTACCCCCTACTGCTTCCATGGGTTTAAGGGGGTAGGCTGTCGTTAATAATCAGCCCTTAATGAATGGATCTTCAGCAGGTGAGCAAACCTTTATAAAAGCAGATATTTTGTCAGTTTGCTGGACTGAAGCATTGAAGTGTGTGTTATCACCATGCCAAAAGGTAAAGTCACGAATCTTGGTTTAGGAGAAGCAAGTGATGGTACATGTCAGTCTAGAAAGGGTTATAAAACCCCAAAATTTGAAGCTGTCAGTCATCCAAGGAGTGGACATCCCAGCAAATTTACCCCAAGGTCAGATCGTGTGATGCTCAGTGAAATAAAAAAAAGAAAAAAATAGTGTGTGTGTGTGTGTGTGTCTGCGTGTGTGTGTGTGTGAGACAAATGTGATTCCAACTGTGTGACAGCTAAAGCTTGGTTGAAACCAGAACATGAAACAGGGAAATGATGAGAAGCAGACCAATCTACTTTGGAATGCCTGAAAAATAAAAAAAACAAGATTTTTGAAAAAGATTAGGACAAAATTCCCCCAGAATGATGTGACAAACCAATAAAGTCATATATGAAAAAACTATTTCAAGTAATCACTTCTAAATGTCAGTCTACCAGCCTGTGGGATACTTAGTGTTGCCTACATAATTTTTTTATAAGTTCTATATTCATACTAATAATAATGATAATAATCCTAAAACTCAATGTGATCCCATGATTTTATCGTGTTTTTTACTTAATAAAGGAAAATAGCCTCAAAACAAGGGTACTAACTTTTGGATATAATTGTCTCTCTTGAATAGGATGAATGGGGGGGGGGGGGTCACAGTCCCCATTAACCGCGAAGTGTGAGGGATTACTGTAGGTGAATGATAAATTACACCTCTTTTGGTTCTAAGGTATTACATATTATGACAATGACTATGAATAAAAAATAATCTTTTATGAGGTCTTAGGTCTTATGAGGATACAGCCTCAGAGGAACATCAACCCATGGCACAACTGCACATAAATGAACCTAAAAATCTCAATGACCTGAAGCAATGTTGCTAAGAAAGTGGGCCAAAATTTCTCAACATCACTGTGAGAAACGGGGAACCAGATAGTTCACCTGGTTGAGCCGGTACTCCATGTAGAGGCTACAGTTCTTGTCCAGCCAATTCCCGAGCCAGTGGCCCTTTGCTTTTCCCTGTCACACCACTTTCAATGAAGGACACTAAAGCTGCAAGGGCATAAAAGGAAAACAAAAAAACAAAAGAAAAAAAAGCCGCTGATCACAGAGACTGATAACATCATTCAGGAAACAACTACTTCCAGTTAGTGTTGTTAAAAAAAGATTGTAGATGCTTCTGAGTTTTATATTCATCACTTCTGCATGACATTGTGTTATATGCTTTGTGTTTTTGCTCACCTGAGATTGTTTCAAGAACATTCTTGCATTCTCTTTTTGCTGATTTGAAGCTGCACATGATTGTGTTTTCAGGAAGAGACAAACTTTAAAATGAACTGACAATACCACAAAAAAAAAAGGAAATTTGTGTTTCAGTAGATTATTTCTTTGTTGTAACAATCCTTCGGTATAAAAATAAAAAACCTTAGATGGTTGGAAAGCTTGTTCATTTTCCTTTGAAATGGTGCCACATTTGTAAGGAACATGCATTATGTGGGTTACCAAATCTTTTCTGCCAAATAGCTTTTTTCCGTTGTTGCTACTGACTGTTGGTTGAGTTTCTGGCAGCCCCAGGTGCTGATGGTCAGGTTCCAATCAGGCAGCTGATTGTCCTGAACATGCGGAGGAACATTATGTTCAGTGATGAGTCCAGACTCTGCCTACTGCACTTGGATGGTAGGGTCAAAGTGTGGAGAAGACACAGAAAACGCTTTGAGGATTGCTGCACTGAGGGAGTAACATTTTTTGGTGGAGGCATTGTGATGGTGTGACGCAGCCTCTCCCTCACTGGAAAAATGAGGCTTGTTATTACGGGAGGCAACATCAATGCCTCCCGTTTATTATCATGAAATTATCATGAAATTCTGCAACCAGTGGCAATCCCATATCTCCAGAATCTGGGACCAGACTCTATCCTCCAGGATGACAACTCTCGCCCCCACAGAGTGGGGTTTATCAGAATTCGAGGAGCGGAGTAGGATCTAATGGCCTTCCAGCAGTGCTGACCTCACATCAGCCTGGGCGTTCTATGTGTGCCAGAGTGACCAGCACAACTATGTTGGCTGACTTGCAGCAAATGGGAAAATAAACAGAAGCATTGTTACATTGCGACAAAGAAAGAATCGAACACATATTTCCTTACGTTTTGTGCTTAGTTTATTCTTGTGTATCTTTATTGAGCGAGATACTAGTTTACAAGTGACTTACTGTAAAATGCTATATGGATACGCTGCAAACATTTGAAGATCAAATGGGACTTTATGACATTGGAAGCTTAACATTGGAAGCTGCATAAGTTAACAAATGTTTTTGTAGGGAACACCAATGTGGGAGATGCAGAGCAGTCTTCCCCGCCCGTGCTGGCTGTTGTAGGAGGTTACTACTCAGAGATATCCATAGCGGTTACAAGGCAACTCAACCTGGAGGACATCCCTCAGGTATGACAGGGCTTTAAAACATCCTCTTGATGTCAATAAAACATAAAAAAATTGAATAATAATAATAGTTATAAATGCAGAGAGAAAATCTCATATTGCCACTGAACATTTGTTATTGTCTAATGCCTGTTTTTCTTTTCTTAAACACTTCCACAGATAAGTTATGGTTCAACCTCTGGTCTCCTGAGTGATAAAACCCGTTTCCCAAGCTTTATGAGGACCGTACCAGAGGATGATCACCAAGCACAAGCCATTGTTGAGATTCTAAAAGATCACAATTGGACTTGGGTTGGTGTAGTGACCACCGACGGTGAATATGGACGCTATGCAGTTGAACGCTTCCGGCAACATGCAACCAGTCAAGGCATCTGCTTTGCCTTTACAAGTGTTCTTCCAGAGTTTCTAAATGATGAGAGGCTCAAAGGCAGCATCATGTCGACAATCAGCGAAATCACAGAAAATGAAAATGCCGAAGTCATTGTGTCCTTTGCAAAAGGCATTCATATGATGTACATTTTAGATGGCCTTCTCAATGATCCTCGAGGCAGACAGAAAGTTTGGGTGGCCAGTGACAACTGGTCTCAGTCAACTGATGTGCTTAATACTACAGAATGGAAGTTGAGTGATGTAGGAACAGTAATTGGGACCACTCTTAAATCTGCAAACTCATCAAGATTTGAGGAGTTTCTCCGAAATCTAGATCCTGACCAACACGAGAGCAACGAATTCCTGAGCGATTACTTAAAGGGCATACGTGACTCTGCTAATGGGTCAAGTCCATCTGTCAACTCCAAGAACATCGCCATTGAGAAAATAATCAACGTGACATATCCGTATGCTGTGTTCAGTATTGAGCTGGCAGTTAAAGCAATCGCTCAGGCTCTGAAAGATCTTTGCTCCAACAAGGTGTGCAACAGATCCACGTTACAGCCCTTGGAGGTAAATATACGCACACAGAAATGTGCAGAAATATACATAATTCAAACTTACACCTCAGTACTTCAGACTACAGTTCATTTCAATTTACATTGGAGTTCAGAACCATTTCATGCTAATGTAATTATTTACCATAAACTTACAGATAATTATGTTGTTATGTTGCTTTACAGAAAATTATTTTGTATTGTCTAACAACTTTACTGTTTTGATTTACTATAGACACTTGAGTCTTAATCAAACCTTTTAACGCTCTGAAATTTCAGTTCCGAAAAGCCTTACGAGATGCAACGTTCTTGATGGATGGGCAAAGCTATTCATTTAATAAGCACGGTGACCTCAACTCAGGATATGATGTCATTATGTGGAAGCAGACTTCACCATCTTCTCTGGACATGAACAACGTCATAGGTCGTTATTCCATAGATGATCAGAAACTGACTTTGAACCTAACCAAAGAAACAGAATTATACACGCTCACAGTAAGTATTTGTCTTCCACAAGTTATTTTGTGTTCTTTTAATAGTCATATATCACTTTTATGTTTATTGGTGCTTTTTAAGAGCATAACATTATGGATAGCAATGCCAGTCAGTCAGTTCACTAGTTGTGCCTAAAGCTGCGTGGTTTGTTTTCAGAAACAGTAAACAGAATAGGGCATTAAGACTGTGTATTTGCTAAGAGGGCTTCAAAGAAACAATGTAACAACAAATTTTTTAACATGAAAAAAAAAAAGACGAATTTATGTCCCTTAAAATACAAATAAAAACCTTTTAAAATGACCAGTCTTAGTTTTTATTTATAATACTTTATGGTGTAAGGCCAGAGGGTGCTGTGTGATGTATGGTATTTTCTCTCCAGAGGAAGATTTCTGATTTTTCGATCATCTGCTATATAAACTGAAAATGAATTCAATTGCACCATGATCATTTCTCTTCACAGGAAAGAGTGGCTTCCAAATGCTCAAACAGTTGCGTCCCAGGCCAGAGGAAACATTCAGCTCCAGGCCAGCCTGCTTGCTGCTATCAGTGCATTGCCTGTCCTAAAAACTACTTTTCCAACATCACAGGTAAGAAAGAAAGTATTAAAGTAAAGAAAAGTTACATTGCCTAAATAGTACGTGATATACAGGGGTTGGACAAATAGAACTGAAACACCTGGTTTTAGAGCACAATCATTTATTAGTATGGTGTAAGGCCTGCTTTTGTGGCCAATACAGTGTCAATTTGTCTTGAGAATGACATATACAAGACTTCCTGTCTTCATCACAGATGCACCAGCAAGACGTGCACCAACAATTTGGCTTCTTTTGAACTCTAATATGTCACCCATGATGTTGTGTGCATTGCAATATTTTAAGCAAAACTGTGCTCTTACCCTGATAACTGAACCTTCACACTCTGCTCTTACTGGTGCTGTGTGGAATTAATGAAGACTGGCCACCAGGCCAGTCTAATCTAGCCATGAAACCTCCATCACTAAAATGACAGGTGTTTCAGTTTCATATATATATACCCCTATATATATATATATATATATATTGATTATATATATATATATATATATATATATATATACACCCCTGTATATATATAGGTCACAGTTTTTGATTTGGTAATCACTTCAGACACCCACATTTTTTTGCCCTCAATCACAAAAGTACAGTTGAACCCAGCAGTTTACATATACTGTATAAAAAGACATGAACTTTTTCTTTTCTCACTGCCTAACATTAAATCAGACTAAACTTTTCCTATTTGAGGTCACTTAGGTTTACCAAAATTATTTTTATTTGCTCAATGCCTAAACAATGAGAGAGATAATTTTTTTATTACTTTCTTCAAAGTCAAAAGTTTGCATACAGTGAAAATACTATGCCTTTAAACAATTTGGGAAAGCCCAGATTATGATGTCACAGTTTACGAAAATTCTGATAGGTTCATTGACAAGATTGACAAAAAAGTGGTGCATAATATGTTTCCTTTAATTGTAAAAAGCAATTAAAAACTCCAAAATTATAACAAAAAATATTGTCAACTCCATCTTGAAGATTGCAATGAGCATTTTCTTTCTTTTTGCAGATTCTGAAAATTGTCATCCTTGTGATACTAAGACCCATTACTCCAATGAGAGTAGTCCTACGTGTCTGAGGAAAGAAACCGTCTTCATGGCATGGCACGATCGCTATCATATTGCCCTGCTAACTTTTACTGCTCTTGGAGCCCTGCTTACTCTCATTGTTGGGATCATCTTCCTCGCATCCTGGAACACCCCAGTTGTGCGCTCATCTGTGAGCCAAATCTGCATCCTCCTCCTCTTCTCTCTTTTGAGCACATTCACTAGTGTGGTATTGTTTGGTGGGAAGCCGAACGATATGCAGTGCCAGGCACGGCAAGCGTTGTTCGGCTTGAGTTTCACCCTCTCTGTCTCCTGCGTCTTGGTCAAGTCATTTAAAATCATTTTGGCCTTTGAGTTTGACCCTGTTACGCAAAGTGTCTTGAAGAAGCTCTACAAGCCTTACCTTATTATCCCAGCATGCATGGCAGGCCAAGTGGTGATCTTTGCTGCGTGGCTTGCAGTCCAGCCTCCGAAGCCTATGTGGAAATCAGAGATGAGGATTCGTCTGATGTACTGTGATGAGCAGTTAAATGCGGCATTTATAGCCATGCTAGTTTACATCGGTTTTTTAGCCCTCATCTGCTTTGGTGTTGCTTTCAAGGGGAGAAAGTTGCCTGAATGTTACAATGATGCTAAGTTCATCACCTTCTCTATGCTGATTTACTTCATCGCCTGGATCATCTTTGGA
Source organism: Hirundichthys speculiger (assembly GCA_018398805.1). Classification (NCBI taxonomy): domain Eukaryota; kingdom Metazoa; phylum Chordata; class Actinopteri; order Beloniformes; family Exocoetidae; genus Hirundichthys; species Hirundichthys speculiger. The sequence goes on along the minus strand of JAGFBZ010000771.1, from coordinate 1,092,307 downwards.
CCAGTTTACGTAACTGTAACGGGAAAGTACCTTCCAGCAGTTGAAATGGTGGTCATCCTCATCTCAGCGTACGGGATCCTGTTTTGTCAGTTCTTCACAAAATGCTACATTATTCTCTTCAAGAAGGAAGCAAACACAGAAGTTGCATTCCGGCGGGATATAAGGAATTATTCCATAGGAAAAGACAAAGAGGAGTGTGGAAATTGGCTTGCCTCTTCAAATGGGACTAATGGAATCCACAACCCTGCGTTGTCTATGGAGTCACTGTCAAAGCCAGAGTCATCAGATCCTCTAACTAATCGAAAGCTGTCCATAAATCACTCTATGACACCATTTTGTCCTTCTCCAGTCTCAAACCCAGGACCCACACTTCTGCAGAACAACCTTGACTTTAAAAAGAAACAATTACAGAGACATTTCAGCTTTCCACCGTTGACAAGGAATTTGTTCTCAATAATGTGTGATAATGTTGAAACACAAAATATATACATGTATGTAACAATTAATTACAATGTAAGTAAAATGTATTTATGTAGCACCTTCCACTGGTAAAAATCACAAAGTACATCAGAATAAAAGTCAGTTCCACATTTAGAATAGCCTAATGAATAATAAAAGAAAATAAAGGGCACAAAGGAATCAATATCAATAAAAATCCTCTATTTCAGAGTTTAATAGAACGTTTTCTGTCAACTAGTTCTTGAGGACTGTAAAGCAGTCTATCAAATCTGGCAGTTTATGAAATGTATGATACTGAAGGGGAACAGGACAACCCAACAGTGATGGTATAGAAGTTATGCAAGGTGTTTCTGAAAACACTATTAATCTCTTCTAGAGGGAGAATATATAGTGAAAACAGGCAGGAATATAAATAATTACTGTAATTACTTTGTGATGATTTAAGTTCATTATCTGATGGCTAATATATCTTCATTAGTGTTTTACAGTCATTTTAAAATTGAAAACAATGATGATGCAATGTCAGCTAGACCTACTGAATTATAAACGTCCCTCCTTGTTTGAACATATTGAGTTCGTGTTTGCTTGTTATGTGTCTTCTGCAGAAATAAAGTAAATTACATGTGACATTGGACTTTCATAAAACATTTACTCTGCATTCCTGCCAGCGATCCAACCCAGCAACACAACTGTCATAAACAGAAACCAGAGCGGATCAGTGTTTCTTCTACAGTTTGAACCCACCAAAGAGGCTCCTTGTGACTTCTTTCTCTCAGTGCTGCACTTTGCTGGTATTCAAGCAATAATTTGCATATCATCAGACATAGTGGAGCAAATCTAGATTTTTCCACATTTGAGACATCACATGAGATGTGTTGTTGTGGTTTGCGGGACAGGGCGTTCCAAACCAATGTCACGGCCCCTGCCAGACGTGCCAGTGGTCAAATTAGCAAATCCAATGTGATTAGTCAGTGTCAGTTCACAGTCAAGTTCTGTGGTTCTTCTTGTTTTCTCTAGTTTTTATTTCTTCGTGATAGAGCTTTCTTTATTTCTTTTGCACTGTTGAATGTTCATTTCTGCTTCCAGTGTCTTGCTGTGTGTGTTTGTGTGTTTCCTATCTCTGAGTGAGTGTGTACATGCAGAGAGGTAAGTGTTGTCGGTGTGTGTACACAAACATCAATCTGCCGGTGTGTGTGTGTGTGTGTGTGTGTGTGTGGTGGCTGTTCATGCCTCACTGTGGGACACGTTGATTAGCACTCACTGCGGCTCAGCTCCCAGCTGTCCTTGTGGCTGGCCGCTGATTGAAACCAATCAGGCTTGCGATGGCCCCATCGCGGTGACCCCTCACCCCTCCCACCCCCGGCCTAATCACCTGCTGATTGGCCCACGCAGGGCCCCCTCCCGTTTGAACGGAAGGTTAATTTGACCGGCGGATGAAGGCTCCAGGAGGGAATAGGAACGTGCGCTGGGTGATATTGCATGGATATAGCCCAGCTGTCAATCACAGCCACTTAAAAAAAAGAACAGCTCAGGAAAAAAAAAAAGAAAGTAACAAAAAAGAGAAACAGAATGGTAGGAAAGACAGGAATAGAAGGATGAATGGTGTTGGTTCAAAGACTATCAGCTTTAGTTAAATTTTTTTTTTACATTAAAACATCCTAATTTCAGGTATACTTACAAGCTCCTACTGTACTTGATCATCTCGTATAGGTTTGAGTTTGCTCAGTAAGTAATGTGCACGTGCAGTGGAGCGTTTGGCTGACTTATGTTAAAGTCAGCCAAAAGCTGTCATGTGCTGTCTTTGTTTAAAATGTATAAATGGTTTTAAACATAGCATTTTTAATCATATGGCACAAAAAGAAATTGAAGCCAACTCTATTTAATTTAAGTCAACTCTATTACTCCATGGAACAAAGTGAAGCAACTTTTCCTTTTTATCATTGTGTTCAGATCATTGTGTTCTACATATTGATTTGACACAGGTTTTATGTCAGATGTTCTTCCTGACGCAGCCCTATGAGAACACTAGCCTGTGACACTTAGGTGGATGGAGCAGTGAGGGCAATGCAGGGTTTGGTGTCCTGCCCAGAGACATTTCAGTACATTGTGTGGCTGGGGATCGATCTGGTGACCTTCTGATGGGAGGACAGCCAGCTCCACCCACTACTCCACACACTTCCATAGAATAAAATCATATTAAAAATTCACCCCAGACAGTCATCTGTGCTATAAATTGATTTTAGGTTATCGAGTATGTTCATTTGTTTGTGAGGTACATATACAGTCATGTGAAAAAGAAAGCTCTCTCTTTCATATCTAAAGTTTTACATAAGAGAAAAAAAGCACCTAGCCCTTATCAGTTCTTGAATGAATGAATAAATGAATGATGTAGTACCTCTGATGAGTTGTATTTAACAAAAACTAAGCCAGAAATGCAAAACAAACAAAAAAAAAAAGCTCAGAAAAATGTAATATAGCCATACTTCTTCCTTCTGAATTAAGAGGGAAAGTAGGTGCCAGGTGATACTCATTAACTGAATTTGATTAATAGATCAGCAGCAGCAGCAGACAGATCAATAGTGGGCACAACCAACCTTAGCAGCAATAACTTGAAGGGCAGTAATAATCTTTTGTCATCATCTTTTGATGCAGTAGTGATTGTAGGAATTCTTGCCCACTCCTCGTTACAAAGTCATTTTATCTCAATGAGAGTTGTGGGTTTTTGTTTATACTCAGCTCTCTCAAGGTCTCCCCAAAGTATTTAAATCAGGTTAAGGTCTGGACTCTGACTGGGCCATTGCAGCACTTCCATTTTTTTATTGCCAGCCAAGCTTTAAAGCTGTAATTAGGAAACAGATGGTTTCACATTTGACTATAGAATACTTTGGTATGCAGTGGAGCTTCAGTGACCATCAGAACATCACCTTCAACCGCTGTACTTGACAGGGATTTGTTTGTGCTAGTGCTTTGTGATATGCTGTTTTGTTATATTGTTGTTGGTTTTTCTTCTTTACTAAGCACTATGAACTACTAAGAACTATGCATTATGGCCAAACACATCCACTTTGGCCTCGTCTGTCCAAAAGACAATGGTTCAAAGGTTGTGTGGTTTGTTCACATGCTACTCTCCAAGCCTAAACAGTGCAGCTATACTACTTTTAGAGACAAAACACTTCCTCCTGGCAACCCTTCCAAAAAAGCCAAACTTTTTCAGTGTTTTCCAAATTGTACTGTTATGACCCGTAATGTTTTGGCATTGTGCCAGTGCAAAACTGTTTGACCCAGACAAGCAAGCCGCCAAAACAAGAAGCGGCCACATTTGCTGATGATCAGTGTATCAAGCACTTTTTATTGGTATCACCTGGCCGCTACTTGCCCCCTTGAAGGAATATTATGCAGTTAAAACAACCTTAGGTTGGGGCAGGCGGTCCGTATGAGACTACAGTCCTTGTGCGGCTGGTCGTGGGTTCGACTCCCGGCCCGGATGACCCTTTGCCACGTGTCTTCCCTGTTCTCTCTGCCCTGTTTCCTGTCTCTCCTTCACTGTCAAATAAAGGCCGCTATTGCCAAAAAAAGGTCAATTATTAAATGGTAAGGAGTGTAAACTTTCCCTGAGGACTAAAATGATGGGAAGTGAATCACTTTTAAGTGAGAATGGAATATGTGTTAGTAGCAAAATTACAAGTGACATTAGCACGGGGGCAGTGGAGCTATGTCAAAATAAATGGCTATCTTAAGCATCTACCAAAACTCAAAAATGTCATTCCACTGAACTGATGGTGTGGATAGGTTTCCTACAGACAAAACAAGGTAATTTGAACTTTTTATGTGTTCAAAGTGTATAAAAAGGATAGTTTATGCAAGAATTTCCTTCCAGTCACTGCCATCTTTTTATAAGTCCATATGAGCTGACTACCAATGTCACACATACTACAGTTAATATAGGAGGACAGTTCATGGTCTCTGCTGCCAACACTGATCCAGTTCTGTGGAAGCAAAATATGCAAGTGCTCTTTTTATGAAGATACATAGTTAAAATAATCTTGGTTTGTCTGTAGGGAACCATATCCACATTATTACTTCAGTGGAAGGGATTTAAATACCAATATATTTTGATGTAAATCAATTGTCCCACGTTCTAGCATTAATTGCAATTTTGACACAAACACATATCTGTTTCCGTTCCCAAAACTGCTTCAATTTATCTAATTTTGTACCTTAGTTAAAACTCATGCTGAGTACCATCTATTAATAGACCTAGGGTTGTTTTAACTCTGGAATATTGATGTAACTCCCATGGAAGCTGTTAAGTTTTGCTCAGCTTTTCACAGACGTCTTCTGCATTTTCACTGTTTTTGCTAAATAGATAATGACCGTAAAATGTCATGTGTTGTTCATATGAGGTTGTAATTATGTAACTGAAGGACCTGGTAATGACCACTTGATTTATTATTATTATTATTATTATTATTGTTGTTTATTATTGTAAATTATTATAGTACTGAAATATAAAAGGACTCTAATAGTTTTTTGATAGGATCTGAATTTCTCAGTCCTTGCAAATTTGCCCTGTACAATTTAATTATTGTAGTACAAACAATTCAACAGAAGGTGGCAGTGTTGTATTCATTGAGGAAAGATGCTTGGAAGGGGAAACAAGACAATAAAAAAGCTCTGTTAAGAGGGCTATAGTTTACTTATCTCTTTCGACCCTTTCTTTATTTTTATGCTCTCCTTACAATGAATTGGCTTTATTTTATATTAACAAGTGCACACTATATGTGCTCAACATGATGGTTTATTTTAAGAGTTTGGAAAAGTCGAAAGACCTGATATTCTTTGTCATCTTTTGGAGTTTTCTGGAATTACCACTGCTGGTTATTACAACAACAAAGAAATATAGAATTAAACCTTGAGGCTTTTTTTTTTCTTAAGCATCTCCCCAAGATGAGTTTCAAAACTCGTCTTAGTAAAAAAAAAAATATGCATGTTGCAAGAAACTAAACACATTTCACACCAGAAAAATATTTTATATGTGCAACAAAGCAATAAAAGACAATATTAGGACACTTTCTTTCATCAACGACAATTTTAAGACATCACACACTTTCCTCCACAGTGGTCTAACTCCCTTTAGCCATATGAGTTAATAGATTTTACCTTTTGCTGTATGAACGTGTGTAGATTGTGGCAGGTTCTCCTCTCTCCTAGTCTCTGGTGTGAAGAATAATGTTGCCAGATTACCATATCATTACCATATCATTACCATGTCATTATCATTCTGCTGTCTGATCTGTCTCTGTAGATGTGTGTGTGTCTATGTATGTGTCTAAACTTTGCATCAGATCTTCAACGGATTCGCTCTCTGAGGTTTACAAACACACATGGTCTCACGCACAGGCACGCTCACACACACACGCACGCAACCTCCCATAGGGATACGCATCTGTTTTTCACTGTCATAGACTATCTCTCGATCTCTGTATCCATGTAAGCATATCATAATGCTCAGTAATCTGGCAGTTAGAATCCCTGGTTGTATGTTTGTTTGTGTTAATCAAAATTCCTAAGCCTAGACATTTACTGGTTATGTGAAATTATTTTATTGTTACTAAAGTTACTGAAAAATAAATAAATAATTATATACACACAAATAAGGACACCCACTGACAGACCTATTTAGTCTAATCAGGGTAGGAGTTACATCCATAAATCCATTTTTTATTTATTCCCATGCATGCTGCTCAGAAAGATTAAGCCCAATCCCTTTTCCCATATCCCCTTTCCTGCCTCTAACAATACCCCTTGAAACAGAGGGCCAAGGGGCAGAGCTGGAAATATTCCCCAAAGATATGGGGCACCCCTACGTCTTTCTTTTAACTCAACACGAGTTGCTTCAAGCTACTGTGTAATAGACGTGAGGAGTCTTCACAACTTCCAAAATGTTGATGTCAAGTGTTCTAATGTCAGTTGTCTTGCTTGTAGGCATTGATTTGTCAATGGGAAGATGCAGAAATTAAAGGAGAGGGAGACCCACAGGAACGCTGGTGAAAGCTGAGGTGAGTACAACTGGCTGCATACTGTCGAGTCATAAGGGCATTAGACATGAAAATGTATGAGACTGATGTGCAAATCAGCAGTAATTACATAATCTTACCATTGGTAAACTCAAGGTGGGTTTTTTTTATGTGAGATCAAAAATACTTGGCAAAAATCCAAAGGTAACACAAAATAACAATTTTCCTAATGTTATAATCCTTATTAATGCTGAAAATACTCACTTTAATTGTATTGTTTTGGTTGTGGAGCCTTGTTGCCCTGTACTCTGTGTTTCCTGTGTACCTCTCCATTTGACGTGTGGTCATGAAAATTTCCACTTGGAGATTTTTGTGCAGCCCTCCGTCTTTTATCCAAAAGAGAAAGTGGACAACACTACACCTAAGGCTGAGCGATGTGACCACAAGAAAATATCACATTTAATCGAACAACTTACCTTGATAACAATTAATGAGCGATTTATTTATTTATTTTTGCCTTCATAGATCACCGGCAAGGTTTTTGCTACAAGTATGAGTAACTATTAAAACTGGGATATTTTTATATAAAGAGTACATATATTTGTTTTTAAAATAAATGAAAGGAATCGCACACAGATGAACTACATACGGTCATTAAATAAATATTTCATAGAAGAGAAATAATAAAATGAACAACTGACATGAGCACGATTACATCAATTATTGGCTCTGAATGTCAGCTTCAATTAATTATCAATGAATTGATCACCCAGCCGCAACTACATGTCATGTAAACGTGCAAAACGTAGGGGTCGGGCTTAGTGGTAGATCTAAATGGGATTCAGGCCTTTCTCAGTCCTCTGCTGGTCCTTCTGTGACGTCTACAAGCAGCACTGAGTTGATAAAATTTGAAACTTTATTGGAATTGAAACCAAAAGTGGATTTTTTTTTTTTTTCCAGATTGGCTTTTCTTTAGAAAGTAAAATACGTCATTGTTTAAAGAATATCATGAATTAAATCATGCTGACAGCGTTTTCTGGATATAATTTCAACATCAAGCAGCTATTCCTGGGGTGCTGTGGAGGGCCCCAGCCTCCGTACCTGTGGGGTCCCCCACCGTCAGAGGCCGAGCTCTCGATGCAGCCAGCGCAGGTTCAAGTACGGGCATGCGATCCTTGGCTGTGTGTCATCTACCTGCTCGCTCCACACTTCCCTGTCTACTAACTGTCAAAAAAAAAAGGCCACTGGAGCCAAAACTCTTTAAGGGGAAAAAAAAATGATTCTTGTAATAATGAATCATACCTGAACATACTGTTATAAAATCACTGGGGCTTTCAAAGGACTCAGTCCGCCTCACTGAGACGTCTGTGGGCGACTTTCAAGACTTGATCCAACAGGTTAAGTTGTGCAAAATTTCTAGCAATTTGCTCCAAATTACTTAATTGTTTTCTTTTGAGGGCTCCCTCCCAGTTATGTGTTTTTTAATTTTCTTCCTGATTGTTAAGGATAGTGTTAGGATATTCAAGAAAATTAAATTGAAAATTGTATTAATAGTTTAAATAGTATTTTTTTTAGTTCCTAAAAGGAACTAAAGGAAATATATTCCATATATATATTCCACCATTTGTTTTTTTTTTTAAACAAAAGGTTTAGATTAATTAAGGTTTGTGAAGTAAAAAATAACTAGTTTTAGGTTCTTGACTACAAATACTTGTAGATTCTTCACTTCTTGTGTTCTTGCATGATTGTAGATTAAATGTCTGTGGATTTTGAACAGCTGAAGGTGTCAGCTTGTGTTGGGTCTTTGGATGAGAGAAAACATTATCTAAACCTAAACCGACTGCATTCTGAATTAAGGCTTAAACATCTAAATAGATTTCCATCTTAAATTATGTTCTTTTAATTTTCAACCTTGTTAGGGCCATGCAAATAAACAGCAACGCGGCTTTCTTATCTTGTGCATCTACAGACTGATGAAACATAAAATTCAATTCCACAAGACGCGATGCAGCCTCCCTCAAAAAAATCAGTTCTGTAGCTGTATTGTTAACTATATTTTCTTATAAGTGACAACATGGCATATTTGCTCATATCCAGAAATGAGCGATAATGACGAGGAGGACACCCTTCCCTGTGTTAACAGCTAGTTATCCATTCTGGCCCCACTTCTCGCCCCCACAAAGTCAGGCATTTTGGGTTTCTGCAGATGCCAAAACAAGCCCATTTAGTGAGGGGAACATGTTAGGGGTCACGGCCTTGTTTACACGGAGAGCCAAAGCTGATGGTTTTAAAATGGCGTCCAGATGGTGACAGGGGCTTGATTGCAGTAGAGGGGGCTTCTGCATCACTCCCACTCCTGCTGTCCAGCTACTTTAGGAAGAGCTGCATCCATATCTGCTTTGTCTTTCTCTTATCACCAAGCTGCTGTTTTATCACGCTCGCCTTCATCCATCTCTACTTGCAGATGATATTTTGAGTTTCATGCGGAAGTGACTCCACGCTTGTCTTTGTACAATCTCTGCCGTAGTTTCATTTAATCCTTTGCCCTTTCGTGCTTTGACTCACTGCACCTGCAAAGACACACGCTCACCATCTGGTGATGCGTGGCAGCAGTGAGTGTACATTACGTGTGTGATCTTAATACAAAGCTGGATGGAGCACTGTAAAACAGATGGATGGAAGAAGAAGAAGAAAGGAAAGGTGGGAAAAGGAAATAATTGACAGGGTGTCAGACTTAATATTTGTGCTTGATCACTTCAGGAAGAGGGGGAAAAAGAAGAGGACTGCAGATAAGATGGATGGTGGAAAAGAAAGTGAAAGTGGAAAGTGAGGAAGCAGGGTATTGAGGCAGAGGAGGGGGCCTGAGTGGAAGTGCATGGGAGGAAAAGGAAGGGAGGGGAATGTGAGGGCGGACCACAGGAGTTACAGATGTTGTGATTGTGTTTGTGTCAGTGTGAAATATGATTAGTGTTCTCTCTCATTAGCAAGCTGATCACCCTCGTGCCTCCTCCTCCACACACACACACACACATACACACACACGTACGCACACACACAGCTGCAGCAGGAAAGCAAAGCTGCTGGTAACAGGTAAGCAGGAGCCTCTACGTGTCTCCAAGTTGCTGTTTTGCACATTTTAATGTGTGAACGGGTTTGTCTGAATCTGTACATTCGAGCAGATTTCTTTTATTTTTGTGCGTATATAACGACAATGTCTTCTTTCTCCTGTTGAAGTAGCAGGTGAATGATTCCACAGACCGCTGGCAGAGCTCCAACCTGGCTCAGTGGAAAGGAAAGGAAAGGAAAGGAAAGGAAAAGGAAAGGAAATAGAAACAAGAGGGAGAGGAGGAGAGGGGAGGCAGCGACTGTGTAATTAGTAGCAGGTTTTCGCAGCCCTCTGCTTCTGTTTAATTAAAAAGCAAAAGAGGAAACAAGGAAGAAGGGAGTCTGGAAGAGTGAAAGAGACTTTTGCATAGTTATTCTGTTTTTGCCAGGAGCAGGTGCGAGGCTGGCAATGAGACAGATGCCCAGCAGCTCCAGGCTTCTCCCACTAGGCTTTAGGAAGAAAAGTTACAGGGATGAACTCCTCCAACAGTTTCATTCATTCAGAAAGTGAAGTGAAAACGACATTTTTCTTTGTTCCTTTCTTATTGAAATATGCACCTTGGCTTTTATAAGAAGCAATGATAACAACAAGGCTGATGTGTGATAATGAAGGTGATGTTTTTCTTTTTTTTTTTTTTTTTATCCTGCAGCTATGTCTCAGGGCGATGATGAGTCAGCGATATTGGCAGCAGTTTAGGTGCTGATGAAGAGTTCTCTGTCTTCTCTAACCCACGGCTATGGATCCATATTGCTGAGAAGGCGCTTTCTTTTCTACAACAAACACCTGCCTTTGTCTCTTTTTTCCGCTGCAACCTTAAGCAACTTTGCTGCTGTCATTCATCCCGGCTCGTTGGGGATCACTGCCCTGTTTTTCACGTTGTCCTTTTATCTTTCTACATCTGCTCTTTGTGTAAAAGGAAGAAAGAGTGCGAGCACTGTTTTCTCATTTTTACACAATCTTCTCCTTAATGAAACTCAGTAGCAGATGTTGGTGTAGCATAAATAGATTTTTCACACTTGCCTTTATATATATATATATATATATATATATATATATATTAGGGATGGGCAAGTTAACGCGCCATTATAGCGTTAAAGCATTAATTTAGCTACACATTTAGCTCACATGCTTTTGTTTTAAAAAGTCTATTACTGGCTGCTGCAGAACCAGAAAATAATTGGCAGGTAAACATAAGAAAAAGCTAAAACAGACATGGAGAACGGTAAATATCCGTGAACTTTACAGTTCGGGTAGCAGCTCAGGTAGCAATATTAACAATTCTGTCTGAAAACAAAAATTCTAGACTGCAACAAAACTTTCGCGTCATTCCTCCATGTTTCATCAGATCTGCTCCAAGTGTTCACTGTCCTGCTGTTCTCTTACTGGTTACTTCAGTGCAGCTCCATCTAGCGGCACAGATGTGTAATTTCAACAGAAAGTCCAGTCCTCGATTATAAAACAAATTCAGTTCTGTGGCCCGTTTTTTAATTTCGTATTTTTGATCCAAGTCTAAAATTGAAATATTAAAAAAAACCAGGTATTTTTTTTTTCGTTTTTTTGTGTTAGATCAAAAAACGAAAAATGTAATAAAATGTCACTTTTTAATTTTTTTTTAATTTTTGTTCGACAATTGAAAATGGAAAGAATGAATGATACACAGATTGGTAAAGTTACTGAACTTTAACGTGGTCATTTTCATTTTTAAGTTCTCCCAGACGGAGGATTCAACAGAAACAAGGTTATTTGTAACCACTGACAAGTTGAACTCCCCGTTAAAAGTTTCTGCTGTTACCTCAGAAATTACCTGTTTTAATGTTCTAATAGTGCTGAGCCACAATCATTTTGTTGGATTTTGTTCGTAGACTTTTTTTTTAATTTTTTATAAAAACAGGATGACATTAATGCCCTGGCAGTGGCAATAAGCTTTATTTTATTTTACATTTTTTAAGATGAGATCTACACTAAATATGTGTTACTTACAAGTGCTGATGTTAAAAGTGTTGAACAACAAATGTTATGACACTTTAGTTCATATGGCAGCAGAACATTTTAATAAAAGTGCATTTTACACTACTTTTGAATTCATTATTCGATTTTGCGTATACAATGCGATTAATCGTGATTAATCAGGGAAATAATGCGATTAATCGGGAGGGATAAAAAAAACTTAATCGTTGCCCAGCCCTTATATATATATATATATATATATATATATATATATATATATATATATATTCTTTCAAATCTGCACAACTTGATTTGCTTCATCCACAGGGGAGCAACACAGAGATCCTTAAATACAAGCTTTCCTAATAAAGCTGTTTTTGGAGAACAAGTACTATTGCTGAGGAAGCTTGGGGCACTGCAGCTTAAGAAAACATGTTCAAATAAACAAAACACAAGCAATTAAAGCAAGGATCTATTCCAATGTGTATATATATATGCACATATATGCACAACTCTTGCAAACAGAGGTTAAGGTGAATATTTCAACAGAGACTGGTCAACTTCAAAATCAAGAATTGATTTCAATTTTGACATACAGCTGGAAAAAAAAAAAAAAAAACTTCAGAAACTTCAAGAGTCACAAAGTGTAATGTAATATTGTGTCCCAGTCTGGTCCATCACCTTCTCTGTACCCACTGAAACACTTACAGAACTACACTTTGGCTGCAGAGTTTCGAAGGACAACATACTGTAGATTGTCTGATCCCTGTTGCTTCAGGGCCTTTTCTCTCTCTCTGTCTCTCTTTTTTTTTTTTTTTAAGACATCATGATTCTTAATGTTAGCTGACAAGCACCACAAAAGCTCAGGGTCACTCACTTAATAATTAAGAATCAACATATATGGTAGCAGTACCTAAAGCAGCTTCTTTTGGTTCTTTTCTCTTTGTCATAGGGTTCTGCTCATAATCTGGTTCTGCTCTTTGATTTGATGTTCTTGTTCTATACTGTTTTTATGTTGGATGCCCCATTTATCTGGGCTTGGGACTCGTATTAAGACAGTGGGCGATAGGTACAGGGTGGAGTTCAGTGTCCTGCTCAGGGACACTTTGGCACATGACAAACTATAAATCAAACTATGAATGAAACTATGTATAAATATATACAGAAAGAGAGAAGAATATATATTTTCACGTTTATTTGTTTTTTTTATTTCGTTTTTATATATTCAAAATGTATTTATTTTTTGCTTTTGAATCACTGTTCTGTTTTAATGTTTCAGTTCTCTTTCCTTTTAGCTTCATAGCATATTAATTGCTATTATATACACTACACAGTCATTTAATTTATTGTTATTATGTTACAGGAGTTGTTGCCAGTCTAATGCACAAATAAGCATGCAAGGATCAATTTACTGACAGAAGAAGGTGTTTACTTCAAATTGTTATTAAATTATGCCATTAATTTTTAATTTATCTGTCTGAGTTTAGCTGCAGAGTTCAACCATTGATTCGCTGATGATTGATTATTAGGCAACTGTATTTTATTTCCTTTCGGTTAATGCAGCTTAGATACATTCTGAATATGAACACTGCTTTTTGGAAATATGTTCTTCCACTCCGTCTTCAACTGTTCAACGTCTTCATCTGTTTTTTTCTAGTGTATTTCCTCAACAAACCATGCCAAGCCCCCACCCCCCCCCCCCCAAAAAAAGGTTGTATGGGCTTTCTCTTCAACATATTCTGCGTCTCTTTCATTCTTTTTGATTTTTCTTTTTTATCCTTTGCTAAGTCTTAAGTCTAGAGACATAAATAAGAGGGAAGATGAACTGACATTTGGTCAGGTAGGAAAATAAAAGCGAGAAAGAGGGGGGAGCAGAGGAAGGGGAAAGGGGAGGGGAGTTGGAGAGTGAGGAGCAGCTGCCAAAGCCAGTCAGTTGGAGGAGAGTGAGGAGTAGGGAGATAAGGAGTCAGCCAGAGAGTGGGAGCTAGCAGGCACCCGAAAGAAAGACACTGATACCCCCCCCTTCTCTCTCTCTCTCTCTCTCCCCCTCTTTCTCATCCACCATCACCTCTTCACCCTCCTCCCTTCCCCTCCACACTTCCAGCCTCCTCTGTTGCTTTGTGCAGCGTCTCAGTGGAGCTGCGTTTGAGTGGCAGGCCGTCACAGATCAGCTAGCAGCTAAAGCAGAGGGCTCTGTGTGCATGTGCGTGCGTGCGTGTGTGTGCGTGTGCGTGTCAGCCAAGGCAGGGTGCTGCCAGCCCCGAGCGAACAGATCAGGGAAGAGTCTAAGTGGGTTTATCAGCACCACTGAGAGCCAACACACACGCGCAGCCACAGATGTGTCATAAAACTTGAACACACACTGTCACACACCAACAGGAAGTGAAGAAGAACAAAGAAGCGGGGAGTATAGGGCACGCACATGCAGTGAGCTTTAGCCATATGCTCACATGCACGCATACGCACACATGTACAGAGAGGGAGTGGGGTGTTAGACTCACCAAAGCAAACCTGTGAGCGTGAAAGCGCCTTACTGCCTGCCTGCTAGCAAGAGATGTGACTGGATTCTTAAGTAGCTAGCTCAACTGAGGGCTGCTAAATACACACACACATACACACACACAAACAGTGCTTATACCTCAAGGTTCAGATGAAGGCTGGTGCCTCATTCCTCTTCTGCCTCAGAGTCCCACCATGCTTGTTGGCAATCAGGAGCGTTTGTGCAGTTCTGTCACTGATTTCCCTGAGTGTTACATCTGTATTTCGATCGCATTTATTGGTTTTGTTGGTTATATTTTAGGTTATTTTTTTAGTTGGAAAGTGTATTTAAGTCAGAGGGAAAAAAGGGAGATTGGAGGGTGGATAAATAACCTGAGCTTTAAGCCTGCTTCAGTCGATATGTTGACATTCTAAGATGCGGATAACACATAGTTGTCCACATCTAACAAGTTTCTCAGTTTGAGCAGCATGCAAACATCTTTCGGCACGTAATTTTAGCTTTAGAATCAACAGCCTGACTCTGTGTCTCTGCCTTACTGCTCTCATCAGCACCATAAACGGAGCTGCCTGCTTCCTGCTAACGCTAAACAGTAAACAGAGAATCATGAAATGGATAATATCATTGCTCTGTGACTACTAAGTCACTGTTTATGGGTCCACTTACATCCTCTTAATGGGTTAATTGATCCTGAACATCATAAGCCAGCTTTGTTAGAACCCCTTAGAGTCTGAATGTGAGTCCAAGGTACCAGTTAGTTTTACTTCAGCGTGATAGTTTGCATAAGGCTTTTAAACTCAAGTTGTTTCTGTACCTAAACCTGACAAAGCAGAAAATAAGCAGAGTTATACTGAGAAAACAGTGTTGTCACCTGGGATTCACAACTGACACAAATCAAGGTGCTAAATGCGAAAATAGTAACGGTGCTAACTGTGGGAGTCAAACCAGTGTCACCAGAATATCTTAAGCACAGTTTATGCTTCAGTGTTGAGCTGATGGTGTATGTCTGTTGGGGGGAACAGCTAAATGGGTCTACCTGGACTGCAATAAATGTTATTGGCTCACTTGGAAGCATCATACTTTTCCTTTATCATATTTCCTGCTACTATTTCGTCATTGTTTTCAAGCTGAGTAGAAAGATAGATCGCTATAATGTTGATAAAAATTATAGGCATCGGAAGTGTAGCACAAAAGCCGTTCTACACTGGCTTTCATCAGTCATTGGTATTTCATGCAAACCTAAAACGTACATGTCTTTGCGTTGAAAACTGGTGAATCTTCTTCATATTTCCAGCTTCAGCTTCTCCATCCTCAAGCTGAGTGAAAAGACTAATTGCTTTAATGTCTGTAAAAATTATTGTGCTCAACATTTATCAGCTCCAACTTACGTAAGATATGTTTTATTTGCTTCATTGCTATGTCTGAGCTACATATGGGAAGCAAAGAAGCGATGGGTAACTACAGAATGAAACAACTTACAAAGAACAGCTCCTAAGCTACGTAAGCTACCCTACGTATTTGCTACATCGAAACATAAATTAGGCTTCACTGTGGAATTTTGTGTCTCCAGCACTGTAAATGACTGTCGGGTTGTTCTTATGTTGTAGTGCATCTGAGTTGCTGGAGCTCTGTGCTCCGTATTCTGTAATGGGCATATCGCAGGTTTCCTTTCATAATTCTTTGTCCCTTCACTTTGAGCTGGTGACACATGTCTTCGTGCTATATGTAGACTAAGGTGGTATACAGTCAAATATTGAGGTAAACATCCATCAGCTCTGTAAGCTCCAATCAGTTGAAGTTTTGAACTGTTTTAAATAGCTCTGTATAACTTTACTTGCATCCATGTGCTATTTTTAGCTCAGGCAGCTATTGATAGAGCTGGTGGTGCTCCATATGAATGCAGATGAGTCATATGAGTTTCCAAAACTTAAGTTTGCACCCTTTGGCAAGCAGAGCGAGGTTTGTCATATTTTAGTTATGTAGATTTATGAGAAATTTAAAGAACTCTAAAGCATTTTCAGTGAAATGTTGTTGGAAATGTACATTTGTTTAAGTTGTTGAAGAGTGCATGTGAAACAGTGGATCAACTTTACATGTTCCATTTTTTTGTTATTTCAAATACCAAGATACATCTCTTACTGTACAGTATGTGTATTGGTTTACGATTTATGATTACCATGTTACCACTATGTTTATGACCTTGTTCAACATGCATTGTGAGCAAATTATTTTTGTTTCTTAGTTTTCACAGTGCTAAGAATGATCCTGCATGTCATCCCGAGAATAAAATTTTGCACCTGTTAGAGACTCCCTTCTAGTTTTATTGATGCCAAGGGCTACTATGAACACTATATACTGCCATAGTCACAACACCTAAGCTAAAAGACACAACGGGCATATTTCAGGAACACTTCCTGCCACTGCTGCTTTTCTGCTTCCCTCAAAATGAAAAAAAAAACTTGTGATGAAAATGTGTCATGGAGAAAAAAAGGGAAAAAAGTACCAACAAGATGTCTTTTTATTGTTTTTTTTTTTCCTTTTAATGCAAAATAACTTACAGTGATCCCTTATTTTTTGCAGTTAATGGGGACTGGCGCTGATGTGATGTGTTTAGCTTCAGCCTCATGCGGTTCGTTTGAATTTTTCTCAATTTAAAAAAATTTTTTTTGAATATTTTTTTTTCGATGAATATTTTTGAAACCTCCGTGATGTACTGAGATCACGAACTGTGAGGGTTTACTGCATCACACAGGTTGTATTGTTCGGCTCCTGTCGGTTAACAGAGAATGTAAATCTATTACACGCTGGGCTGCTGTTTATGCTCATTCCACTTTTAATCCAGCCCCGTTTTTGTTCTGCGTCACACACACCATTACCCATAAGGCTACCTTCTTAAAGGGGCCAGGCTGACTCACAACATTTCTTCGCTGTGAGAGAACGCGCACAACATCCTGTGATGTTTCCGTGATTTTTTCTTGATTTTTATTATATTATATGTTTCTCAAAAATCCGCAAATAACTTAAACCGTGGAACTTAAAGTGTGAATTGGCAAGGGATCACTGTATACTGTTTGGAATGTAATGATAATGAGTGTATAAAAGGATAGTCACCGAAAGAAGCTCAACATGGCTACAACCTAAAATTTAACTGCTTCATTGTCCAACATCTGCATCTTTGCAACTTCAGCACCTTTCGGTGTCTCTTTATTCCTTTTAAATGTCCTTAAATATACCCAATGCCTTATTTTGTTCTTTCATTGAGCCCTCTCTGACACCGAAAGCCTCTGCACAGAAAGCCAGACACGTGCCACATTTACCTCCAAATTGTTTTTCAGGTTGTCCGAACAGTTAATATGCTGATTAAAATGTTTGTGTGACACATGTGAACCTTGTCTCTCCTCTGAGTGCCTTCCTTGGTTTATTGTGAGATACTCTGCGTAGCAATGAAACAAGCAGCCCTAATTATGTCTTTAAGTTATGTAATTAGAAGCAAATTAAACTGGTTAAACATGCTCTTGACTGAAAAATGAAAACCATGCCTGACCCTACTGCTGTCATTGCCAGTCTCTTTAGAAACGACAGGTGGTATCGGTACTTATACAGAGTTTCAGTAATGTGTACACTATGCAGTATTTATTCCAGTTAAAGTATCATAAAACGCTTTTTTAGACAAGGGTTTATTTGAAAGACGCTGATGGCCAATTGGAGCTCCAGGACAATGATATATGATTGAGAAACATCTTATCTAGCACTGAAACTGTGCACAGCACTTTTCACTGACATGGCAATGTTAATAGTGTACTTGCTCTGTCATACGGTACACAAATCATGCACACACCTCCTCACAGGCTCATAAAGGAGACAGGGAAGGACCCAGGGAGGCAGAGGAGAGGAGACAGACAGATTGACAGGACAGGCCTTCAGCCTCCGTCCTGTCCACAGAAGAGCTGCTTGTTTAGAGGAAATGACATGTGCTGCCGAGGAGGAAATGATCTGCTTGGCCCCATGTAAGATCCTCCCTGGCACCAAGACCGCTGCACTCAGCTCTTTTTTTCTCGTCCAGCACGCCCTTACGCACACACAAGCATACAGCCGCTCCCCACTCCGTCCCTTTCTTCCCTTCATCTTCTCAGCTCTCCATCCATCGCACGTCTGTCACGGCAGGAGTGCAGCCAATCCATCAAGGGTCGGAGCTGGGCGAGCTGTTGGGGCGAACGCGTGTGTGCGCGGCGAATGACTGAATATGTGAGTCAGAGATGTGATTGTGTATCAAAGAACCACTGTAGGGCACACACCAAATGTTTGTATTCAAGCTTCTGTACACAGGGACACACTCAGGCGGGTATACACATTTCCTCGCACCTTCACCTTTAATAAACAGTGTGACTAGTGAGTGTGTGCGTGTGTGTGAGTGGATTGGCCATGCCGTCCCTGTGCTCTGCTGACAGGTTGTTGGACCACGGCAGGCTGCACAAACCCTCACCATGCTGGGACAGAGTCTTATAATCAAACATCAAATTATATGGTGCAGCGGTGCGTCTACTTGGAGGGCTTGGACGCACACACACAAACACCCTTGCATATGTAGAGTGACACACCTAATCGAGCTGTTGCCTGCACTCAACTAAAAGTCTCCCACTGAGTCATTATGATCTAGTGGTAGCAACAAGGCAGTATTAGTGATGGCGTATTGTTTTATTTACGTAATACATCTCCTTTATGCCGCTGATGTGGTTCCTGTAAAACCCCTTCGGATTTATGAGGCCATTTTCACGCTTGTTACCACAGGAAATATGAGTGTCTATCAACATGGGTTAGAGAGGAGAAGAGTGAGGGTCCTAGCTGTGCACAACTCTGCAGCTTCACACACACACAGCTCTCTCACACATGCAGGTCTCTGTGCTTTGTTTGTCTAGTGACAGTAAATTGTGGATGTGTGCTGACAGACACAAGCTCATAAAGCATACCAGAGCTGCAGCTTCACAGGGTGCTGCTGAATGTTCGTGTCTTCTGTGGCATGTGTTTGTTTATATGTGTTTCAGGTTAACCACAGGCTGGTTCAAAGCCAGAGGCACTTTGGGATAAAGTTAAACCCAGAAGGGAGCTCTTGGCTACTCATCAGAATGCACCACAACAGCCTCTCCACCCTGGCTTTCATCAGTCAAGCCAACTATGTTGGTAAGTGTTTGTAAATATTTCATGCGAACATAATGAGCGCATGTTTTTGCGCACGTGTGCCCGTGAATCTGCAGGTGTATTTCTTCGTGAAAGGCTCGTTAACTCTGAATGCTGTGTGGTCATAAACGTGATCAAGGTTAAAAGAGGCAGACTGATGCTCTGTGTTTGGAACTGCAGCAGCGTTTAATGGTCAGTTGAGAGCAGCCACAACATCCTGCCACATAAATCCTGTTAAACCCTTCATGCAATCATCTGTAACCATCTAAAAAATATGATCCATACTGGAGGTCGGTGTGGTGTACAAGAAATGACTGAATGAAATGTGAAATGAGTTAACAGAAAAAATGTTAAATGAAAAAAAAAAAAAAAAAATCATAATGATAACTGAAGCATTTGCATCAAGGTCATGCAGTTTGAGCATTACAATCCTCCGGTCATGTTATGTGTACACCATACATGCACTATACATATAGCTCTGACTTTGCACTGACTTTCCACAGCAGTTAACTCCACCAAACATGATCCACTAATGCATGGATCAAGTTTTTCCGGCTCACCTCTACAGGTGCTTGATCAGACTGAGCTTTGCAGACTCTGGAGTCATTGTGTTGAGATCCTGTTATCGTGCTATTCAAACCATCCCTGCAGAATTTACAGTGTGGTTGGAGGGTTCAGCTAAAAAGATGCCACTGCCATCAGGAAAACACTGTTGCCATGGACATGATCTGCAGCAATGTTTGTGTGAGAGTAACATCAACATGGATGCCAGAACCCAAGTTTCCAAGGTGAAAATTGTCTGGGAAAGTCACACTGCCTCTGCTGCAGTGCTCCACGTTCTGACACCCGTGCATTATAGTCTGGGTGTAGTTTTTCAGCTCTTTGGTTGAGAGTAGGTCTTCTGTCCCACCACTCGTGTGACTCTGATGTGGGTTCACTTGGTGTCCTTTCTTGGATTACTTCCATTTGTGTAATCAGTAAAATAGCTTAATCAAGTCCTCAATCAAGTCCTCCTTCCTTTGTCAAAATAATTTTCTGTGTTCATGCTATCTGTGTTAGAGCAGCCGATCCAGTTGCAAATGCATCATGTCAAAGGAACATTC
Organism: Hirundichthys speculiger; assembly: GCA_018398805.1. Classification (NCBI taxonomy): domain Eukaryota; kingdom Metazoa; phylum Chordata; class Actinopteri; order Beloniformes; family Exocoetidae; genus Hirundichthys; species Hirundichthys speculiger. The sequence goes on along the minus strand of JAGFBZ010000771.1, from coordinate 1,072,003 downwards.
CTAAGTCAAAACAAACTTAGGTCTATTATTAGATGGTGAAGGAGTGCAAACCTTTTTAGGGACCAAAACTAAATGCATCAAAGCAGCTTTGAGTGAGAACAGAATAGCAAAATAGCACTTAATGTTGAAACTTTGAGCAATTGACCTATTAAAACAAATGGCTATTTTAAGCCCCTGACAAGACTCAATACTATCATTGCACTTAAGTGATACTCTGGATGGGTCCTCACAGACAAACTAGGTTTGACTTTGTAAGTGTACAGAAAGTGTATAAAAAAGACAGTTTGTACAGGCATTTCCTCCCTTCACTGCTACCTTGTCATAAGACCATACAAGCCGACTACCGAATATCGTGCAAACGACTGCTGGATACAGAAGGTGAAAGTTCTTGGCCTTTGCTTTCTAAATCTTTCCTTATTTTTCATAAACATCTACATCTAAGCAACCCTACTTTTTACTTTGTTGATGCAAGTTGCAGCCACGTTGGATTCTGAGGCTGGAAAACTGTACATGACGTTTCTCAGACTGACACATTTAGATTCTCAGCAATGCTCCAAGATCATATGAAATATTTAGCTTTAAAACACCCAGACTTTACACCTAATTTTACATCAGTTATATGACGGAACTGATGAATGTGCTATGCAAAATTCTTGATGACGTTGTTTCACTTGTTTTCAAGTTAGTTGAAGGAATTCAAATGCAACAAGATTTTTTTTATGTGTAGAAAATATTTAAAAATCTGTCAAAATGTAGTTATCTCTTTAATATAATTGATGGTGTGTGTGTGTGTGGGGGGGGGGCACATATCTGTGGGTGCAGCAGCTGAGAGTACAACAACTAGATGACTTAAACGACAATCAAATATAAATTGCACCATTCAGTGGAGAAACAGACACACAGAGGCAGAGACCCTGTGAATCAAAAGCAATTTCAGTATCGATGGCTCATGTTTCAATAAAAATCAATGGTGCTTGCCTTGTGTCAGGCTGGGTCAACCCTCCAATTCAATTTCCTCCTGAGGAAGAGCTACACAGACAGGGTTTAGACGGAACAAGGGTGTGCGTGTATGTGTGTAATGTATGAGCATCTGTGATATCCTGAGATTACACCGGGAGAAACTGACAAGGTAAAACAGACGTTACGGCTTTAAGAGAACTCTTTCAGTCAGCAGTAACCGAATTATAGCGGGGTTTTTTTAATCATATGCACAGATATAATTTCATCTTCTATAAAAAGGGCATATTATAAAATACTCTTCAGAAATATATAGCTTATTGGGTACCTCGACTTTACAGCTGAGGTCCTTGCACACCATATTCAGCGTTTTTCATTTGCTTCCTTGATAATGAGACCCATGTCATTTTCCTCAACGTTTGTCCTCAGGATCTCATATTTTCTGGGAACACATTATGACCATTTTAAAATACCAAAATTGCTGTAATAATACCCCCGAAATCTGCCTCTAAGTAAAGAAGAAACCTCTATGTGAAAAAGGTACATTTTTATCACCCCAGAAATTATGGGATCATCTCTCTCTCTCTCTCTCTCTCTCTCTCTCTCTTTAACTGTTATCACACATGTGCTCAGGAAATTAGTTGTGAAGTGCGCAACGTGAGATTTTCTGTCCCAGACACCTCCCCACTATCTGAAATACTCTGTGTAGTTTAGGAAAGAGAAGACACCTGGTTCGTACTTGCAGGAAGCAGGAACATGATGGAAAACACGAGCTATAAGGTAAATGTAATTTAGTGCATTTACCTGCTAAATTTACACTTGAGCTCAGTAGTGCCTGATTTGAAGATTTGTCTTCTCATATAAAGCTCATCTGGGAAAATATGTTTTTTTTTTTTTTTTTGTGTGGTCATTTGCAATGTGCTTGAATATGCCCACTGAGTATTTTCTTAGTAAAAAAGAAGTTTTAAAATGGCTGCAAATACTCCAGAAAACAATCAGGGTGGTTAAAGGGTTTTTTTTTCCTGAATGTTGAGGGTACTGATTAAATCTTCACATTCAGGATTTGAGATGAAATACAGAGAAATAAATCAGCTGTGCATCAAACCCAGGACTTTTGTCTTGCAGGAACACCTTGTAGATGTTGTTAAACAGCCAGATCATCATTTCACTGAACATGGGAACAATGGGAACTGAAATGGCAGATCTTCTTACGCTTGCATTGGCAATGTTTCTTGTTTCTGTACTACACAGTAAATGAGATACCAGAGGTCTCCGCTTGATCCAGAGTCAAAAATACACCCAGATAAATAAAGTGAGATCAAGGAAGTCATTATTTTGTTTCTTTTGCAGTCACAACCAGATAAAACAACACCAGTGCCATTGGAGATGATACGTTAGACCTTAAAATCAAAGTCGGCGGGGATAGGAGTTTGTCTCATTTTTCCGATGCGTCCTGGAATTCTCTTGCTGTCAACACACGACATGCATTTCTGCAATTTTTCCTTATAAGACACATGATCTAAATGAAATGATGCATTGCTCAATATTAAACCATCACGAAAGCAAATTATTTATTTGATTGAACAATTTTGTGTTTTGATATTACAGCCCTGGATTGTACACTTCCTGCTAGCCGCTACCCGCAAATTGCGGGTTTAGGAACCTCCTGCTAAGCGCTAATGTAATCTTCTGCTCCCTAAAGCCACTACCCGCTATGCCGACTCCCTTACTCACATTGTAGGTGTGGCAATGGCGCAACCTGCATGTCGGCGCGTACAAGAGCGCGTCCAAATGGCATCAATGTGTGTCCACCTGGTCACATGTGGACGTGCACAAACGGCTCTACCTCTTGGAATTAACTCTGGCATAAAAACCCTGGTTTGTCTGCAGTTGAACCCCTGAGAAAATGGCAGGGATTGTCTTAAACGGCTTGCTCGCCAGTTAAACCATAGATGACCAGAGCATATTTACTGAGAGCTCACCGACTATCTGGGACTTTCAGGTAGCCTGATAGCAATTGTCTGTGTAAAATTATTTTTATGTATATATCAGTGCAGAGGAGGAGGAGGAAGGAAGAGGAGGAAGCTCTACAGCAGATTCCCAGATGAGCTGCGCTGCTCCGATCTGGATGAAAAGATGCTCCATAGCGGTTTGCGGGTATTGCAACCTGCTCTTAAAGGCAATGGCTCCTGACGCACTGATTGGTTTAAACAGGTGGAACACCCTAACCACTCCTATGGATAATGTAGCGGGTAGGCGCAGGTGGGATAGCGGGTTTAGCAAGGTGGAAGATTACATTCTTTGCAGGGGAACGCCCCTCCCGCTACCCGCTATTCCTAAATATTGGCTTTTGGAGATCTGGCGGAAGATCGGGCCCTACATCTGTAATTCCCCAGATTGAAAAAAAGAAGGGGAAAAAATGATCAAAAAGTAATCACATCACAGTTAAAATCCCAGCCAGAGCTCAGAGACCTGTTACACAGTTAAACCTTTAATTGGTCATCCTTGGGATCGCATTCCTTTTTTATATTTACCTTTTGATCTTTCACAGTTGTTTCAGTATTAAACACAGTGGCAACTTCTCAAATGTGTTAAATCAACCATCACTGGGCAGTGAAGTCACACATTTCAGTACCTGTGAATAGTGAAACAACACTGGTTTCTATCAAGAAAGACAGATAATAATAATAATAATAATAATAATAATAATAATAATAATAATAATAATAATAAATAATATATTTGGCAGTTGAAACTGTGTTTAGCTAAAACTCTCCAGCAGCAGTGATTAGCCTCACTCTTAACTGAAAACACAGGCCTGGACCCATGAAGTGTCACACTTGCATATGCAGTGTTCTGCTGTCAAACATGAAGTATGAGAATCGATACTTTCCCACAAATAGAAAACAGAGAAAGGTTTTTCAATTTTCGCTCAACACACCAACAAGTCCACACGTGGTGGACAATTCCCCCTAGCTGTATATTCACCTACAAAATTAATCACAGATGAAATATAGCCCTTCAAAAAGAATGCAGGGGATCACCTCCATCCTCCACTCACAGCCCCTGCCCACTCTCTTACATGCACACATACTCTTCACTTGGGTTATATGCTGATTGGACATGGGCAGGGGTTTGCAAACAGACATGCTGGTGACAAGACTACACAGAGAGAGATGAGAGGAAACCCTGCAGTGCGCAGGATTGGTCCGCAATCCTTCATACTCTTAACGATGAAAACATCAGGAAACAAGAAAAGACAGACAAGCAGGGACACAGATTGCAAAAGTCTCCATGCACACATAAAGAAATGCTCTCAATGGCCTTGAGGCTGCCGGGGTTTTATGGCTGTCTTGTAAACAGGATGCACATCTCTTTGGTCATGCATGTTTGGAGTTTATGAATGTAGAGGTGCTTTTCAGAAACCGAGTAGGGATCCTGGACCTCCAGCCAACCCACTGCATTCAGATTGCGCTGTCACTTCCCGACTGATCCACGCCATATGGCTTCCAGATCTAAATTCTGGCACCCTGTCCGTGTGGAATGCCCTGACGCACGGCTCAGCTCGCTGCAAAATGAAGGGAAAATGAAAATGAAATGAGCTGAGCCTCTCTCCTGATCCTGGTCTCCGCTCTGTCCTCTGCTCAATCTCCCCCCTCCTCCCTCCTGTATCATCATCCTCCATCGTCTCACCCACCCCCCCCTCCTCCCCTCCTTACCGCCACCCCTGGGTAATCAGTGTGCTCTCTCATTCTGTGGCACACGGAGACACATTGATCTGGCAGTGCGCACTCATGCTCATGAACACGCACCTGTACGCGCACACACACACACACACAGGCAGGGATTGTGTCTCACACACGTAACAGGCACGCACACACATACATTGATCCAGCCCGCAGGTCAAGTTCAATAGGAACAGGCAAGCAGCCCTTTTTTTTCACTGACTAACTCTGTGGTATATTGCACGGAGCTCTCACTCTATCTATCTTGTTCTCACACACACACACTCTGATACACACTCTTGGGGTCTTTCTTTTCTTTTATATGCAAGATGAGAATAAAAGAACACAAAATAAATGGTCTGACAAAGAGTCACACCTCTAACATTTTTCTCCTCCAAATGAAGCCTTAGACAACATACTTTTAGGATAAGAAATTGAACGAAGGTTGATTTCATGAGATAAGAAAAAAGTAGATGACTTTTTTTTGGGACTAATAGCAAGCATGAAAAATTGTTGGATGTATGAAAATTATCTGAGAGATCTTTGTTAATCCAAATATAACACATCTTCAAGATCATTTGGTATCAGCAAGGGTGTTGCCCAGAGAGCTGTCCTTGGACCCCTTCATTTACATATGTCCACAGTCTCCTGGACTTATGTCTCCTGTCACACCAACCAATGGTGAACTCTCTCTCACTACATCATGAATTCTCTTTGGTCTTCTTCTTTTACTCCCATCTGGCTGCTCCACCCAATGTATTCACTATCCCTTAACTTTATGTGTCCAAACCATCTCAATCTAGTCTCTCTTGGTTTGTCACCAAGACATCTAAGCCTGGCTGGCCCTCTGATGTGCTCGTTTTAAATCCTATCTGTCCTCGTCACTCCAAAAGAAAAATTTCCACATCTTTAACTCTGCACCCTAATAAATGAATAAAGCAGGAGTGTCGCTCTCAAATGCAAAAACAAATATACTGAATCATCATTCCAACACCACTTTTCAGAGCTTTGACACAGAGTCAGCATCCCAGTATCAGTATTTCCCCGCATAAGGGGAAAATCTGAAGCTGAATTTGGGTTTTAACTATAGAATCAAGTCTCGCCTTTCCTTTGATGCCTAAAGAACATGCTTCCACTTTCATGTCTGTGCTCAATATTCTGGCATTTTCCCAGGATGCCTTGGAGCTGAGAAGAAAAAAAATGCAGAGGGAAAACCTTACACGGCAGTTTTCAGTGTGGCAGCTACAGATGATTAAACTGTCTGTTGCTATTCAATGTGTTGGATAATGGTAAAGCTGTGTCTTTTGAATATTGACTATGAATTTGTCCTAAACCTGTACATTTAGTTTACAGATTAAACTTAACCATGGACCAGTTTGTTTAATCTAACCAAGTTGTGAGTGATGCAACACATGAATGTAAACAGGAACTTGTCACCTGTGTTTATCCTGGCTATACTGTTAAATCAGAGTACTGACAACAGATGCAAAAAATATAAATAAGAAAGAACAAAATGAATTCTGTAAAGAAGCATGTATTACAGTGTTCATTTATATTGCATACTGTCTATCATCGAGCCTGGGAGTCATTAAAACTTTAAAACCCTGACTTACACGCTGCACACCTGGAGAAGATGATTTATGCTGCTGTGGGCTTCACCCTCGGGAATCTTTCTAAATCTACAAATTTATTCAAGATTAGTACATATTTTATCTGAATTTATCTTTAAAAACTGCTGGCCCCTTTTGTTCGGAACTATCTACAAGAACCACATGAATCTTAGATCTAGTTTCAATTAATAAAACCAAGAACAAAATTTATGTTTCTCTGATAACTGATTTTTTTTTTTTTATTTTTTTATTTTTATGAATTCAGTGTTTTACTGTTGAAGATTGAAGCTTCTTCCTTGCTGATTTGTAATTGGGCTGCTGCCTTTCAAAAAACATTTTCAATCTCAGGAATCATGTTTTTTTTTTCTTTTTAAATAAAGGTTTTGAAAAAAAATTCTTGAGTTTACAAGGGGTCGGAATCAGCCCAGGTCATCCACTCCGGTTTCCACAAATAAGATGACATAAAGTTTTGAGGAACTTTTGTGAATTTGCTGGTGAGATCAAGCTGAAAAGGGCCACAAACATCGTTGCAAATACGTGCATCATACGATCAAAGACATGAGGGGAAACATGCAGGAAAAGACAGATGAAATCAGAAAAACTCTTGCCATACATTTGAGACACTCAAGCCAACATCTCAGTGAGCAAAAGCATGCTGGGATTGTTTAGAAGTGGGAATCCCACTTGACTAAAATCTATCTTTTTCCTTGTTCTGTGTAATTTTTTCCCCTCTTTTATTTCTGGAGTAATTTATCCCTCAGAGAGGGAAAGACATACATACAGAGACAGAGAAAGAGAGAGAGTCCCACATTTGGCACTTTGATTTAGCAAGACAAATTTAATTTTGTTTGCTTTATGCAAGAAAAGAAAAAAAAAAAGACAGCATCGACCAGAACTTCTGCTGATTTCTACTGAAGGCAGAAACATCGCTAATAGGAACTAGAGCCGCACTCACCACAGCTACAGGGCTATGACACAAACCGAATTAGCCTCATGCATATATTTAATACAGACCTGCTACACAAATTTGCCCAGTGGTATGTTCCCTAGCACCTCTCCAGTGAGCCTTTGAGATCTGAGCTGCAAATTAATTGACGAGGTTGCCTCCAAGAGTAGCTTCTCTGTTTTTCCTCCACCCTGAATTAAGCTTTTCATTTGCTGAAGCATATTTTGATATGCATGAGGGGGAGAAAAGCGTGGAATGCAGTACTCCTTCACAAAAGCAACATTTGCTCCTATTCCTTCAGCTTTGTGCATCTGCCACTCATATCACAGGAGTTGCACGCGTCTAATTTTTTATTTTTTTTTTCCACATCTAAGTTAGTTAGACAGGAGTGAGCACTGAATTTTCCTAAAATAGAAACATTTCCTTTAGGCACATATTGCACCGCTTTGACGTTTCAGTTGAAGGTGAATTTGTCTGATCATTAGGAGTCACACAAATTCCACAATCTGAGAGACGCAGTAATGAACTGGAGCACATCTGTAGTCCATGGTAACCAGAGACTGGAAATACTTGGGGACCATTCCTTTGAATATTTGATACCCAGAAAAGTTGTTGCTGAAAAGAGAAGGGGGAAATGGAAAATCGTGATTTGGAATACTCTGTTTGTGCTTTGTGTGTTACAGACAGAAAACAAGAGAACAAGGCAGAGATTATTTTGATTACCACGCCGAGGGCAAGCATTAATGCTCCCAGAGGTGTCTCCTCCATCCATCTTGGTTGGATTAATGGGCATACGCCTTGGCTGAGTTCCAGGATGGGATATTTAGACATTTTTGGTCGTGCTCATTGAATTCCAGCTCATTTTTATGGTTGTTTTTTTCATAAAACTCTAACTTTCGCCAGATAAAATGCGGAAGAATGCATGATCTTCATCTTGCTGTTCTTTACCTTGGACATTTAAATAAAGGAAATGAGTCTTTAAAAAGTGTTTTATCATTGTTCCTATAAATGTTAGTTCCTCAGTACTGCAGCCTTTTCATTATGGGTGCTGCAGTGTGTGTGTGTGTGTGTGTGTGTGATAGTGGCAACACAAAGTAAAGAGTCCCCTGAATAGACCGACCTCTGCCCTGCCCCCCCAGCTTGCAGCAGGGACGGAACATGTTGGGGGTCCGAGGGAGATGCAGTGATGAACAGCCGGGGTCTTTTATAGGGAAGTGAAACAAGTTCACATGAATTGGGGCTGAGGCAGGACAAACACACTAATGAAAATAAGGTCAGATTTAACAGTAAAATAATGAAATGATTACAAATGTGTGCAGTTCAGGAAAGCACATTCATACATTTATCCTGTACCTGACATCTAAGGTGGTTTGTGCCGCACTGTGACATATAATTTCAATAATTCCAGCCAGTCAGAAAGAAAAAAAATAGTCCTAATAAGCAAGTGAAGAGTATGATCTGTATGAATAAGTGCTTGCTTATTTGTCATATTTTTAGACATATTTAGCTTCTTGAAAAACACCTTTTAATTCATTTCTAAATCATGAATGTATATTTATCAATAGGCATTAATGAATGAAACGTGGATTCTCGCATTTCTGCTGGCACAAGCATCAATTTTACCCCATTTTTCTTTCTCTTTTGACAGTTGTACATTGCCATTTATCCATCTTTGAAAAAGGCGAAAGGGAGACCCCCCACTCCCCCCCTCCAGATTGGTAATTGACCAATTTAGCAACCAATGTTTGCACCTGCGAGTCACCAGTGGCCAACTGATCGCTTCAGCATTTTTGAAAGACAATATGGTGTACAGAAAAACAAGTGTTATAAAATCTGTGCCAAATGATGGTGATGGAAGCAAAGGTGTGATATTTTCAACAGCCATCCCAGTGAAAATTGGAAAAAAGTGCTGGTTTGAAGTGCTCAGGACAGAGGACTGAGCACTTCAGAGGACTCAGGACTGATGGGTTTTTGTTTGCACGTGAGGCAAAAAAATGTGTTCAATTTATTTAAATAGTCAAAAATGTTAAAAATTGCAGCTGATATTTTAATATTTAAAAAAAGAGAAGTGTTGCCATTGTTCAACAACTAGCATTAAAAACCTAACTGTAAATATTAGCACGGGCTAGCAACAATATTTCCCTACTTATCAACCATATTTTATTTTTTCATTTGCTAAGGAAACCTAACACCAATGTTGACTCTTGCTTTCCTTCTTCTTCTTACCCTGGACATGTTTTTTTTTTTTTTTTTTTTTGACAGGACGGGGAGATGTTTCTGGCGAGACAGTCTACCATGCACTGAGGTTCAGCCAAAGTCCTTGTGGCTTATCCATTCCTTCAGCCTGACTTCAAGTGCTCTATCAATGGTGGTGCTCTCAACGTGAATGTTGTGCAATTAAAACAGGCCCTCAGCTCGCATAACTTCCACACTCTCATCTGAATGTACAGAAGGTGGACCTCTATCACCTCTTGTGATACAAAGTGGTATTTCAAGGCTGGTCCGTTACCGCTCATCAACAGAGTATTTTTCAGTGGCTCCTTCACAGTGATTACAGATCTATGTGTTTAACATGGCATAGAAATGGTTGTGTTTTGATAAACATGCATTCATTTGGTTTATTTTTTTTAGATATTTTGGAGTATAAAACCTACATATGGTACCTTTAAACAAGGTAAATAAGTAATAATTAGTAAATGCCTCTTTACTCAAAAAACTGAGGTATCAGATAAATACTAGATTTCCTAAAATAAGTAGAAAGATTCGGTCCAGTTGCACATTCTGGTGTTTATTTTACTGGATAATAAGTACAGGCTCATTTACATAATATTTCAGGCTATTTCAGAGCACTCAATACACACAAAACAGTATTTTAACTTTGTAGTTTAAAAATTGATCAGCTGGAATGTGGATGTACAGCTTTTCCATGTTGTCAGGCTAAAACACCAATGAGGCAAATACAGAGTGAGGGCAAAAAGAATTTGTAGTCCATCGGTATCTTGCCCATGATGTCCTCAAACAAACAAAAGAAACAGAGAATTCAAAATCTCTAAAAGTCCCAGTTTATTGAAGAAAACAGGCTCTATTCTGCCATTTCCCTTGATTCCAGCAGAGTCCTGCTTACATTTAGACTGCACTAAAACCTAATTAAGGTTCATCCTGTAATACTGCCAGTGACAAGTTACTAATGTCAGTGGTTGAAGAATGAAGCTTCAGAAAATAGATAAATAAATATTTGGTCCCAAGGCATACTAACTATGCTCAATTATGCTCAAATTAGGCACTGTAGTATGAATAAGAAAAAGCTATTAAACTATTTTCCAACTTAACTGTGGTTAACTGCAAACTATTGATACCAAGCAGTGGACCATGCACAAATCCAAAGTGTTAAGATATATGATGTCATACAAGTTCACAAAACGGCGCACAGTTTTCTCCAGCGGTTAATTTCTGAAAAAAAAGCTGTGATAGAAGCAGCTAGCGCATTACGACTGCATTTTACCTCATGCATGCAGCGCTTTAATAATTTAATACCCACCACCAGGCCTTTTGGTAAATTGATCTGTATCGGTAATTGTTAAACCAGACCTGTGCTTGTAAGATCAATTCGAGCAGTGATGTCCACATTCCACCAGGATGTGAAACAGTCAATCAGATGTGAGAACCTTGTCTGTATGTCTTCTCACCTCTGTTACAGCTTTGTCTCGTGAATGAGAACGGCGGGAAAAAAAAAAAATCACAGTTTGTCTGTCACTCACCACACGCATGCTGTGCGCACTCAAACACTTTTTATAAGAGCCTCACTCACTCTGCCTAACTGCATCGACAAATCCAATTTATTACCTCAATCTTCTAAGCAGAATGAGTGTATATCCACATAGACGTGTCCCTTCTGAAGGCCCATACAGCACTCATTCATATCGACTGCACTTGCACTGTAACCCATTGTGTGTCCATTTGCATTTGTCTGTACTGTAGGCCATAGTGCAGAATTGTGTATGGGTATGTATGGAGATTTACTCCCATTTTAACCCCGGGGTTAGCCATCAGTATTGATCAGAACAGACTTAGCCAGATTTTAATCCCTGTTTGGCCCGAGACTATCGATCAGGGCGCTGAGCTTTGAAGTGGGTTTAACAACGCTCCTGCCTCTTCTCCCATCTCTCACACCCCCTTTTTCTGATGAGCCCCCTTTTCTGCTTGAGAGCAGAAGGATGAGGTTCATTATCACAGTAGAAATGATGTGAGGCTGTTGGGCTTGTATGCAATGCCCCCCAACTCCAAACCATTAGCAGAAGCATGTGACAACAAGATGCTTGTTAAGTATGACTGCTCTCATGGTTCTCTCCCATATCCGGAGTTCGTGTAGGACATTATAAAGCAGTGGACGGGATGAATGTGTGCACCTTGACAGCAATGTCATGGTACAAATACCTGCTGGTGAGTTATGACCACTCAGCTGGAGATAGGAGAGTCCCTTTATGTCTTTATGGATTCTGAAGGCAGTTTTAAGGGACAACATGGGAAGGCTTATAGGAGATTTGGTGCCTGGGGATCCGGGGGAGTGTGGTGAGTATACAGTGCTGCAGAATGATCACAAATCTTATTGGTACAGCGCGGTGCCACTAGAAATTGAGAAGTTATAAAGGTATTTGAGCATTTGTTTGTGTTTTCCTGTAAGTCCTTAGGAGAAATATGAAATGAAGAGCATTTCTGCTTGTCACTGTGCTTGTGTGCGTTTACGTGTGTGTGAGTTCGAGATAGTTACTCTGCTTGCCGTTTCTCCTCCATTTGTCCTCCCAGAGGCAGATCAGGCGAAGGGGAAATAAATTGGAGAAAGAGAATAAATCAATGCTAAACTGAGCACCAGTGAGACCTACTAACCCTCACGCTGTCAATCACACACACCCTAAACACACACACACACACATACCTACCTAAACACACCGTACAAAATGTGAAATGTTTCCAAGGAAACTGTAGTATCTATCAATAATATGTACACAAACCGTAAACATAAAAAAGTGGCTGGCTCAATGATTGGCCTCGGAGCTTCAGTGAGTAATGTAATAACACTTGGAATTACCTTGACAGTCAAAACAACTTAGACTAAGCCCAGCAGATTCACTGTCTACACATCTGCCCGCAGATGTGAAGATGTTTCTGTTGCTTTCATCCTCGACACTTTTCTACCAATTCTCATTTATTCAGTATTTACAAGAACACCAAAGATTTGAACAGCCAGCAGCACCAAATCTTGAAATTCAAATCCAGCGAGCAGCTTTCAGCCGATGCTTCAAATATACTCCGGCTGACATTTCACTCATCAACACTATTACTGTAGCTTTAGATGAAATGTCATCTGCTGTTCAACTGGATTCACTGATACACTAAAATTTAGACTCTAAACTCTTTCAGATTCTTTGAAAGCCTTGCAGTGCATTTCAAAGCTTCAACTGCAGAACTTCTTCTGCAACCAATGAACCTCATGAAACATTTTGAGGGCATTAGTTTTTTTTGGTACGCACAATTATCAGTGTAAGCGAGCTCGCTAACATTTTAGGCTTTTCTACTATGTCCTGGAGATTTCACATGTGAAGACCAGCATGCACTGCTGTTCATCGCTGAAGGGAGCAGTGAATCTAAGAAGTGAATTTTGCATGTTTTGACCTTTCAGGTAATGTGACTTTGTGATGTCACACATGCACTGCCTTCACACAAAATGACAAATGAAAAACCTAATGAATTTTATCCATTGGTTGTGACATTATATTAACCATATACATTTTTCTAACCTTAACCATACATTTTTATTCTGTGCCTAGACTTTTTTTTTCTCTAAACCAGCCATTCCCAAACTTCACAAAACTTAGGCCCAGTTTGAAATGTGAAGAAATCTCTGCGGCCCATTCAAACCTTTAATCACAACTGTGATCAACATACAGGACTAAAAGCTACATTCCAATATTAATGTAAAGGATCAACAAATAAGGTGACACTTGTCATATTAAGTTGACAGTAGAATAACACTCAGTTGGTTTGATTTATTTTTCTCTAAATATTTTTGATATCATGTCATAAATATTTTACAGATTTAAATATATTGGTTTATTTTTAATTGACCTCTCACGACCCATCTGCAGTACCACGACGGCCCACCAGGGGGCCGTGGCCCACACTTTGGGAATCACTGCTCTAAACCATAACTTTTCACAAGGTCAGCATAGTAGAAAAGTGACATGACTGTGGAAACATTTCTTGTATAGGTAAGGTACTATAGACTGTATAAGAAGAACTGGACAAACCCCCTTGTGATGTCATCACTGGGTTTTCTGAAGGACTCAGTTTAAAGCCTTTTTTTTTCTCATCTGTGGATGTCTCCACATGTCAAACTTCGTCCTCTTACCCTTCCAAAACAACCCACAGCCAGTCTATTAATTCAATTAAAAACAAAAAAACGTTATTTTTAAAATAAAATGTTCATTTCTTAGTTTTTGTTAGACTAGTAAGACAGATATAACCCTTGTCTCGTACTTGGTCCCTGGTATGGAAACCTGTGGAAGTAACACCACCCATCCTGCTTCTTATACGTATGCAGATCTGCAGTGTCAAAACTTTTCATTGCCATATCGTGAGAGTTAATAAAATGTACGATGTGAACTGCTGCTGTAGCAAAACTGTTGCCAGCCATTGATCATAATAGTGAAACAGCAACTTATTCAAGTCCCATCGTGACGTAATCTGTGTAGATTCAGAGAAGCACAGTTACTATGTGCATTTCCATGTCTCGTAAAATTGCACTAAATTGGAACTGCGACTAGAAAATATTTGTTACGGAAACATGTAATTTTTACGATCATACCCATATACAGCAAAAAAAAGTTTATCTTTCATGAGATGGTTTTGAAAAAGAAATTTTTTGCAGAAGTGTAACTGAAACACCTTTTTCACTTCTACAAGTCACATGACATATCAACAAGTCACATTTGTTTTCCTGCAGGAAACGGCTCTCTTGGGCACGATGTCTCAGGCAAGACAAGAGAAACTTACTACCTCGCATAACTCATCAAAAACTGCACACATCATCCTAAACTTTTCGATCCGCTGTTCCTCTGTGAAATCGTGGGAAAATGACTTCCAAGAAAACTCTCTAGATGTGGCAAACTCCACGTATAAAGGGGTGTTCCTTACGAGAATTCCCTGTGGACATCTATGTCTTCTTGGAGTAAAAATAATGACAGCTAGAGTAGATACAGAAATAGAAATTAACCTGCCCATATAAAAGAGGTTCTGGACAATAACTGGAACACTTTGTCCTGTGAGTCATCTAAAGTTATCATATGTTGTGCCATGAGACATTGTTGAAAAAATCGATGTAGTAAATTCCTGCTTGTTAATTTCAACCAGACTGATGGCTTTAGTTGATTTGAGCAGAGATGTTGTTAGTCTGTCATTCTTCTCTTTTTCAGTAAGCTCAAACCGCTAGTGTTGTATAGCAGTTTACAGGTAAATTTAAATTTCAAGCAGATCTTTTTGTGCCTAAGAAATAACCAACCAAGCATTTGTATTATGCTGTAAAGTTTCTTGTCTTTTTCATCCCCCAAAAAAAAAAAAATCCCAAAATGATCCTAATGCCTTCTCAACAACAAACCTCTCTTCTAGTTTGCTCACTGAGCCGCTAGTTTGTTCTGACCCAGCCGTGGGGCTGTATACTTCCTGCTAGCATGCAGCTTCGACAACGTTTGCAACAAAAGGAACAGGGAACATAAGTGCCATTTTACCTGCTGTGGGATACTTACTTTAGAAAGCAAGTAAACAGCCAGACCAAACATGTTATATTATCACCTACACAAGAAAAAGTAATAGCCTAACCTTGAAACGCTCGACCCCCAACGCTGAGCATCACTAGACCGTGTTTCCCTGTGTGGAGCTGGGGCTGTGCTCAGGCCCCAGATTGGAGTTGAGTACTGGAGGTTGGGGGCCAGACTGAGTGTATAGATTGGGATTATGAGGGTGCATCGGGAAAAGGCTCTTCACTGTGTTTTCTATTCAACCTAAGTCCTCTAAGACCTCTCATCTCTTCTGAGAGCAGCAAACTGAGATCTGATCTAATGCCGAGTGCCACATGTGAGTGTGTGTGAGTGAGACTCAACACTTTGATGAGAGCCTGCTGCGGATGGAAATGTGTATGTGGGTAATGAGCAAGTTCAGAGAGAAAGTGTGTGAGTCTGTGTGTGTGTCTGTGTGTGTGTGTGTTTGCATCTTAACATTCAAGGGTAATGAATTAGTCTAGGGTTTATATTTTTCTGTGTATCTGCGCCCTGTGTCTGTGCACTCTCCCTCTTCTCCAAAGGGTTGTTTGGGGTATTCTGTGCAGGTTTTGCTCGGGGGGGAGGTGGGTTCTTGGGGGTCCTGCATTCAGATGTAATTAGCCCAGACAATAGCCTGGTTAAAGCTAGAATCCTCAGAGCCCCCTCTTCCTTTGATTGTGAGGGCCAGCTGTGGAGGAATGGCCATTATCTCCCTGTGTCCGGCAGCATAAAGGAGCCCCCTCTGCCCCAGTTACCCCTGTGTTAAGGTTCCCACAGGGGGAGGGACATGATGGCATACTGGTCTGGAGAAAGTGCAAGCAACTCAACTACCGGTTGCCCTCACATGAACAGCTTCACTTCGCACTTGAGCCATTCTTTCTCAAAGCAACATGGGATAGCAGGTGGCACTATTTGCATGAGTGCAACAAACACATCTGGATTTGAAAACTGCAAAGCACAAGCTGAAATGTTTTTAAATTTACAGTCATAGTCTGCGTATGTGTTTATCTTTGCTCCGTCAGAGTTCTAGTTAATCATAAATATCTAGAACCGAGTTCTGCCTGCACACGGGGACACTTAGGCCCATTAGACTTGCGAACAAATTGAATCTTTACAGCAGTGGGACCATATAATTACTGTTAATTTAACGTGCAGAATCTCCGTCATTAACCCCTCACTCTTGGGTACAGACGGGGAAACCGAGACGGTACGTGTGTGAAACTGCTCCCAGTGTTGACAACACACCCAGGCCTTCGACTAAATTAACAGCGACCTCTTCGACTTGTAAGAACAGGACTCGCATCGTTTATGCGTTATTAAGTCTTGTAATTGGGCGGCCAGTAGTTTGCATATTAGTCTATTAGGGTAATATGTTTTGCCTCTCTCAACACACGGCCTGCCAAAGCCCCTGGCGACATATTTGGCAATTCTCTGAATTACACCGCGATCGTAAGCCTGTGTTCTTTCGATCCCAATAACTCATTATGTGTCAGTTCAAGGATTTATTGGTTAACCTATCAATAACTATGAGTAATTTCTCTTTACTCTGGTCTTAATACTATTCTCTCTATGTGCTTTGAATTTGAAATAGATGTACATGTCATGTTAGCATCAATGCCTCTGATGTTGGGCTGCATCTGTCTCTGAGGGGGGAACATGGATATATTTTGAGCACCAATATGAGCCAATAAAACTTCTCCTAAATACTAGTTGTAATTGCCAAACTAGGTTCAGGGATGCCTCAGGGTTCTATGCGAGTTTCAAGGGGGGCTAAGGAGAATGAAGAACAGTTTGATTTCAGCAACACAGGATTAATTTACAGATAAGAACAGCAGATACGACAGAACTGGAGCTTTAATGAATTTGTGTGAACTTCTCTGTTATTCTCTCACCAAACGTGCCATCACCCTCATGATGTTGGACTGCAAAGATGGAAGATGTCTTTAATCAATAAAAAAAAAAGTAGGTTTTGCATGTAAAAGATTGATTCAAAATTAACTTGAATAAAATTATGCACATACTCTCTACAAGTTGCAGAAAGCAGTCCCTATTGTGTGTGTGTGTGTGTGTCTAGTATGGAGGGTGGGAGGGAGGGGCTTTCTTCATAACGTTTTTTTCTTTTATTTATTGTGATAATTGTTTTTAATTCTGTAAAGCACTTTGTGTTGCATGTTCTTGCAGGAAAAGCGCTCTACAAATAAAGATTGATTGATTGATTGATAAACATGACAGATTTTGATATGTGACAACTGTTTTTAGTTTAATAATTACTTTTAGATAGTGGATGAGTGAAGATGATTTAATGACTGATGCACCGCAAAGTGCTTTTACTGATAATAAAGGAATAATCAAGTCAGAATTATTAAACTGTAAAAGATTAATGATGCACATATATGAATATATATTTGCAATATAAGTATGGTGGATTTATATTTCAGATTTTGCTCAGCTTCAATTTTTTTTTTAAGTTAAATCTTTTTCAGACAGCCCTGTGTGTGTATTTATTCTGACTCTTGCACGATTACAGCTGTGGTAGGTTCCAAGATCCCCATGATTAATGAATGAATGAAGTAATTAATTAATTAATCGTCTGCTATATTAATACATTAAGCATTAATTAATGCATTAAAACATCATCTGTGATGCATTACTTAGAAATTATTTAGGTAGTCTATATTATTTGTATCTTTATTGAATGTTCTTAAATAATTATTTATGAAGATTAATATTACAGATGCTTTAAAAAGTCAACAGTATTTAGGCCTTTTTTCCAGCTAATTCAAACAATGTTTATTAGTGAAAAATCAAACTACAAAACACATGAGCTTAAGATGTCAAATTATGCTTCAAATAGGAGAATAAACGGGTGAAGTGATCATGTAAATTTCATATATTAATTAACCACAGGCCTGTATGACCTGTAGGACCACCATTACTGTGTTGTGGAGAGGTGGAAACTATGGAGAGCTTTGTTTGCCATCACTATCTTTGAAAAAGATTTAAACTTGTGCTTCATTTCCACGTCTTGAAAATCCCAGGCCTGCTGTTTTACTCCGGGATTGTGAGAGCAGACCCCGCATGCCACTGTGCTCGCATGCGTCTCAAAGTTTACCCAACAAGCAGGTGGAAGGGGGCGCGGTGGGCGCAGAGCAGACTGAGGGATCTTTTCTTGCAGCCTCCTCTCTCTTTTGGCCCCGAGCTGCCCTCTCTGCTCGCACCCCCCACCTCCTATTATTTGTCCCGACGTGCCGAGCGCGCGACCCCAATGAGCCCTTTTGGAACGGAACGAAAAGGGGGAGCGAATTGCAGCTGTGACGTGGGCGTTGTTGTTCCATTCACCGCGTGCTCCATGGCAACGGGGCAGAAGCTGGAAGCATGCAGTGCCTCTGTGTGTGTGTGTGTGTGTGTGTGTGTCAGGACAGCGTCCTGAGGGCAGAGAGGCAGCTGCAAGTTTCTCTTGATGATCACTGCTAAGGGTTTCATGGTGCAAAGCAGCCCCTAAGTGTTCTATTTTCAAATACCTGGAAATTACATTTGAAAACACTTTGCAGTTTTTTTTTTTAATTTGTATCCCCATTTGAACGCATTAAAAACAAACTCTCCAACTTTTACGCAGCGTTTTGACGCGCGAAACTAATAGCTGTGGCCCACCGACCCTGATCATATTAGAAAGATAAACTATTTTCAACAACAAGAGTTTGTTTTTTTTTTGTTATATCCGACCACGCTGTGCCACATTTTCCTCTCTACTTTGTACTCCAACATGCTGCAGGACTGCTTGTATTGTTGGGGAGAGTGATTGGGGTTTCTGTACAATCTCCCGTGACCAATGAGCGGGGTGCTGTCAGGGGTAACCACATCTGTCAACCGTTCTTGGCCAATAAAGAGCGGAGCGAGGCGGACCACAGGTGCGCGCCTCTGCGTCCCCTTGGCACAGCGCCCGGGAGATGCTGGAGAGACGCCTTGCTGCCCCGTGGCGTAAAAAGAGTTACTGTCAAAGGCAGCCTCCTTTTAACTCCAGCTATCACTCCGGGTCCGATAGTTATGGCAACAGCCACGTCCAACCACTACAGCGTCCTCACCACCCCCAGCAGCGCGCCGCCGCCTCACTCGGAGACCGGGAGCATGCAGCAGGCGGCAGCATACAGGGACGCGCACAGCCTGCTACAGAACGACTACAGCACGTTACCGGGCGGTGGGCATCCGCTCAGCCACGCGCACCAGTGGATAACGGCGCTGTCTCACGGTGACAGCGGGGCACCGTGGCCGTCCAGTCCCCTCGGAGAGCAAGACGTGAAGCCCATCCTGCATGACAGTGACCGAGAGGAGCTGCAGAACTCCAGCAGTCTGCAGCAGCAGCAGCAGCAGCAGCAGCAGCAACAGCGACACCCTCACCTAGCGCACCAGCAGGCGCATCACGACGCCAGAGCATGGCGAACCAGCACAGCCACGACGCACGTCTCTGCCATGGCGACATCTGAGGGCCAGAGCCTGACGTACTCCCAGTCCGGCTTCGCTCTGATGCCGGGGGGAGAGCAAGGAGGGATGCACCACCACCCCCTGCGGGACGAGGAGCACCACAGCCAAAGTCCGCACCTCAGCGAGCACGGGGGCGGCCCTGGGGCCCACCAGCAGTCTCTCACACACCATCACCAGCACGGGGGCCATCAGGACCAGTCGGACGAGGACACGCCGACCTCTGACGAGTTGGAGCAGTTCGCCAAGCAGTTCAAGCAGCGGAGGATCAAGCTGGGCTTCACCCAGGCGGACGTGGGTCTGGCTCTGGGAACGCTGTACGGGAACGTTTTCTCTCAGACCACCATTTGTAGGTTCGAGGCGCTTCAGCTCAGCTTCAAGAACATGTGTAAACTCAAGCCGCTGTTGAACAAGTGGCTGGAGGAGGCGGACTCCACCTCGGGGAGCCCCACCAGCCTGGATAAAATCGCGGCACAGGGGAGGAAAAGGAAAAAGAGGACCTCTATTGAGGTGGGCGTCAAAGGCGCTCTGGAGAGCCATTTTCTCAAATGTCCAAAGCCAGGAGCGGCGGAGATCAACTCCCTAGCGGACAGCCTACAGCTGGAGAAGGAGGTGGTGAGGGTTTGGTTTTGTAACCGGCGGCAGAAGGAGAAGAGGATGACACCCGCTGGGGGACAGATAGCAGGGGGAGAGGACATGTACGGGGACACCCCTCCTCACCACGGAGGACAGACGCCTGTGCAGTGACCCCTGTCCGCTATTTTTGCGACAAACACGGACCCCTTAAGGAGGTGCAGTGCCTCCTTTTTTGTTTGATTCTCTGTGCTGGACCGCTCGGACCTGGACCTCCGCCAGTTTAGGTGTTGGACGGACGTAGGCGACGCGGCGGGGACGCGGAGTGGCACCCGGGCGCTACAAACACACACACTCACAGAGCAGAGCTGTATGGAGAGGTTTCGTACCAAGCATTTTCAGCTGGTGTGTGCGAACCAAAAAAAACAAACAAACAAAAAAAAAAAAAAAAAAAAAACAAAAGACAAAAAAAGATGAAAAAAAGCAGTCGATGCGCTTTTCTATAGCTACCTTCCACCGAGGCGCCTGTGTGCCATTATGTAACGTGTCATTAAAGAAAAAGTGATGTGAACGGGAGGAGTCCACTGGGGGTGGGGGTGGGGGGGAAGTAAAAAAAAAAAAAAAAAAAGCTTCGGGGATGATGATTTAGTCGCAGTCAGTGTGGGTAAATAAACGCCATCTTTCCATCATAACAAAATCGACAGGGGTTCTTCAGCTTGTGTCAGGGTTGTGATGTCAGACCCCTGCGACAGCCACAACCCGAGAGAATAAGGTCCAAACCAGCTTTATTATTATCATTATTATCATTATTATTATTATTGTTGTTGTTGTTATTATTATTACATGAAAATGTGATGTACTGACTGTGAATGCATCCAAAATTAGGCTTTTATCAATTGTAAAAAAAAAAAAAATAATAATATATATTTTTAATTCATCATATTCTGAGTTCAGTTAAACCCATCTTAAACAATAATAATAATTAATAATTATCAATAATAATATTAATAATAACATCTCACAGAGTGAGTATTGGCTGACTGTAATGCTTTTTTGTGTGTGTGTGTGTGTGAGTGTGTGCGCCTGTTTACACTGTGTTTTTGCGGTTTTTTTTTTTTTTTTTTTTTGTGGACTTTTCCAAGATGCTGTGACGAGAAAGACCGAGACTGTCCGGCTGGAACACTCAAAGCACTCCAGCCCATTTTGCCTTGCTTTCCTAAAGAAGAAAAAAAAAACTAGACACAAAGTGACTATCTATCTCCTGGTACCAGCTCTGGCCTCAGCCGCCACAATGACGCACTCAGTCACGGAGAACATGATCGCTGGGATGTATCTCCATGCGCTTTTTATTTAGTTTTTTTTTTTTTTTTTTTTTTTTGTATCGCTTCGTTTGTTTGTTTGTGTGTATGTTTTTTTTTCCTGTCAGTCTGTGCCAAAAGCACAAACACGGACACGTGCTCTTGTGCCACCTAAATCCTGTGATTATACTAATAAGATATGTGGGGTTTTATGTGGAGAAATCCACGCTGTAGTTGGAGATGAATCCTCTGACCAAATTCAAACACAAATGTTGGAAGTCAGAAACTCAAATGCAGTTGAAGAATTTGGATGGCATTTTAATGTTATATAATTTTCAAAGATTGACAAATGAGAACTTCACGTTGAAATATATTTCTAAACGCCAAACATTGAGGAATAATCGTAGCAATATTCTGCAATGATCTGCAATATACAACGGGCCTTTTTGTTTTCTTTATTTATGAGAATAACTATTATTGTCATATAACATTTTACCCTACATTTAAATAAGGCCCGCTATTTCTCAATCCTTCAGATGAATTTGAGTTTCTGAGGTGGAAAAAAAAATCAATAAAACCAAAATAAAATATCATCGACCTGAAATCTGTGATCAAAGCGAATAGAGTAAATGAAATCAACAATTGCACAATTTCTATATGCTTTTTTGTCATTAAATCGTAATTGTTTTCTACAACACTGCAGTCTCGCTCGTTACTGAGCTTCAGAAGGGGGAAAATAAAAGTGGCAACACCGACAACGAGCCGTTTCTTGGCCGTTCGCGGTCTTGCGTCATAATAACGGATTTGATCCGTTCGTCTCGGTTGCTTTTAGAGTCTTGGTGAGATGTTTGAAGCAGCTGATGCGCACTGATACAACTCTGGGCCCGGATGCTCCACAGCTCTAATGGAAATTCACATTTATACTTCATCAGGATGAATGGGTGAACGAATTGGCAGTCACGGGAAGTTGCAGTTGAGAATATCATTTTATTTCATTTCCTTTTGGCGATGTCCTACCTTTCAGAAATCCGGAAAAAGGAGTTTAGACTCATTTGTTTATGACGTCCGGCCTCGTGTGGCTGTCACGCGCCTTTGAATAAAAGCCTTTCCACTGTGTTACTTGGATTTGTACCTGTAGGAGCGTTTGGGGGGAGGGGAGGGGGGGGGTGATGTGGATGTACCTCACATCTACAACTACAATGAAATGTGAAACAGGTTCTTGAATTAGCGCCATGTGGAGGTATATATACAGTGTGTGTGTGACCGCAGTGTAAATTTTACATCCTAAGTGACTTAGGTCCTCACTTTCTTTCACTTCTGGACTATTCACCAGTTAAATAAGTGTATTTTAAAGCACGCCTTCTTGTGATTTTTTTTTTTTTTTTTGGCTCACATTACGTCTGTTTTGACACACCAGCTCAAAAGCAGCACCTCAGTGAGGGGCCATGCAGCTCAAAAGCAGCGCGCTGTTGCCCCCTAGTGGCCACGTCAGATTTGCTCACCTCAATGACTGTGACCATACCTGCTCATGTTACTCCAACTCTTGAAACAGAGGCGGATCTAGAATTCTAGGTGATCCGGGGCTTAGCCCAAAGGATTTTTTGCTACCATGCGCACTGAAACTAAACTTCAGACTCTTTAACAGTGCAAATGTCTTACCGTCAGCAGCCTTGTTGTGGTGAATATATGCCTCACATCCACTGAAAGAAGAAAATATAAAACAAAACAGGTATTAAGACTGAACATAAACTAAAGATGGAAAAAGCAAAAAAAAAAAAAAAAAAAACAATAACATACATCTTATTTTCTTAGTGCAGCTACCTGTGATCCTGGCTGCCACCTCCGCTATCCTTTACTGCTCTGTTCTTCAGTTCTTTATTCTCAACCCTTTCAATCTTCTCAATCTTTTTCATCTGCTTTCTCCACAACTTTTCTTCATTTTCTTCTTCCTTTTTTCCTCACTCTTTCACTCCTTTCTTTCTTGTCTTCCTCACTCTTTAAATAAAACATTCCAGATGTGTCCTCTTCTCTATAATCCTCCACTCCTGACTTGTAACACATTTATATTCTTTTTATTCTCACAACTTCTGTTCTTCACTCATTTCTTCCCCTCGTCATCTCTCTCCTCTTATTATGCCTCCTCTTCTGCTTTTGAATGGTATAGGACTGTTTCTGTCCTTTCCTCTTCACCCACTCATTACTAAAATTTAAAATAACTATTTACATACTTGAAACTTGAATACTTAAAAGATGAAAGAACCAAATATATAACAACAAATACCTAAACAACTATACTCTGTCAGTTTACGATTTTTCATATCCTTCATGTGAAAATATTTACATGTGCTGATTTTAATTGTTATACACTGAATGATTGCTTCTTTATGAGATTAGAAATCTCCTACTTCTTCAAATAAATGAAATAGGCTACTTTAAACTCCCTTGCATTAGCTGAAAATGCATTGTTTACTGTAGATTGAACCATCCAAAATATACAAAAGAGTTAACATGAGCACAAGTTTAAACATCTGCAGCAGTAATATTAATCCAAAAAACATCATACATAATATAAATCACTGACAGGGATTTTTTACTACACAATGGATACTTCAACTTTTGATACTTTCAGTAGCCTACAGTTTGCTGGTAATACTAATCAATTTACTTCATGAAGGGTTTGATTTGTATTTTATATTAGTAGCCAACTTTAACTTGAGTAAATACATGGCAATTTGTCACTTGATTACTCAGCAAATATCAAAGACCAGCAGCCTGTTATTCAATCTTATTTTTCATAATAATCCTGGCTTTTTTATTATCATGTAACGCAACATTGACCTTGCTATCTTTCATTTTCAGTGCAGTTGCTGTTAAACATGGACATAACTGATAGCCAGCTAGTAAACCATATCAGTCAAAGATTCACAAACCTGAAACATCAGTCTCTTTAGCAGCAGTTTTGAAAAACCTTCTGATGTCCATTTTAGCACGGAGGCGCTACATTCAGTCTGTATCTGGTAGTAACCGCAAACTGTAAACCGTAGTATAACTGTAGTAGAAGAAGAACACCGCGCAGGCAGGCGACGTAGGCTGCTTTCCCGCTCATGCTCCCTCTCTGGTGAACTCCAGTACTACACGTTACACTCACTCATAGACGCTCATAGACAATACTCATATTTTCAGATCCGGGGCTTTTTGGAAAACATTCGGGGCTTGAGCCCAAGTAGCCGCCCCCTAGATCCGCCTATGTCTTGAAAGCATTTTTTTTCACCCCTTTATTTAATTCAAGTATTTTCACAAATTATTTATTTTTCAACACTTACTTCCTGTTCCGTTAAATCACGTGATCTAACTTACAGGCAGGTACTGCAGTTTATTAATATTTCCAATGGCATGTCCTGAGAGGATTCAGTTGAAAGAAAGCTACTTATTTAGAGTTTAAAAAAGATTAAGAATTTAAGAGAAAAGCGGTTATTACATAGAAATATAACAAAGGAAAATGTGCTGAAATCTTACCTTCATTCTTTCCTTTTGCTTGATATTTTAAACTTTCAGGCGACATTTCCTTGTGAACTCTTCTCCACTACATTCATCAGACAAATTTAGTTTGCCAAGATAAAACTTTACACAGTAAGTTAAAAGCTTTAAAAAAATATAGCATATTGTTAAAGATTACAATGGTGGTTTCAGGTAATTTGGTTTTTGATTACTTTGAAAAGTGTTCCTTTTACAAGGGGAGGAAAGAATACTGTAAAGATTAATGTCTCCACTGGCAGCAGGCTATGTTAATTAACTCCAACAGATCCAACGAGCAGCTTCTCATTCCTTAAAAATTGTGAAATTATGGAAAAACTGTTACTCAGATGGGTGAAATTATTGGTCTGCATCAAGTAAACAAATCCAGTCGGTAAAATTGCTGAAACTCAAACTAGGCTAAAAACA
Source organism: Hirundichthys speculiger (assembly GCA_018398805.1). Taxonomy (NCBI): domain Eukaryota; kingdom Metazoa; phylum Chordata; class Actinopteri; order Beloniformes; family Exocoetidae; genus Hirundichthys; species Hirundichthys speculiger. The sequence goes on along the minus strand of JAGFBZ010000771.1, from coordinate 1,046,665 downwards.
GTCCAACACATTATTCAAACCCGGCGGGGGACCTTCAAGGAAGACGTGGATAAAAAGAAATATTTAATGGAACTGAAGATCACTTAAATATTTGGTTGAAATCTCTCCAAAAGAAAATTACGAAAAGAACTCATGGCAATATTTCATCGTGACAGTAAAAGCATTTCAGCACACGCAGCGGAGGGAGAACTCAATGTTATAGGCTAAACAGTTGTGTAGCCTTAAGAAAACCACTTACCACTGATGTTAATTGGAACGAAAAGGGCCTTCAATTTGCTAAGAAGCATAACGATTAGACTCCAGAGCGATGGAAAAAGGTCACGTGGCCCGATGAGCTCAGATTTAGCCCGCTCCAGAGTGATGGGTGGATCAGGGTGAAGGATGAATTGATGCACCCATAATGCCTGTCGTGGAAGCCTGAGGAGGTAATGTTTCGACCTCAGGTTCATTCAGTTGGTCAGGTCTCAGGTCATATATTTAGTCTTGATGGCAAAGATGACAATGCCAGGATTCAGTACGTTCAGCTCGAGCTGTGAAGGGAGACATGATCTTGGCTTCGCCACCACAGATAATACGCCTCAGATATTGAAGACCGCCGGCCAAGAAGGCACATAAAAGAAACAGGATGCTCTCCTCTGAATCATCCATTATGAACGCTCGGTGGCACGGTTATAAGATAAGAATAGATCCAGACTGAATGATTTAGGAAAAAAGCATAAAAAGAGACACTGAAAAACACCAATTGTCCATGGTTTGTGGACCTGAAAGCTGATCTCTCAATCTCCCAGAGCTAGAACCACTGGCCATCATAATGGCAGACATCCAAGAAAAAAGTTCCAAGAGAAAGGAAGTTATTTCTTCATTGAACCTTTCTGTTGCTCCAATATCTGGCTTACTCGTCTCCATACTGCCTTGATCCTGGCTTCCAGCCTTCTTCTCCATCGGGGATATTGCTCTTTTATCTTGCAGTAAAGCATCTCGAGGATCACTAATGCTGTGGTATTCATCTGGCTGTTGGCTGTGTGTTGCTTATGCTTTTCTACTCAAGTGTTCTTTTTTTTAAGTCAGCCAAACTTCAGAACACCAAGGCCCAATTCGAAATGTGAAAAATCTCCGCGGCCCACCGAAACCTTTAATCACATCTGTGATCAACAGACTAGAAGTTATGTTCTGACATTAATGTAAGGGGTCAACAAATAAAGTGACACTTGTCATATTAAGTTAAGATGGTGGCAGAATAACCCTTAACTGGTTTGTTTTGTTACTTCTTAATGTTTTTAAATCATGTTGTTGATATTTTACAGTAATTAAAAACATATTTAAAAAAGATCGAGGATTTAAAACATATTTGTTTATTTTTGATGACCTCTCATGGCCCACCTGCAGTACCGCGACGGCCCACCAGGGGGCCGCAGCCCACACTTTGGGAATCACTGATTTAAGCAGTTCAAGTATAGTTTATTTCACTGCTGTGTAAATACCTTTACAAGGTTTAACTCAAAATCAGCAATTCAATAATCATGAATTTAAAAAAAAATGAAAACATTTTAAGAGTATTTACAAGTTTTTCCTTTATATTCACCCTGTAAATAAGAGAAAAGGAACGTGGCAATGTCTGGCAGCGTTATTTTTGAACTAATCTCATATGATACTGAGGCTTTAATTTTGAAATCCAATCCTTTAATTTTAAGTTGCGTTTTGAGAAAGAAAAGATGTGTGTGCGTGTGTGGGCATGCATGAGTGTGTTAGTTAAGCCAGGTCTGCAGCCAGCTCTCTGGAGAACCCTGTTGCCTGGATTCTGTCCTATCAGCAGACGACCATCTGCCCTCCTCCCACCTCTGCTCACTCCTGCGGGCTTCTTCTGCATTATTCATATTCACACAAAAATCACGCACAGACATGGGCATCACCTCACACATCACACACACAGAGCTCCATGGCCTCACACACACACTCACACACAGCTGCCTCCTCTGATACTGCGTGCCATCTCTGCAGAGATACTTCATACTCCAGTATCATTGTCAGTCCTCAATTGTCTCCTCTGTCTTGTGTGGAAAGGATCCCCCTGGGATTCCTTTGCACAATAGCTGTGGAAACGCGACGAGCCAAACCCATCAAAAATCATTCATCTGTTCACCGCTGTTTGTCTCTTCCCCTTTTATGCCCTTTTCTCGCTCGAACCCATGCGCCATCTCCGTAGTGGGGCTCCGACAACTTGCCCTTCTTTCTCTTCTCCTCCCTCCTTTTTCTCTGGATTTCTCCAGAGCTTCAGCACGAGCACAAAGAAAAGGGCGCAGAGCTAATCCTTCAGCATTGTTAGGACGGCTTAGTAGTGGCAAGTAAAGAGGGACAGGGATTATGGGACAATTTATACCAGAGTACACCCACCTCTAGATGTTGATAGTGCACAGTTTTTGCACATCTGTTTTTTTTTTTTTTTTAAACTCTGGTGTATTTTGATGAACATTAAAGAAGAAAAATAAGTGACTTCAACAAACCAAAGGAAAATATCACAGCTATGTTTAATGAACTATTATAATTAATCCACTGCCATACAGCCTTTTATCTCTAACTATGATACATTCATAAGGATCTTTTTTACACCCTTACAGAGATTTTTTTTTTCCTCCAGGTCATGTTGACGTAATAATTAGATTGTTGCTCCAGCTCTCTTTACAGTCGGATGAGATTCCACAAGTGTTTCAGCACGCACAACATTCAGAGACAAAGCGATAGGTCTTCTACAGTCTACAAGCAGAAACCGTGATGGGAAAGCAACATGCAGGGTGGAAGCCCCCGGCCCCCGGCCCCCGGCCCCCAGCCCTGGCCCTTAAACACTGGGGACCACAGCAACAGATGGAGCTGGCCACAGACACAGGTCAGGACTGATTTCTGCAGTTTTGTCCCGCAACAGGTAAATTTACAAAAGGGGTGGGGTCACCAGGAAGACGATGCACCTCATTCTGCTCGCAGAGTAGATTTTCAACTTTGACAAAGGCAGAATTTGAATTGAATGATAGACTTTAACATGATGACACTGGTGTAATAAAACCCATTCTAGCATACAGTTACAGCAGTGAGTGGCAGTATGAAAATGTGCAGTTTGTTCAACAAGGAGCAGTAATCCACCCAAACACAGGTCATTAAATCCGTCTGACATGAAACATGTGTAAACATAAGAGACAAAGTGCAAAATAAGGAACAAAAATGTGTTTCCAAAATATAAGCAACCGTTAAGATCATTTAAAATAATCAACAACAGTCAACAGTAAATAAACTGAACACATAAAATGTGAAAAATATAGAGCAAGGATATGTTGGCACTGGTAAAAAGTTAAAAGTTTAGCTTCAGTTCCCATAAGGCTAAATATGACAACTGAAGTTTAAAAAAAAAAAGGCAATAATATGCAGGCAAGGAGTTTTGAGACTGCAAACAAAGTTTTTAAGTTACATTTTTCTGTTTCAGGCTGTTTTACTTTACTGAACATCACACACACACACACACACTCATTTGAGTGAAGGCTCATTGATCACTGAACTTATCAGGGTAAGTTTGTTTCAGAAAATCTTTTCTGTTGAGGATTTTATGAAAAATAGCTGCCGGGGCTCTCTGGTGGACAGATGATGCAGTGAAGACGCCATTTCAAACATATTGCATTTCTGTTGTAATAAACTAGCTAAACTCCACGCATACACCATAGAAATATTATTTCATTATATCAGCGTATAATACAGTTAAAAATCTGCAGCAGTTTCAGTTCATTCCAGTGGAACAACAACAGCTTGCTTGTGGGACAAAGCAGATGCCCACTACTGACATTCCTAATGCTCAGGTCTCCCTCTTCAGTAAGTTTTTAGTTAGAGATTTATTTTGAGATTTATTTTCCACATATGGTCGTACTGATGTAGCTAAAGTAGTCACTGTTTACCAACTGCCTCTATCATACAGTCTTTCAAAAAAAAAAAAAAATCACAGTCAGACAAAAGGTTTCTTTTCTTCCTGAGCTAACATGACAGCATGCAATTAACCCATGTGATCAGTTTGTGGATGCTTGACTGCTTTTGGAAATATTCAGCCTGGAAATTAAGCTGGAAAATATTTTTCTTCCTTTCAAGTTAATGACAAATTTCTACTGTCGTTATCCAGCTTGGTTGAGAAACGTCTTGATGTACCGCTCCAAAAGAGCGACGCTCTTTAACTTATCCAACACTCTGCGGTTGAATTTACTCGTGACAGACTATAGTTAGAATTTCAACATTCTGAGACAACTTTTAAAGTTTTTTTTTAGCACTTATTCCAAGTTTGTTTCTGCCATCAAAGTTGCTGTATTAATGAGCTGTCACTGGCAGAGAACATTTTCAAACCAATCTCTCTCTTAACTCTGCCTTCACGGTGACAGAAACCATCTGGCAGCAAAGTTGAAATTACCAGAAATAAAATTTTACGCTGCATAAGACAACTTTTGGCAGGTCATAAAATAGTTTTGCTATGACGGCTGATTTTCAAAAATTCCCGCCCATTTCACCTTCCCAGGATGCTCAGCTGTTTACAGTATAATCTTGTAATAAATGGTATTCTCATAAAATGCTGTAATTTGCTGTAATCGTATATTTTTTTTCTCCCAGATTGCTTTGCAGTATACAGTATAATACTGTATGACAGTAATACAGTAATTTACTGTTCAGATTTCACTGTAAATTTATGTGCACTTTCTGCTGTTGAGTACGGTGAATATTTGCTCGGGGGTCATGATCTGGGTCTCTGTAAAGTGCCTAGAGACAATTGACATTGTAACAGACGCTATACAAATAAAACTGAATTGAATTGAATTGAATTGAAACGCATGTATCTTTAAGAGTCCCATTTATCACCATCCTGATTTACAGTCTCAATGAACAACTTCAGACCTTGTTGAGGTTTGTGTGTGCATGCGCGTCAGACAGTAAAAGTTCAGCCACAGCCTCATTAATGTGCCATCATTCACCCACAAAACAGACTCCAAACGTAACATGGAAGGAAGCAGATGCCTTATTCCTTGCCTGCACCTTAAACCACCTTCACAGTCCACGGCCGGTGCTGCATGTGTATTTGCTGAGCGACAAACACACAGAAAACCTGCACCCTGCCGTCACACATCCCTGAACCCTGAACGCCACGCTGGCTACTGTAGCGGAAAATTACAAATGAGCAGAGCCGACCTGCTTTCGCTCCCTCACTGCTTTGCGGGACGTTTTCTGGGCAACACACCGGTTTAAAAACTGAAAAAAAAAAATACCTTCATTAAAAGATCCATCAGCTACATTTTTATGTGGTTGGTTTGGCCTGTGGCACTGACAAAGAAATCCGCATCACAATATCAAACTAAAATATATTAGCTTAAAAAAATATATATAACTTTATCTAAGTGAAGCATAAAGGGAGATTTTGTGGGCAGCAATGCACTTTCATTCATTATATATGAATTTTGTTTATTTGTAAATGATTGCTCGACTCGCTTTTATGATTCAAGGCATGCTAAAAGTCTTTTAACCTAAAGCTACTGTCACACTCAGAGTATTATGCGAATTTAGTTTTTGGCAAATTACTGTCAAAATAAGACAAACTCTGTTTTAAAGTCCTTATGGGATCATTTATTGGCTCCAAAGCCTTACTGGCCTACCTAAATATGGGCTGCAGGCATTATTGTAACGTCCCTGTTGTGCATACAAGGCTCCTCTTTTATTATTTTATTGATCTGAGAGCAGCAGAGCATGTTTGTCGAGACTGTGTGTGTTCCACACAGACGGGGGTTTTAAAAGAAGAATCACCTACCGTATTTACACTGTAAGAGGAGATGATTCTCAAAGTCCAGACTTATATTCACAATATAATCAAATCTTCAGAGAAATCAATCATTCTTTTCTATATTTACAATGAACTGTAATCACTGACATGGATCTGTACATAGTTAACGTTGTCTGAGCACAAGGCATTATTGGATCAGTTCGACATAACACACGCACGTACTGGGTGGTGCAAAATGCTACGAGGGACCACTCGGGGTGGGGGGGGGGGGGGCGCAGGAATGCAGTTGCCATGGTTACAGCAATGCGACACAGTTAAAGGTTGTGAAAGCAGATGTCACCCAGGTGGAGGAGTTTCTCGGCAACAGCGTCATTTACTCCTTTCACTTTCCTACTTTCTACCTGCCTCTTGCGCTTCACTCTCTTTTCATCTGGACTGCAATCTTTCTGCTCTCTCGTTCCTTTTCTCTCCGTCTGTCATATTCCTTACCTTTACCACTACTGCAACCTTTCCTCCACTGACATTTGCAACATCTTTCAGCATAACTGTTTGTGTTTTCTGGAAACACTGGCCACATTGGAAATGGTCCCCAGCTTTCACCCATTTACGGAGGTTGGGGGGGGGGGGGGGGGGGGGGGGTGTACACAGGCAGGATGCAGCTCCCTCCTGTGGTGTGTGTGTGTGTGTGTGTGTGTGCTATAAGGGTGTGTTTCGTCAACATTTGAGCTGGTCTATTTCAGAACACTCAGTGTCCATGTCAGAGTCATAAAGCGAGAGGCCCGTTGGATCGCTGACTGGCGACGGCGGGTCTTGGGTGTGTGAGTGCGTGACGTGTGCGAGTGTGTGTCGTCCTGGGAAGTGTCCGTGCGGGAGAAGAGGCCCAGATCGAGGAGTTTGGAATCGCTGCCCTCCGTGGTGTCGTCGTAGCGGAGGTCCTCCAGGTCCACGAACCACTCTGGCCAGAAACGTCTGCGGATGCGCTCACAGTACATGGCCAGGTTGATCAGCTCACCTGAGAAGGACAGACAGCTCAGTGGTGCACGGAAAAAAATAAACCAGGCAGTCCATATGATGCACAAACACCAAGATGAATTCTTTGAAAGGTTGAAACTAATATTTGTTTCCGCTGACCTTTCTTAAGTTTTTACTCAAATCACTTTATCAGGTTTCGAAAACTGTTAGAAGGGCCAAAGATTAGACTGTTTAGGTTTCTTCCTTTCTTATTATTTCTAATATTTTCAGCCGTTTCCTTTTTCATCAGAAGACAACACATCTTGAAAACTGTAAATGTACTTTCCCTTTGCAGCTTCTGTTAGATGAACATTAAATGATCTTATGATCTTCATAAGAGCCATACCAGCATTTATACAAAACATCTGTCTACTTTTCAGCACTTCTTCCATCCCAGATGCACAGATGGATAAAAAAAAATCAGTATAAACATTGTTGGAAGTGAAGCTATGCACTTCTCTATAAAATATAAAGGCCAGAAAAAAGCTGTTTTTTTTTTGTTTTGTTTTTTTTGTAATAAATTGATTCTTTTTTCTAAAACTCACCTTTGATTAGTTGCTCTGGTCGTGATCCTGGTAGCGTCCACATGGCTGGGGCCAGATGACCAAACACTATTGCATCCACTGTTGAAATCTTTGAGCCCATAATGTACTTCTTATTGCCTTAGTCAGAAATAAAGGAGATATTGAATCATGACTCAAAAATACAAACACCCAGATTTTTCCTTCTACTTTTGTGTGTGTTGACCAAACGAATCCTGCAATGTACTGTAATGCCAAATATTATCACACGAGGTCAGTGTTGCTCTTTCCCTCCATGTGTTTAGCCACTGCTTTCTCTAAACAAGAACAAGCAGGCTGCAGGTTCTGTTCCGATAGCACACACTCAAAGTGTAAGGTAAGTGTTTGTTAGAAAGCTGGATAATACATCCAAAAGACGTGGTATCCTCTCTGTCCATCTTAAATGAGCACAGGCTCTTAGAGGACAGCATATCTGGGTCTGTTAATTGATCTGTTTTCTTTGCATGATAAAGTTTTAACTCGTATTTGTTAATGCAGCATGAGCCCAACAAAGGTCCAACTGAGCTGTTGAATTCATTAACTTAATATAAAAATCAATATTCATTCTCTTTTGGAAAAAACTGTTTTTAGAGCCCAGTGTAATGATGAATATTATTAATGACTCATAATTAAAAGAAAAACCTCACCTAGGAGCGTGGCCAGTGTGCGCATGTCCTTCTCCATCAGGGCGTAAACCTCCTCCGTAGAGAAGCGTCCGATCCCGTGACCGTACATCTCTCTCTGCACGATGCCGCTGGTCAAGTGACTCAGAATCCACTTGAGCAGGTCACTCAGTGGTCCGCTCACTGACAGCATCTTCTGTGTCTCCTCCAGGTTGTCCACCCACTGGCAGTAAGCTATAGTCCTGGGACACAAACACATATCCATTTACACTAGTGGTGCACAAACTGTGGTACGCATACCACCAGCAGACGCGAGCGCTCTCTGGTGGTACGCAGGGTATCGTCATGACTTTCCATATTTTTTCCACATTTTCACTTTTTTCAATACAATGCATTATAAATACAATGTTTTAAAAAAAATCAGGTAACAATAAATAAGTACAATAAGGAATAAACATCTCTCTTGTGTGTAAAGCTAATTGAGAAGGTATATATGGCTATATTTTAAAAATGGTCATCATGGTGGTACTCAGAGAGCTGAACAGTGTCTCAGGTGGTACACAGTATTAAAAGTTTGAGAACCACTGATTTACAGAGTTGCACACATCTCAAATAGAGCTGTTTCTACTGTTAATGCTACTTTTGAAAAGACAAAAAAAAAGTCTTCCTTCAAAGAAGACCTGCTTATGAATATTTTTTCAGGACTGTTTCTTCAAAGTCAGAAGGCTGGAAGACATCTACTGAGCCATAAGTGGTCATTTTAGAACTCATAACATATGTAAACTCTTGTCTTCATGGTGGAATAGTAAAGAAATATTTAACCAGGAAAACTTCAAGAATAAATATTTTATAGAAGTTGTCTTTACTAACTGTCCCAAGAAGCTCATTCTGCCTGTCATATACAGCTGTATATGAGCTGGTTGCTCTCTTTGGACCCCCTACTCTGAGTAAACCGGACTAATGAAGAACAAAAGCAGTTTCAACAGTTTGGCCTCACCAGTAGAAGTGCTCCTCCAGCATTTTGGTGATGGCACGAGACATGGCTTTCTCCTGCAGAGTCAGGCTCTTGTTGAGGCTCACACCAAGCTTTTCCTCCAAGAAGTCAATGATGAATTCGGTACCAAACACCTGCTCCTGGTTGTACTCAATCCACGGCATCTTCCCCTGTGGTGAAAGCCTCCCATCAAAGTAGTTCTGGAGGAGATGAGACAGGACAGTAACATAACAGTGAGTGATGAAAAGGTACTGCTACTTTCGTGCAATGATCATGTGTCTGAAATTGGATCAATGCAAAAACTAAAGTGCAGTTTTAAATATCACTGGAGTGGAAACTGTCAATCTGTGTTACAGAAATGAATCACAGAAAAGTTACAACAAAACAACAAACTTCTGTTTCCCAGTGAAATAAGTCCGTAAACAGTATTATTAGGCAATCATGTAGTTGTTGCATATAACCAGTGATTTTTCTTTTTTATTGTAGATACATAACTTTACCTGGTAGGGCAGGTCAGCCATACGGAGGTAGGTCTCCAGCTTAAGGCAGAAAGGGGAGAGGGATGGGGCACCAGATTTGGGCCTGGAGAACTGGTGGAGTATGATGGCATCTTTAGAGTCCAGCTCTTCCTGTTTTCTGTGACGAGAAAATTGAGAGAGACAGTCTGTACATCTGTGTACACTGCAGAAATAAAATGCAACGTTCACAACATTAAGCCTGAACCATTAAGGTTAAATTTGTAAGGTCTTAACAGGTGGTGCTCAGTAAGTAAGAATAGGTTTATAGACTGAATAAGCAACAAAGAAAATAAGCATTCTGGAATCGACCTTATAACCAATGGTGCCTTCACTGTCCTGGTTTATCACATGACAACTGGTTTACATAGTAAGCTTTAAAGTTGTTGAACTTTAAAGTCCTATGACATTTAAAAAAACACCCCTAAACTGAAGTATTGCTTGAAAACAGCCTCCTAAGATCTAAAAAAAAAAAAAAAAACCTTGAAAAAAGTTTTCATCTGTAAATGAAAATCTTTATTTTCTGGCATGTGAGTAAACTAAAAACATCAAAGTAAATATGCTTGTAAAGTTAAACCATTATTTTTATTATAAGCTCATTTAGCTCATATGTTCAGCAATAAGAAAAAAATAGGAACTTCCACGTTGCATCTGGAGCTGGTAGCTAAAAGGATGCAAACTTTATAACAGGTGAGAGATGGAGATTCATGCATGTGTTACATCTGGTTTGATAGTTTTAATCAGTCTTTAAAGAAATAAGCTTCAAGCCTTTAATAGAATTAAAGGAAGAAATTCAAATGTATGCACTAATTTGTGCACATGATACTACTACAATACTACAAACTCCATATCTGTTGGTACCTAATTAGAAAGAAGTCTGTTCTCCTATTCCAAGTGGTAAACTGTGGAATAGCTATCCTCTCTCTTCATGAAACTAGAAGCAAGCCCTGATTAAAATACTAGTAAACAATGTTTTATGCTATGTTGTGTTATGTTATGTTCAATTTAAGTTGGACTAAGTGTTAAACACTTTTAACAGAGATTTACATAGAAAAGTGATATAATTATGATAATAAATAATAAGAATGATCAAACAAATAACAGAATTTTCAATTTTGTAAAAATAAATGCTTGAGGCAAGCAAAAAATAGTATAAAATCAAGTGAAGCAACTCCAGTGCAGGTAATGCAATGTAATCAATAAATCAATATAATGTCCTAAAAAGTGGTGAAAGGATGACTGTGCATCTGATGTGTGCAGTCAATATCATCTTTATGTAGATACGTTTAGGCTTCAGACCTGGAAGTGAGGACATTTTGGGAATGTAAGCACATTTGACATGTCCTTACTTCTTCAAAGACTGTCTGAGGGTTGGGATTCAGAGTTAGGAGAAAAAAGATGAGTTTAGAGTTGGAGCATTACAAATGCAGTTTACACAGTCACAGTATGACTAGGTAGGTAACTATTAAAGATTGGGTTTAATTTTTAATGATTAGATAAGTTTTATTCATTGTGAAGCTGAATGTTGAAATGTCATCTAACCCAATGTGGATGAGTGTTGTGGGTAGACAAGGCTCATCATGATACTGAATGATGACTGAATAAATAAGGTTCTTTAAGTGGCTTGGAGTAACTGACAGGCCAGGGCCAATCACAATAGGAAACACTAGTACAAAAATAATGAAGCACCCCCCTTGAGGAGAAATATCTTTTGAAGGTTCTGGCGATACAAGGTTGTTTACTTGAGCAGGCACCTACATATGGCCAACACATTTGATTCGATGTACTGCAGAACTACAGGGAACTGTCCACCATGTAAAGTGCTGAGACATTAAAACGGGGTCTAAGCAACGGAGCTGTCCATATTACTGTGGTGCTGAATTTCCAGTTTACTCCGCGACAAGATTTATTTATATATTCATTTATCTATTTCCAACTGAATCAACTACAGAGGGCTTTGCTATTTTTAAAAAAGGCCTATGGCATGGTAACATGAAGCCTTGCATGCAAGGAGACAAGAGTGAAGAACTGCAGTATTTAACAACAAACAGGGTATGTGCAGAAATAAAGCCCGTATTGACGACAATATTTCTTGTGTATTTCTTTAAACGGACATATCAAATATTCGTCCTCTAGAAATGTATGCTGCTGTGATTTTTTTTTTTTCTTTTTTTTTTTTTTTTTTTTTTTGCAGTGTGAAGTGCCCTTCTCAGCTGTGTTGTACAGACATGGACCTCTACTGCTGACAGTGTTTATGCAGGATATCCACATTCCTGCCAATGACTGATCAACTAACCTATGTTTAAGGATTTTGAGTTTTTATATGAGGGGTCGCAAAATACCTTCCTCGGTAGCGTTTTGGATTCAAATTACACTCAAATGAAGAACTGGACCTGTATTATGTCGCCTCGTCCTTGAGATGCAGACAAAAACAAAGTGACCTATGGAGAATAATGTCGATTTGCGTAGATGTAGAGCTGCTTAAGAGCACCAAGCTGTCACGCCAACTTAGACAAACAACATATTAAATAAGACATTGCCATGGTTTTGTAATCATAATCAAATAAGCCAAGGAAACAGCCTGATAGAAACCACGTCCCTTCCCGTGGGTCACTCCTGACTTAAGGAGGAAGGAGGAAATCTAATATGTGTTTTTGTGAGAGTGGATGTGGGGGCGGTGGGTGTCTGTTATGTCACAACCCACCACTCTCCATTCCATATTCCCCCACTGCCCCCCCCCCCCCCCCCCCCCCCCCCCCCCCCCCCCCCCCCCCCCCCCCCCGCCCAATCTGACAGGATTAAATAATATGGAACCTTAGAGAGAATGCAGCAGACCTGAGAGGTTCCGACAGATTAAAATCCACAGTGGCTGTCAGTTTGATTAGCCTCAGAGGTCTGACCGAGGAGTACCGAGCTCTGCAGCTCCGTGACTCCTCTGACAGCCTCGGTCCTGTTGGTACCTGATGGCCAGCAGTTCGTGCAGCAGATAAGCAGCAGCAGCGAGCAGAGCCCCTCCAGTCAAATACAGTGTTTTCCTCCACCACGAATCCGAGCCCAAAGCTGACATTATCCCGCCGTAGTCCTGCAGTGGGTAGGCGATGATGTACCCATAAAACGAGAGCTGCTCATCGGAGCCCAGAAGGCCGGAGGAGAAGCTCTGGTTCTGGCCAAGTTCAACCACACACGACCCTGTCCAGGCGAGCCCGACGCGCCAGTACATGCTCGGTGTCTCCGGCCGCTTTCCGCCTCACTTTGGCAGCTCGGGCCTTCATCGGCGGGGGCTTCATGGATCCCAGCAGAGGCAGGTCGAAGACAACTGGACCAGAACCAGCAGAGAGGACACAGGCATCCCGGCCGATCCTTCTCCCCGCGGAGGGGCGGACCTTCACTGAAGCCCGTTCAGTGCTCACTGATTTGACCCCTCGTCTCCGGTAAGTGTCAAGTTTAAATTTGTAAACACCACAACTTCCTGTTTTAGATTTCAAAATGAAAGTTGGATATGGGAGTGATTTTTTTTTTTTTTTTTTTTTTTTTTTTACATTCTAAGTCATTGTCAATCTGCTAAATGAATATCTAGGTTCCAGATTCTTAACACACTTGCTTTGAGACAGTTGTGCAAATTTAACTCTTCTGTGATGTCTGCCACAGGTTTCTGAAGAGTGGTTTGAAGCTCAATTCCAGGAGCTCTGGTGGAGTTGACCTCCACCCACCCCTTGTTATTTCCAAAAATGGTCAAAAACAAACAAGTCTTGTAGCTGATTGGAGCCCTACCTTCCCTCAGTAACCACAAACCAGCTATCTGGGCTTAGTGGAGGTTATGGTAACCCTATTAAACTAACTAAAGACAATCCATAGATATAAAACATGACCAAAGAAGAGATTTGTGGATGTAGTAAAAGAGGACAAGAAGTTAGTTGGTGTGAGGGAAGAGGATGCAAAGGATGGGTTTAGATGGAGGCAAGTGATTCACAGTGGCAACCCCTGAAGGGAACAGCAGAAATAAAACAAACCACCTCATTATGTTTAGATATGTGGTTTAACAAAATCTTAACTTAAGAGGTTTGTGAAAAATCGACTCCCTATGGACCAAAACCAATTTTTGTACAACACTGTATATGTATATATGTTTATTTCTACTATAAAGTAGGACATTGCTATTTGATGGTTTTTATTTTGAAGACATGATGTTGTAGTTTGTACTACTTCCTTTGCTCTCTGCAGGCGTCACGGAGTCAGTGACGTCATGGGAACTCATTGTACCAAGGTACCAAAATATACATGAAAACAATGGCAAATATCTGGTCAAAGTGATCACAGAATTTAAGTGTCTGAACTTAAACACCTTAACAACTGATGATACCTTACGTGATCTTTTTAAATTACTGTTACCATTCGAGTGACATGTTCTTTGCATTCACCACTAGGAGTCCTACCACGGTTGCTGTATTCAGCTGACATTGTTAGGTCAGTTAGGTAAAAGGACAGAATCTAACATTTCTGAGGTGCATAACAGAAAGAGCAACAACAGGAGCTCACTTTAAATTGCACACTAAACATTTATTAGCCGACTAAATCTTAAAGGATTTCTTTTAAGAAATACTTTTCCATACACAGTAATTGTTTAGCTGGAGTGAAACTCTTTAATTTCATGTTTATTCATGTGGACATAAATAACATATGGAGCCTGCAGAAAGAGAGAACACGCCAGAAGGCAAAGCGGAACAATTTGCCTGAAATGATTCACTGTCATGTCTGTTTATTTCAATCAGTTGGAAGAGAAAAGGGGATTTGCATTCAACAAGGTAACTGGACCCTTTCAGTTATTTTCCCAAGTGCCAAAGGAAGAATTTCAGAAGACAAAAAAAAAAAAAGTCAGGTGCACAAATGTGATCCAAGGATCCTCCTGAATGAGACAACATGCTGTTAATGTTTGTCGATAGCCAGCAGCTTTTAAGGCTTTCAAGCACCTTGTTTTGATAACAGTTGTCCACTTACAGCTTGCACAGTATCACACCAACAAAAACAGACACTTCTACAGGCGTACGCAGAAATACGCCATTGCTATCCGATGACTTAAGAGATTGCAAAGGAGAGACAAAAATAAAGAGGAAACTTTCTGACAAATCTAAAACGATAGTGATTTTCATTTACTCCAAATCTAAATGTTCCTTTTTTAATTTTAAAGCAAAAACTTTACAAAGAAATAGTTTTTTTTATGATCTAATAATCCACAACAAAAAACAAAACAACTGAGATAATAAATGAAAAATAATCTTTGCTTAAGGAAAATGGCAATGAAACAAGAGGTCATTAAATTAAACGTGAGTAAGAAGCTAAACCAACTCAGGATTTCCAAGTTGCTTAAGTAAAAGCAAAAAATACAAATGAAAATAATACATCTATTTACAAAAGAGGAGGGAATGGAGGAAAGAAATGAGTTGCCATGATTAAAACAGTAAATTTTTGTATCCAAAAGGTCTAAGGGATATTTCCTGCCATGGAGCTTTAATCAAACAGCACACACACCCTCAGGAGGGAGGCGTCTCTCACCACATCACAACTGCACAGAGGAAATCCAATCACATTCATATCATTCTACAGAGAGGACGACTGCAATCCCTGAGCAAGGAAAACCCACACAGTTTGGCCTCTCACATGTACTCCACACAGACACACATGCACACAGTACTTGTGATCAAGTTTTCTCAAATTCCCCCAGAGCTTCATGTGGAACAACACGCTCCTCTGGGCTGTTCAAGGATGTCAGGATCATCACGTTTTTACTGAATTATCTGTTCTACCATCAGTTTGTTCCCCTTCCTCCCTCTCTCAGATGTTCCTCAGTTTTAGTTCAATTCAAGTCAAAAGTAGAGAACCACATCAAGACGTCGCTGCGTGCTGTCACAGGTCAGGTGTTCTTCACAGGCTATCCATAAAGACCAGGGAAGAGGAGGATGAAAACATGGCTCTTTAAAGTTCCTCAGGGCGTCCCACTGATGATGGATGGACAATCTTGATGTTCTTCGTTGAAGTGACACTGCAAAGGTTGTGTTGTGTTTATTCCACCCCTCCCAAAGTCAACATTACAGACTCCCATGGGAAGACAGACACGATGCTAAGACTGGCTGTAGGAGTTGCTCTGGTTCCCATTGGAGCTCTGATCACTCTCGCTGCAGACAGAAAAGAAAAAAACACGCACATTCAGGTCACAGAGATGCCAAATGAGCTTCTATAATACATTAAACTACAAACTGCTCAGCAACACTATTTACAAGAAAAGAAACGAGTTATTTTTGATTTCAGTGTTTTAGAATTTTTCCTAATGTGCAAAACGTTTTGCCAACCACATCACAAAGTCACCAGTCTGACAGTTAATTCGGCAGTTGCACCAGAAACGTATTATTAAAATTGGATAGTTTATCAGATTAGTTAAGATTTAAAAACAACAACAAAAAAAAGATAAACGGAGGCAAATATTATTTTGCTTTCGAGTTCCCAAGTATAAGTAAAAATACTTACAAGAAGAAACAACATTCAATGGGTCAAGTGCTTACATAATCTTATAAGAAAACAATTCCATTTTGAAAGTGCAAAAGACTGTGCACTTCCCCAGAAATCTTTGCGTTGGGTCAATGTGGACTGTCATCAGCAGGGAAGCCAAAGTGCTTCCATACCTGGCTCACGTGGTTTGGCTTCCTGATGTCACAGACTGGGGAGTGAACAGTGCGAATCACAGATAATCTGATCCATTACAGCCGATACCAATAGATAAAGTTCTTTATCAAATTTCCTTTGGTTTTTGGATTTGCTTGTATAGTTCTTGTCTCATATCATTTCAACATAGAAGTAATAGACAACAATCCAGAACCAAAAAGGATGGACTATATGTAAAAGTAGAAAAAGTCACAGATACCTGTTAGGAGGTGGTTTGGGCTTTGGCATCTTATTTAGGACAGCAGCTATCTCTTTCCTGTCGTCAAAGTTCTTCCATTGGTCATAGAGCTTCAAAATAACACGAATAATCTCCAGGATCTTGGAAATACATTTTAAAAATGCATGTCAATTACTGGCAGGTTTTTAAATAGAAAAGCATCTATTATCAGTCTATATTAAAGGTCTTCTTCCACAACAAACCATTTAATACTTGCTTTTTTTTTTTTAAACTACCATAGGTCAGTTCAAGTTGCACTTGTATGCTCAACTTCAAAATGCTCTTCTAACCCCGTCATCTGTATGAGCCTGTTATAGGAAACAGCTGGAAAATACGAGCGGATTGGAAAAATCGTACCGGCCTACGTCACATTTAACAGTAACCCCACCCCCGGAAAAACATTGCGGGCTGCAGGCTGTCTGCAGGCAGGAAGCAGATCTTATTTCAGTAGGTCGCTAACAAGCGAATAAAGAGGAGTTAACAATTCAAAAACATGGCAGAGAAAGTTCGTGGTTGTGCTGTTTGCAACAGTAACACATCTACATTGCAGGTCTTGCCTAAGAAAGAGGATCTACGGAAGAAATGGTTGGAATTTATTTTCGGAACACCACCAGCAAAGTCTAACACAACTTTACTTGTGTGTTCTGATCATCAGATTACAGTGCTGACAGTAGTTAGATAAGTTGTGCTTAAAACCTGGATTCTGTGCCATCACAACGATCAACCACCAGCGCACAGGTTGGAAGCAAAAAACTATCTTACCCAACTACGGTTGTTGTTTCAAAAGCCTGTTATTCTACTCGTTAATAGGCTACAGCATGCATGACATTGGGACAAGCTACAGGTAAGGTAACGTTGTCCAGAACCACTCGGTAACTTCTACCCAGAGAGTAACTGTTAACTTCCTAAATCTATAATCTTCCAACCTAAAATTTGATAACTGGGTGTTTACAGAGTTATTGGCCCGGATCAAAAAGAAAAAATGTCTGTATCTCTGAAGACATTTTTTTTGCGTGTTTTCCCATTTGTTGCCAGTTATCTCTATTTAAGTTGATGGAAACCATCTGAAGGAGAACCCACTAAAGGGAGCCGTCACAGTGCTGTTAGACAGTCAGAGGCGACACATTTGCATATCATTAATATCCATAAGAATCCTCTCGTACTATTCCCGCCCTTGTTTTCACCGAACTTAAAAACCTTGAAACAGACAACCGCTGCATATTTTTCGTTGAAACCAACCTCATTATCTCAGACTAGAGACCACCGCAAAATTAATGAAAATACTATGGAATGAGACCTTTAACAGTAGTTATCTGTTTGCACATGTAACTCTTTACATGTGGAAATACACATGAACAGGTTGTTGTTTTACACCTGTGTCCAGTGTGGTGTGTCCCAATTAAAACTGGAACTTAAATGATACTTTGTCATTTCAGGGAATATGCAATTAAGCTCGACTGTGGTCAGCTGCAGTCACAATGTATAAAAGAATGCCGAAAACAAAACGAGCCAATTTGAGCAACAAATTTGAAAAAAAAGATATATAAAAACACAGCTTGTATGAAAGCATCATACACATCCCCCACATTGATTTTTACGAATAGGCTCAATTTCATGCTTAATGTAGCTTTAATGGTGATAACCCATAAGAATGAGAAACTAGCAATGACACTAGTAGATACTAATCCACTTTTAAACCTTAAAATTCTTACAAAAAAAAAAAAAAAAAATCCCATCTTCACATGGCATGATTGTCAACTAAATGCCCTAATGGCTCAAATTTAACCAAATCAAAATTCTGGTCTAAGACTATCATATCAATCTTACTTTGTCCATGTCCACAGAGAGTTCTGCAAACCACTGCCTGGCATCTTTCTGCTGCACCACACAAGCTACATGTAAACACGCTGTGGGAGAGAGAGAAAAAAAAAAAGAACTAATCATGTCACATCTTTAAAAAAAAAAAAAGAAGCAGCTTATTTTAAGTCATTTACCACACTGGCCAGCAAAGTGTTGCACACGAATATTTTGTTGGACCAACTTTAGCTCTGAATTACTGCAGACATTCACCATTTTGCACCTTTTTGATAAGTTCAGCTGACCTTATTTTTGGGAACATAGCCAGCAGCGCTAGCTCAGAGCATTACTAAAGTGACTACGTATGATGAGGGAATCTCTTCATCTACTGTTCCTTCTAACACCGAGCTTCACTGATATGAAACTGTCTTAAGTTTGAATCCCTTGAATACTCTTCATTGTGGATATAGAAATACTCTTACATTGATTAAACATTCTGAGTTCTGCTGTTCATTTTCTTTAATTTTAACCAAATTTTTAAGTCACAATCATTCAAGGTGTTATTCCTTCCAAAATTTCTTCATTTAAGATTCAATTTAAAGACTTTCAGAAGTCCCCTTAGTGTTTTGTTTTAAGACTGGCTGTGAAAACTGTGCAGCGGCAGACAAGGTGGCTCTCCAGGGGGTGGTCAATACAGTCCAAAAATAAATAATTAAAAGAATAAAAGTAAAACCTTAGACTCTCCCCAGTAGACATCGATGGGTCTCACTGCTACAGCAGAGCCTGCAGAGTCGTTACAGTACTCACCTCGTCCACCATCTGTTCACACTACTGCCCTCTGGGAGACACTACAGAGCCCGAAACGCCTCAGTCTGTTCCTCTAGTCTGAGAACAGTTTTTTACCTTGCAGCCATTAATGAACTGAACTCTCATCCCCCAATGTTCCTCCTTCCACCATCACCACTACAGCAATTTTTAAATGTACTGCCAAAGACTCATGTGCAAAAACTGCATAAGCCACTACTTTACAGCACTTTAGATACATTTTAAAATCATATGCAACAGCTATTTTACATGCATGAGTATCACATTGCTGCTGTATATATGAGAGCGTATATAAGCAGAATATGGTAACAGCTTCCTTCCATGGGAGACCGGTGGTTTGATGCAGACCAACAGTTTGATCCTTCTGAATCAAAAACATCTTTTTTTTTTTCTTCCAACATGGTTGTTTAGGACATGAGAGGCTCCTTACTGCATCAGTTAAGGTTAAGTAACTTGTTGCCAGCTTACTGCAGTGTTTTTCCAGAGGGAGCCTTTACCTACTTTCTTAGTGAAATCTAGGTGGTATTTTTTTCCCTTCTTTTGGGCCAGGCATTTATACACGGCATAAACGATAAAAGCTACAAGACAACTCTTACCCAGGGCGATCATGAAGGGAGGGTAGAGCAGACACAGATCTGTCCTGTAGGTGTCATTCACTATTCGCCTGTTAAAGAGAGATGATAGGGTGAAATACTGAATGAGGACACTGAGAACAACCAAATTAAACGTGTTTTGCACAACGGCGCACCGCAGCATACCGTACCAGGCCAAAGGCAGCAGCATGTCTTCCTGTCCCATATCCTGCACATACTGCAACAGAGGTCTGTAGGGGTGGTACACTATCAAACAGCAGTCCTGAAAACAAAGTCCACCTTTGATTAGTCATCCAGACGAATCCTCAATCACACTGAAAACAGTTTCAGAGCGAAAAAAAGAAAAGAAAAAAAAAATTCTACTCACCATCAACTCCAAAAGGTAGAACTCACATTCTAATATCTGTGAAGACACATACATTTGGTCTAAATTCCGTATAAAATGTAGAAACTGTTTCAAAAATGTCTAAAATAAGTGACATGAAGCATCTTTTACAGCCATAAGAACTTAAGTCATCACATAATTTGTACCGTTCCACCTGCAGAACTATGGAGAAGGCCTGCAGTTTGGGTTTCAAAAATGTACTCAGACATTTCAAAGCGTACAATTGAAGACTTATTTGTTTTTTTTTTTGACATTTTAAACACTGACTATTATCCTTGTCCCTGCCTTCCCCCATTACACTATCATCACTCTTCAAACATGTCAACAACATGGACAACAAATTACATTTACGGCTCACAGCACTATGCTAACAAATTCTCTGCCGCGTGAACCACTCCCTCCTTTTGTCACTTTACGGTGGTCTTCTTCTGTATAATTAATAGTTGACAAGACATCACGTCATAAGGGTTCACGTGACATTCTGGCGACTCTGTGGTGACGCTGGATAATGAAATGCTGGTGGTGGAGCAGCGTGGACTCTTGCACAGAGCATTTCTCCCACATCAACTGAGTTTTTGTCAGAGAAGTGTGAACATTAGCTGAGGAATGTCACGTATCGGTCGTCAGTAACGTGGCGACACCGTGAAACAGTGTAAGGAGTTCTTGGTAAGCTGTAATGCAGCACAGCAGTACATAAATAACTTTGCAGAGGAAGCAGTTTGATGCATCGCTTACCTCATCTTCCTGACTTTGTTTCTTGAAAAGGTTTAAACTGGTGAAATGTATTTGCCATTTATGATCCAACAAAACACGATACAAATTAAATGAGTTTGAAGCTGAAAACTACATCCTTCAAAAGGTAATCTCTGTCTCTTATACTCAGTCCTTATCTAAACTATGTTCAAATACAAGTCCTGCACATTTCTCAACAAAACCACACAAGTGAACATGAATCAGGTTACTTAAAACAGTTTCAGTTTCATATGAAAGAATATTTACTTATTTTTTAGGAACCACAGTCAGGCTCTTGACATCTTCTGCCCCTACTATTAGCAAAAAACCAGCCCAAAGTAAATTTGGACCCCTCATCCAAGTTGCCTCTTGCAACAGCTGAGTATCGTTTTATGCATCTATGTCTCGTTTCAACAATGATGAAGCTAGCTCACAGAGCTACAGTGGACATCATCGCAGAGGCAAGCAAGTGGTGCAGGAAAGTAATGACAGAAGAGAAACTGAGAGGCTGAGCAAGAGACCAACCAAGACTAAGAGTTGGACTGAATTAATTTTTATGTTGTTCTTCATGAATGTGAAACAAAATAAAATACAAACTTTAACAAAGACATTTCACTTACATGATTCATTCTGTAAGGGAACTCCTTTGGAAAGGCATACGAAAATCTTGTTTTCACTGTAAGGAAAAACAGAAAGTGAGCATATAACCTCTGCTGCAGAAGTAAATCAATAGCCATATTTATACGTTCACATGCCACACGTGGATGAGTGAGTGCGTGCCAGGGCCACTGGAATCTTTAGCATCACTTCCACAGCTTTGGGTTCCCTCGACTGAGGTTCTCGCTGAGATAGGTGCCACGCAGAGATAGCTCTGATATGAGGTGGTGTCAAGGTGAAAGGTGATTTACAACCTTGGGCTGAGCTGAGACCAGTTACTTAAAAACGTATTTCAATTTGCTTACCAGCTCACCATGTCTTTTCAGGTACAAAACAATTTATAAAAACCACAGCAGTGGATGGGGTGTACTGGGTGTGGGAGGTTACCAGGGATCTGCTCAGCATCTGGCCAGATGATCATGTATGAAGACAGATCAACTGTGTCCTCAATGATGAAGAGGTAATGAAGCATGAAGCTGCAGAGCTGGTGAAGTTGGGTTTCCAACACAGAGCTGTGTGGGACACCAAGGTTTTGCTTTCCTGATTCAGACTTTTTTTAAAATCAATTTTACCAACAACTGATCTCGTTAGCTACACAGTGAAATGATTTCACTTTCAGCCAGCAGCTCTGGTTTTTGACCACCTGTTATAAGCACCCAGTGGTTTGAAGGAAGCCGTAGCTTGCACTGGCCTGATTATGCAGTTGTGGCTAACATGAGAATGTTGTATTACTATAAGTTTAAGCATATGTTACTGTTTGTGGCCACTTACACACAGATGTGGCTGCAGAGATCAGCCTGGTGTTGGACACCACTCCAAATTCCTGGAGGAACATAAGACAGAAGCGAACAAACACAGAATCATATTTTGCTCAACGCTGACAGCAGGCTCCGATGCTGCATTCACACATCAAACTTCTGTACCTCAACTTTAGAAGCCAGGAAAACACAGGTAGGAGCCATGAGCACCGGATCTATACTTTTCAGAGAATACCTGCAAACAATAAAACATCAATAATTATAAACGATTCTCCTAAATAATTTGAGGAAATTTTTTTTAAAACTGAGATCAACTTCTCATGAATACGATGCAATAGTTGAGACTTTGGAAGAAAGATTAAGCATGTGAGCTTGATAAGATAAGAGCTTAAATTCATATTAGTTTTTTTTTTTTTTTTTTTAAAGACCAAACAGCTAAGTCATACACATCTCTGTGTGCTCTATGAAAATTCATTACAATCATAAAAATGTTATTTAATTCTATTTATCTACATTGTGATTCCCGTCAGCCCTAAACATCTTTTTGCTTCTGTCCTGTTTTCAGAGTTCTTATATCACATGTTTTAAACAACTGGATTTTAGATAAAGTTGATCTACATGTTAAATAAATTTAGTCAGAAACAGTGACCGAGGATTACTTGCTAACCAGCAGTCAGCGATTTGATACTTGTAGTGTCATCTGACTGTGCTACAGTTGACAACAGCTAAGCTTGTAAGATGTTGAAATCCTGTTCTCCCAACTTCTTTCAGTCAGGAAGATCAGTGATTGTGACTATGAAAAACTCCTTACTCCTTTAAACTCTTTATTAAAACATGCACATAGTTTTACTTTAATTTTGTTGCAGATATCACTTAACACACCAGATTTATCAAGATAAAAACAGGAATCAGCCTTTTTGTCAACCGGTTAACAATCACTTGAATTTCCCATCATCTCCTGCTTCCTCTGTACTCAGATGAAATGTAATTATGGTGTATTCCTGTCATGAGAACAAATCTAGAATGAATTTACAAAGTAAAGTTAGAGTGCATGACAGTTTTGTGAGATAAATGACTAATCATGTAACTGCAACAGCAAATCAGTTATTTTGATAAAAATGTCAGGTAAGTGTGTCAACTAAATGGAGGTGAAAGGCTAAAAGGCTAAAACCCTTAAGCTGTGCAAATCTAATATAAAGACAAAGCAAATTCCCAGGGGAAATTAACTAAATTAACACTTCATCAGAAATAAGAATAGAGAATCTCTATTCTAATAGAGAATCGGTCAAAAGCAGCCAATGATCAAGCTAGAAATTTAAAACGAGGAGCTAGAAATCAAACATTTGACAATGCATGCTGTACAAATATTTTTTTCATTTAACCAGTTTTTTTTAACCATGACATCTTTGCTTTCATGGTGCAGTCATCGAGGCTATGTTTACACCACAGCCAAAAGTGATCCAAATCTGCTTTTTTTTTTTTCTTTATTTCGCCATATATCTGATTTTTTTTTTTTCATGGCAGTCTCAACAGCTCAAATGATATGAAATCCAATTTCTCTTCACATCAGGGTCACTTTTCATATGTGGTCAGATACACATCAGATCTTTTCCAAGGTAACTTCAACGTGAATTGTCAGATCGCATTTAATTCATCTTTCATGTCACTATTATGTAACTAATGTCACAATTCTGTGTTGGCAGGAGGTTGGACTATGACAGACATACATTTTGCCCTTCTTTTCCTCAGTCTTCTTCTAATTATATTTTGTCAGCTTCTACAGCACAAAAACTTAAAAAAAATAAATCACACAGGGTCACTGCTGCTGCACTACTTCTGTGCACCTTAAATCCTGCATTTGACATCACTTTATCTTTCTAAGCATGTGGGCCACTCATATTTAAAATGCCAACGTGAACAGCTATACAACAAAAATGGATCTTGGAGCAAAAAAACAAAACAAAGCTGAACTGAGCATTAAAACCTGCAGTGTGAACGTAGCCCAAGCCTCCCCTCATCAACCAGCAAAAGCATTTCATGCTTGCTACACGAAAACTGATGAGGAAAAAGAAGGTGAAAGTGTGTCCATGTTGGTCACATTCATGCATGTTTTTCCAGCTCCATTTCTTCAACGTGAAGAAATATTTTGAACATTTAGGACCCCTTTCCTCCCTCCACATAAAACGTTGTTCAGAGAATGGAAAAAGAACACACTGATAAACAAAGTCAACCACTAATTTCAGCTCATCGATTTCCATGTCCAGCAGTAAACTGGGTTTTTACCTGGCGTAGAAGCGTTTGAAGTACACAGTTGCAGTAGCAATGACCTGCTGCCGCAACTTCAGGTGTTCACCCAGGGCCTGGATCACTAAACAGAGAGAGGGAATTAAATACACAATACCTTCAAATATAATACTCTGACTTAACTTGACGTTTACACAGTTGGTTGGTGAACATTTGGAGCAGATTAAACATAAATGGCAACAAATGGCGACAACAGCAGACACGGAGGATCAGAAAATAAAACGTTGCGTCAATGAGAGCATATAAAAACAATACCATTGGCGAAGAAAATCTGCAGCTTCCAGTACTCCTCTTCCGTGAGGAATTTTAGGTCCTTCTGGCGCTCTTTCATGAGATCCTGTTTATCCAGGACCCACTGCAAACTTTGATAAGATAAATTAGATATTTACTTCAAGACTCTCACACGTTTGGCGTGTCAAAGTGCGAACAATCAAATAACCTCAAATGCGTGAGCTACCGAAGTAAAGCCCCGTTTAAAAAAAAAAAAAGACTTTTGCCCTTTAAAATGAAATAAATAAATAAACAAAGTATCACACTTTATCTTAACGGCAATTTATTCGTGTCTTGGTTTATATAGTTACTTAATATCGCAACAATTGGCTTTGCCTCCGCAAACAGAGCTAGGCCTCATAACACAGACGGTCAATTACAAGATAAACACCAAACACGGTAACATTTCCATGAAAACTTACTAATGAGAACTTTGCCAGAAGTTCCCCGCCATGCTGCAGCTGTTGAGGTAGGGAAATACAGTTAAAATTTATATATAAATGTTTGCCAACAAAATGCAGAGACAAGAAAAGTAGCTAGCAAAAGTTGGAGTAACGTCAAAAACCTTCCGGTGAACTTAAATAAATAGTTCCGGGAATTTTCATTCCGCATTTAGAATCCTAAAATGCGTTTCAGTGGCGTGTTTGTCGATAAATTACTGAACATTACTGGACAAAAGAACCGACAAATTAATATGTAGCAATACGTAAACTACATTCATGTTGAAAAAAAAAAAAAACCATCGCCATACATACATATACACATATATATATATATATATATATATATATATATATATATATATATATATATATATATATATATATATATATATATATATATATATAAATATAAACTAATTAAAATTGGAATAATAATGATCTATGAAAATGTGCACTTAACAGGCAAAAATTGAAAAATAATAAATACAGTTGGCAGAACTTTATGCATACATATTTTCTAAGAACAATGCATTTTAACCAGTTCTGTACACCATTCTACAGCCTTGTGTATTTTGAAACATATTGACATTCATATTAGTTTCTCTTTTCAGTTTTGTTAAGAGATGTGTCATAGAGATGACCCAGCTAAAGCTTGAATATCATTTTTTTCTCTTTTATATTTACTTGGAAAGTGGAAGATGAACAACTGAATAATTCCTCATTTTGCATCATAAGGGGAAGGGTCTCTATTTTGCTCCTGACTATAAATAGGAGCGACAAAATTGTATTTGCTGAACAGTCCCGCTTTTGTAAGTGAAAATTATTCTGATGGGTTGCAATGCTGAAAAAGTTTTTTTTTTTTCAAAAGTTTTAGTAACTCAGCTGGTATTTAATGCTTTTTGATATGCACAGTATAAAAAGAAATATATATTAAAAATTATATGAAACTCTATATTTGTTTTCACTGTACTTTTTTTTAATATAAAATAAAAAACCTATGTGAAACTGCGCATGAAACAATACGTATTCTGATTTAATTACTTTTTTTTTTCTTTAATGAAATCCAGTGGTTTAAGACACTTATTACAAAATATTTGGTATTTGGTAGCCAAAAACATGTTATAATAATCTTATCAGACCTGATTAAATCAAGCTTTACAGGTAAACCAGTGAGTAATTTGTCATCCTGAAAGTGTTATTCCCTCAACTGTCTATAGGCTAAATGAATTATTTGACGTGACCTCGATAAATGTTTGTAGAGACATTCCCCCATGGGTTGGGAGGGTTCAACATTCCTCTGTAGAATTAAGGGAAGGGCTGAGAAGGGTATAAAGACCCCACCACCATATGCTGACAGAAAGAGTGAGTGATCTGTTTTCCATCATCAGCAGAAGTTGCATCAAGTTTTAGGCCCATCAACATGAGCCGAAGTCCAGAAAGGATGTCCTCGTACCGTCGTCGTTTTGAGGGCACTGAGGCAGCTGTTTCTGCATACCAGCTCCGGGCATCTAGTCCGTCTCCCACCCGAAGGGTGACTCGCCACAGGTCGGCCAGTTTTCAACCGAAGTGGTGGGTGGAAGGTGATGGGGCACAGAGCTCTCACCACCAAACCTCACTTGACCAGGTAAGTGACGACTGTAGGGGTTTAAAGCCAAGCAACTATTAAAACCACCAAGTAATGGCTAGAATATTTGCTTTAATTAAAATAAATGTTAGTATTATGATGCTGAAAAATGGAATCAAAACTGGAAGTAGAAAAAAAAAAAAACATCTACAGAATGCTCTGTTTTCTCCCTGCAGCAGTACAAGTATGGGGGCACTCTGCCTGGATGTGTCCACAGGGCTTGGTATGAATCTAGACCTGGATGCAGCTGCAGGAGAGAACCAGGCATTCAAGTTGACTCGCACCAATGAAAGGCAGGAGATGGTCGTCCTCAATGATCGTCTGGCAGTGTATATTGAAAAGGCAAGAAGAATGCTGTCGTGTATCACACAAATACTTTCTTATTGCCCTCAATAAACATTCAAGTCTGACTTCATTTTGTCCTCTTGCACTCATAACTCTTATGTTGGACTGGAGAGGTTGTATTAGTACTATGGTTATGGGGCGATCTTAGGTGTGTCTGTGTCTCCTGTGTCCCTTCCTGTAGGTACGAACACTGGAATCAAAAAACAGTCTCCTGGAGGCCGAGATTGAGGCCATGAAAAGCTCCTATGAGAGAACATCAGGCCTGAGACAGCTTTATGTGTCTCAGCTGAAGGAACTTAATAGGCAGGCTGAGCAAATGAGAGAGCAGAGGGTGAGAAATACACTGTATCTCAAAATCATATTTAAATCTTGGTATTTTAAAACTGGTATCATCCCTCTCACCCATTTATCGGTTGCATTTTTTAATAGATATATATATATATATATTTGTTTAATTAAATACCAGTCTTACTGTTATATCCATTGCAGGATTTGTCTTTGGCGACCAAAGAGTCACAGCTGAGCCAGCTGGACATGCTAAAGGCCCAATATGATGAAGCTCTGGAGGCCAGGAAGCAGACAGAGCTTGAGATTGAGGCTTTACGTCCGGTAAGACACTCACAAAAAAAGCCTTTACACAACCTTGAATGAAGCTGTAATTTAGCAGACAACCTTCTGAATGGAAATAGCTTGTCCTTCTCCAAAGTCCCTCAAACCGTACACGTGCGTGTTTCCCAGGATGTAGACAAATCAACCTCAACCCGGATTAAACTGGAGACGCAGCTGGAAAACCTGGACGTTGAACTGGCCTTCCTGCAGAGAGTTCACAAGGAGGTAATATAATGTCTGCCTGTCCAGTGCAGACTGCATATATGAATCATTGGTTTGTTACCGACATGGTATTCATTTTCATGGTGTAATGTGTTGGTAATCATTGCTGTGAGTGGGTATACTTAAATCAAGACCTTGTTGATTGATAGAATGTGTAAAACCATAAAAATGGCCATTATTGACCTGGTGTGAAGGGCTCGTACAAGGAGGAATGTTGGGACCAAACTGGAGAGAGTGGTGAAGTGAAGCATTTTTAACAACATAGAGAAATTACACCCATGTATCAGAGCAAATAAAGTTTTATGTGCCTCAATAATGTATCATCAAACCTTTGAATCATATATCTTAAACCAGAGATTTATACCGAAGAAAAACAAAAATCTTTTAAAATCTCTCCTCTTACTTTGCATTTTTTTTTTTGTTTCTGTGATGCTGTTTGCTTGTGGATCCACTGAAAGGAAATCGAGGAGCTGATGCAGCAGATCTATTCAGCAGCCTCCAAGACAGACTTGACCTTTGGCCTTCCAGATCTCTCTTCCGCTCTCACACAGATTCAGTCTCAGTATGAAAGCATTGCTGCCAAGAATCTGCAGGTACCATACCACAGCGAAGCTCTGAAAAATACAGGGTCAAATATTGCAGTTCTAGAAAAAGGGATGAGTTTAATTTAAGCACTGTTCATGCTTGTTGATGTCCAGGAAATGGACACCTGGTATAAATCCAAACTTCAGGACGTCAATGACGCCTCCATCAAACACGCCCAGACTTTTCGAAGTTTAAGAGAGGAAATCACTGGTTATAGAAAGGAAGTGAGTATGATTTACTTGTCTGGTTTCGGGGTTGGTTCCATCATGTTATGATAAAAAAAATATTAGAAAAGATGTTTGCTTACGTTTGTCCATGTGTAGATCCTTAACAAAGAACGTGAACTGGAGTCACTGAGGACATGGAATGAGAATTTGGAGGCCCAAATGCGTGATGCATTGAAGAAATACAACAAGGAGGAGGAGGATTTGGAGGTAACATATTGGTGTGGCTTTTGGATTTACTTTAGCAAATAGTTGAAATAATTTTATTGCAGAGGAATTGAAGAAATCCCTGTACACATCGGAGGAGCCACCGGTACTGAATGGCCTTGATCTCCAGGTCTTTTAAGACAGATATGACAACACGAGAGCTCAGGAACCTTTCTGAAAACAGTTTGTCTCCGCATCCAGAAATGCAAATTATGAAGCTAACTGAACCTAAATACAAAACAGTTATGTAACTAGAATTTTCCTAACTAGAGTAAGAAAACATTTCCATTTCAAAACCACAGGGATTGGTATTTAAATATTTTTAAAACACAAGGTCACAGCCATTAAATTAAAAAAAAAGAGCATGTCTTTTTTGTATTTTCACTGTTTTCAGTTAAATACATAGATAACTTCATTTACAAATCATTTGAATTCCATCTTTATTTGAATTTTAAACATCACTGCAACTTTCTTTGAGAATGTTATGATTATACTAACATTTTGTGACAACCATGTAACCCTTTTCAGACATTTTCCCATTCTTGTTAATAATAATACTGCGTAAAATCAAACTCTTCTGTCCTCATGTATTGCAACAGGCTCACACAGAGGCAATTAAAGCAGACCTGAAGCTGACCAAGGAGAAGACTGCTTTGCTGATGCGAGAATATCAGGAGCTCCTGAATGCCAAGATGGCGTTGGAGGTTGAGATCACCACCTACAGGTGAACAGAGCTTTAACATACTGCAGATTCTACATGAGAGGTTAATTCCCAGAGTGCATCAGTGATAACTCTGCAACGTTTACACAAATAGGATATATAAAACAAACAATCTACTTTATATATCACGTCCTTCAATGAATTTTAATGTTCTGTGCCAATTATAAATTATTTTCACTCTATTCATTAGGAAGCTGATCGAGGGGAGAGGACAGCCGTCTGAGCACTATGGTAGGAAACCTGTCCCTGACCGGTAGCCTCCGTCTCACTTCTAGTGAGTTTGTTGGCACAAGCACTGCAGCAGCTTTAGTCTCAGGCAGCTCAGCCCTTGCAGCATCTTTGAAGCTCGATGGAGGCCCTGGTGACTCAGACAGAGGCGAGGCTGTTGAGGCTCCAGCTGCTGGCTGTGTGGGGGCGGTCTCTCCAGACACCCAGAGAGATCAGAACTTACTGGTTCAGGGATCTGAAATGTCTGAGAGGAAGACAGTCCTCATCAGGTAAATGGTCACTTTGTCTCAGTGTTTTATGTGAGAACACTGATGGTTTTCAATGAAATTTCAAGTCTGGCCAAACAATACAGTAATGCTTCTGTTCTTCCTGCTCTTTTCTTTTTCCCAGAACAGTTAAGACAGATGAGGACAGTTATGAGAGCAACACACAGCAGTGCAGAATCACCATCTCTGGAGCAGCTGAGGACACAGATGAGGAATAAACCATTTCTTTAGTGCCATCTCCCCAGTTATATTCTACAGCCTCGTGCTTCGCATCATTGTTTTTGTTGTTTTATTTAACACTTTGAACAGCCTTGGAGCTTAAACTGAATCACAGCACCAGTAAGATGAACTCACAAACTTCTATTCATAAATTATACACACTGTGTCAATTCACTCGGCTTTGTTTGCTCTTAAACTAACATTCAGCTTCTTAAATCATTCTGTGTATCATGAACATGTTCTTAAAGTAACAGAATAAACACCAAGCAAGCATAATTGTGGTTTCCATTTGAAGAAAAATGTGTTATCAGCGTTGTTTTACTCTAATTATAAAGACGAGACATTCATTTCTCTCATTTTCACATAATTTATAAAGATGAAAGCAACTGTCATGTAAACTCTTCCATTCATTGTTTTGTAAACTGAAGAAGTTACAGTGAGGATTTGATTAAAAAAAGAGGTCGCAATCTAAAAAGAAATGAAATGATACACTCACAAAAATCTGATAAAATATCTTGGAAAAATCACATTGTTCAAAATAACAGTATAGTAGTTCATTTATATCACAAAGAAACCAAAGCAGCCTTGAAGAGATCCAACTCCCCGTTATTGTGAACCATAAACAGAAATCACAGTCATAAAGAAATACATAGTCAAGTATTGAAAATGATATCAAAGAAAATTAAATAAAGTACTTTGGCACTTCCTTGAAAAAAAAATGTTGAAAAACATAAATCAAAGCTTTAGAAAAATATCATTATAAACCGGTACTGCAATCAAAAATCTCTGATTGGTCACCACTGTGCGCTAACTCTGTGTGAATGTGCATCTAATGCAGCGGTTTGGGCTCATCCCCTACTCCCCCAGCGAGGCGATACACTGCGAGGCTGACTTCATGTGCTAAGGCATCAGCACCCTCCTAAAACACAAAGACAACACGGGGAGCCTCATCATTATTCAGGACACAATCCCACTCACTGGTACTTTTACACAGTGATACCAACTTAAAATGTCAGAAACTGCAAATATCTTCAAAAAAGGGATGAAAGGAAAAAAAAAATATTTCTCACCTGCGTGTCCGCCTCCGCATAAATTCTCACTACATCCTCAGTGCCGGAGGGTCTCACGAAGGAACGAGCCTGTCTGTACTTCTTCACCAAACTGTCGATGGCCTCCTGCAGCCCTGCTGGGCTCACTGCCCGTCTCTCTGCATCTGTTGTGTTTATCACCCTGCGGTCAGAAACCTACGGGGACAAAACAGATGAAGCTACAGTAAAGCTGTCGGTAGACGCTAACACATGACATATTTATATGATACTGAGGGGAGGATTATGATTATGCAGAAAACTGTAACCTAATTCTAAGAACCTAAAGTAGGGAAATAAACATATAGATAACTCGTGCACATCAAGAACATACTCATTTTAAATCTCGTGAAACCTTCGTTGGATTTCAGGTTTGTATTGTGCAGAATGGTGGGCACTTACACTTCAAAACCTAAAAGCTCAAACTGGATTTTGAAGTTATCATTCCCCTCAAAACAAACTGACAAAATTTTATAGTGTGCAATACACGACTGTATGTGTACCTTGACTTTAAGCTGCCTGTTTGGCAGATCGCTGTAGATGGCATCCCACTGCTTGACTGTCATTCCTTTGACAGCTAATATGGCTTCAACTAGCAGCATGTCAGAAATGGCATCTCCAACAGTCTTTAAATGAATCAGAGGAAAACATTCCCATTATTAATGGTAGATACAGGGATCCAGGAATCCACTGTTTGCATAATCTTTCATCACAGACATCAATTCCACATAGATGTGTATGTGTACCTGATTAATAACGTTGATGGTGCTCTGTAGAAGCAGAAGCTGCTTTCTTCCTCTCGTCGTTGATGTTGGCATCTTCTGCTAGCTGCCGGATTTTCTCCTCAGCTGCCTGACTGAACAACACCTAAGCACAAAACAAACAAGTGTGAAGTCTTGTGTTAATATGTTACACCTACTCTGTGGCTGAAACACAAAAAGTCAAGGTTTGTTTTTCCGTGCAAAACTCATGATTATTTGTGCTTCCGTATGCGAGTGTCTACTCACAGTCCCGTGGCCGTTTGCCTCGAAGTACACACCAACATCAAACTCCTGGGCTGCATGATGGAGATGCTTCACTCCAGTCTTCGTGCACCTAACAATAACCTAGGTGATGAGAAAAATCTATAAAACTGACCTATACAGATAAATGCAGAAACAACAGGATTGAGCTTTGCATGTTTTGTCACCTTCATTGTGTCCTCCAGGTAGCGTGTGGAGCTTCCGTTTGCATAAGCAGTTTGCACCACTGCTATCTCCAAGCTTAGTCCAGCCTATGTGTGTAAAGGAGAGCTATTTAACAAGTGGGTTTCCATTGTGTGCTTACATTTCTTCATTTGAGAGTTTACCTGAGTGATCAGCTCCTTCAGAAAACAGCTGATGAGAGAAGCTATTTTGTCTCCATCCAGCAGGTGGAAATGTCCTTGAGGGTCAGTGTAGTAATAAACGATTCGGTCAGCATCGCCATCAAAGGAACAACAGCGATCTCCTTGGTTAATCTCAATGCCTTAACGTAGGAAAGAGAGAAATTTGAATCATCGGATGCAGTTTTGCATATCAACTACCTACGGTTATAACACTAGCAACAGGATTCAAAGACTGCCTCACAGTAACTGCGCTATGAAGACTGCTTTCAAGGCTGTTTTCAAGATGAAAATAAAATCTAAAACAACTAACTCAAGAAAGTACTTCTGAGTGCCAAAAGAGTAATGGACAAGGATGACTGAGTAAAATGAGAAACACATTTAGAAATCCAGCAATCTCTTAGTGGCAAGATGAAGAAAAAGAAGTTACATTCAGACTCAACCTGACATAAAAAAAAAAAATCACAAAATTAGTATGTCAGCTCTGAGCCTGAATGATGGATTTTGCACTGGGCTGGTAACAGCAAGGCTCAGAAGATCAGTTAGGGAGATATCCTATAAACCTTTGCACCACCTTGTGCCTGCCACATGTCCCTACATTGGTAATATAGCTACTAGTTCTGGGATTACAACAATACAACTTGCAATATTGGCTATACTGGTGACTGTGTCCAATCCTTTTTCATCAATCAGATAAAATTTTCATCTGAAAAGGTTTCATCAGAAGGTTTCAATTTAATAAGTGACAGAAAGCATTAACGTATATATGAGCAACTAATTGCAATCTATATCTCTGATTGTTCCACACTTCTCAAACACGTCAGACTTCTACACTGCAGCTTTAGCTAATACGTCCAGAAGCCACACCTGTTGGAGGTTTTTGCTGAACTTTGACAAAGTCAGCTCCACATTGGTAGTTTAGCTTTCCCTTGCTGCCATCGTTGAAAATGGAAATCTGCAAGTCGTTCTTCAGGCGACTCTCCATCTCACGCATCTTCAGAGCGCCAATACCATTGGCACCATCGACACACAGGTGCTTCTGATCATCTGTGCGGTTGGATGCCTACCAGAGACAGGACAAAAAAAACAAAAAAACAAGGAGTGAGAAGAAAAGAGTTGCACCCAGATGAAAGCATGGAAAAACACACCCATATAAACACACACCCCTTAAAGTAGGTCCAAAAACACACGACTTGTCCAATTTTCTTACATTCTTGGTGAGATGAATGAATGCTTGGCAGAGTTTGTTGTAATATCCTTCCAATGTGGCCTCTCCATATTTACCCTGAGTGTTCTGACAGCAAACCATATAATGTAGCTGTGGCGTGGTCACCAAACCATAGTCTGACATGAGAGATGGAGAATATCAGAAGTCAAATAAACAACAAGAACAGGGAAAACAGAAAGTATTATTAATGAAATGAACTTTTACTCCACCTTTGATTGAACCTCCAAGGGCAATAACTCCATCCACCACTGCTTGTGAAAGGCTGGTGCTACTACTCCTACAGACAGACAACACATTCACGACAGCATGAATTTCTAGACAGTTCATATTTAATTCTTTATTTTTGTTGTTTGTGCTTGAATAGTATATACCTAGTGTCTTTTCCTACAAACACGTTAGCTTCCTGGTTCATGTTTATGGCCTCCTTCTCTATTATGTCCTTCAGAGATGTGAGCAAGTCTTTCTGCTCAACATTGGCCAGCTGGGTGGCATAGTCTTCCCATGCCGGTGTCAACATTTCCCCCATCGGGTCAATTAGTTTCACCCCATTGTCCTCCTACCAACGAAGGACAGATATAAAGATACAGCTAGTGATGGGTTGATCAGAGCAACAACATTTCAAAACATGTAAAACAGTATACAGTCTAGATAATGTAAATAAGCTTTCTGATTTCTTGCCTGACCTCGGGGTTGTGCGATGCAGTCACCATGACTCCAATAGTAGCTTTTGGTCTTCTTGGAGCGGAGAGTTGCCAGCATACCCATTCTGAACATGATGTGGTCCAGCTGTTTGGCATTGCTCCTAAAGCCAGCTGTCCCATACTGCAAAACCAGGTCTGCAGGCTTAGGGTGCAGACTAGACCGCTTTAGTACTTCCTCAGAGTGGGCAGTCACTGGAAAACATAACAAAGAGAACAGTCAGTGGTGGAGAAAGTGCGATCTTATAGGCAGTGGGATGTTTTTAAACTATGGCCAATGTTAATACAAATGGATTAAAACAGTACTGACAGTATGCACTATTGATTACTATTGGTCAAATAAATAAATTCACCACCATGTCCTGCAGAAAACTAGTGCTCCAAAACAGATCTGCTCCAGATCAAATGGAGATGATTACATGAGCTCAAACTTCAACTTTAAACCTCTACTTACTCATCTGTGTTTTTAAAATTGTACATATAAATCTTTCTGAAAAAAAAAAATAAATAAATAAATATAAAAATCTCCCTTTTTCCTCATTCAGTGAATAGGGATCAATGAATAATCGTGCATTACCATACTTTATCAGAAAATAACCAGCAGTCATAATAGAAGTATACTTTATATATCATTAATAAAGTGTGTCTGAGTAGATGCCAACAATCTCTACAGCAGTCAAACACACCAGGAAATACAAATGGCAATAAATCATTTAAAAATTCTCCTAAAGTGGAGTACAAGTTAAATGTGACCAAGAAAGTTTTATAAAATTCATATTTGCATGTGAATACAGTATATTATTAAATGCAGAGGAGAAATCATTGGAAAACAACCAAATTGCTAGTATAAAATATAATAAACTGCTAAGAGAAAAAAGACCTGAGGGCAGAACAGTGACCAAACACTTACAGGACTAGAAGAGGGCAAAGTATGTAACCAAGAACATCAGCAATTTATCACTCACTAAAAAGATAAGCTCAATAAACTGAATCATGTGAACTGAATGAAAACTCAACTTCGCTGACTTCAGACCTACAAGTTAACACAACAGAAGACCTCCCTACGGCGCTAAGACGTAAAAGACACAATACTTCTTCAAACATAAATGAAACTCAAATCACAATGTCTTCCTTTTTTTTTTTTTTTTTTACGAACTTACTGTTTTGTATTTCTTGGAGCTTCCGTCGTAGGTGGGGAATCTGGTTCCTCTTTCTGAGGACGTGGCTCCACTTCCGCATACGTCATGTGACGCAACACGCTGAGCGTGACTGTCAGAGGGCTGAATTTCCGCTGAATGTAGTTTCATCATATGGCACAAGATTTATTCATTAATTAGATTTTACAAATCTTAAAAAAAGGCATCTTAACCATATATATATATATATATATATATATATATATATATATATATATATATATATATATATATATATATATATATATATATATATATATATATATATATGTGGTTCAAGTGCCTTTTTTTCAATTTAAAGTGCTTCTAGAAAAAGCATGTCACCTTCATCATCTGTCACTCTGCGTGCTGTGCGTTCAAACCTCTGTGATGCATAGCTTACAAGCAGCAGTCACGCTCGTATTAACCCTTTGCCGCATACACTGACCCCCATGTAGACTTCTCTTTATAGCTATCCCGAATAAGAGTGTCGTCCAACCCTGTCCATTAAAGTCTAGATGAAAACATAGATAAACCAACAAGCAACAGAAGGAGAAGGAGAAAGAAACTCGCGTCTGTCTTTTCTTTTCCTGTTCCAGAGCATCTCACGCTGAGCTGTGTTGGCGACACCACCGGGAGCGGTGCGCATTTTTTTCCTTTTTTTTTTTTTTTTTTTTTTTTTTTTGGTCGGTCTGAGGAGAGGACCACAGCACCCAGGCGGCGATCCTGAGCCGACACGAACATATAAAAGGAGCACGAAACACGCGTGCCTGACAGCAGAAGACGACATTGCGGGTCCTCCTCTTATTTTGAAAACTCTTTTATACCAATGCACCGACCCGGGAGGAAAGCCTGCCTGATGTCGCTACTTACGGAGAGCTGATTTGCATTTTTTTTTTTCAGCTTCACTTAAATATTTCTGATGATCAGCGAAACCGTGCTTGTGCAGAATTTTTCACTGGTCAATTTATTTTTTTAAAAATCTCTGAGGGGATAGGAAATAGCTTGTTTTTTATTACCCACAGGGTGTTACATAACAGAGCGGTTTTAGCTGTCCAAGGTGCTGAACTGAGCGGTCGAAGCCTGTAGCGGGACAAGCTGTGGGGAATTTACAACCTTGCGTAAGTCCGCTCCAGTCAAACTGCACGTCATGAACGTGACCTCGCGTTGTAATGCGAATGTAGAATTTATCTAATGATTTGAGCTCATTTTGCTTGTCTTTTTCCGCCCACACAGAAGGTCACGGGCCTATCAATCCAAACGAGGAAAGCACTGGATCCCACCCCCCCGTAGAAGGGAAGCCGCTGGGTTATATCCACATATATTCCTTTTTTTTTTTTTTTTTTTTACATCGCCCTGTGGTGAAATAAATTCCCGAAAGGTTTCGACTCATCGGCGAGAAAATGTCGGGGCAAACGCTCACGGATCGCATTGCCGCTGCGCAATACCAGCTAACGGGATCAGATATGGCCAGGGCTGTCTGCAAAGCCACCACGCATGAAGTGATGGCGCCCAAGAAAAAGCACCTGGAATGTAAGTGTGGTACATTTCCGTCTTTTTCGAATAAGTGTGAAAGCTCTGAAGCCACCTGGTGAACAGGATATGCACACGCAGAGACATGCACACGTCACAGGAATATACCACTATACAGCCATTATGAGCAGTTATTTGTTAATTCCTTTATCTTAATTGGGTGTGGTGCCGTGAGGAAACGATTGTTATGAGCCCTTTATTGACCCTCTGAGCCATAATCCAGTGGAGATGATAGAAACCTTGGTAATACAACAGAGAAGGACAGGGAAAAGAGGCCATGTATTAACACTGACAAGCCCAATAAATTACCTTTATTCATTCTATGCTTTCAGAAACCTTCACACCGAAACAGATTCTTACAAAGAGTGAAGGCCTCTTGTGGAATTTACAAGCACATGGATGAATAAAATGTAAATTCCAATCATCCATATGAACAACATCCAAATCTGTTTCACACTGAGTTTGGGTCTACATAAAGTCACAGCTGAGTAAAATCACAGCTTTATTGACACATCCGGAGAAGACAGCAGGGGCCACCTTATGACAAATCATGATTACTCACTCTTATCTTCCACAAATAGTGAGTCAAAACCAAAGCAATGGTGTGGCACCGAATACAGATGACTACAAGTATGATATATCGGCCAAATATATTGGCTCTGTGTTGCTTTTTTTTCTGTTTCTATATATGTATTTTCATAGTTGGACATGTCTTGTCTTGCGTCTTGTACCAGGGCCTTATTGTGATCCACTCCTCTGCTGAATAATTTAATTATCAGCCAATGACTGTCTTGCATTATTTACACTGCCAAAGGTGACAAGGCTAACGCTACAGTGCACCAGAGACCACTGCTTCCTCATTCTCTGCTGTGTCTCTGTGTCCGTTTTCTACCTTTAATGGTCCAACTGCAGAATTGGACTTTTATGGGTGTTTTGCAAACTGTTGCTTATATATGTATATATGACATCTTTCTTCCATTTTGCTTGACATTTGGTATTACAAAAATACAAACCTGCCAAAACACAGGGCTTGATTTATGATGTCATATAGCATAGATAAAGAAAACAGATTTTTTTTTTCCCCCCTTTTGGGTTTTTAATCAGTGAGGATATGTTGCATCTATTTCTAGGCTGATTCAACAGCGTCTCTGAATGTAGGCCGCTGTGCTTCTCTCGTAATCATGGCTGAGGCAAATTCATTAACTTTAAACACCCAAAAAAAAAAAAAAGTTCCACTATCACCATTACCACATTCAAAGCAACAGACAAACTTAAAGACTCAAAAATTCAATGCAAATTGCAAAAAATAAATGAAATAGGTTTCTGCAAGCAGTGGTGTCATTTTTCACTACTGAGAAATCCAAATTGAGGCCACTTGAATTAGACACCTTTCATAATATTTCAAGCAGCCTCTAGAATCCACAAGAGCTAATTTGGTTCACGGTATAAAATGCAGCAGTTTTGCCATAAAAGCTTTAACATTGTAAAATTACTACACTTTCTGCTGTCTGAATCATTACATGCCTATGTCTGCCTTGTAAAACCCTAACATGCATGAGGTGAAACTGTTATTTACAATGTTCGATCATGTGCCATGCATTTGAAAGCCACAAAAATGTCAAATCCCTCCATTATCCTTTACAATCTCTAATTGTGTTATAATAAACTGCCACAAACCACACATCGCCCCACCAGAGAATCAAACTTGAGCCTCATTTGTCAATAAAAGAGGCCCTTATATTGTCCAAGGACTTTTTATTTTTTCTTCTTCACCAGTCAAAGTTGGTTAGTGTTAGGCATAAATAACACATAGTTATGGTAACTTATGGTAATAATACATATTTATAATAAAACATGATTAGAGTTAGGGGTTAGCAAAAAAAACTAAAATAAAACAACAGCAAATGGTGAGGCTTAAATATCTATTAATAAACAGTTACAGTTCCCGCTGACATATACAAAATAACAGGCAATGTAATATAGTCATGTCTAATTATTTCTGCACAGTCAATGTTATATCACCATGTATTTGACTTGTGGGTAAATACAGTTGTTGCATGTTATCTTGTTGGGACCAGACTGTAACATCTGTAGAGCAGTATAAAACTCAAGAGCTTACAGTGATTGTTTTATGACATATACTCAGTGACACTTGTAGTGGACACACACGCATGTCGTTGCAGATGGTCATTCAGCTGAGTTGCTGTGGAAACAGGTAAAAAAATGTCAGGGTTAGCTGATGTAATGACAGAGGGGACTCTGAGGAGGCGGAGGGCCAATGACTTGGTTGTCACTTCGCTGCAGGAACAATCACAATGGTTGTGCATTTAATCGCAACACAAAATTATAATTGTTTGTGCAGATATTACAAATCCTGATGACATACGTGCATTTTCTGGAAAGCCAATAATTGATCTTGTGACAATGTGACAATGTGACACTTCACGAAAGATAAGTAATTATTGGTGTGCACATTATGGATTTTCTTCTTTTAAACTGTCAGACACCTTTAGACCCATGAAAGCAGCTGAGATTCTACATGTGTGGAGGACTTTGCTCTACATGGAAGAGAAAAGCCTTTTCACTTCAATAATGGTCTTCAATTTATTGTAAAACAAGGATTTTGGTGCAGAAATGAGACAAAGGATACATCAGTCCTTTTCTCCTAAACATGCACTGCACTAAGTTTCAAAATGTGTTACTTTGTCATAAACAGATGTGGCAGATGTAGTGAGAGAGATAGTGGAGGCATGTGTAGCACATTTGCAGATGCAATCATTCAGGGTCAATTGAAAGAACTCACTCAACGCTGAAGTCAGTATATCTGGCTTCTTCTAAGGTCACACTGCAAACATGCTCGGTGTAGAAAAAGTTGCTTTGATAAATAGATGCGATACGTTACCCTGCACGAGAAGATGACAATAATCCTTTTTCATCCTTTTTTTATATCTTAAGGTTTACCTAATTGAATAACTGTCACTTCAAATTAATTTCGAGTCTTGGACATGACAAAATGTATAGTGATAACATCACATGACCTTTAGCTTCTTAAACACTTAATCTCTATAAGTGGATATCTGGATTTGATTAAGCAAAGTATTGAAAAGAGACACGATTTTTGTTCTGGGAAGTTTCCTGGTTAGTTATGTGACAAGAATATAAGGTGGAACATTATTTATAATGGATCTGCTTTCAAACTTTGACCAGTTCAAGGAACACAAAGACTTGCCCTGGATAATCTAGTAATCTGTCATTCTGACAAGAGACAACAGCTGACGGACACCAGACTAGAGCTGACGGGTTCCTCGATTGCACAGACGCCAGTTTGGTGTACACAAGTCACATTTATCTGCTCTACTACCACCTTAAACAACACAAAACAACAGGTTATGCTTCATTTTCCATATAAAAACAAAGTAGCCATTGTATGATTACTTTTATATTTCTTGACAGCAGCATGGTGGCTGGGTGGTTTCTGGTTTGAATCTCAGCTGAGGCCTTTCCTTGTGGAGCTTGCATGTCCTCCCCATGCTAGCACAGGTTTTCTCTAGGTACCCCGGTTCCCTCTGACTTTCTGAAAAACCATGCATGCTAGGCTGATTGGTGATTCTAAATTGCCCTTAGGACTGACTGTGAACATGCATGGTTGTTCATGTATGTGTGACCTGTCCTGGGTGTAGCCCTTTTGCATGAAGAGTGCTAATCTTTTTGCACCAGTGGCCTTTATTTAAAGTGAAGAAGAGAAAAGAAAACCAGAGCAGAGTGAATGGGGAAGACATGCAGCAAATGGAGTTGAACCTGGCACCACTTCAGGAGGACTGCAGCCTCTGAACATGGGCCGCCTGCTTAAACAACTGAGCTGTGCAGCTGAAGCCAGTCTAGCATGTCCCTGTCTTCTGTTATTTATTATGTTTTCTTTAAAGTCCTCCTTAATTTAACAGTTTATTTTTCTTCGGCATTTTAATGTTTGATTTTGACTGGGTACAATTATAAATATATAGCCAGAATCTGTCTTGACATTTGTGTAATGAAAATGTATTTTCCTCTGTGCCCACTAAAAGTCCGAAGAGGACCCATGAGTATGAGTTGTGGCATCACAAATGATTACAATTTCTATCCTAGCCCTGTATTTACCAGACACGAATGTGCTCTCTTCACTTGTTGTCTGGAGCTTTCTGGCCACCATCAGCGTGATCTGTTGTGTAACTGTACCGCACAACTATCGGCGTAAGACTCAATCACAGTTTACCAAAACACAAAGACACACACTTGCACAGTGTGAGGTCTCACAGTTCATTCTTCGAGCCTCCATCCAGACTGCGGATTACCGTAAGAGTCTTTATTTAGCTCTGCCGATCCTCATTATGCAGCTGAACATACACACAAGTTGTATGTCAGTGTGTGTTTGTTTCAGGTGATGATACCACAACAGAAAGCACGGATTACAGCTTTGAATATGGCCCATCTGGTGAGACGTTTAACACCTGTGGACAGATAAAATTACACACTGACACAAGCTTTTAATAATAAAAGCTGAGAGGGTGACTGTGGTTGGTGCTGCGTTCACGATGCTCGTAGAAATATTTGGCCCATAGCTGTGCCTGTGACATGATAATGTTACATAATCACGTTTCACCATTGTGGACCATGTCTGCGTATGTGTATCGTTTGAAAAGGCTGCAGGGGATCACAGAAAAAAAGGACTAAAATCAAACACAGAGGAAGGATGAGGGATGGAAATAAGCATGAAGGAAGGTTTCTTGGGAATATAAAACACTAATGTAAGAAAGATGTGCTGCAGAAAAACACAGACAGTGAAATAAAAGGACTAATATTGCTGCAGCCTTTGACAAACATAAAACAAAACACATAAGGCATCATTAGAGTAGTTACAGTGTGGCTCCTACCATCTGATCAGCCTGTACAGAGGGACTGAAGTCTAATTAGTTCCACAAAGATCAGAAGAAGATCTGTGATGATGCCATCAGTCTACCAGATCAAATATTCACAGACCATGCACTGTTTATCTTGATCCAGTCAATTCTGTTTTTGAAAGGTGAATATTGAACCCTAACCACATATTTTAATGCAGCTGCTAAAACCGTGACAGACAGCACAGAAGAAAAGTGAAAAGTCTTTAAATATCTGCTCACATCTGCTTGAACTCTGATCTGTTGTTATAGACTGCTGTGTGGAACCATCAGTTATGCTCTCCAATCTCCTTCTAGGTTTATTTATTTATTTTTTACATGTTACATTTGTGCAGTGTCACATTTATTGCCCTTCCATGTAACAGAAATCAACATGTCAAGTGGAAAATGCAAATGAAAAAGTAGGCTTTGTAACTGAATTTAGATCATGCGTGATGGCTGCTTGTCATGCAAAATTTAGACTTGTTATGATTTTAAAAGGCACATGTTGACCTGTAATGACTTTGGTAAACAATTTTTGAGGCGTTCTTATGAAACTGCAGTATTTTGTACTGTGGACCCATGGCGTGAGACTGTGTAGCTATTTTTCAATCTGGTATAATTTACAGAGAGACGTTTGCCTATTTTGTGCAAATCCAAGGCCTGCTGAGTGTAATGGCCTTCTTCTCTTTCCATTAGCAATGATGTCTGCCAATATTTTCTGTCTTGCGCTCGATATGGATACATGGAGACCGGCTCCTCTCATTTAGCTCTCATCTAAGCAGAGTGAACTAACATGAAATTGACACATTTATCATGTTTTAGATTTAAGCACAAAAATGCAGTATG
This sequence comes from Hirundichthys speculiger, assembly GCA_018398805.1. NCBI lineage: Eukaryota > Metazoa > Chordata > Actinopteri > Beloniformes > Exocoetidae > Hirundichthys > Hirundichthys speculiger. The sequence goes on along the minus strand of JAGFBZ010000771.1, from coordinate 1,003,388 downwards.
TCCCCTTGTCTCCATTTACGTCAGATATGTTAAGGGACAGCCTTTAGATGTCAAGACTGACAAACATCATTCATTTAAAAGCTGCCTTTTCTCACATCTCAGAATGCTGCTTCTTTAAATTGATCTTTTTGCAATTTCTTTTTAAATTGCATGCCACTTTCTGTGTCCAACTATTTTGGTTTCTGAATGAAATAACTCAAGACGTCTAATGTAAAAACTCACCAACACATCAGCAAAGAATAAATAAAAGTCTAAGATTGATTGTGATTTAGTGAAAACGATAAGATCTCATCACGAGGTGATTTCATGCCTGTTGAGCAAAAGCAATTTGAGAACACTCCTGAAAAGCTGAATTGAAAACTAGACAGCCAGTTGTGATGGGATCATACCAGCAAAGATTAATGGCAAAGATTTCTTTGCCCACGCCCATCATGGAAGGCTTTATACATTTATAAGGCAGATGCAGTTGACTCACATGGGGAGTCAAGGAAAGTAAAGCCCTTCACCTCAATCATTTTCCCGCTTTCTTTACTCTGTAAAGAATTGGATCAGACACATTTTAGAACATGACCTTTCTCTACACACCTACATTTTACTGCATGTCAGCACCTTGGATGGTCACTGTCACTTTTACATACTGAATGGGAATGGGAAATAAATTTACAGTGACACAAAGGAACCTCAACAAATTGTACTCAGAGGGTCCCACTCTATAGAAGTGGAAGTTAAGCCAGTTTTACGGCGCTATCTGAGATTAACTCTTGTTCAGTCTCTTGATCAGTTAATCTCTTGTTTTTTTCTACCATTACTGCTCGATTAAACCGGTGCCACGAGGTCCACTGAAGCTCAGTGAGTCAGTTCCATCACTGTTGATGTGTGACATAGTGCTGTAGCGCATACACTGTTTTCACAACAAATTTGATATTTAAACCGGGAGGGGCTCTTTTGTGTCCTTTAAAACCACTGCCAGAAAAAAAAAATCCCTTTTGTGTTAATTGCAGCTACACTTGCTGTAAGGTTCAAGTCGATGATGATGCACACCCACTCGCCGCAGCATTGCAGTTGGCAACAAATTTCATACAGAGTGAAGAAAGTCTTCCTTTTTCTCTCCTAATAGCAGGGAGATACAGCAAAGATGGCTATATGTGGAAGAAAATGAAACAGCAACAGACTGTGATTTTAAGTGCGTCAAACCCTCTCAGAAGCTTAACAGCAAAAATCTGAGTCATTGTTTGGATTCCACTCTACACATTTACACTCAGCGGCTACTTTATTAGCTACACCTTGCTAGTACCGGGTTGGACCCCCTTTTGCCTTCAGAACTGCCTTAATCCTTCATGGTATAGATTCAACAAGGTTCTGGAAACATTCCTCAGAGAGTTTGGTCCATATTGACATGACAGCATCATGCAGTTGCTGCAGATTTGTCGGCTGCACATCCATGATGTTAATCTCCCGTTCCACCACATCCCAAAGATGCTCTATTGGATTGAGATCTGGTGACTGTGGAGGCCATTTGAGTCCAGTCAACTCATTGCTCAAGAAACCAGTCTGAGATGATTTGTGCTTTATGACATGGTCGTTATCCTGCTGGATGTAGCCATCAGAAGATGGGTCCACTGTGGTCATAAAGGGATGGACATGGTCAGCAACAATACTCAGGTAGGCTGTGGTGTTGACATGATGCTCAGTTGGTACTAATGGGCCCAAAGTGTGTCAGGAAAGTATCCCCCACACCGTTACACCACCACCACCAGCAGCCTGAATCGTTGATACAAGGCAGGATGGATCCATGCTTTCATATTGTTGATGCCAAATTCTGACCCTACCATCCGAATGTCGCAGCAGAAATCAAGACTCATCAGACCTGGCAACGTTTTTCCAATCTTCTATTGTCCAATTTTGGTAAGCCTGTGTGAATTGTAGCCTCAGTTTCCTGTTCTTAGCTGACAGGAGCAGCACTTTGGTGTGGTCACTGCTGCTGTAGCCCATCCGCTTCAAGGTTTGTTGTGCGTTCAGAGATGCTCTTCTGCATACTTCAGTTGTAAAGACTGGTTATTTGGGTTACAGTTACCTTTCTATCAGCTCGAACATTCTCCTCTGACATCAACAAGGCATTTGCGCCCACAGAACTGCCGTTCACTGGATATTTTTTCGGACCATTCTCTGTAAACCCTGGAAAATCCCAATAGATTAACAATTTCTAAAATACTCAGACCAGCCCGTCTGGCACCAACAACCATGCGCACGTTCAAAGTCACTTAAATCACCTTTCTTTCCTATTCTGATGCTGGTTTGAATTGCAGCAGATCATCTTGACCATGTCTACATGCCTAAATGCACTGATTTGCTGCCATGTGATTGACTGATTAGAAATTAGTGTTAACAAGCAGTTGAACAGGTGTACCTGATAAAGTGGCTGGTGAGTGTATGTCTATCATTACCAAGACAGCAAATGTGTCACGGTTTGCGGCTACGAAAAGGACCAAGGTGCAGGAGATCTCAAAAAACAAAGGTTTATTCCACAAACACAAAAAGTCCAAAACGATCCAGAAACACAAAGAGGCAACAATCAAAAAACACAAAAAGCCAAACTGGAAAAAACATAATAAAAATCCAAAAACGGGAGGGAAAACATACAAGACTGCAAACACATACTTACGACAACAATGACCCACAGAGAACAGGGGAAAATGACAGGACTTAAATACACAGAGGAACAAACGAGAGGCAGGTGCAGGGAATCAGTGGTAACGAGGGGAAGGAAGCAAAACTGAAAACAATAGAGACAAGACAGACCTTTCAAAGTAAAACAGGAAACACTAAAGACAGGGAAAGACGCCAACTTGACAGACACAGACACACACAGGGCTGCCATGGCCGACCCAGGCCATAACAAAATGTATTACAACAGAAATTAAACCTCAGTTGCTTTCTACTGCACACCTACGCTTTGTATTTCATTTATATTCATGTTGAAATAAGGACACTTAACTTTTGGAGTCCTCTCTGATGGTCTCAGCGTCTGAAATGACAAGCACAGAGGAGGAGATGACAGAGCATTTTTCTGTCTCTCTGCATTGTCAGCGTGTGTGTGTGCATGTGTGTTCTTGTGTGGGTGGGTTTCTGCACCAACATCATATCTTATGTTCATCAGGTTTTTCCTCCTGGCCTCATATTCTCATGGGTGTCTGGGGCAGCTCTGCAGTGAACACTTTGCCTTCTCAGTTCATTAAGGCTGAGCAGTTTAATCAAAGTGGCACATTACATGGCGATAGAAATTATTTCTCTGTTAATGCATGGTGTCTGACAAAATGTTACATGATATTAAGCTCAGAGGGAAGCTTTTTCAGTCTAATACATTTTGGCATGTTCGTGGCTGTGTTTGCAGACCTGGTGTCGGCCACCAACACCACCAACGTGAACATTCCTCAGATGGCCGACACGCTGTTCGAACGAGCCACCAACGCCAGCTGGGTGGTCGTCTTCAAGGCCCTCGTCACCACCCACCACATGTGTGTCCATGGCAATGAGGTCGGTGAATACCATCCCAAACAAGTGCATGTCGAACAAGGGATCCGTTCCATTTATCCAGCTGAACATAAGCTCAGGGAATAAGAGCACATTGGTCATAGCCTCTCCTTCAAAATGAATGAGTTTTCTCTCTGTCCTAATGAATAATGAATGAGTTACCACTTAACAGAACTAAAACTGGCCTTTTGAGGCTAGTTTAGGCTGCTCTCCCAGGCTAAACCAGCCTGATAAATAGAGGTTATGACCTCAATTGCTCAAATGTATTAAGTGGACTGTACCCATTATTCAAGTCAGTGCTGTAATATGAATGTATCATAACAGTACAATAAAATAAGCCTTAATTAGGGGGATACTAATGTTTTTGTGGTTATAATGTCCATATTTAATTCCTACATAAGATTAAATTGCAGTTTTCTTTCTCAGCGGTTTATTCAATACTTGGCTTCCAGGACCTCCCTGTTCAACCTCAGCAATTTCATTGACAAAACCGGCTCACATGGTAAGAATGTAAAACTTACAGTAAAGTACTCTGTGTGTGTGCGTGCTTGCGTGTGTGTGTGCGTGCATCCAATGTTCAGATTTCTCTTTTGGAAATGTATTCAGATTTAGCACATTCTTAACTAAATAACACCTCACTGATATATAGAAACAACACATTTCCCGACAGCTTGCATAATAAAATACAATTTTAGGTTTAATGGTTTTATCCATGTTATTAAATGTTTCACCCTGCTATCTCACGTGTTCTGGTCCTAATGGCGCCCTTGAGTTGCATGGACTGAATATGTGCAGTTTTTCTCTTATTCAGGTTTGAACAACATATTGTGTCCTTTTATGCTCACCATTTTCAATAATATCTAAAGAAAATATTACCTACAAGCCTTATTTTTAGCCAAATTTAAGTTCTAAGTAACCCAAAAGTCCACATGTTGGCTGTTGCCTGAAAACATTCATTTAAATGGATCCTTTTGGAAAGGAAAATTTCAGGATATGTATCACATGAGCTACTGTGGATGAACCTCAAAACAACCCTCAATCAACTCCACCTCTTTTCCACTGTGCTTAACAGTGGGTGTGATGTGTTTCTGTTACTGTTTTTTATTTTTTTTCCAAAGTGGATGAGTACATTAAGGCCAAACAACTCCACACCTTTTTGTCTTATCTGTCTATCCCAAATTGTTCCAGGAGTCTTGTGGACTTTTCAGATGCAGATGCACTTTTGTTGAGCTTCCATGTTCTTTTTAGAGAGAAGAAGCTTTCTCCTGGACAAACCTTTCCAAACAAACTGGACTTGTTTAAGCTACATCTAATTGTCCTGTCATGAACTTTATTATTCAACATGCTTGGTTGAGGCTGTGATATCTGGCATATAGTCCTTGTTGTTGTTTTTTTTTTTTTTTTTTTTTTTTTGTTTGGATTGACTGACCTTAGGATGGATTTGCTGGGATATCCACTCCTGGGATGATTGGCAGCTGTTATTAATGCTATCCACTTATGAGTAATCTTTCTCACTAAATAATGTTGAATTCCACATTAATTGGAAATAGTTTGATATCCCTTTCCAAATTGATGTGCCGCAACAATTGCTTCTCTAAGACCATGGTTTATGTTTTATCCTCTTGGCATTGTGTTAACACTCACCTGAATGCCCCAGACAGCAAAATGTCTACTTTTATAGAAGTCAGCACACTTGCTGATGATGAGTTGATGATTAATGGCACCTGAGGTGCTGGTTGAACACAAATGCTGCTGAAATGAGGAAAAATAGAAAATTAGACATTTTAGTGCATTTTATTTCTAAAAATAAAAATAAACAATAATACACCCTTTCGGCATTGTATTGAGTATTTCCTTGTTTACTCTGCATCTGTTTAGGCTATGACATGTCTACATTCATCAGGCGGTATGGACGATACCTGAACGAGAAAGCCTTTGCCTACCGCCAGATGGCTTTTGATTTCACCAGAGTCAAGAAAGGGTACGTTAACATCAGATATCACACACAGCCACTTGTCTATTTCCTTTTTTTCCTGTAGGTAGTTACTCCCTGAAGCTCAACAATCAACCCATTTGTGATCAAGAGCAGTTTTCATGTCCTAACAGGTGCCGTTATCTGATCTAAACTGCTCTCTGTGTTGTATCATCTCAGTGCTGAGGGAGTGATGAGAACCATGACCACTGAGAAGCTGCTGAAGGGCATGCCTGTTCTGCAGACTCAGATTGACACACTCCTGGAGTTTGATGTGCGTCTTTACTTTGATTTGCACGCTTGAAGTTGTTTTCCCCCCCGAAGGCTTTCTTTTTGTTGAGCCTCATTTCATCGCCCCGCCTCCTCTCAGGTTCATCCCAAGGAG